>CM070724.1:45385037-46599904 GCA_036346275.1 Otatea glauca | reverse complement strand
CCTTACGGGTGTTGGCGTTCTTTGCGCGCGGCGTGGCGTTGCCTCGGGAGAGGCGTGTCTTCGTCTTGTGTGCCGGTGATGGGGTGGGAGCATGACTTGATCGACCATGTAAACCTTACGGA
Organism: Otatea glauca; assembly: GCA_036346275.1. Lineage (NCBI taxonomy): Eukaryota > Viridiplantae > Streptophyta > Magnoliopsida > Poales > Poaceae > Otatea > Otatea glauca. The sequence goes on along the minus strand of CM070724.1, from coordinate 46,599,782 downwards.
AGGAGCCACGCCCTCGTATAGTCACTTTGATTGACCCGTTAAGTAGAGTGCGTGGCGATCGTCTAGTAGAGCCGACCGCGTGACCTTGCGAGGAGTGATCTTGGCGCGATCGGTCAGGGATTCGACTGCTGCGGTCGGGGAGCCACAGCAGTTGGGCAGGGGCCGTCTCGTTGAGGAGGTTGGGAGCTTAGCTCGATCGGAGACATTCCTTAGTCGGTCGGGAAGGAATTCGGTGTGGCTTCTGAGTTGCTTGATCGGTGAGTAATTTGGAAGCGGCTGTTGGAGCAGGTGTGTTTGAGGCATTGGTGGTCACCTTAGGCGTTAGGGTACCTTTTATTAGTATTCGTCGGTAGCCCAGAGCCTCGAGCAATTTGGCGGTCGGTTGAGGTTGAGAATAGTGGCCCAGGCCCATGCAATCGGCCGAGGAAATTAGGTCAAGCGATTCTGCTAGGTGTACCCCAGCGCATCGGCCGGCGCCTTGGAATTTTGCAGGTCATTCGAACCGCAGAGCTTTGAATCACCTCGTCGCGCCGCGCGCGCCGGACTTAGCGCGTCTCGCTTGCTTCGTCTTCTGGCGCCGGATTACGGTGAAAGAGTGCCGTTTTTCGGCGCTTGCATTTATTACAGGCGTTCAATCTTCCTTCGTCGGGTATATAAGGATGCCACGGCTCGCTTGAGTGATGAACCTTTAGCGAGAATCCTTTTTGTTTTCTCGACTATGGCTTGGGGCACCCTTTGGCGCCGCTTTTGGTGATGATCTTGGCGAGAAGAAGAGGATCCTTATGGTGAGCTTTGGTTTGAGTTCGACCCGGCGATGGCGAACTCCGAAGGAAGAAGCTGCGACCCGTGATCTTTATTCTGCCGTCGATCGCTTCTCGGTCGTCCGAGACTTGAGGTAGAGAGGGCCCCTCCTAGGCGATGTGCGAGGACGCCCGGTAGTTAGTCTTGGTGCGTCGATGTTCTTGAGCAGCGGGGCGCGCCGGTATGCCGTTCCATCGGCGGCGGCCGTCCGTCGACTAGGCAGAGGACCTACCAATATGTCGTTAGTGCTGCATGTCTTTGTCACGGATGTTAAAAGGCTTTAGGCGGAGGAGGCCTGCCGTAGTGTAGCATAACTATTTTTATGTTGTCGAGCATTATACCGCAAAGTTGTGTAAAGTTTTAGCCTGTTGGCCTATAATGAAATCTCCTTTTCCTTTATGGATGTCTTCGTTTTGAGTTGTTTGAGTTGCTCGATGCCTCTGCGCGAGGTTCGCGTGTCCGAGTGCTCGTTTAACGTCGTAGCTAGACCGTGCCTTGGTGGCGCGGGGACGGCCGCGATGCCTCTGCGCGAGGTTGGTGTCAAGTGCTCGTTTAACATCGTAGCTAGGCCGTGCCTTGGTCGGCGGGGGCGACGCGATGCCTGCGCCAGGTTGGTGTCAGAGTGCTCGATTAGCGTCGTAGCTAGCCCGTGCCTTGAGTCGACGGGGACAACGCGATGCCTGCGCGAGGTTCGGGTGTCAGAGTGCTCGTTTACGTCGTAGCTAGACCGTGCCTTAGTCGGTAGGGGCGACGCGATGCCTCTACGGGGTTGGGGTGTCAGGAGTGCTCGTTTAACGTCGTAGCTAGACCGTGCTATGGTGGCATTCTGGCCGCGATGCCTCTGTGCGAGTTGGTGTCAGAGTGCTCGTTTAGCGTCGTGGTTGGGCGTAAACTCGTTTCGTCGTGGTATTGGGCGTGGGCTCGTTTACGTCGTGGTGGGCATGGGACATCCATCCACGAGTCCTCGTGCGGCGAGGGCTGCGGAGGTGGCCGCGTCTATCCCGCGTATACCCCATCGCGGTGTGGGACCTAGAGGGTGGCGGCAGCGTTTACGCGTTGGTTTTGAGCAGTGCTCGTGGAGCTTTATAATAGGTAGTCAAGAGTGGGTCTGGGAGGTCCAGCCCAGGGGGACCTTAGGCGAGACGGTCCCAGTAGGGTGTCTGGCCTGTTGTGGGGCGACCTATAAAAACCTTTCTCTCAATCCCGTATGGGCTACTGGGTGGATTCGCCGACAGGGGCACCAGTAGTTGTTGCTCATCAATGAGCTCCGGGAGAGTGTTAAGTATGGTCTCGGGCCTTGAGTGGAGCGATTGGGTCGTCGGCCGACCCTAGCAGGGAGCCAGTGGGGCTCGCCTCCTACTTGCCCTTGCTCAAGTTTATTGGGCGGCCTTATGCCCATCCCCGGTGGTGAGGCCCTTTGAACCCGACTTTAATTTGGGCCCAGGCGCAAAGCCACGGGGCTTTGCGTTGTCGGGGCGCGGCCCCAGTGGGCCTCTCACGCGTGCCCGAACAGCAAATCCACAGCCTCGGGCGGAGGCGAAGGTTGGGCGCCTTTGCCGGCGGCGGCTTTTATGGTTGCCGTTTTGTCGAGTTAAATCACGAGTGGAATTGGGAGGCAAGGAGTTACGGTGGCGTGAGTGGAGCCTGACGCTTGCCCGAGAAGAGCGTCTGTTGGTCGGTGCTGCTCGTCTTCTATATATCTGTTCTTGCAGGCGCTTTGAGTAATTCGCTTGTTGGCTTTCCTCGTCTCCTGTCCACAGAGACAAAAAAGATCGACAAAGAGCCAAGGAAAAAACTCAACCTTCTCTTCTCCTCGTCTTTCCGTCGTCTCTTTCGCAAGGATGTCGTGGCGGAGTGCTCATGAGCAATCGTCGCTTGGCTTAGTGAAGAAGGCTTCCTCCGTGCAGAGATCTCGGTTGGAGGAGTCTTGTGAGGCAGCGCCCCTCATGGGGATGGCCAGAAGTCGTGGTGCTTACCTCTTTTTGGCGTGGCCGGCTTGCCGTTACTGTCGTCGAGCTGCTCTTCCATTACAAAGCGGAGCGCACCATCTTAACCCAACGAGTCCTTCACGTCGCCATATTCATCACCCTGCGAGGCTTTCCTCGGAATCGAGCGCGTGGGAGTTGTGGAGCATTTCTTCCAGCGAGGCTCTGGAAGACAAGCCCAAGGCCTTGGCGGCGCCCGTTAGTGGCTTTGGCCCTCCGACGGTCGGCCGAACGCGAGGTACCTCGAGTCAAGGCTGCCGTCGTCCAACAAAGGGGTGGCGCTGCGGTGGTTCTATGCTCGAGCGTCGGAGGCAGCGCCCGCCTTTCATAGGCAATCTTCCGTGGCGGGAGGTGGGGGCGGGCGAAGCGAAGAAAGAAGAACAAGGTGGCCACGATGGTGGAAGCGGTCGGGGCCCTAAGAAAGCGAGGCTCGCGCCGGGGGCGTGGTCGTGCGTTCCTTCATAGGGATCGCGCGTGCAACCTCGCGCGTAGGCCCGCCTGTTAAATCGAGGAGCGTCAGGCCGAGATGGGGATGGCGGAGCAGTGCTAGCAGCGGCGGTGGCTTGGAGTGACCGCCGTCATGGGAGGAGCGCCACGGAGGCGGCGGCGGCCACGAAGCCATTCTCGGCCGCCCTCCAAACTGGTAGTTTGGTTTGGACCTCTTCCCTTTGTTTTCCTTGCGTTTAACACACAGTACGATCGGTGTTTTTATCTTCGAGGACTCTTAGGCATGTCCTCGGGCACCGCTCGGGAGACAAGGAGGTGAGCGGCTTCGGAGGCCCGAGCGCGGCTCGACTCCTCCATAAGAAAGCGGAAGGAGGAAGAAAGAAAGAAGAAGAAGGCGCGAGGGCGCGCTGCGGCGGCGTGTTGGAGGCCTTTGTTGTGGGTGCAACCTCCGCAAACGGCGATGGGAGCACACCGGTCCACAGCGTCTTGTGGGTTTCCTTCGACCGCCGATCGGTGGTGATCCGGTCATGGATCGCGGAGAAAACACCACAGAGCACCAGCGCTGAGGCCTCGAGCGGAGGTGCGATCGCTTGCCATCGTCGCGCCCTTGATGGAAGCGACTTTAGGAAAGCGGCCGTGGATCTGCCCCTCGGAGGGACCGGTGAAAGCGCGCTGCCCGCACCCTTCGGCTTCGATAAGTACTTCTTTTGTTCAAACATCTTTGCGGAAAAAAGCCGTTCGAATCGCTTTTAGAATGTCGCCTCGTGCGGCGCCTATCTTTGGTGTGGCCGTGGGCGTCTCGTGGCGGTTCACGCAAGGACAACGCGAGGAAGTTCGAGCGCCCGTCGGGTCGGCGCCGTCGTGGTCTTGGGCGAAGACACGCGCCCATGAGGTCGAGGTGGCGAGCCTCCAACGCCTCGGTTGGGGACACCGCCGGCCGATGTGGTGGCCCTGCGGAGAAGAGATAAGCGGCGCCGCCGGTGATCGTGCCGGTAAAGCAGCGGCTTTGGTGCTGTAGTGCGAACCCTGCCGCCCATGGGGCGCCCGGCCGAGGTCCCGCAAGAGGAGTCGTGGGGACCCCTGAGGCCGATCCTACCATCGTTGCCGATGGTGTTGCAGACAGGTGACACCAGCGAAGCGCGACGACGAGGCCGCTTAGGGAGAGGCCCGAGTCGGGGTTAGTGGCGGGACACAAGAGCGAGTGGATCGCTCTTGACCGCGTTACGGGCCGGCGGAGATGGAGCTGGTCGAAAGGCCTAACTCTTTATGCGGAATCCCCTTGTGGCGTTGAACCACGATGGTCGAAGTCAAGCGATTAGTCGGTAAGTTGGCGAAGGAACCTTACTTAAAATTCGGCGCCGCTGTGAGACTAATGGTTAGTCATCACCTGCGGCATCTGCGGTGGCTCGACCGCCGGTGGGTTTATCAAAGAAAAACGCGACCAGCTGCGCCTTGAGTTGCGCTGGCTCAAAAGCGGCGAGCGAGCGATCGGGCGGCGAAGGTCGCCGGGAGCTTGAGGGGCAGCCGGACTCTTTCGATGGCGCTGAGGCCCGGTCCCTAGAGGCGAAGGTGGCGGAGCTCGAGTCCTCCTTGGCGAAGGCCACCGTTGCTAGGAATGCCGCCACCACCGCCCGGTGGTGGTGCAAGCCTGACGAACCGTCTGCGAACAAAGCGAACCAGGCTCGGAAGGGCGCCGGCCGAGTCCGCTCGGCGGGGAGGCCGCTCGGAAGGATCTGTCCTCATGAAGACTTCCTCTGGCGGTCGGGCAAAAGGTCGAAAGCTGGCGACCTCCGGCCGATAAGGTCTCGGCTTTTATTTAATTCTGCGGGACTTTTCGAGTCGTGATCATCAGCGCCGTTGCCATGCTGAGGCGAGAAAAACTTGGGCCTTGCGGTTGAGGCGGAAGGGCGCCCGCAGCCGTGGCCGTGTGAAGCGGTCCTGGCGGGGGCCTCTGCTCTCTGGCGTGGAGGTTGCTAAAAGCGATCGGTGGTAGCGCGGTGGAGGCCTTCCAGCGGGCCGGCCAAGGCGTCTGCGCCCAGTCCTTGGGCGCAGCGGGCCCGGAGTTCTCAAGCACCCTCGGCCAGAGTCCGGGCGCATTGAGAAGCGGTGATCGTGGCCGGGCGCTCGGAGCTTCCTCGCTTTGGTCAACACCATCTCGCTCTGATGGTATTGACCTTGCGGTGGTTAGTGGCGTCGCCGAGCCGGACCGGCGGGGAGATCGGCAGGTTCGAGCTCTGGTGGGCCGCATGCTCGAGTCGCCCGACCACGTCTCGCCAGCGAGTCGCCCTCGAGGAAGGGCGAAATAGTTAGATTTAACCTTCTTTAATTTGTAAAGACTTATCATGCTCATAAGCAATTTTAAGTTTAACAAATTCGATGCGCTCTTGCCCATACGTGTTTTTGGCGGCGCTTGACCCGGCCATAGCTCTAGGGCGGCAAAGGTCACTTGTCGTAGGTCGGATTGCTTGAGGGCTAAGAGGATAGGAACCTTGGTTACTCGTGATTATGCGCACTTGTGAGGATCGGGTGTTCTGGCCAGACAAAGATCGCTCCACTTGGCATTTCCTTCTTCAGCAAAGTATTAGAACCATAGCCGTGTGGGCGTGGAGGCCATAGTACAGGTCGAGAGGATTCTTTGCTTGGGGAGGACCTCGTGATCGGTCGGGTCACCGACCCGCATAAGCGCGTGAGCTAGCCGAAGTCTGTAGCGGGGAGAGTGTTCCGTGGTGAAAGGTCCTCCTCGGGCACTTCCTTCTTCATAAGCGCTTCTTAGCAACCATAGCCGGGCGCGGTAAAATGTAACGCTTGGGTCGAGAGGGTTCTGCTGGGATTAGCCTTATGGTTAGTCGGTCACCGATCCGCATGGCGCAGCGAGCTAGCGAGTTGGCGCGGGGAGGAGTGTTCCGTGACTAAAGGTCATTCCACTCGGGCACTTCCTTCTTAAAAGCGCTACTTAGCAACCATAGCCATTTGGGCGTGGCGTAACGCTTGGGTCGAGAGGTTACCGCTTGGGATCGACCTTGTGGTTAGTCGGTCACAGACCGCATAAGCGTAAACTAGGCGGCGACAGGCGCCAAGGGCAACCGGCGTCGCGAGGCGACAGTGCTCGAAAAGATAAAGGTAGAGAATACGCCGGGAAAAAGAGTTTAGGGATAGAATCGCCTTAACTTTTCTATGTTCGAGCGTTCGGAAGGATCGGCCAGTTGGCGTCCTTGAGTCGAAAAGGTGCGGTCGGAGAACCTCTGACGGTGAAGGGCCTTCGGCGGCGATAGCTTGTGCTTGTCTTTCTTTGGTTTGGAACCGCCGAAGGACAAGGTCGCCCGGCGTTAAAGGATCGCCCTCGAATCTGGCGGTGTGGTAGCGTCGCGAGCTTGTTGATATTTGGCGATCGCGGGATGGCCATGTCATGCGCCTCGTCGGGTGGTCGATGGCGTCTTGTTGCGGCGAGCCCGAGCCTCGCCGAAGCTTGTAGTCTTGGGGCGCCATACTTGGTCCGTTGGCAAAGCGGCTTGGTAGCCGAACACCATAAGAAAGCGGTGTAAACCCGATCGCTCGGGTGGGCGTGGTCGCGAGCTCGGAAGAACGGAGGGTAGTGGGCCACCCACGCCCATGAAGTGCTTGAGCCGTGAAGATCCGTGGCTTGAGTCCTGAAGGATCATGCCGTTTGCACGTTCGACACAGGCCATTAGTCGGGATAGGCCACGGCGCCCAATCGTCACGGATGTTGAAGTCGTCGCGAACTTCGAGGAACTCCTTTCTGTGAGCTGCGTGCCGTTATCGATGATGATAGAGTTGGGGACTCTGAACCGAAAAAGCGATGTCGCGGAAGAAGATGGTGCTTGTATCGGCGTGGCGTTCTGGCAAAGCTTGGCCTCTATCCACTTGGTGAATTTATCCACCGCGACTAGGAGATGAGTAAAGCCCGGGCGCCTTCTGAAGGCCCGACGGATCAAGTCCCCAAGCGCAAGCGGCCAAGTGATGGGGATCGTCTGCGAGGCTTGGTGGCAAATGTGTCTGCCGGGCAAAGAATTGGCACCCTTAGCGGTGCGCCGATGCGCTTTCGGCGTCGGACACAGTGATCGGCCAATAAAAACCTTGTCGAAGGCTTTTCCAGCGAGGATCGAGTGCGGCATGGTGACGGCAAACCCGCCATGGATATCGGCGTGATTGCTTCCTTGGTCGGCGAGCAGCACCTCGGAGGACCACGAGGACTCCTTTTGTAAAGTGCGGACCAGACCGGGGCGAAAGATTTTGCTGCCGAAGCGGCGCCGGACCTCGGTCGGGTCGAGAGGCGACCCATCCGTCAAGCGATTAATGAAGAGCTTCCTCGATCGGTTCGGTGCCAACAGCTGCGGTTTGATCCGACCAGTCTGCGCCGAAGCCGCGGCGGTCGGGGTGGCCGTGCCAGTGGATCGGGAGACCGCTCGGCCACCAAGTCAACGAGATGGAAGGTCGCGGGAGGTCGCGAGACGAAAATCCGGGTGGGGCCGACCCTTTCTTTGGAGGCAAGATTGGCTAGGCAATCAGCCTCACCGTTGTGGCGTCTGTAGCTATGGTGGAGCTCGAAACCTTTGAACCGCTCCTCGAGCTTGCGTGCTTCACGAGTATCGCGACCATACGAGCGTCTCGCGGCTCGAAGCCTTCATGACACAGTCGACAGACGAGCTTGGAGTCCGCGGACCAGAGTCGGTCGGCAGCGAGGTCGGTGGCGATCGAGAGACCGTTGGCGAGAGCCTCGTGCTCGGCTATGTTGTTGAGTCGCATCGAAGAGCAACTCGATGGCGTATTGAAGTTTGTTCCCGGCGGGAAATGATGGCGACTCTGCGCCGCGCCGTTCTTGATGTAGGATCCATCAAAGTACATTGTCAAGTACTGGGGTCCTCGATCACCGGTGGCGCTGAGCTTGGTCCATTCGGCGAAATGCGCAGGACTGCGACTTGATCATTGTCAGGGCGTATGTTATCTTAAGAATAAGCGAGCTCGGCGCCACTTGGCTATCCTCCGGGCGTCGCTGTGCGGACGATCTCGCGGCGAGGATCACGGTCACCACGATGTGGCGTCTTGGTCAGTAATGTCTGAGCTTTCTCTTGGCGGTGAGCCTTTGCGTGAGCGACTTACGCACTTTGAGTGCAGAGCCTTGGACTCGAAGAACCTCGATGAAGTAAATTGGCGTTGTACCTTGAGTTCCCGACCTTCCTTCGCTCGTTCCACCACAAGGGCCGCCTTGGCGACTTGAGCGGTGGCGGCGATGTAGAGGAGCAATGGTTCGCTGATCTTGGGCGACCCGAGTTGGAGGAGGATAGGAAGGCCTTCAAGCGGTGAGGGCTTCACGAGCCTCACAGGTCCAGTGAAGCGGTCGGATTTCTTGAGCAACTTTGTAGGCGGAATTCCGCGCTCCCCGAGGCGAGACACGAAACGGCTCAAGGCGGCAAGGCACCCTGCTAGCCTCTGGACCCTTTTGAGATTGGGAATCGGGCCCATTCTTGCGATCGTCGAGATCTTCTCCTGATTGGCCTCGATTCCTCGCTCAGAGACGATGAAGCCGAGCAGCTTCCCCTTGGGGACCCCGAAGACGCATTTCTCGGGGTTGAGCTTTATACGGAACTGTCGAAGATTCGCGAAAGTCTCTTCCAGGTCGGTAATAAGGTCGTGCGCATTCCTGGTCTTTACGACGATGTCGTCAACATAGGCCTCAACGTTGCGTCCGATCTGGTTGTTGAAGCACGTTTGCATACATCGCTGGTATGTAGCGCCGCGTTCTTTAGGCGAACGGCATTGTAGCGTGCGAGCGAGCCGAGCGGCGTGATGAAGGAAGTCGCGAGTTGGTCGCACTCCTTGATGCTATCTGGTGGTAGCACGGTAGGCATCAAAAAGGAGAGACTCGCGCACCGCGGTGGAGTCGGCGACTTGGTCGATCTTGAGGGCAAGGAGCGGATCCTTAGGACACGCTTTGTTGAGACTTGTGTAGTCAACACATTCTCCATTGCCATTTTCTTTTTACAAGCACAGGGTTGGCCGACCACTCGGGTGGCGGACCTCTTTATAAACCCTGCGGCCAAAAGCTTGGCGATCTCCTCCCTATGATCCTGCGCCTCTCCTCGTCGAGCGGCCTTGGCGTTGGCGCCCGGCTTTGAGCACAGTCGGATGCTCGAGGAGTGCTCGGCGACTTCCCTTGGATTCTGGCATGTCGGAGGTCCTCCATGCGAAGAGCGTCATTATTGGCGCGAGGAAGTCGTCGGCGCTTTCCTATTTGGCGGGGCGTGGCTCGACCGAGCGGTCTTGGTCGGATCGCGAGGATCGGCCGCGACCTCCTTCGTGTCCTCGGCGGTTTGAAGGATCCCGCCCGACTTCTTGGACTCGGGCGGACTCGGAGGCTTCCCTCACGAGTTTATCGAGCTCGCGAGCGCCATGGCTGCCGAGCTCCTAGCTAACTGCGCTTCGCGATTGTAGGAAAAATGAAAAGATGATGCCACGGTGATGACTCCTCGGGGCGGGCATCTTGATTTGAGGTAAGGCGTGGTAGGGACGCCATGAACTTGGCATAGCATGGCCGCCCAAGATGGCGTGATAGGGCGGAAATCGCAACCTCGAAAGTGAGGGTCTCGGTGCGAAAATTTCTGGTTCCCCAAAGGTGGCCAGGCGGTCGATGCTGCGGCGGATGGGCTGTTGGCGAGGATGGCGCCATGGAAAGGAGCCTTGCTCGGTCGGAGACTCGAGCGAGGAATCCCCATGGCGTCGGCGTCTCAACGTAGAGGATGTTGAGGCGCTTCCACCATCCATGGCGCCTTAGTGGCGCTTCTTCCGATGATGGGTTCGACCACGGTGGTATCTTCGGTGGGGGCGTGGTCGGGTGATCGGCCGATCAAAGGTGACCGGAATTCGACCATCGGAGGTATTGAGGGGCGGCAAGTGAAGCGGTGCGGACCTCACGGTAAGCGGTTTGAGCCGGCGCTTGCCGGTGTAACACGCCGGTCCGCCAAAGATCATGAGGCGGCCGTCGGGTTGAGGAACTCGTCGTCCGCCTTCTTCTCCGCGGCACGGCGCGGCGTGGTGCTCTTTCCTTTGCCCGCGGCGTCGAGCGCGCGAGAAAAAGTGCCTCGAGACTTGATCCGGTACTTATGTTTGACGGGAACCCGTGGTTGAACCAGGTGTCCATCAATTTCGAAGTAGTCGACGCGGCGGTCGCGCCGCGCCGCTATGATAGGAAGCGGTCGGCGATGGCAACCACACAGAGCTCGCGGACTGTTTTCCATGTCGCTTCCGCTTGTCGGAGGCGGTGGAAATGGATCCGATTCGGACGCAGGGCTCTTCTTTGGCCTTTCCTCCTTTGAAGATAGCCCCTCTGACCTCCTCGCCGGGGCGTGGTTGGTTTGCGATGTCGAGAGTTCCTTGGTGGTCTTGGGCTTGAGATGGCCGGTTTGTACACGAGGGCTTTGCGGAGGTAGTAGATGAGCGCTCCCACGACGCCGGCGTCGGAGATGTCGGGAGCTTCGTTGCTGGCGGAAAACCGCGGATATAATCCGGAGGGTTTCACTGTGCTGCTGCTTGCAGCCTTGAGTCGAGAGTTGCCGAGCTTGTAAGTGCCACGGAAGTTGCCGACAAGAGGGTCTTCAAGTCGGCCCGATTCACAGCAGTTACGGCGGGCAAGTACTCAAGCCAAGCTCGGGCGAGTCCATAAGGTAGATGGGGAGTCTTGGATGATGAAGAGATCATCCGTCGCTCCCGCCCGACATCTGGCCGGTAGTCTTCAAGCCGAACACAGGTTTGTAGCCCCGATGTACTTGGCGATGTTAGTGGGCGCCAGAATCGCGGAAACCCTTTGTCGGATCCCACGGCGAAAGCCCGTGGTCGGGACCATCGGGGCTTGAGGCTGCGGCGGTGGCGCCGCCGTCCACTATCACGCAAGTGGGCGGCCTCCTCGCCGCCTTTCTTCGCACCTCGAGGTGGCGCGAACGTCGTGGCGTCCCCGAGGCGCCGCGCCGAGGTGCTGCGAGCTGGCGGCTTCGTGGTGTGGCGCCGCCTTGAACCGAACCCGGCGGCGGCGGTGCGAGCCGGTGGCGAGGTGGCGCCCGGGCGATAGGGCCGGAGGCTGCATGTGTTGCGGTCGCGCTCTACCGGCCGGAGGTTACGGTATGTGGCCTTGGCCTCGGGTCGACCGGTTCGGAAGGCCTCGGCGGCATCGCGGCCGCGTGCGTTACGCTTGCATGGGAAGAAGCGGGGCCGTCGGTTCTTCCGCCGGCTTGTGGTGTGCTGACAGCGTCGCGTCCGTGCGTCGCCGCCGGCACTCTTGAGTCGCGGGCTCATCCCGCTCGGGTTGGCACAGGTTGGTCGAGTTCGACCCTTTGCCTATCCGACTCTTGGCGTTATCGGCTGGAGTTCGGCGCGGTGGTGGGCGCGTTAAACATGATCGCGGGTGTTCCCTCCTGCGCCTCGGTCTGGCCGGGATGGGGACCCCGTAACCGCATGGGGTTATGATTAAATCGGCCAAGCCCGCCATGTTGCACTCGCGAGAAGTCTGCGTCCGTGGCGAGGTACTCCGTATCGGAGCTGAGTCGTGGTGGAAGAGTCTTCCAACAGCTTCGTGGATAGAGGCGGCATGTGGCCGCCATAGCTAAATCGCGAGCTCGCGAGGGTAATCTGATCACTATCCCGGGCCGCGAGGAGCTTCCGTAAGCGTGGCGGGCGCTCCTCGGCTCCGGCTCTGGGACTGCGAGGCGCCCAAGCGGAGCTGGCGAGTCGTTGGAGATGGCGCCCGAGCTTTGGTGGCGCCGGAACTCGGTGGCGGCGGGACGGCGTAAACCCTCCGTAGAGTGGCGACAAAGTTGAGGGCCGAAGCAATCGGCTTCCCAGGCGACCATACTGTCGCGGTGGAAGATGCCATCGAGGAGGCAAGCGGAATCGGAGATGATGATGAAGGCGCACGAAGACCCTACAGCGCATGGCCGGCGTTTGAGCACCGGCAAGTAAATTTGTAAGTCTAAGGGGTGTGCGTTTCACTCCTGAATGGTTAGGCTCGAAGTCCAAGATGTATCTTGGTTGGGCGAAGATCCCTACTCGATTCGTGTGGTGGCGTTGTATTCTATTTACCTGAGATGGCGCACAAGGTTTACAAGCGATAGTGCCAATGACTTAGCGAGATGGGTTCGATGGCGCTCCGGTCCTGTTGTTTTTCTCTCCTCTCCTCGTTCTCTGGGAGCTCACGCCTCCTTTATCGAAAGGAAGGCGAGGTTACATCGAAGTGGGAGAGGGCGAGGCGACCTACACTAGGAGCTTGGTCCCGTTCATTGGCCGATCGGCCGCTCGGTTTTACCCTTGCCGTCGGTAGCTTAGTTGGTCGGCGCGTTAGGTATTTCTCGGAAGCGGCGTACCGCCTCTGCGAACCTTCGGGTGTTGGCGTTCTTGCGCTGGCGTGGCGCCTCGGAGAGAGGCGTGTCTTCGTCTTGTATGTGGCCGGTGATGGGGTGGGAGCATGACTTGATCGACCATGTAAACCTTCGGGAAGGAGCCACCGCCTCGTATAGTCACTTTGATTGACCCGTTAAGTAGGAGTGCGTGGCGATCGTCTGGTAGAGACTTGACCGTGACCCTTAGCGGGGAGTGATTTTGGCACGATCGGTCGGGGATTAGGCTGCTGCGGTCGGGAGCCCTACTTGGTTGGGCCAGGGCGTCTCGGCCGAGGAGGTCGGGAGCTTAGCTCGGTCGAAGACATTCCCTTGGTCGATCGGGAAGGAATTCCGTGTGGCTTTGCAGTACTTGTCGGTGAGTGGTTTGGAAGCGGCTGTTGGGCTTGGTGTGTTTGAGGCATTGGTTGGTCACCTTAGTAGTTAGGGTACCCTTTTATTAGTATTCGTCACCTTGCATGCAGATCCTCCTGTTTTATTTCCTTGTTTGATTCGCTTCTCCTTCTAAATATGTAATGCGTACAATGTCCGCTCTCCTTCTAAATATGTAGTACGTATAATGTGATCACAAGATTATTTATTATTAAGTATTATATTCATACTTATCTTTTATTTAATTGATAAGCGGATGTCTTTATGAGTAAATAGCGTTAAGGCTGGCACTATACTAGTTAGGGCAAGGTGACAGTGACTAAACCACTACGAATAATTTAATAGGACTGTAATTAATGCAGTTAAATGATTAATTGACCGTATAATCAATCAGCCGTTTTTTATGTTTAATTATGAAAATACCTTATTTTTATTCAGTAAATACGATAAATTAGCTTATTATATTGTGTCACAGTGTTCATAAATAGTGAAATGTAAGATATGTTTTGTAGAATAATAATTTATAATAAATCTGGATAATTAAAATATTTCTAATTAATTCTAAATATAAATAAATATATGAATAAAAACGATATAATCATCAATTAAACTTCAATTAATCGGTCATATTTTGATTAATCGCTTCTTAGTGTATCACTCCGTCCGTTGAGCGCGCATACTGTTTTTTCAGGGGGCAAACCGAAACAAACAGACTGTAACGATAATGCTACGGCCGCATGGCTTCACCGTTTCCCTTGGGCACGCCGCACGCGCTGGATTGCGGCGTTGCGTTCGTAATCTGCGAGCAATCGCAACAGCCACCACACCACACCACCGCGCAGTAGTTCCCCCCTCCTCCTCCCCCTCTTCCTCTCTCTCCCCCCTCTTCCTCTCTCCTCTTCTTCCTCTCTCCTGTGGGGCGAGTCGCGACGCGAGAGGCATGGATAGATAGGCACAGGTAGACAGGACAGAGATCGGAATTAGTCACGCACCGAGAAGGAAACCAGAAAAAAAGAAAAACCTTCTCTCTCCTCCTCCTCCTCTCTTGGTCGGGTGTTCTTGGTTCTTGCGTGCTCCAGATGACATGAGATGAGATGGTAATGCCAATCCCACCGAGTCCCTGTCGAGTTCTTGCGTCTGAGTGTGGTAATCTGTAGGCTTTTTCTTTAGTTTTTATTACTCCGTAACGGAAGAACTGAATCGAATCGAACTGAAACTTAACGTAAGTTAATCTATCGGAGAGAAGAGGAGGAGCGATTTTTGATAGGAGGTCGGTTGGTGGGTGGGTGAGTCTGTTCGATCGGCCGGTTGGTCTCCGATGGCGCCGCCGTCGATGGACTACTGGCTCGGCTTCTTCCGCGGCGCCGGGGACAACATCTTCGATGCCATCGACGCGGCCATCACCGTCGCCGCGTCCGACCACCCCGCCGCCCTCCGCGCGAGGCGCGACGCCATCGCCGAGCGCCTCTACACCGCGCTGCTGGTCTCCGGCGCGCCGGCGGCGGCGGTGCATCCCCCCGCTGGGGCGCCCGCCTCCGAGGCGCCGCCGGCACAGCTGCTCCCCGAGGGCGCCGCCAGCGTCCCCAGTCTCTGCAGCTCCGACCGCGCCGAGACCATCACAGATGATGGCGCCCCCCGCCGCGACGACCCCGTCTCCGCGGAGGCCGAGCGCATCAAGGCCGTCCTCCTCAACAACCAAGAAAAGGTCCTCTTCCCTCCTTGTCCTCCACGCCGCCGCTGTCTGTACCGCTGGTTGTTTGTTGCTAATAACTAGTACTGAATCTGTTCTGCTCTGTGGTTGCAGTCGGAGGCGGCTTTGCTTGAGCTGCTCCGGCGGCTGCAGCAGTTGGAGTTCTCGGTAGACACCTTGACGGTGAGACGAGAGCCACCTCCCCCGTTGATCGAATCGTCCATGGTTAATTCGCTCGTTTATTTACTAGTGTTTATACGGATTCGTCTGATAGGTCACTGAGATTGGGAAGGCGGTGAGCAGCCTCCGGAAGCACAACTCCAGGCAGATTCGACAACTCGTCCGATTGCTCATTGAGTATGTCCCATGTGTTTCTTCTTGAAAACATTTGGTGTTTGTGTTGTGTTTCTTCTTGAAAACATTTCGAGTTTGTGTTCTTCTCCGAGTTCTCAACAGTTGTTTTTTTAGTCTTTAGCATTCATTGACATGTTTGATGTGAATCGCAGAGGTTGGAAGCGCATAGTTGATGAGTGGATGAGCAGCCGAGACGCCGCCATTGTAGGTATGTAGAAAGTAAAATCAGTTCATCATTCAAGTTCTCTACCCTCCATGTTTTTCTAATAAGTTGGTATCAGACTTTAGCAGCAATTAATGGTTCTGCAACAATTCGCAGATCACACCCCTCAGTCCATGCGTCCTTCCGGCCTGGAGCAGGAAGACCGAGGGCTCTCTTCTTCTATGGATGAGGGCGCCCTCTTCGCCACGCCGAGCACTTCCATCCGGCTGTCCGAGGTAATTGTATTTGCGCAGAAATCAATCAATTCACCTTCACTGGAATCGTATATGGTTTATGGTATGATCTGACACAACTCCATCTTGGCGTTCCTCAGGAAATCCCGGTTTCCAACTTCTTTGATGGAATGGATGATGATGGAAGTGAGTGATCAGACCGTTGTCTATCCCCTCTGTGATGGTTCTTGGATAGGCATTGGTGTTTGATTGTTTTGTGAATTATCTACAGATATAAGGAACAATGGTGGCAAGGACGGTGGACGGCAGTTTCCTATGAGCCAAGAACCAGTTAGAAAACCACCGCAGATAGGCCAGTGGTATGATCCAGAGCAGAGCTGGAGGCAAGAACAATCTGCAACGAGGCAGTCACGTCCGCAAGAACTGAGCAATGGGCAGACGAGAGAGCAATTTGTTGCGGCGATGCTTGCGAGGCCCTCAAATCCAGATTCATGTCCTGGGAGACCTCAGGCGAGGCCTAAGCAGCATCAAGATGCCTTCCCAGCTCAAGGCAGACCTCAATCAACGCCATCTGATGTGAGCATATCCTGCTGTCGACAAAATATATGTTCTTGTTTGGTTGATGAAGATATTGTTTTTGTCTGTATTCTTTTCTCGAACTGTAGAAACCGGTGAGCCACCATGATGAGAACTCAGTTCGATCAAAGCTAGAACTGGCGAAGAGAAAGCTTCAGGAAGGCTACCAAGAATATGATAACGGTATGTGCTCCATCACAAAAGAAATTTATTATTCCTTGCTTGTTGCTGCATCAAACAAATCCTAGTGCTTCCTTGTAGTGGAATTTTGTCTGAATAACTATCCTCTATATATATTGATGGCTTCATTCCAGTGCTTGAGTGCTACGCATGATTAGTCATGATCTCAAATTCTCTCTCTTGAACCAATGCAGCAAAGAAGCAGAGAACTATACAAATGGTGGATCCACAAGATATACCGAAGCAAGTGAACCGGAATTGGCAGCCTAATGCCAAGCAAAGGAATAACAGCAACAACCGAAATTGGTCAAGATGAGGCACTAATTCCATTCAGAACCAGTGATGATAGATTGGAATCTTTGGATTCCCACCAAAATTTCCTCTATTTTTCGCCTTTCGTCGGCTAAATTTTAGTCCAGCCCAGTACATAACAGCAATTCAAACTGCTTTTATCGGTGCCACAAACACCGTCTCGACTCTCGAGAGTAGCATTCATGCATATTGCATATTTGCGCTCCCTAAACTTGCACATGATGGCTGGTTTTCCTAGTTTTTGTCAAAACTTGTAAAGATAGTAGTACGATGCTGGGTTGAGTTTTTAATACCAATTCTGATCTTGAGCTCCTAAATTGCCTACTTGTTTCCTCGGTTGGGATGCAAATTCCTTCTACTCTGACATCGGAAGGAGGATGTTCTCTGCTTGCTTTGGGCCTCTGTCCTGCTTTTCAGGCTCAAAGACCTTTTGGGGTCTTGTCTTTTCACTGAATTCAGCGTAGCTTGTCCCCTGCAAAGACTTGAACTAGCGGCAAGATCATCGATATCTCGACAATGGGCTATAAGAGATTTTTGAAAATCGGTAGAAAATCGTAGGTTTTAAAATCAAAATTTTTTAATAAAAAATAAAAAAAATCAATTTTCAACGATAATCGCTCGATATATCTATAATCGTTCAATATTCATCAATAATTGACTTAACCGATTTTGTGAATTTGTGTTCTTCGACAATCGATTTTGCGAGTGATTTTCTATCGATATTCAGCGATTATCGCGATATTTATGTCACATAATTTTTTTTGAATCTAATTAATTTACCGATCGGTATTATATACTGTACCAGCTCGATATGGCGATATTATATACTGTACCAGCTCGATATGGCGACGATATTGCGAACCATGATGATATGGCCACAATTGAAGTTCTATGTAGAATTGGTCAATTTGATACATAGCCTATGACATATTATTTTTTTTAATGAGTGGAAGAGAGAAGAAGTGTCAACGATCGGGACCGTCGACCGCAGAAGAAGGGGGGAAGGATCGTGCAAAGGGGCGAGGCCCAGAGTTGCGTTCGTCCGGGAAGAAGCACGAGTAAACAAGGGACACGAAGTCTATACTGGTTCGAGCCCCCTAGGTCGGGTAATAGCTCTACTCGGTCTTGCCTTGAGCGAAAGAGAACTAAAGGCTCCGCTAGGGAGGGGTACAAGGGGAGCTCGTCCTCGGGATCGCCCGGGAACGGTGATCCAGGAGAGCTCGATGAACAAGGGTGTTCAAGTCTTACTACCGGCTCCTCTAGCCCTCTTCTCCTCGCCCCAAAAGGGAGAGCCACGCCTCCTTTATCTGATAGGTGAGGCGGGTTACATGGAGAATTGGGAGAGGAAGGGTGGGGGCTGTCCTAGGAACCCAGTCCTCCGTCTTGATGATTGGTCGCTATCTGTTTCGCCACGCCGGGTTGGTAGACTCACCGGCGAGTAGTCTGCCGTTTTCTTGGGAAACATCGTACACGCCTCTGTGGACTTGTCGGATCTTGACGTTGCAATGCGTGGTCCTGGCTCGCCTTGGGAGAGGCGTACCCTCATCTTGCAGCGTGGTGGACGATGGGACCGAGCTCGACTTTGGCAACCTTCGTTGCCGCCTAGGGAAGGAGCGACTTGCTCCGCGTGGTCACTAAGCGGTCGTGGTCACAGGCACGAGGCTTGTGGCGGTGAGGCCCGATCACTGGCCTTTGGTGGGATCTCCTCAAACCGGTCGGAGGTCGGGAGTCAGGCCGCGAGGAGGTCGGACGCCCTACTTGGTCGGGACGAGCTCGGAGCGGTCGGTTAGGTCGGGGATGAGTGTCGCCGTGGCCTCGCGGGGCCTTTGGTCGGAGGCGGGCTTGGAGCAGTCCGTTCATTACTTCGGGCCGCCGAGGTCAGGGGAGGACCGCTTAAGGTCTCCCTGGGGGGTACGGGCATGTGTCAGGATGTTCGATCCCCGACAAGAAGCTTGAAAGTATTCATATTTCGTATACTCCCTTGTTTAAAAATATAAAGCGCATTTTGACTTTACAAAAGAATTAAGATTGCATTGAAATTGAGAAATGTAAGAGAGAAAATAGCTTAGATGCCCCCTACTTTATTATCTTGAAAGATGAGAGATATACTTTGTGTGGATGGTAATAAATAAATACATATGGTTGGGAGAGAATAAATAGGGGTATAAAAGGAAATACCTTATTAAATCTACATATATGTCTTATATTTATAGACAAGACTATTCAAAAAATAAGTCTTATAAACTTATAGATGCAGGAGTAAGTATCAAGATTTTTTAAGAAACTATTAATTGACAGGGACATCAAACAGTAGTATCAAACTATCCAAGTAGTTGTATCTAAATACAATCTATTTTCTTGGTTTTCGAATACTTGTCATTTTAGATTCTTACACTTACACCAAAACACATCTACAACATATTGTATTACTCATCTTTATTATATTTTTAGAGTGTGTATTACTCCAGTCTATAGTAGTAAATAATATCAAAAATAAATAAAAAGGTACGGTATTTTTTTTTTGTAAAATATCACTTTAAAATTATACAATGACATGTATTTAAAAATAAAATTTTAAAGCTAGAACGATGTGCATTCGGGGACGGAGTAAACATTTCTCTCACTGATGACGAGCTAGTGTGTCAAGGCGGGCTTTGTATGAACACCATATACGATCGCGCGGCTGCTTTGACCAACCCCCAGACAGATCATTCACTGGCCATGAGCACGAATGATTCGTGCTTTGGCTTTGAGGAGCCTTGGGCGGTGGGCCCGCGGCATCTCCCGTGTGACCTGCTGAGGCAGTTCTCGTGCCACTGTCACGTGGGTCCCGGCCGTTTAGTGATCGTATGGCCCCACTTTCCAGTGTGACTGTGGTCAGCTGCTCTACCCGAGGCCGTTTAAATGTGGAGGGAATGGAAAACACTAGCCTCAAGCTCGATGCACTCACACGTGTGCCTTGTATCGTGCTGGACTGGTCTGGTCTGATACATTTTTATCGTGCTTCGTGTTTGAACCGTGTTGGGTCGTGACAGCTCGTTATGCTCGTCGTGCCGGCCCGGTTCGCCTTCGACGAGTCTAGGGAAGACCTATTTGCACTTCCTACCTGTTTCGTGCTGTGTCGGTCCAGGTCTATTTACACTATTGTGACGAGAGGAAAGGAGCCGGACGCGAATGGAGTTGAGACAGTAGATACAAATATTATTTAAAAAATAATTAAAATTTATTTATTCTTAAACAGTTACACAGAGCGAGAGGGACGTGCTGAACATGGACGAGAGAAAGGGCAATGGGCGGGAAAGAGAGTGAGGGAGACAGGCGAGAGATTGAGAGAGACGAGCGCGAGAGGGAGCTGAGAGAGACTGGCGAGAGAGAGCAACTTCTTGCACAGTCTCTCAATTTCTCTCAGCCTCTCTCCTCTTGACCGTCTCTTAAGTGTCTGCGACGAGGGTGACGTTCATGCTGTTGGGTACGTCCATAGCACTCATGCTCTGCGAATCCGTGATCTTTATGTTGGGCTTCTTCTTCATACCCTAGGTCATCGCCTTGACACAACCCGTGCTACAATATTGTGCTAGACTTGTACCACCTATCGTGCTCGATTCTCAGACCCGATACGACATTGTGCTACAATATCATACCGTACCGAATTTTAGATCGGATCGGATCGTATCGTCGTGCCTCAGACCGGCCTAAAGTGCTCACCTCTAGCCGCACTTGTGGGCTTGTGGCGTTGAAACCTTGCAGGGTAGCTGGATTCTCTGTGGCCAGAGGCTCTGTGGAACCCACTAACGCAGGATAAAATATGCGTTTATTTCCAAGAAGTTTTTTTTTTAAAAAAACTCGCGAAAAGTAAAACTTTTCCAGCCGTCCAAGTCAACCCAGGGTGCGTGACAGCGTAGCAGAGCGCACTACCTTAAAAACTACTTTAAAAATGGAGGTTTTCTAATGCGTGCTCCGTACTTCTGAAGACTGACACTGATAGTATTAATTGATTATTGAATCGGAAATTCTACGCGGCTAAATGAACAGATAAAATAAAATCTTTTTTCGCCTGTTAAAGACCGGACCTTGGATTAACATATACGACACGCAATCATGTTTTATTAGTATGTGATTATTGAGGGGTGGTGTACGTATTAAGAAAAGGTTTCCAAAGCCGAGCTAATGATGTGAGAGATTACGGATCAGATATCGGAAGTTTCTTTCCTGTGCCAAATGCTAATGATAAAAGAATACTAAGTATATAGTTAAGTGTCCGTACGTTGCTACGAAAATTCTCAAACAACCTTATTAAGAGAAGTTTTTCAAAGCAACAGCCAAGTTGGTTGATGAGAAAGACATGTATGAAGCGAACTTGTTAGCTATTTAAGAGTGTTTCAAATTATCAGTTAATCATTCATGCTAGTATAATTTTAAAAAGTCTTAACATGATAGTACAACGGCAATTTTAAAGAATTTGGTCTTTTTTCTTATTTTCTCCTCTCCTTTTGTCTCGAGTGCAGTGTTTTGCATCTTGTAACTTTAAACCTTGTTTTCTATCCTCATAATTTAATCACAGCTTTAGCTGTCATAAAAAAAAAGAGAGGAGCCATGATCATGGCCTCCTTTCATATCGTTTCTTGCGCCCCCCCTTAATCTGTTGTATTGCTTTTTTCTCCTGTGTGTATATGAGCCTTCCTCTTCTCTGTCTCTTTCTGTGTCTCTTCGTATGTCCTCTATGATAGAGATGAAGGTGGTCTTTTATAGGTAAAGGAGAGGGCAGCCAGGCGTGTGAGTGCTCAGCATTTATGATACAGTGACTTGTGATCTCTGGGATTGGCACGTGATTTGATTATGCGATTCTTGCCTTTTAATATATGCATTCCCATCCGAATGTGATACAATGAAATAGGATTTTCATGTTATGGGGTATGGTGAGTATGTCATTCCATCCAAGCGGGATATGATGAGGAAACTTTTTCATTTATAAGAGATATGAATAAAATCTTTCCATTTTAAGGAGATGTGATCAGTAATATTTTCATAAAATAGAGAGAATTCAGATCGGGTGGGAGGTAGGCTTAGCGAACAGAAGGAAAAGCTGAGCGAGAAGGAAAGGCTGAGCGAACAGAAGGAAAGGGAGGTGGGGGCGGGCTGAGCGAATAGAAGGAAAGAGAGAGTATGGAGAACGGACCGCTGCCACCAAGTGGTAATTAGAAGTAATAGAGATAGTGTACTGTACAAATCAAATATAGGAATTGATTTGTTAAAAACATTTCTACAACTCTAAAACTGAAGAAAGTATAATAAATACTCACTAATATAATCTATTTGATAAAAAAATAAACAATCTATATTAAATTTATCTACCTTAAAACGGCTCTACGATAAACCCGTCAGCTGGAACATAGAAGCAGAAAAAATAAAACTAAAAGCAGGATATAAAATTTTATAACATATTTGATGGAGGTTCCATATTGTGTTTTTCTTCAGAATTCAATAGTAATGACAACCCTGCGGCCCAGAACTCCCGTCCAAATTATTGCAGTCATCACGTCTAATCCAATCTATTCCAAATCGATGGAGAAAACCGTGCACTGAAGCACCTGTTTCTCAAACCAAATCGGCAGTTTTATGTCGATATCATCCGTAAATTAAATAAAGACCTGCCTATTTGGTCTCTCTTCACACTTTTTTTTAGTTTTGTTCTCTCATAAACGAAATTATAAATCCAATTTTTTCTAAACCACAGAAACACCCACATTTTATACGTGTCACCTGCCGTGCTCCTCTGCCACGATATATTGCTGAAATCGTACCTACCGTGACAGAGGAACTACCGCGGTATTCGAGCTAGGCAGGACGGAGTACCGTAATGCTTGAGTTCAATAGGAAGGTAAGGCTCGCCATTTGCCGCGCTTGTTTGAGATCTGCCATGGTGGACAGAGCCGGTGCGGTGCCGACAACCTACCATAGAAGAGGAGTGTGATAGTTGACATGTGTCAACTGCTGATGGAGAAAAGAGCTAAAATTTAAATTCTATTCAGAGAAAGACAAGAGATGAATAGAAAAGGTGCAGGAGCAAATACACCGGTGTTTGAATCCTACCTCTACTATATTTGGTGGAATCCTGGCCTCCAGATTGATCTGAGCCGGCTTGGCTTTGGCTCGGCTCGAGCCGCCAATTTTTTTTTGTATTTGGGTCCTTTTTCGAAAAAAAATTACGATTAGATCCTTTTTTTGAAAAAAGGTTACGTTTAGGTCTATTCCGAAAAAAGATTATATTACATTTATGCCCTTTTAAACCTTTTTAAGCGTTACGTTTAGGTTCTATTTTATCCTTATCCAAAAAATAGCGTTTAGGTCCTTTTTGTTCTTTTTCGTAAAAAAAACGTTTAGATCATTTTTTTCACCATTTTTTACGTGTGGAGCGACGGTCGTGGCGTGCCACGTCACGGTAGGTCATATATATTTATATCCTTTCAACCGTCCTGCCAAATAAATGCGAAAAAAACGCGATTACGTTTGTATCCTTTCAACCGTTTCGCGTGTCTCCTTGGTTTGCTCGCGTAGAGAGCGACGGTCGCGTGTTTTCTCGATTTACTCGCGTGGATAGCGTCGATCACGACGTGACACGTCACGGTTGCTTACCTAGTTAACTACACAGTTGCAGCGCAAACTGCACGGATGCGCTCGTTTCTACTCCATTTTCTACGCAAAAAGGGCGGAGAAAAGAAAGAAGAAGTCGGGCAGCAACACACACATCGACGATCGATCGAGTTGATAGTACGTTTCTGCTTACCGGCACGCATCAATTCGATGGACACCTACTCGTCCCGCGGCTGTGATCTTGTCACCTCCCGTTGACGACAGCTCTGTCTTTTTTTTTTTTTTAAAGAAAGAATCTCAGTTTCAATCTGGTACAGAGATTAAGTGTACAGAATGGCCGTGTATTTGCGAAGGGAATCATACCTCTACTGTATTTGGAAGAGTTTCCGGCCTCCCAGCCATTTGAGCCGGCTTGGCTC
Organism: Otatea glauca; assembly: GCA_036346275.1. NCBI lineage: Eukaryota > Viridiplantae > Streptophyta > Magnoliopsida > Poales > Poaceae > Otatea > Otatea glauca. The sequence goes on along the minus strand of CM070724.1, from coordinate 46,576,258 downwards.
GCGGCTCGAGCCGGATCGAGGCGAGTCAATTTTTTTACGTTTAGATTTTTTTTCAAAAAAAATATTACGGTCGAATCCTTTTAACTATTTTTTTTACGAAAAGTAGTATCCCGAGGCAACAAAAATTACGTTTAGATTCTTTTCAGGGAAAAAATTTATTACGTTTATATCCTTTTAATCATTTTCACGAAAATTAGTTTTGACCGTTTTTTCGAAAAGGATATTTCGTTTCAACAAAATCACGGATCCTTCGTGAGAGGACATCGAATAAATTAAAAAAACGCAAATACATTTATATCCGTTCAACCGTTCCACCAAATAAATGCGAAAAAAACGCAATTACTTTTGTATCCTTTCAACCGTTTCGCGTAGGGAGCGACAGTCGCGTGTTTTCTCGATTTGCTCGTGTGAGGAGCAATGATCACAGCGTGGTACGCCGCGGTCAGTCATCTAGTTTCTTTTAAAGAAAGCCAGAAAGGGTGAAATGTGATGTGAAGCCTTTTAGGTGGAATGATTAATACAAAATGACTAGTTGCTTTCTAAGGCAACGTAGAATCTAAAGCTATGTTTACAGCATAGCATTTTGTGTGGTACATTCTTTTTTACTACTCTACAACACTGACAACATTTCAGTTGAATGACTGCATTGTGGCATTGCTCGATCTGCGAAAAAAATGCCCTTTTCTCGTGCACTGCAGATTCAATTCCTTCGGGCGGATAAACGGAGCCAAATCGAAACAAGTTTTTGTTATCCTATGTACGAACGCCACTATCTCGTCCAGTTTTTGCAAAGCTTCTGACCTAACGTTGATCGTCGTCTCTCGTCGATGAGGACAAACAATATGTATGCATGGATAGGCCAGAAACATGCACGCATGGAACACGTGGTAATTAGCTATCAGGCTGCCGTGCCCTTGGCCCTTCTTGCTGTTATTGTGAATGTACTCGATCCCCCAGGTCCAGGTGCAATCAGCTGGCGTCGAACACGTGTCCATGCCTTTTTTATTTTAGTCATTCCGCTTATTTTACGTGTCTAATTCGATTCCTACCGAACTGTACGTACTTACGTGCATCAACTGGTACCACCGTGGTGCATCCACGCGTGTGAGATAGATAGCTAGGCTGCCTACGACGTGTGAGTTGTGACTCCCGTTTGGCCGTCCCAAATCCAACAGAGAATTAGGGTATAATAATGCTCTTTCCGTCCAACTTTATAGTAAGTATTTTCTTTTGTAACGTAGACAATAAATAATATTGAAAATAATTATATTATCTTTAATTATAACTCTAAGTATTATATTTAATAATTGCATGTAGAGAATATCAAGTGTGTAGGAAAATAGTTCGATACTTCTGGGAGTACGTACTTTCATCTTGTATGTACCGTTTAAACAAAAAATTTATATCTCTTTATCCTTTTAAGCATACTTTAATAATGATTGTAAGATACTCTAAAGTGAGTTTCATGAAAAATTTCATCAAAATCCACTTTTTAAGGCATAATTTATGTACATACATTTTACATATGAAAAAAGATATATAGCAAAAATAAAAGGCTTTAATTAATTTTTTTCAACCATACCACATTAGAGTATCTTATAATTAGTATTTAAGAATACCAGAGTGATAAAGAAGTATAACACATTGGTTTAAGTAGTATATTGGAAGTGGAAGTATGTGCTCCTAAGAGTACGGAAAGGTCTTCCTATTTTCATATATATGTGTGTATACATGTACATGTACATATGTATATGTATATATAGGCACTATTCTTCAACTGCGCATAGAATAGTATATCCGATCGAGCCATGCATACAACTAATCAACGTATCAGACTGCTCCAGTTGACCGAGCCATGCATCAGGGCTAACAAACTAATAAATGTGTTCCTTGATTGTTTTAGCCATAACTTATTTATTGGTAGCTCTGATTCACAAATGGTTTTCACCAGTAGGTTACTGACGATGAGAGGAACATAAGGATATAAGTCTTGCTAATAAATAATAATTTTGCTGACTAGTAACAGATTTTACTACATCTATATATAGAAATTACTACATTTCTATATAAATTTTACTATCATTCAGTATTAAATTGATGTTCATTTGTCAGTAAAATTTGATTTATGCGACGTTTATTAGCGAGATTTATATCATGTTGTTCCTCTCATCGTCAGTAATCTAATGATGAAATTTGTTCGTGAATCGGAGCTACCAACAAAAAGTTATGGCTAAAATAAAAAAAACATATCCATCTACAAACTAGGAAACACATTTATTAGTTGGTTCGACACGTTACTGATTCGGTAGTAACTTCGTTCATTGTTCTATAGTAAAATATAGTAAACAAGTTAGTTCATGTTCGTATATTAAACAGTAAAACGAGGGATTCGTGATTTACTACCGAATTGTAGTTCTCAGTACGGTGGGAAACCAACTAGTAAATGTGTCTGCTTGTTTGTACATAATTTTTTTCTTTGTTTTAGCCATAATTTTTTATTGACAGCTCTAATTCTCAAATTATTTTCACCAGTAGTTTACTAACAATGAGAAGAATAGAATGGTACAAATCTCGCTAATAAACATTAATTTTGTTGGCTGGTAATAGATTTTACTATATCTATATATATAGAAAATTACTATATTTCTATATAGATTTTACCATCATACAATAGTAAATTGATGTTTATTTGTCAGTAAAATTTGATTTATATGATATTTATTAGCGAGACTTATATCATGTTGTTCCTCTCATTAATCTAATGGTGAAATTCGTTTGTGGATTAGAGCTGCCAATAAAATGTTATGGCTAAAAAGAGAAAAAACTGATTTATGTACAACTTGAAAACACATTTACCTGACAGCGATACCTACATGGCGTACAAAAGAAATTCAAAGGAAAAAAAAAGAATCCAATTGGGACTCAAAGAGCATCAGCAACAAGACACGAGCTAATCGGTCCCACGGGCCATTTCAAAAAAAAAAATCGCGAGAGATGAAAAAAATCATGAGCCACCAAAAATCTCGACTAACCACAGCGGAAATGGCCCAACACTGCACCCCGTCGCTTTCGCGATACTACCAAAGCTTGGGCAACCGGAGGGAAAGCGAGGCGCTGCTCCTCTAGGGGTGAAAACGGGTCGGATACGGACGGATATTGTTCTTCTCGTATCTTAACCCATTTTTTTTTTCCGGATTCGGAACCGGATACGGGCTAACCGGATACGGATACGGATTTGGGTTATTCGGGATACGGATACGGAACGGATATGTGACGGATTCGGGTCGGAAACGGATAAAGATATACGGATAATGCACGCATATATAGAGTAATATATATTGAATTAAAACCATACGAGTACATGACTATAGTAACAAATTATATATCAATTAAATTCAACAAACATCGTAGAAAGAATATGCTACTTGAGGATCAATAGAACAAACTAATTGTTAATGTAAATGGGCTGAAATGGAAAAAAATGATGAAAATGGGCTGGACCTTGCTGATATCCGAATAGGAAAATCCGAATATCCGATCCGATATCCGAATAAGAAAAATCCGGATATCCGAATAGGGAAAATCCGAATATCCGGATCCCGTCCCGTATTTACCGGATATTGGATGCTCCGGATCCGATCCTGAATCCGGATTCAAGTATCCGGATCCGGTCCCGGATCCGACCGGATAGTAATTCCGGTCCCGGATCCGGTCCCGGATCGGGCGGGAGATATCCGACCCGTTTTCATCCCTACGCTCCTCGGTGCATATGGGATCACAATTAAACCAACTAGACTAGCGGGTAAATCGAGAAAACGCGATTGACGTTCCATATACGAGTAAATCGAGAAAATACGCGAAAATGATCTAAAAAGAATTTTGTGCTTTCCGCAAAAGAGCTTAAACGTAATGCTAGAAAAAAGCAAAAAAAAAGACCTAAATGCAATGTATATTTTTTTTCCAAAAAAAGGAACATGAACGTACTTTCCCTCCGAAAAGGACCTAATCGTAATTCTATTTTTCGGTAAAAGGACCCGAGCGCAATGCTTAAAAACGCATAAAGGACCTAGACATAATATATATTCTTTTTTCGAAAAAAAGATCTAATCGTAACTTCTTTCCCGAAAAAGGACCTAGTCGTAATTTTTTTTCGAAAAAAGGACCTATTCGTAATTTTTTCGGCCGGCTCGAGCCGCGCCGGCTTGCTCCCGGCTCAAAGCAAGGAAGAGGCGGGAATCCTTTAGGCTTTAGTAGAGGGGATGACTCGCACAATGAAGATATACTAGGCCGGCGACTGGCAGTAAAGCATACATACTTTAATTTAATTTAATTTAATTTTTAAATGAGAGGTTGAAAGAATGTTGTGAAAAAGTCATGCGCTCGACAGACGGATGTGGTACCGCTATACGATTAATCGCAATACGACCGATTAATCGGAATTTAACAGATGATTATGTGTTCGTATTAATATATTTATTTACATTTAGAATTAAATAGAAATATTTTAGTTACCCAAAGTTATTGCAAATTATCACTCTACAACCTATGTTTTATATTTCATTGTTTATACTTTATCCAAAAGATACATACTATGAACACTATGACACAATATTAGAAAATTATAATATAATTTATTGTACTTAGTGAATAAAAATAAGATATTTTCATGATTAAACAAAAGAAACAGATGGTTAATCAAAACGGCTTACTAATCGGATTATGCGATTAATTAATCGTCCATCTGTATTAATTACGTTCTAGCTAAATTATTTATGACAGTTTAGTCACTGCCATGCCACCGATTAATTAGCTGATGGATCAAATCGAGTTGGCTGCTTTTCGCGAGCGGTAGAAACATAGTCACTCTACATGAAAGATCAAAAGATTCTTGGTCATATGAAACAGTGCAGCAACTGTTGGCGGATGGCACTTTGAGAAACTGATAATGTAGGTAGCATTTTCGTAACCTTTATTTCTTGATGTGAGACGAGCGAGCATCTGAACCGTCCATTGATCGAGATCGGACGTTGGAGAGCCACCTGTTCGTTGCCCACTCCCAAGTGTTGTCCATTGCTTTTTGTGTGGAGAACTGGAGAGATAAGGTGCGCGATGTGCTGCCTTTTGACTTGGGGTGGCTTCGTGCCATGCGCCGCAGCGCGGTGACCACAACACGCAGCGGCGAAGCTTTGGCTTTTTTCCCATTTGATCCAAAATATTTTTCATGTTTAGCTCTAATTTGAGCAAAATTATAAATCTGATCAATTTTCAACAGTGAAAGCAGCGACAATCATCTATTACGCTCCCATACAGCAACAATGGATCTAACGTACTTCCATACCGTATACCTGTTGCGGTTTTACACTATGGCAGGTAACACGTGCCACCTCCTACTCTTTCTGTGGTCAATAAGAAGGTTGGATTTATAATTTCAATATTATATATGCTAAATATGAAAAAAAAATGGAAACATATTTTTTTCTAGTCTCCTCGCACCTTTTTTTTTGCAAATCTAGCCCTTGAGCGAACGCAATTACAAAAATAGCCCTTCTCGACAGCGGAAGCGCAGATAAGTGACACGTGTCGTCTGTCGCGATCGAGTACCACGGTAGGTTTTGCTGCCCAAAATCATTACTTTATATAGCTCCACGTACATCACTTTTTTGTAAATCTAACCCCTCCCCCATCGCAAAAGATACGACAGGCGACGCATGTCCCCTATCGTGCCCGGGCAGCGCGAAAAGCTACCGGCTCTCCGGGAGTTTGGCTGATCACGAGAGTATTGCATGGCACACCGTGGCAGAGCTCTTTCCACGCTACCCGGGTGCAGTAGAATACCTCCAATGTGCATACACTAGCCCGCACGCTCAACTGCGCTTGCCCTAGTGTCCTACACTCCTTGCCCGGCCTACCCTGCTCGTTAGCGCATGCCCGCCCGCCTTGCTTGTGCTCACCAGCACTGTCTCTCTCAAGTAGTGCAGTAGGCATCCTCCCGCGCTCACACACACTAGTCACCTCCCGTGCTCCTCGGGCATGGTAGGGAACATGAGTCGCCTGCTGCACTTTTTGCGGTGAGGGAGGGGGTCAAATTTGCAAATGCACGTGTTGATTGCTCATCCAAATTCAGAGAGAAGGCCAAACTTCTGCCGGAGCGTAGCGGAGGCCTTAGCCCATCAAGTCGCACCGCCCCTAGGGACGCCGGGGGGTGCGGGGGGGGGGGGCAAAGCCCCCCTCGGTTTGGATCGTTGACCTAGGTCACGGCCGCCTATATATATCTCCTCTTGTAAGTCGCACGGGCGTTTTTAGTCCCCTGTGTTTGTAACTCTCTAGTAAAATAGTGAATTTCTGCCATCGGCGTCTCTTGTTCTCTTTGTGGTTTGATCTTCTTTATATTTTTGTTCGTCATTGTTCTAACAGCACGCATGAGGGGGCTAGATTTGCAAAAGAAAATGATGTACAAGAAACTATATAAGGGATGATTTCTTGTCGCCCTATGGAGCCGCCCTCTCATGATATTTTTCGGCGTTTTGAGCACCGGCAAGTAAATTTGTAAGTCTAAGGGGCCACGCGTTCCCTCTCCCTGAATGGTTAGACTCAAAAGTCCAAGGTGTATACTGGTTCGGGCCGAATGTCCCTACTCCAGTTCGTGTGGCGGTGTTGTATTTCTTTTGGTGCAGACGGCTGCATAGCGATTACAAGTGAGGGCTGAGGGCTTGTACACAAGAGTGTTTTTCTGTTGTCTTCGTGTCCCTCTCCCGGAGGGCCCTGCCCCCCTTCATATAGGCGGGAGGGGCAGGTTACATTGGAAATTGGGAGAAGGAAAGACGATGGGACCCTACGCCAGGAGCCCTAGTCTCTTGTCTTGGTGACTGGTCGTCGTCCGTCTTTGCCCACACCGGGTTAGGTAGGCGGAGCAGCTCGCCGTTTCCTTGGGCGCGCGCGCTGCCTCTGGGAATCTGTCAGATGCTGACGTTGCGGAGCGTGGCCCTGGCGCTGCCTCGAGAGGGAGCCCATACTTCGTGTGATTGGGCGATGGGGTCGGAGTTTTGACTTGGGCAATCCTCATGCTGCCTCGGGAAGGGAGCCCGACCTATGACGGGGGTCGGCGTCCCACTTGGTCGGGATCGCTTGCCTTGATTTGGTCGGAGACGAGCGTCCTTTTGCGGCCCCGCAGGTCCCTTGGTTGGAGTTGGGCCCGGGGACGGCTTGTCAGGTCGGAGCTGGGCTTGACACGATCTGCTTGCCATCCTGGGCCGCTGGGGTACCCCTGGTATGAGTATTCGTCAATAGTTGTAGACCATAATTCCAGGCAACTGCCGCTATACACGAGCGTAACAGATGACACATGTTACTTACCAGTGCTTCCGTGGTTATGAAGAAAGCTAGTTTTATGATTACATTTGTACGGTGCTAAATTTAAAAAGAAAAGACAAAAAAAGCCTAGAAAAGCTAAGATTTTTATAATACAATATACCAGCAATGGCTTCCACGGTGGCCGCCAATTTGGCGCCATTAGCCACCAACCAACATTATTCGATGCATGGCATGTGTGATGCGGTGGTGTGGGCCCCACCCAACACGTCTATCCAATGATTCCAATCCTCATCAGATGAACCATTGCTCCCCTCGACCCAAAAAAAACGCAAAGCTGTCGCTCTGGCGACCGTTGGCAAATCCGAGTTGGACACGCACACGGCTTTGTTCTAGCTCCAATGGCTACGCTTTGTTAGTCATATCAACCATGCTTCGGCGATTTCTCAAACCGTAAATTACCGCTGCGCCTGATCTCCGGCACGCAGGAAATGATAGGCCAGGAGTAGGATATGCGATATCGTCTCACCAGTGCTCTGAATTCTGACCCATCGTTCCAATCCAGTGCTCCAATTGCCTGGGCGATTGATGTGAGCCACAGGGGCGAGATATTTCCGGCACGCGAGGGCGAGGCTCCCACTTGCATGCGTGTATAGCTCGCGCCACTAACGCACAGCGACATCTCACGATCGATCACGCCAGTGGTTCACACTCGAGACAACCAGTGATGGGCTCGCCGATCGGTTGATTCGGGTAGGTACTGGAGCATACTCCGCACCAGCAGCCAGTGTCACAAGGCAATTGCACGGCGCCCGCGCATGTAGCCCAGCCCGGTGCGGCGAGAGAATTACCGCCGGCGTTCGTCTTCGTTTCGTGCCTCAACGTACGTGCGGTTGCCAAGCAAGGCCCGGAGGCCGCGAAGCCCACGCCGCCGAACGAGCGGCGCGCGCGGGGCACGGGTGTTGGTTCGGCCCAGGCGGTCACCTTGGCCACGGCTATTTGGGTGCTTTCAAGGCCGGCTATTTGCGCTGCTCGTCAGGTAGTGGAAGGGGGACGCGGGAGCTCTTCAACAGGCCTCGTCGTCCTCATGCTGCCGCGCATGTTCACCAAAAGGGACAAAAATACATGCAAGCAGATGCAGGAATGTACCTTCTAGTCCTGAGGCTACAACTTGAATCAGATACTGAGATACTACAGGAGGGGAAGTAATAATACTAGCATGCAGCACTTTCTACAGGCCCATCATCATCCGGAGCTCTTCGACACGCATCTCCTTGTTGTCCTTGGCGCCTTTCCTCCCGAACGCGCCACTTATTAGCCTCTTTTTCCTCTCCTGCAGCTCTAATATCCTCTCTTCGATGCTACCCTTCACAATGAGCCTTACCACCTTCACTCCTTTCTTCTGTCCAATTCGGTGCACCCTGTCCATGGCCTGCTCCTCTACCCCGGGATTCCACCAGGGATCAAAAAGGTATACCGTTGATGCCGCTGTTAGGTTTACGCCAGCTCCCGCAGCCTTCAGGCTGGCCAGAAGCACCGTTGGAGCATCAGGGCCAACACGAGCGAATTGTTGGATAGCCTCTAACCTCTTCTTCGCGCTCATAGAGCCATCAAGCCGTAATATGTTGAAGCCTGCTGTCTTTAATGGCCCTTCAAGCAAGATTAACATTTTCCTAAACTGGGAAAAAATAACAGACTTTGACGAAGGGTCTTCGTTCTGCGAACGCTTCAGTAGACTCAGCAAGGCTTGCACCTTGGAAGAGAGAGGTCTATCAGCGCCAAGATTGTCTGAGCCATCCTCATCAGAATGTTGCAACTCCGGAGCAATAAAGAGGTCTTCTTTAGATAAGGGGCGCCGGCATATTGGACAACGGGAACTAGAGTTCTTGAGGATTTTTAGGATGCAGGTTTGGCAGTAAATGTGACTGCAGCTGGTTATGACAGTTTTAGCTGGTGGAGAGAGGCAAATTGGACAGTCGAAGTCATCTCCGTCGTCAACCAACGAGGCCAGCTTCTTCAACAGCTCTGGATTTTTAGACACATCTGCATCAAGGCAACATCGTTCCCTGTAAGTAACTACAAAGGGTATTTCCAAGGTGCAAGGTATAAATTATGAGAACACTGATTGACAAAATAAGGCCTTAATATAAGGTAAGCAATGCAGGAGGGTAAGAATAACCAAATAAGGATAAGCACAAAACATTACTTGTTTCTAGTACCGAAGTAGAATATCTAAACAAGAAATCCGAAAATGATAAATTTCATACTCATGCTAAATCTAATTTTCCTTTTCCAAAACTTTCAAGAAACGTTAAATCGTATCTCATGCACATGCTGGTTATCAAATCAAGCAATTTGTACAATCAACCTAAGCTCGATAAGCATCACTAACCTAGCCTAACTATTTGATCTAACTGGTATGGGTCTTAGAAAGGAGAATCTTTAATTTACTAGTTTCTGGACATTAATACCTAAAATAGGAATTGCTTGCCCTGATAACACCAACAAATTTTATATGAGGACCTTACTACTACTAATGTTGTTCTATAAAAATCGAGCTGTCAAATGTATAAACAACCTGATAATTATTTTTGGGGGGGATGCTGTGTCCTAGAACAATGTAATCAGTATTGGATTATTGGAGAAAACAATTTGAAGGCATATGCTTTGACTGGATATGCAGTGATCTAGGGAGGATGTTACTGCAATATACAAACTGCTTCAGTGGTTACAAAGGTTTATTGAAACAACAGGACTTCTTTGCACTGCAGTAATTGATATCCAATGCTGGTGAAAAAACAAATTGATTCCTTCTGTACGATTTTCCTCGCTCTCTTTATACATGAACCAATTTCCCCCAGAACAGACTAGAGAGATAACAAGTTTACTATCAATCCACTTACTAACATCGGTTCATCTTGAATGGATAAACAAACAACACTTTACATCTTTAATACTTGCCAGTAGGGCACTGGTAGAGTAAGATGGAACTTCTTTTCAGAAAAAAAAAAGTAAGACAAAACTTCATTCATCTGTGATATTTCTTTAGTGACAAGATGATTCAATTTGAATTACTACATTTTAATTGTCATATGTGGCAGATAAAAACTCAATTATATCAGGATAACTTAAAATCAGGATCAAGAAACAAGAAAAGGCCATACCTTCAAGGGTGCTGGCAGGAAGCCATGATTTCATGTCTAAAGGGCATAGTGCTACATCATTGCAGAGCTGGCGGAGCCTCAGAATGAAATAAAGCACAGTTGAGTAGTTACACAAAATCGAATCTCTGTCACCAAACTCTTGCATTTTGTTTTTCCCTTCCAATTCCATCTGGTCATAGTACTCACGTTCCTCTGCAGAAAGCTCAACATAACATGCTAGAACAGTTTTAGGGGGAATGTCGACCAAGCTCTTGCTTCCACTCTCTGTCTCTTTGGTCCTGCGCAGTGAGATAGCACCTAGGAGGTTCTGGAATAAGAAGACAAGAAGAAATTTACTTTCCAAAAATGAAAGATATGCTCTTCACTGATGAGATCCCTTTCATAGTCCATTACAAGTATCTATTTTTGCCAAATGAAGTACCACATAATGTCAAACATTGAACAACATAATAGGCATAATGTCATACATTGAACAACATAATAGGCATAATGTAGAATAAAATTCATGTATGCACACTGCGATGGACAGTAGTAAGAGTTTGAAATATATGCTGTTCAAGAGCATATACACATTGCAAGACCTAAATCTATCAGAATATATGTACAAACAAATAGGATGAGTGATTACTTAGACAACTGTAAGAATAAGATTTGCAGGTCATCGCCTGCAAGGCTGCCACTATTGAAGAGCATTTGATACAACTGCCTATACTTCCTAGTTCGTGAAGATTGTGCAATGAAAAAAATAAAATGGCTTATGTAATGAGAAAAAAGGAACAATCATCCTAACTTACCTGCAACCGTGACAACCCAGTCTTATTCCCTTTCTCCAAGGGACACTGGATTAAGCTCTGCCAGTAGCTCTTGATTGAGAATGGCTCGAACCTCAAAAATGCCATGAGCGGGTACAAGTCAAATGAGCTGTTCTGAATTGGCGTCCCTGTGACCACCCACCGCCTCTCTGTGTTCAAAGCAATCACCGCCTGCGTCTGCCTTGCAGCAGGGTTCTTGATCACATGGGCCTCGTCCAGAATCACCCGGAACCACTCGATATCCTTTACCGGGGAGCTCTCCTGCCCAAATTCCGTCCCCAAGGTGCTGTATGTGGTAATCACTATGTCATACTTCAACAGCTCCTTCTTATCCTTTGTCCGCTCCCCATGGTACAGATACACCTTCAAGCTGCCCGCTTTTGTATGCTCCTCCAGTTGTGTCACCCAAGATGAGAACACCGAGGGCGGGCACACCACTAGCGTCGTTTGTGCCCCCTCAACCTTCCTCCTTTTTGCTCCTTTAGCCTTATTACCACCCACATTGCGAGCTTTAGTCCTTCCAATCAATGACAACAGCGTAAGTGTCTTCCCTAGCCCCATATCATCAGCGAAAATCCCACCTTGTAGTGGTTGTGGCCGCTCCTTCGTCTTCAGATTAGTAAGCACGTTCTCAAAGCCCCCATCTTTATCTTCTTCCCAGAACGGCGGCAGGTCGCAGGACTCCTCCCGGTGCACCAGCCATCCCAGCGCCTCCTTCTGGTGCTCGAACAGGTCGGACACCACGACATCCCTCGGTGCCTCCATCGGCTCAATCCGGCCTTCCCCTTCCTTCCCCACACGCGCGAACAGCTTATCGACATCCCGCTGAGGTTTCTTGGTCCGTTCTTGCACAATGGCCGACTCGGAGAGGGAGAACTCGGGGTGGCCGGCATCGATGAGGGCCAGGCCGCTGGCGAAGATAGCCGCGTTGACGGTGTCGGCGGCGGCTGGGCGGACGAAGAGGTGAACCTGGCAGGGGAGGCGGTAGACGCTGCGGCCGCTCTTGGACGATGGGGGCTTGGGGACGATGGCGTGGGCGGCGGCGATGAGGTGGGAGTCAAGGAGCGGGGCCAGGGCGGCGGCGGTGGCGCGGTCGAGGTGGCCGACCTGGGCGCCGCGGCCGTTGAGGACGCGGATGGCGTTGCCGTCGTGAGGGTTGAGGGGCTCGCGGACGAGGCCTACGTTCTCGCGGCCGGTTACGGTGCCGGAGTAATAGCGGAGGCCGACGATGTTGGCGACGATGAAGCCCAGGAGGAAAGGTTCGTCGTCGTCGCCGCTGCCGCCGCCGCCGCAGGAGGAGGATGAGGCCATGGTGCGGCTGCAGCGTGGGAGGGAAGGGTTTGGGACCTTGGGTTGGGGGAGGGGTTCGAATAGGCGGTGTAAACCAGGGAAAACGGAACGGGACGGCAGTTTGGGGTTGGGTAAAAACTTGGGGAATTTTTACAGCTTTTACCGTTGGGAAGGATGCGAAGTTTCGAACGGCAGTTCAATTGTAGACCAAAAAATGGCACGTTGGAACTCGGGAATCGGGATAGAACGAGCTCTGCATCCTATGTATCGTCCTCCCGATATAAATTATATAGTATTTTTGATGTAGATTATATAAATCTTAAAATAAATAAAGACATAATATCTTATGTTGAAAAAGAAACATAACAAAAAGGCGAATGTCAGCGAGAGTAATGAAGATATATTCCTTTTTTACAGGTTCAAACGCTAATTAAGACGCTCTATTCCTATCGGTGTGTTATGGATCAGCGTAGAGGGGGTGCTTCCTTGCTCAAAAGTGACCCCGAGTGCACACTAATTTATATATGTTTTATATTATATTAGAGTTTTTTTTATAAATGAGGGTTACAGTGAGCTTTTACATATGCTTAGCTTGGTATAAAAATACTATCATATCCCTAGTAAAGTGACTTGAGCGTAGCATGCTCGTTATTCCTAAGAGGTGGTAGTAGATCCCTCATCATCACTCTCTTAAGGTAGGCCTTTGACTCCAAGGTCCCACTAGGGTTCCTGAGGCTTGGGCCCTACTTCGGGGGCTGACCTCGCAGCGACCATAAGATTTGACGGCCCTACTCATTAGTCGACCCAAGCAAGATGAGAGTGTCCATCTATCTCCATGGAACCCTAGGGGCGTCAGAGTGGACCGAACGTTGAGCCACATGCCTTCTAGATGGAAACAAGGTAAAGTGCCTAGAGGGTTAGGCACTGCACCATGTACCCTCTTTGGATGGATGGTGGAGTATATGACCTCCCGTCCGGGAAGTGATATGGTTTCCCCAACATTACTCTGGAGGCGATAGGGTCTCTCCAACACTACCTCATATCCAGGAGGTGATGGGGTCTCTCCAGTACTCACCATGTATCCTCTTTGGAGGAACGATGAAGTATGAGGCCTCTCATCCGAGAGATAATGGGATTTTTCAAATACTAGTTGGGAGACGACGGGGTCTTCCCAACACTATCTCCTATCTGGGAGGTGATGGGGCATCACCAATACTCACCATGTACCCTCTTTGGAGAGACGACAGAGTATGGAACCTCCTATCCGGGAGATGGTGGGATCTCCCCAATACTACTTGGGAGGCAATGGGGTCTCCTCAACACTCACCATATACCCTCCTCGAAGGGATAATAAGTATGGTTTTTTCATCCGGGAGATAATAGGGTCTCTCCAACATTATCCGGGAGGCGATAGGGTCTCCCCAACACTAAACAGTAGGTAATGGGATCTCCTCAACACTACCTTTTTTTCGGGAGGTGATGGGATCTCCCCAATACTCACTATATACCCTCCTTGGAGAGATGACGAAGTATGGTACCTCTCATTCGAGAGATGCAACACTATAGAGGACCAGGCACTTGGCCAAGTGCCTAGTGAAATAGGACATCTAACCTTGTATTCTACCATTGGGTAGAGGGCAGCGTGCCGTACAGGGCACGGATATCTCCTTTCACATCGCGGGACAAAGAAAAGACCCCTGGCTGAAAAGGTCTTAAGATTTTCTCCAACAGGTAAGTAATCACCACTTTATTCATACTTTAATATTTATGTAAGTTTGAAATAATGATACATAAAAGTTACGTAATCACCACTTTATTTATACTTTAATATTCATATAACTTTGAAATAATGATACACAGAAGGACCACCAAACTTTGTCATATCAGAAGCCCAGAAGCAATGTGTTTGTTTCTGGCTTTATGCTTCTTGTTCATTGACAGTAGATAACGAGTATTGGTTGTACGTAGTATTGTGTACTAAATAGTGAAGTAGTTGATAGACTTGAATAATAGTCTATCTAAATTACTTGTGGTTATCCGTTCATTTGCGAATTGAAAGTTGGAATTTTTCGTTCAATTGAGGATCAATCTAGTCGATTCAAATTATCAGCCCTTGCCCGTTCAACTGAGGATTGACATTTGTGGTTGATTCATTTAATTGAGAGTCAGCATAGGATGCCCATGTTTCCTTGACCTCCATGGTCATTTGATTTTGTTTATTGTTGTGAGAATCGATGCATAAATATCAGCCCAAATTGGATGTCCACAAAAACAATTTTATAGGAAAACATTCAGGTACACGACAATGATAACTAGCAAATTTGGTAATCCGGAGCAAGGTTTCAAATTTCGTTTTCGGGTCACGTCTCGGGGCAACCGCCGAAATTTGGCCAAAATTCAAAAACCAATTTTCAAATCCATAATTTTTTGGGAACCCCAAACCGAAATTTCAGCTGAAATTGCCAAAATTTCGGTGATTTTCAACCCCCTTTCAAATGGTTTCCCAAGGCTAGAAAAAATTAGGAAAAAATAAAAAATTCATGCAAGCATTCATCTACATTTGTATTTGCACATAAAATTCCTAAGTTAGGGTTTAGGCTGAAATACAAGTTAGGGTTTAGGGTTTATGCCGAAATACATCCTTTAAGGCTAAAATCCAAGTTAGGGTTTAGACCGAAATACATCATTTAATGTCTAAATCCAAGTTAGGGTTTAGGGTTAGTATTACATAATTTGTATATGTATTTTTTTGCTATATTTTCACATGTATTCCTTATAAAAGGCATTACAATTCTCCATAAAAACTTTGATGCAAACTGGGGTAAAAAACATGAATCTTGGCGAGATTGACCAAAATTACTATAGCAAATCCTAATTTTCAATTTTTTTAACCTACTGAGATTTAGAAGCTTGAACCTGACCAGAATCCGAAATTTCCGCCAAGATTTCTGAAATCTCAGCGAGATCTTAAGCCCTATTCCAGGGCATGGGAATGAGTGGCTCTGAATGTTGGACGACGTGACCATTTGTTCTTAGACATCGTCCACAGTAGTGCCCTGCTGCCCACGTTGCTGATCCTAAAGCTCTATGTGACTTGATGCGTGGCCATGGTAAGCTCCTCAAATAAGTCTATTTCACCCATTAAACTCTTGTGAAAGGCTGAGTTTTAATCTCAAACCACAAAACCGGATGTTTTAACTCTTTAATATCAATACCATTTATTTTACCTCTGAAACGTATTGAAGCCAGTTTTGCTCCGAGATAGCGCCAATGTGTCAGATATTTTGACACGTGAGCTCGTTTTCGATTTAGGGCTTTGATACGTAAGCAATCCAGTCAACAAAATGAACGAATAAATAAAATTAGGAGTAAGTCAATTTTTCATCCTTGATTTTTTTCAAAAAAATCCATTTTAACACCCTCAACTACAAAACATGGTACTTAACCATCTGAACTTATAAAACCGGATCAATTTATACCCTAAGGCGGTTACGGAGGGCGGTTTTCATAATGCGGATCCACTCAAGATGGTTTTTGTCATGTTGGAAGCCACATCATCGAGATTTAGCATCTCTGATCCAACTCAAGAGTGTTGGTGTCCACATTGATGATCTCTTTCTCACTCCTCTCTCTATGTATACATTTTCTTTCTTCTTCTCTTCATCTTCCCTTTTCACATTTGGATTCACATAAGTAAAAATCGATGACATGACCGCCAACACGATAAAAACTATCTTGTGTTGGATCCCGTTGGTAAAAACGTCCTTTAATACCATCTTAAGGTGTAAATTGAGCCAATTTTATAAATTTATTGTGTCAAACAACTGGTTTTATAGTTTAGAGTGTAAAATGGACTTTTGAAAAGTCCAGATGTGTTCAAAAAAATTTGGGGCCGTGTCAATTGTCACGTACCACCTTCCTCCTCCTCCCTGTCTTCCTCCTCCTCTCCAAGAAGGCAGCACCATGGGCAGCTGCTCGACGGCACTGGCACTCCAACCATCATCGCCTGTCTGCCCAGCTCTGCCGCTAGTCGTGTCCCGCCACCACCGCCTGCCTCTTATCTATCGTCGATCTTGGCCTGCCACAATCGCTCGCCTCTACCGCTAGTCGTGGCTTCGTGGGGGCTGTGGCCAAGGATTGAAGCCCCATGGACACCGTCACCGACACGCCTCCGTCCAGATCCTCTTCCTCTAGCTGGAAGACGAAGAGAAGAAGAAGAGAGAGATACCAGCCCAAATCCTCCTTCCTCTCGCCTCTGTCCAGATCCCCCTTCCTCTCGTCCAGATTCGGCCACCGCTCCCGGTCTCCTCCCCAACTCCGATCGCCACTGCCATTTCTTCACCACAGTTCACCGTCGCCTCCTCTTACCAGAGCCAGAGCCGCACGCATTTGCCAGAGATGGGACCTCTACGCCATACCATTTTGGATAGGAGGGTCGACCTGAGTAGTAGATATGGTGGTGGTGGATAGGATGGTTGAGCTGAGGCTGTGATTGTCACTGCTAGTGTCAAATCTGGAGAAAGGAGGAAGGCAAAGAAGGGGGAGGAAGAAGATGGAATTTTAAAAAAATAATACACGAAAAATACAAAAATAATAAGCCGAAAAGAAAAATTACAGAAGCAGGCCACTATCGCCTTTCTGACATGCGATAGAGTATAGTCGTCAGTCCAAATAGCGATTGAATTTGTGTCGCCAATTGGAACGGCGACAGGAAGTAAGTCGCCGTTTGAACTAGCCATAAATACGCCAGCTCAGAGCCATATCATTAATCGCTAGTTGGACTAGCGACATGCAATTTCTCTCACTAATCGAAATGTCGACTGATTGTTCACGTTCTCAGAAGCTCTTCCAGACATCTCCAAACAGGTAGCAACTGTTCTTGTATGGAACACCACGCACCTGAAATAACCTGCCGCTGTCCAATGAGATCTTGAGCGTAATCGTGCAACGTTTACAGAGCCCGATCGAGTTCCAAAAGGCTGAAGTTACAGACTGCAAGCATTGAAACTGAATCGGGCTCTGTAAACGTTGTACGATTACGCTCAAGACCTCATTGAACATCACCAGGTCATGGCAGGTACGTGGTGTTCCATACAAGAACAATTGCTACCTGCTTGAAGAGGGCTGGAAGAGTTTCTGCCGAGACAACAAGCTCGAAGAAGGTGACGTGTGCACCTTCAACATCGTCGAAACTACCTTGTGGCATGTCGTCATCAAACATAGCTAAGCTACAGCTAGATAGATCATCAGTTCATCTATATGTGTTGCCTAATTCTGTTACCATTTCAAGTGGCGACAGAGTTCTATCGCCGTTTCAATTAGCGACAGAAAGCTGTCGCCATTTCAATTAGCGACGTAATTGTCGTTAATAAAATTGGCAACCGAGATCTTACTCGGCGGTCTCATCAGTAAATTGTCATTCTGAATGGCGATAGAACTCTGTCGTCAGTCAGAAAGGCGACACTTGCCTACTTTATGTAATTTTTCTTTTCGGATTATTTTTTGTAATTTTTTTATTTTTCATGTATTATTTTAAAAAATCAAAGAAGATGAATGAGGTGTTTTTTTTATGATGACCTGTGGGCCCATCATTTTTTGTATTTTCTAATCATTAGGATGTTTGTAAAAAATAAGAGTAAATTTCACAAAACTATGTGTTTCTTCTACAGACTATCAGAAAATTACGGATTTTAGCTTCTATTTCACAAAACTACTGATTTTAGAAAAACTTATTTCACAAAACTATAGGTTTTTTGTATAAATTATTAGAAAACTACATATGTTAGCTTCTATTTCACAAAACTATAGATTTTAGGAAAACTTGTGTCATAAAACTACATGTTTTAGAAGAATTTGTATCAAAAAACTACATGTTTTAGAATTAACCGTTTCTTGTAATAAGTCTGACAGTGTGAGCCCATATGACGATCTCACATGTCCTCATTTCCCGTTTCATTCACACGTGAGGCTATCATGTAGGTCCAGACTGTCAAAACCGTTACAAGAAATGGTTAATTCTAAAATCTGTAATTTTGTGATACAAGTTCTCTTAAAGTCTATAGGTTTGTAAAATAGAACATAAAATCTATAGCTTTTTGATAATTTGTAAAAAAACCTGCAGTTTTTTAAAATAAATTCTTCTAAAATATATAGTTCTGTAAAATTGAAGTTAATACCTATAGTTTTATGATAGTTTGTATAAAAAACCTGTAATTTTGTGAAATTTACTGTAAAAATAAACAATATTGATAGTTAAGGGTGGTAAAACATCCACTTCCTGGTTGAAAGTTAAACAAACATAGGAGTTCAGGGGGGTAAAGCAGACTTGTTCCTAAACTACTAACAGGCAGAAACTCTGATCGATAAGTACTTTGCCAATGGTTTCCAAAGGATCTGGCTGTTAACAAATTGAAAAATACTTTATTACACAGCTAGAAATCTTCCGAGCATCACAAGTGCCCTGACCAAATTTATCGGACTAGCTCAAAGCAGCAAAACCATGTAAGATTTCTACAACACATCAGCAATACACACTGCAAGTATAAAATATGTAACATCATGCCGTACCAGAATTACAGACACAATGGAAAGCAAAACGGAAATCCGAACACGCAAACGAGCACCATGCGGCAAGAACTATCCCTGAAATCAAATTAGTCGTCATCCTTGTAGGGGTATTCCTCTGGGACTTGCTTGGTAAGTTTCACTCGCATTTCGTAGGCATCATCCCCACGAAGCATATCGCGGACCCATGTAACCTCTGTCTTCATAGACACCTAAAGCAGTACAGCGGCAACTAAACTAGATCAGATTGTAAAAGGTTTTTCTGAACTGATAGAACTACATCACTAGGAAAACAAGTATAAAAATATCATAAGCTGATAAACATAATTGTATTAGAACACTATTAGTAGCAAAAACACTGGAGCATAATACTCCATATCAGAGCAGGCCGGTCACTGGTGGTACCAAGTAACAGTGTTCTAGACAAATTAATCATGAAGTACCTTAAATCTGGATATCAAGAACATACAATTTGCTAGGAAAAAGTACACACCAATACACTATCATATGCGCGTATTGATCTTTTATTCTTCAATTGTCAGACATGAAGTGGGAAGGATAAAAAAACATAACAGTAACAGAAGAACTAACCATTTCCAGTGCTCCCCTAATAACTCCACTTAGCACATTGCAATACTGAAGGCCCTGGCAAGTATCAGGAAGCTCGACAAAGTCTACAAGAGGATTGTCCTCCAATACAAAGCTGCAACTTGTACCCTCAGCATCCCAATTGGTAACAGTAGCAGTCACACCCAAGAACATTTTGAATCCAAGCTGTTTTGAAAAGGAAAAAAAAAAGTACATTGTTAGACCATAAACCCATAGATGGCAAAACAGAAGGGATATTGCAAGTCCAAAAACATCAGATAGCCAGTAGGTTTGCTAAGCTCTAGGAAGCAAATCATAGTAATGAACCATTTGGAAAAATGGCTATTAGTCATGGGATCTTCAGTTAACAACAAGATAAGGCACATGAAAATGGGTTTTATAGCTATAAAAACTGCGGAGGAAACAGAAGGCATGCCATGACACTGAATTGAATCACTGATGCAGAAGCAAAGAATTCTATAACTGCTCAAAAAAGCATTCCATAATCTAATAAATACTGGAATGATTCTTTTATAGTGGTAAAAATAGCTACAGTATATACTTCGATTTTGAGCAAGTGAAGACCTCAACCAAAAAAAAAGAGTTCAGGTGCTAAGCATACATAAAATGTACCAACAAGTCTAGGAAATATGAATAACGACAGTAGGCTCAACAACTATGTAATTTTGAGGATGAATTGTGTTTCTGCTAAATCTGGAACAAATAATAGCAAGTTTAACTAAAGACCTTTGCAATAACATCGGCAGTCTCCTTGAAGTCAACACACCTTGATACATTTGACTTGGCTAAGAACTCGTCAACCAATCGAGTCCCAATGTTGTAACCCCTGAAAAGTAAAAAGATATAAAACATAAGAAAATAGTTCAAATGCAAAGTTGGAACACTTGGAACACAGAGGATCATAACAAATAGCAAGACAAAGATTTTTCTTAACTCACTAAATAAGCTTCAAAATAGCAATTTCATTACAACCCAGATTAACACTTCATATTTGATTCTACTCCAGATCAAGTTTGTCCTCTTTCCTCCATCAGTGATACATGGCATTCCCTGACATGTACATCTAGAATGGTGAATGGATGAAAGAACCATAACACTCCAACTCCAGTGCTCCTCAATTGGGGGTTAGGGGGGGGGGGGGTCAACTCTGGAGTACAATATCTCTTCCTTACATTGAACCATGGCACATAAATGATGTGTTGCCACTTGCCACATCAACAAGACCAACACCATGGGATGTATAGTCTGGGTTGGATAGGAAAAGCCGTAAATCTCCAGGTATGGGCAAATTCATATTTCTAAATCCCACATCACTCTTGCATATCTTCAATTGAGTTATTAACACAGCATCACCACAAATCTTTTTTTTCATTCACAGACTAAACGCATGCTAATTAACCTGGGCAAGAAACCCATAGCTAAAGCTATTTGGGTCCTCATTCTTAGGCCATTGCGGGTAGTGCACTGTTAAATCTTTTTTTTTAAAAAAAATTGGCCAGGAGCACTGGCATTCATTACAGAAGAGCTACATACGCGCACACACGCACACACACAGCACCCACCTCTCGCGTGCACCAGCGTCGAGCCGAGCTCGAACGCGAGCTGGCGGGCAGAGTGAGCTTCACTCGCTCCCGCCATCGGGCTGAAGCCTCGATCGCCACTGTTAAATCTTCACACGTGATTCGCAGGATTAAAAACAGCAAATTTCAGATTCCAACTCCAAGATTAAGATCACCACTGTAATCGCTAAACTATCCCCCATAAGTCATCAAAAGTTTCTAAATTGGAACAGAAAAAATAGAGACGGGGGAAGAGGAAAGCCGCATACATCTGATCTAGCTGCTTGTTGACCTCCTCGACCTCCTCCAGATCCGTGAGCAGCTGCCGCACGATGGCGCCGTACGTGAGCGTGAAGAGCTCCGCATTCTGTAAACCAACAACGAACCAAGGCAACCGGATCAGGGCCAGATCTAGGGCCAGGGTTCTGGGGTTTCCTGGAGCAACGGGCCAGCGGAAGCTTACGACGCGCTCGACGCTGGCGAAGAGGGCGTCGCCGGACTTGGGGGCCGTGAGAGGCGGCATCTCCGGGATCGCGGGGCACCTCTCGCCGGCGGGGACTGGCGTGCCGCGTGCGGTGGCGAGGAGGACGGAGACTGGAGGAGAGCCGCTTCGAGAATACCGGCCGCGACGTTAATGGATTGGTTATCTATACCCCTTTGCAATGCGTATTCTTTTCTACATCCATCCTAAATAGTACATTCCACTAAAAATGACTTAACATTCGTGCATCCAGTGAAACGTTCCCAGAAACTTATCTCCATCAAAATTAACCTCTCAGATCTTTACTCAGCTTTACTCACCCACATCCGATGGCCATTATTTAGTGTGTCTAATCATCCCTGTGGTCTACAACAGATCTCCCCTACCTCCAGCATCATCAAGGAAAACAAACATCCTGGAATCAAGGAAAAGGAAACAAACGTTCTAGAAAAAGAAAGGACCATACATTACATGCTGGGAAAAGGAAACCGGGAGACGGTATTATTTACCAGCGCCTGGGCTCGAATTTTTTACTGTATTGGCACCATCGTTATAATTTTTTTCGAATCAGGCTCTCGCGACGATTAATTTGCGATTATAGCCTCGAGCTGAAAAAAATTCAACGGAGATGTGCTAGAATTTTTTTCCCACGTCCGAAATTATCCAGCGGGCGGTGGGTAATTTCAGGCACGAAAAAAAATAAAAACCAAGCTCTGCCTGGCTGTTGGATAATTTCGGGCATGGGAAAAAAATTACAGTGCTTCTCGACCGCGAAAAAATAATTCTAGCACCTCTCCGCTGATTTTTTCTGTCTCGAGGATATAATTGCAAATTCATCGCCGCGAGGGCCTGATTCAGAAAAATTATAACGACGATATTAATATAGTAAAAAATTCGAGCCTGGGTGCTGGTAAATAATACCGCGCCACCGCTCCACTGAATTTTTCTAGCTCGAGGCTACAATCGCAAATTCATCGCCGCAAGAGTCTGATTCGGAAAAAATTATAACGATGATGCCAATACAGTAAAAAATTCCCGAAAAATAAAAAAAATAATCAAGCGGTGCCCGTCCGCTTGATAATTTTGGGAAAAAAATAAATGCTTGGTGGCCGTTGAAAAATTCAAGCGTGGGAGGAAAAAAAATTCAATCAGTGGTCGTCCACTGAATAATTCTGAAAAAATATAGAAAAATAAACTGCGATCGCCGACCACTGGATCCGCAGTGAAAAAATGATAAAAATTAAACAGCGCTCGCCGGCCGCTGGTTCCGCGAGAAAAAATTGAAAAAAATTAAGTAGCACTCACAGTATTGGTTAGTGGATAAAAATAAAAAAATCAGCCTCTCGGTCTTACCAAATTAAACTCTATGGGGCTAGATCCGTAAAAAATTCTTGAGAAGGGTCATATTCGAAAAAAATACGATCACGAGGCCAGGACAGTAAAAAATTCAAGTCTGGTTTCCTTGCATGCGGATCCTCCCTGTTTATTTCCTTATTTGATTCGCTCTCCTTTCAAATATGTAGTACGTACAGTTTTGGCCAGGACAGTAAAAAATTCAAGTCTGGTTTCCTTGTATGTCGATCCTCCCTGTTTATGAAAGTGCATCTAGGCACTTATGTTATTTTGGTGATTAATGACAAACGCACATAATGACAATCTATGTAATTAAGTAAATGCTTAACTTAGTGCTTAACAAATGACAAACCTCTAATATGATTATATTGCTATGAGACTAACATGTTATTGCCTAGTTGAATATCAGTCTCATCTTTTAGAGGAAAATCAAGTGGGATGGTTAAGCAAAGATAAGGTATGCAATTTTGGTATCTCTTCTATATTTGTTATTGCATTCTTTTTGTGCAAATGCATAGTGAACTCCAAGTAGCATGTTGATTGTATATATGAACATTGGTTCATGTCATATTTATTTGTGCATATATATTCATTTGAGTTCATTATGTGCTTTGTTTTTTAGTATGCATGTATTAACTAGAGTTAAACTTCATATTGCTATAGATTGACTTGGTGCATGCATGTTTTAGTTGTATATCTTCTCATGCAATTCTCTTAGTGAAGTTTAATCTAGTGTTGGATCACATATTTACTCTTATTCCAAATATTATTTGCACATGTACAATTCGTGTGTATTCTATCATGTGCTTCATTTAAGTAAAGACTGTGATCCTTGCCATGACTTAATCGATTCATCATATTGGCAATTATCTCTCTAGTGCATATAGATCAATTACATATTCATCATGATGTACTTAGTAGAGAACATTTCTTATGTCAAGTGTTTCCATTTATGTTGTGCTTCTTTATATGAAACACTTGTTGTAATCAATTGTTCACAAATATCAACTTGTTTATATCTATTGAGTTTTTGGGACTAATGTCTATCATAAGTGGATTGGAAAGAATTAGGTTCCGTATGTGTATGATGACCAAGGTATCTTGGAGGATGATCGTTAAGCCGAGGTCAACAAGACAGCGGTGTCACCAAGAGTTGAGGACTAAGTTAAGATCGACTTGGCGTGGAGATCGTCAGAGAGGATGATCAAGTCAATGTTGATAGGACGAGAGTCTCATGAGGTGAATCGAGTCGAGTTGGACAAGACAAAGATGTCATCAATTATATGGTGAAAGTCTTCATGCATCGACATTAAGAAAGAAGACGGCAAGTGACTATTTCTAGACTTATATTATCTTTGATTTAATTTGAGTCTAAGGATTGCCGTACTACTAAGAGGGATGCGATGTCAAATGACTTTTAGATGTGTCAAGTGCTCAAGTGATCCATCCTTGTGAAACTTAGAAAGAGAGTGGTGTTGGTGGTGCCGGAAAGTGAGAGTTGTAGGTCTCCCTTGAATTCTTTGTGAAATATGTATTTATCCTTTGAGTTTTGGGTAGTGAGACCTTGTTAGTTGTGTAGCCCTCGTTCTTAACTTTCGGTAGAATCCAAAATCACTGAAATCGGAGTCCGGAGTCAAAAGTTATGCTCATTTTTGTCGGGCTGCTCAGTGCTGTTCGGACTATCCGAAGTGAGTTCGGACTATCCAAAAATTTCGGACTATCCGAGCTGGGTCTCTCTGTTAGCCATTCTTAACTCGTTCGGACTGTCCAAACTTGAGCTCGGACTGTCCGAACTGAGTCGGGGCTGTCTCCAATGGCTAGTTTTTGGGACCTCTATTTAAAGCCCCCTCCCCTCCAAACTCAAAGCGAGCCGGGGGAAAGGTGATAACTGAGTTTTCCTCTCATTCTTGAGTCCAAATCTCTCTCCTCTCTTAGATCTAAATGATCCCCTTAGTGAGAAGGGTTGAAAAGAGTTGGAAGAGGTGTGTGTTGAGCAAGATTTGATCTTTGAGCACTTGAGCTCATCTCCAAGCTTGTTCTTCATGAGCATTTGTTACTCTTGGAGGTTGAGGACTCCTAGACGCGCTAGGAGGTCGCCTACGAGCCACCGGAGCTTTGTGTGGTTAGCCGTGGGAAGTTTGTGAAGGCCGATTCCGCCTCCGTAAGGGAAGAAATCAAATGAGTGAAGACCGGCGAGTGCATTTGTGCAACACCGAGAGGAAGAGGGTTGAAAGAGACCCCGCTCAAGTGTGACCGAGCCGCCTCAACGGAGACGTAGGATCCCCTCAAGGATCCGAACTTCGGGTGAAAAATCATCGTCTCCAAGTTTGCTTCTTACTCTTGCTTTAGTATTTGATTTTGAATCTTGAAATTGCCTGATCTACTTTTCTAGTGAGTTTTCCGCTAGATCTCTATTTGTTTCAAGTATTCTAGGCTAACTAGTTCCATTTGATGCAAGTCATGTACTCTAAATAGCCTAGATTTACCTTTTATGATGCTTTGCTCTGAAACGCTTCGATTGTCCGAATAGAACCTCGGATACTCCGAATAACTCGGACTATCCAAATATAACCTCGGACTATCCGAACCACTCGGACAGTCCGAAGTATTATTCGGACATTCCGAAGTTTCTGTATTCCACTGCAATTTAGTTTTAAATTTTTTAATTCGCCTATTCACCCCCCCTCTAGGCGACATCCCCTATCCTTTCATTTTATTTCCTTGTTTGATTTACTCTCCTTCGAAATATGTTGTACGTACAATATGATCATAAGATAAAGTTGCTGCAGGCGCTTAAAAAGACACTCGTATCTTCACATCCTTTCTTTCTTGCATGATCTCATATGCACCAGAATTCTCTAAAAAAACACAAACTGAATACATGCCTTCCTTTCCCGTGTTCCTTGCTTAGGTCCCGGGAATTCCTAACTAAAGAACGCCTAAACGCCGGGACGGAGGTGCCATACCTCCCGCTTTCGGCAAGGCCGCGAGGCTTTTACGTGCGGCGACAGTGGCTGGCGACGTCGGCGTACATACATACACAGGCGTGCGGCGACGGCGACGGTGATGACAACCGGCGACGTCGGCGTACATACATACGCACGCGTGCGGCGACGGCGACGGCGGCTCTTTCATGCCTGGACAAAGGTACATACAGAACTGTCTAAGTCCAACTTAGCCTCAAGTGCTTGCTAGCTCATGAACTGATGATCGATATGTGCCAATGTTGTGCAGAAACTTGACAGGTTATTTGGTCATGAACTTCATGCACATCTGGAATGGTCAACAGTTTAATGCACAGATCTGCATGGTCGGTACTCTCTATTTTATTAATCACTTTTTATAAGGTTGTAAAGTAGGTCTATACTGATGATGCTCTACAATGTACTTACAGGGTTCACCTATCCTCAGGAAGTGTTTCTTAATTGAAATATTAAAATACAAGTGGAATGAGTACGCATAAAACATCCCTCAAGACATAAGAACAAGTCTTAAAAGCATACGGAAAACGTTTAGCTAAAAATATTATTGAGTGTTATATCTTTATTTTTGTACTCGTATACGGGCACTGTGATTATTTATTGTTATATTCATACTTATCTTCTCATTTAATTGGTAAGCGGATGTACTACCGTTGTAGCGTTAGCACGGGCACTATACTAGTAGCCTTATAGGCGATCGATGTTTCACCCTCTTGTGTATCACATGCGGTTAACTTTCTTTTTTACAACGAAAGTTAAAAATTTTCAACCCCAATTACTGTCAAATATATCTGGGCCTCGAGATGCCGCTTACTTGGGCCGAATTGGCGAATAAGTGTTTGTGGTGCATTGCCGACAAAATACAGACCGTTGTTCCTCTAAAAAAAATGCATTCCATTGTTTCCTTAGAAAATAAAACATCGACTCGATGTTGTTTCTCTAAACTGTGTATAATAGTACACCATATCATTCTCACCTCTCCAAAATTCGTACATTGTTCCTGTGAAGAAATACTAGATGGGTTTGCGCGCTATGCCTCGTCGAACAAGTTATGTCAGATTTCCGGAACTCCGGAGATCCTTGTGTAAAATCGCGAAGGACCTCTTCATAAAGTTTCGAGATCACACGGGCTGCGAGTAAAATTGCCAGAGACCAACTGTCGGCGTTTCGAGCACCGGCGAGTGAATTTTTAAGTCTAAGAGGCCGCGCGTTCCCTCTCCTTGAATGGTTAGACTCAGAAACCCAAGATGTATACTGGTTCGGGCCGAATGTCCCTACTCCAGTTCGTGTGATGGTGCTATATTGCTTCGGGTGCAGATGACTGCATGGTTTTTACAAGCGGGAGCTGAGAGCTCGAATAGGTGAGGACGAAAAAAGCCTATTCGTGAAGACCGAGTGGAGGGAGCCCCTTCCCAGAGGATCCTGCCTCCCTTTATATAGCCGGAGGGGGCAGGTTACATGGGAAGTTGGGAGAGGAAAGGATGAGGTGATCTATGCTAGGAGCTCTGGTCCTTCGTCTTGGCGATCGGTCAGCGTCCGCTTCACCCCACGCCGGGTTGGTGGACTCATTGAGTAGAGTAGTTTGCCGTTTCATCGGGAAATAGCGCACCTGCCCTCTGCAAGCCTGTCAGGCGCTGACGTTGCCTCGGGAGGGAGCGCGTCTTCACGCCGTGCGTGTCTGGACGATGAGACCGGAGCTTGACTTCGGCAACCTCCTCGCCACCTCGGGAAGGAGCCACCTGCCCCCGCACAGTCACTCTGAGCTGTCGTGTCCGTAAGGTACGTGGCTAATGGCCGGCGGAGGGCCGACACTTGGCCCTCGGCGGAGATCGCCTCAGCTTGGTCGGAGCTCGTGGGGAGTCCGACATGTGGCGGGGTCGGACGCCCCATTGGGTCGGGGACGAGCTTGGGGCAGCTCGTTAGGTCGGGATCGATCATCTTTCGTGGCCCCGCGGGGCCTTTGGTTGGAGCTGGGCTTGGGACAGCCCGTTCGTCACTCCGGGCCGTTGGGGTACCCATGGTATGAGTACTCGTCAATCGGCCCAAGGGTTTCTTTGTTAAATTGCGTAGGAGCTCTTCGCAAATCGATGCAAACCACAGGGGTTTCTTGCAAAAGAGCTGGAGAGGACTTGAACGTAATTTTTGGATCCATACGCGATTTTGCAAAATATAAGGATTTTTTTGCAAAAGAGTTGGTGAAAGGACCTACACGTATTTTTGAATTTCGCAAGGGGATTTTTTGCAAAATAGGTGACATGGCACTCCTTGAAGCCGGATATCCCATCAGCTTTATATAAAAACTATCCAGGGTCGCGCGCTACGCTGCGTCGTGCGAAATTTTGGCGCGTGACGCTGTGAGGTGCGAAATTTGGGAAATTCGTTAGCACGACGCGCGAAATTTGGTCCGACGGATATTTCTGAAAAAAGCGTAACTTCGGTTTCCTTTTTTTTATATATAAAAAATGGGCTGCTAAGAGGAGTCGGCGAATCTGTGGATTTTTTTTTGAAGAAAACCGCGGAGGGATTTAAACGTTATTTAAATTTTTTTGCATAAAAATGGGTTAGTAGGACCCGTCGGCTAATTTTGTGGACTGCTATAAACCTTCGGTGAATCTGTGTTTTTTTTAAGGGCTGCTAGGAGCCGTCGGCGAATGTATGGATTTTTTTTGAGAAAACCGCGAAGGGATTTAAACGTCATTTAATTTTTTTCGTAAAAATGGGTCGGTAAGACCTGTCGGCTAATTTGTGGACCGCTATAAACCTTCGGTGAATCTGTGTTTTTTTTGAAGAAAACTGTGTCCACTCTGAAAAAAAAACGATTTAAACGTCATTTAGTTTTTTACGTAAAAATAGGTCGGTAGGACGCGTCGGAGAATTTGTTAACTGATATAAACCTTCGACGAATCTATGTTTTTTTGTGGAGAAAACCGCGGGCGTATTTTTTCCCGGGTCCATTCTGAAAAAAATGGCTAGAGGAACTGAACATAAACCGTACAGTGACCTAAATGTAATTTCGTATTCTTCGGGGTCTGATCTTTATAAAAAACTACGGAAGGACTTGAACGTAAACCGCAGAGGGACCTAAACATATTTTTTTGGTTTTTTTCAGGTTCATTTTATTAAAAAACCGACCGAATGACCTAAACGCGATTTCGGATTTTACAGAGAGGCTTCTCGCGATAGGGTGACGTGGCACCCCTGAGGGTGCGGCAATCCTCACCACTTTAAGATATAGTATACATATATCTATTGTGCATTATTTGCCACTGAACAACACCAGCTATAGGCTTCTAGCTTAACAAAGGAGGATGCCTTACCCCCATATAGTCCTCTGATTTTTTTTGTAAATCTAATTTTTTTATGACTAAATTCGTAAAAATAGTCCTCTCCTAAACCACAGAAGCAGTAGCAGGTGGTATATGGCATATATCACCTGCTGTGCTCATGTCTAATGGTAGGAGGCCAGGGCCACGGCAAGACGGCGACCACAGCAGTGGCACCACGACAAGTCCACCACCGCACTGCTCTACCACCCTGTTGCCGCACCCGTGGTGCACACCATTTGGCTGCCTAGCTAGGGGAGCGCGGCAGCAAGCCTGTCATGGTAGGGCCACCAGTTGCTACCACGGCTTTAGCCTCCTCGCGCAGCATATAAATGCAGCAGGTGATATGTATCACCTATCATGTTTTTACGATGAAAGAGAAGACTATTTTTGCAATTATGCTCACATGATTTGCAAAAAAGAAATAGCAAAGGAGCCAATTATGCCAAGACTTCCGAACTGAAGCCACCTACCACCTAGAGAAAGTTGAGAGATCGTTCTATGCATTTTAAAAAAAAATACATAAAAATTAAAGTAAGAATGAAGGATAGGTAATGATTATTTTTTTTATTTTAAGATTTTTGCAACTTGGATGCATAGAAACTCCTCTCGGCGAAGTAATAGCTTCCAAGTCCGAACAGCATCGATCGCAACTCAGCAAGTAATTAACCGTGCATTTCCTTCCTGCCATCATGGCGAAGGCGTCGTTGCCTCTGCTGGTTGCTGCTGCTCTCCTTGTCTTCTCGGCTGCCGCGGCGACGGTGGCGTCGGCGAATGAGAACACCAGCAGCTGCTACCGCCGTTTCTTCAGCTTTGGCGACTCGTTCATCGACACCGGCAACTTCATCCACTACTCCACCGCTCCGGGCCCCGTCGCGCGGTTGCCCTACGGCGAGACATTCTTCCACCGCCCCACCGCCCGCTGGTCCGACGGCCGCCTCATCGTCGACTTCATCGGTACGTGCTACGATGCCCATGAGGCGGAGCACATCAACACAGTACGTATCTATGTGTATATGTATGCATGTGTTTGTGTGTGTTTATACGTGCAGTGGAGAGGCTGGGGTTCCCGCACTGGCCGGCGTACCTGGCCGGGAAGACGAAAGAGGACTTCCGTTACGGCGCCAACTTCGCGGTGGCGAGCGGCACGGCGCTGAACCAGCTGCTCTTCGGGAAGAAGCACCTCAACGTCAATCAGATCGATCACCCCATACTCACCTAGATCGGCTGGTTCAAGAAAGTGCTCGCCATGCTCGCCTACACAGACCAAGGTAGTAAAATTTAACTGAAAATAATTTATTGTTACTAGCTGGTTTAGACTTGCTGATTTTGATTGCACAGTCATGATCTCCTCGATCATAGTACACACACAACATACTACATACAACGCGGACACTCCGATCATTGTTTCTAAAGCTGTTTCTAAGAGGCGAGAGAACTCATTAAATGAATGTTTAGATACAATTACCCAAATGCATAGTATATATTAGTTGTATCTACAAGATCAACAAGATTATTTATTGTTGCATGTGAGAAATGATCAATTGTAACATATTTTATTGTGTAGCTAGCTCCTTTTGGTTCTCTCAAATTACACAAATGATTCATGCAGGACCACAAACTCAATCCATAGTACAGTTTTAAAGTCGTTTCTAGCTCATTGGTCCTCTCAAATAGACTGTATCTTACGTGAGATACAATGCCAACTTCACCGTCCACTGCACGGAGTCAGGCGCGGTCCAGTGCCCGGACCCGTCCAGGTACGTCTCGTGGGATGGATTGCACATGACCGTGGCCGTGTACAGGATCATGGAGCGCGGGATACTGGACGGCCGGTTCGCCGCGCCCCCCATCATGTCCGGATGCAGCAGGTACTAGACGATCCACCGGAGTTTGCGAGCGTCTCTATGTTGATGCTGAAAAAACAGAATAAAATAAGATTGTTCTTGTATATATATTGGCTGACTGTTATATATACGTTTGATATTAGCTATGTGTTGTTCCATAATGCCTAGTTAGTAGTAGTAGTGGTTAATTAGTTCCTTCACTGCTTCTTCCCTTGAAGTTATGGAGTTGGTTCTGAGGTCTGAACATTCACACCTAGAATATGGACACGCCGTATGAAAGTCAGACAGGTTGCCTATCAAAGTGACGAAAGGCATGGTTTCCCTTGCAGACGGTGGACGCAGCTTCTTTAACTGTGCCATGTTGAGTTACCATATGTAACAAAAGAACAGCGTAGAACTTTCCATCAAGCCATGATGAACCTGGGACAGGCAAAAAGCTATCTCCGCATATGCGTTTGAATCTATATCACGATGAGTTTTGTTAAGAAACCCTAAAAGCCCATTGAAGGTCCATGTGGACCCTTGGCCGAAACCCTAGAGGAAAGCTATAAAAGGAGGAGGGGTCCCCCCCTATGTACATGGATTCATTAGCAATAAAGAATTCCCGCTGTTGCTCTTCCTAAACACGTGTCTCTCTCTCTTTCTGTTCTCCACTTCAGATCTGTTCGGGAACCCCGGACTATTCGATAGCGAGGTTCCTCAACACGTTATCAGCACGAAGCTCTATCGGAGATCAGTTTTGAAAAGGTGAGAAAGGTGAGAATTAGCGATTGAATCTAATCGGTTCCTTTTCTATGCATGCATCTATCCTACGTGGCACGAAGCTACACGAAGAACGCTCGAAGCTAATTGGCACGAAGCCACGGTACATGAATTTAATGTTCATCTAGAAAAAAGAAGAACATCGAAGAGCGCGGCTTGAAGCTTCGTCGTGCGGCGTTCTTTGCGAGCATCGCATCACCTCGATCTTCGCGCCGCGCCGCGCCGCGCGCGCGCATGACATCGCCGCCGATGGCGCCTCGGCCGTGCCTCGCGATCGCCACCCGAAGCCGCCGCCGTGCCACGCCGGTGCCGCGGTGTCGCGTCGTCGCCGGTCGGCTCGGCCACCTCCGTCGCATCGCCCGAAGCGAAGAGCCGTCTCGGCCGCGCGCCGCACAGCGCATGCAGCGCGTCGCGCCTTGGTCCACGGCCCGGCACTGCCGCGAGCCAGCCGGCCTGCCGGCTCGGCCTCATGCGGCGTCGCCGCCGACTCGCCGGCCAAAGCGCTGCGAAGCCTTTCTTGCGCCGCGCCGTCGCCGACCGCATGCGCCACCGCCGTGCACCTGCCCCGACCGGCGAGGTTTGGTCGTGCTGCCGCCGCCGCGCCGAGGCACGCGTGGCATGGCGCCTGCGCCGGCGCCGCGACGCCGCGATTTTCCCATTGCCGCCGCCGCCTCGCGCCGCGAGCGCCGTCCCTTTGGCACGGCTTGCGACCACCGCCGCGCCGACCGGCCGCGCGCCTCCGGCGCGCGCGCAAGAAGCCGCCGCCGCTCGCCAGACGCGCCGCACACAAGGAAGCCGACCGCCCGGCCGGCTGGCCGGCGCACCACCGCCTCCGTCTTGCGCCGCCGCGCGCCACTCGGCCGGCCGCCGCCGCGCATCGACCTCGCGCTGCCGCCGGCTCGTGCCGCTCCGGCCAGCGCCGTCGCGCCTCGGCCTCGCGCTGCCGCCGGCTAATGCCGCTCCGGCCCGGCCCGCCGCGCCTCGGCCTCCGCGCCCGCCGGCTCGCCGCGGCTCGGCCGGCATCGACCAGCATCGACCTCCTCGCCCGCGCCTGCGCCGCGAGCCGCAGCCTCGCCCGCCGACCTGCGCCGTCCGCATCCTCACCGCCGCGCCGCCGTGCGGTAGGGGCAAAAGAACGGAAGCAAGCGAAAAAAGCGGCGGCATTTGTGCGGAGGAAGCAAGCGAAAAAAAGGGAAGGAAGGCTTGCGGCGGCTGGGGAACCCTAGCGCACGCACGCATGGGCCAAAAGTAAGCCCAGAGGTCGGTTCGTCCGTAAAACAAAGAAAAGAAAAAGAAGAAGAAGAAGAAGAAAAGAGAAAAAAAGGAAAAAAAATTGCAGAAAATTTTGAAAAATTGCGAGAAAATCAAGAAGAATTTTTTGGCTCTGTTTTAATTTTTCTTGTTTTTTTCTCTGTTTGTGAATTTTCTTTATGAATTTTGAATCAGTTGCTTTATTTAAGATATTGCAATGCATAGCAATTTATTTTCTGTACTTTATGCTTATTGCAACCATTTTCTATTAGATTACACGCATAATCTAATGTCGAATTTTGAAATCATGAAGATGTCCCAGATCGTGAATAGTGAGTTTGAAGAGCTAGCCCCGCACGGTCAGAACTACCTCACTTGGGCATCGGACGTAAAGATTGTTCTTGGGGGCAAGAAGCTCCGTTCAGCGATTGGTCTAGGGTTCTCGCAGGACGCAAAACCTCACGCGAGCGAGCGATCAAGCTCTGCACTTTCTCGAGCACCATCTCTCGGCCACTCTAAAGAATGAATATATGGTGAGGAGAGTGCACTCAAGCTTTGACCGCACTTGAGCGGTTCGAGAAGCTCAAGTACACCATCTTGCCCCAAGCACAAGAAAATTGGATGCGCTTGAGATTTGCGACTATAGAACAATGGCCGAGTACAATTCGGACTTGCATGAATTTGTACTAATCTCTCCTAGGTGGCAAGAAGAACACTAATGAGGAGAAGATTGAGAAAACTCTCTCTACTTTCCACCCAAATGCTATCCAGTGCACGTAGCTTTAGTCGGGGCGCATACAAGGAGTATAGCGAATCGATTGATGTAATGCAAGTTGCGGAATCACAAGGCGATGTTCTCGCAAGAACTATGTCTCATGACCACTGACGAGGCATCGCACGAAGTCAATGCCAATAGCTACAATGTGAGAAAGCCCATTCATAGAAAAAGGGCAAGCGGGGTGAAAAGAGAAGTTTTAGGCCAAGGAAAGTCAAAAACCCATTAATGCATGAATCGCATTTTCTTTTAGATTATGGTTGTTAGCATTTCTTTTGAATAATGAATAGTAAGCTCTAGAAGAGCATACTTCTTTCATGAATAAATCGCAATTTATTCTTTATTCCATGTATTCTCAATTTTGCAAGTAATATTTGGATTGTTTTGCCTCTATCGATTGGAATTATATTCCTTGCATCTAGAAATCGTGTAGCGCCCAAATGGAAGAGATATGCATTGTTGATAGTGGCACAACAAATACCATCTTAAGAGAGTCTAAGTATTTCCAGTCGATCACGAAGAACGCTGGAAAGATTACTACGATCGCAGGAAGCGACTCATATGTAATCGGCTCAGGAAGAGCTACAATTATATTGCCTATGGGTACAACTTTGGTAATTGAAGAAGCCCTTTTGTACCCTGAATCAACGCGCACTCTCTTAAGCTCTAAAGACATCCACGCCAATGGTTTTCACGTAGAAACCAATGAAGAAAATGGCAAAGAATACTTGTGCATCATGAAGCACGCGGTATGTGGAAAAATGGTATTAGAAAAATGTCCCTCGTATGAATCTGGGTTGCACTACACGAATATTCATGCACCCGAAGTGTATAATTCCTTGAAGACTGTTTTTAGAAGCTCTGAATTATTTTCTTTATGGCATGGTAGATTAGGTCATCCTGGTCTTAGAATGATGAGAAATATAGTGAACAACTCACAAGGTCATGGCATTAATGTTAAGAGATCCCGAATCATGAAGATTTTGTGTGCCCTGCATGTGCCACCGAGAAATTAATAACTATACCCTCTGTCATGAAAGTGCAAAGTGAAAACCCTGCATTCCTGGAACGCATCCAGGGGGATATTTGTGGTCCAATTCAGCCCCATCGGAACGTTTGATACTTTATGGTGCTCATCGATGCTTCCTCGAAATGGTCGCATGTATGCTTGTTGTCAATAAGAAACCATGCTTTTGCAAAGCTGATCTCGCAGATCATAAGAATTAAGAATGCTTTCCCTGATCATCGCGTGAAGTCCATTAGAATGGACAATGCCGGAGAATTTACTTCAAAGGCATTTGATGATTATTGCACAACGAACAGGGATAGCGATTGAGCACTCCGTCTGCGCACGTCCATACGCGAGAATGGACTAGCGAAGCACTAATAAAGAGGATTAAATTCATTGCGGACCGCTTTTGCGAGTTGTAACTTGCCCAACACTTGTTGGGGACACGCGATCTGCACGCAGCAAAGACTTATCAATTTGGACCATCGGCCTACAACATCCATTCTCCTATGCGGCTTGTGCACGGATCATCCGAAGATCTCCTCTTAGAAAATTTGGGTGTATGGTATATGTACCTATACCACCCTCTCGTGATCGCAATGGGCCCTCTCCGCAAGTCCGGGATATCGTTGGTTATGTGAGTGCATCCATAATCGGTATTTGGAACCCATGATCGAGACTTGCATACTGACCGATCGGATTGCATCTTTGACGAGGATCGTTTCCGTCATTAGGGGAAGAAATCAACCTTTGGATGAAAAATGCCGGAAATCATATGGCATTCCACCGGGATCCCCGCATATGACCCCGCACTAATGAAGCAAATCAGAAGTCGAAGATAATTGATTTGCGAATTTAGCAAATGAACCGCTGATCATTTTGTGATCCGAAGGCGTGGTTAAGTCGCATGTACCAGCAAGAAATGCACCGAGAGGGTGGAAATACCAAAGAAAATAGAAGGTATCCTCGGCTGTTCGAGGCCTCAAAGAAAAAGAACAGAAACTTGGCTCCTCAAACCCAAAGTACCGGAGGCGTCTGGAGAAAATCGGGCGAGAGGACTTACCACAACCAATCACGAAAATGCCCCAAGGAAAGAAGGGGAGCAGTTGAGACACACCTGGAAAGAAGCCAACGGAAAAGGCAATTCCGGACTTGAATCTTCCACTGAAGGAAGCCACCGGAAATAATGTGTGCGCACACATAGGCGATGAAAAGCTAAAGGAACTTGCTCCTGTGATAGGAAAAGCGTGAAGAGCAAGTAGAAGTGCATGAACCACCCCATGAAGAAATGGCCATAAACTTTGTAATAACAGAGAATCCTGAATAGAGCAACGACCAACATTGATGCATACTTTGCAAAGAAGATTGCCTCGATCATTGATCATGATCCCGAGCACGCATCTCGCAGAGTGCAAGAAAAGGCTAGATTGGGAAGAATGGAAAAAGGCAATCAACTGCGAGTTAGTCTCTCGAACAAGAAAGAGGTGTTTGGGCCCGTATGCCGCACACCTCCCCATATAAGCCCCGTAGGTCACAAATGGGTCTTTGTTCGGAAGAGAAATGAAAACAACGAAGTTGCAAGGTACAAAGCAAGGCTTGTAGCTCAAGGTTTCACTCAACGTCCTGGAGTTGATTATGAAGAAACCTATTCTCCAGTCATGGGAGGAATTACCTTTAGATATTTGATCTCAATGGCAGTCAACTTGAAGTTGAGAATGAAGCTAATGGATGTTGTCACAGCATATTTGTATGGAAACTTGGATTCGGAGATATACATGAAAGTACCTGAAGGAATTCCTATCCCGAACCAAGATGGAGCAAATAGAAACCTGTACAGTGTGAAATTGGAGAAATCACTGTATGGGCTGAAGCAGTCAGGAAGAATGTGGTACAATCGCTTGAGTGACTTTCTCTGCAAGAAAGGCTACACAAACAGCGAAGATTGTCCATGTGTGTTTATCTGATCCCGAATGGATTCTCAGTATAATCTCCGTCTATGTAGATGACTTGAACATCATTGGGACGGATGAAGAAATTGAAGAGGCATGCTCATACTTGAAGTCTGAGTTTGAAATAAAAGATTTGGGTAAAACCAAGTTTTGTTTAGGCTTGCAGCTTGAACATGTCCAAGGAGGAATCTTGGTACATCAATCAACCTACACACAGAAAGTGTAGGAAAGGTTTGGTTTTGAAAAGTCATATCCTGCAAAGACTCCAATGGTCGGAAGGTCATTCCAAGCAGATCTAGACCCATACAGACCTAGAGAAGAGGGGGAGGAAGTCCTGGGAGCAGAATTCCCATATCTGAGTGCAATTAGAGCGCTCATGTACCTTGCGAATAGCACTAGCCGGACATTGCGTTATTGTGAATTTGCTAGCCCTCTGATAAAGAGAACCCACCAAAAGGCATTGGAAAGGGATCAAGGACATCTTCCGCTACCTCCAAGGAAGCAAAGACCTCGGTCTATTTTCGAGAAGAAACAATGAATTGAATTTGGTTGGCTACACGATCTTTGGGTACTTATCGGACCAGCATCTTGGCAAGTCCCAAACTGGCTATGTTTTCCTATGTGGAGGAACATCAATTTCTTGGAAGTCGTCTAAACAGACTCTTGTCTCGACGTCGACAAACCACTCGGAAATCATAGCTTTGTATGAAGCATCTCGTGAATGTGCATGGCTCAGAAGAATGGTTCACCACATCCAGAAGTCATGTGGTTTGAACATTGAGCAAACCCCCACGATAATTTATGAAGATAATACAGCTTGTGTTGCCCAAGCACAGATGGGTTATGTGAAGAGCAATCTCACGAAGCATATCAACCCCAAGTTCTTCTATGCTCATGAATTGCATAAGATGAACGAGATCAAGATATTGCATACTAAGTCATGTGAAAATCTTGCAGATTTGTTCACTAAATCACTCCCAGCATCTACCTTTGAAAGGTGCGTGAAAGGAATTGGGATGATGAGACTTAGAGAAGTGCAGATTTCAGGGGGAGATATTTCACATACTCCCACATAAATCTCGAAGATGAATTATGAATACCCAACATGAATCTCGAAGATTAGTAATGGAAGTTGGGAGAATTGTACTCTTTTTCCTTAGCAAGTTTTTCATGAAGTTTTCTTGCATAAGGTTTTGACGAGGCAATTCGTGCAACATAGTAAGCGTATGCTATGTACTCTTTCTCCAAGTATTTTTTCCACTGGGTTTTTCTGGAGTTTTTGAGGCATATGCATCTCGCGGCAAAGGGCCCAAGGGGGAGTGTTAAGAAACCCTAAAAGCCCATTGAAGACCCATGTGGACCCTTGACCGAAACCCTAGAGGAAAGCTATAAAAGGAGGAGGGGTCCCCCCTATGTACATGGATTCATTAGCAATAAAGAATTCCCGCTGTTGCTCTTCCTAAACACGTGTCTCTCTCTCTTTCTGTTCTCCACTTCAGATCTGTTCGGGAACCCCGGACTATTCGATAGCGAGGTTCCTCAACAAGTTTGACTCCTGGTCCACTGAACCTGAGTCCTGCACTAGTTCACCTTCCTACAATTGTCACCTTGACAAATGCGTCAAGTGTTTTATTTGCTCCAAGCTGTGTCTGTGCTTTCCTACAGCCAACTATGTTCCTATTCTGAAAATGTAAAGTTTGATCAATTGACCACCATCCTGATTAATCTGACTACACATGCTTAAATTGATGAACGGATTTGCCATTTCTTAGTCGCCAGA
This sequence comes from Otatea glauca, assembly GCA_036346275.1. Taxonomy (NCBI): domain Eukaryota; kingdom Viridiplantae; phylum Streptophyta; class Magnoliopsida; order Poales; family Poaceae; genus Otatea; species Otatea glauca. Next base: position 46,537,441 of record CM070724.1, on the reverse strand, counting down.
AACTTTCTAAGATTAAGTTAGATTTTTTTATTATTGGATTTTGCATAAATATTGATGGTCGGAAGTTGATCCTGTCGATGAATGCATTGCCGCGTTATGCATCAGCTGGAATTCGTTTGGCCTCCAACTCCCTAAAAATGGATAGGAGAGATACCAATCATGCAAACTCCGGCCACAAATCCACCCTTTCGCGTTCTTGCTCGAGACCAGTCATGGCGGCTTCTCGCATCCTCGTGACGCACCTTCTCGTTGCTTGTGCGATCCTCGGCAACGCCGAGCCGCGGCTGCACGACGACGGCTGCTACGCGAGGCTCTTCAGCTTCGGCGACTACCTCACCGACAACGGCAACTGGCTGCACTACGCGCGCACGCCGGGCGCCGTCGCGAGGCCGCCGTACGGGGAGACCTTTTCCCGCCGCCCCACCGGCTGCTTCTGCGACGGCAGGATAACCAAAGACTACATCGGTACGTGCGTGTACTCCATGTTTGCATAACCATCTACTGCTAGATATGACAGCATCTATCGTGTTCGTGCTGTCATATTCATGCGAGCGAGTGATCATGCATATATGCACTCTTGTTCATCATGTTGCCTCAAGTTCCGAACCAACGACGCGGCCCAGTACGACTCCATTGGCTGCCTCATGTGGCTCAGCGACCTCGCCAAGCTGCACAACGCCGCGCTCAGGGCGGAGCTGCCCGAGCTCGGCCGGCTGTACACGTCACCGTCGACTAGCTACGCCGCCGCCATGGACCTCACCGCCAAACCCCCACAGCCACGGTGGATTTCTTGTACATTCTTGCTTATACATTCACCGCAAGTTCGATTTAATTAAGAGTAAAACGGGTGTATATATTTGTTTCTGGGTTCTGGCAGGGTTCGACGGCGAGCCGCTGGTGTGGTGCTGCGGCGGCGGAGGCCCGTACAACGCCAACCTGGCGGTGAGCTGCGGCGCGGAGGCGCCGACGACGTGCCGGGACCCGCAAAAGGCAGTGTCGTGGGACGGGTTCCAATTCCACCTCACGGACCACGCCTACGAGGTCGTCGCCGACGGCGTGCTGCGAGGGCCGTACGCCATGCCGCCCGTACCGGCGAATTGCAACCGCAGCCACCTCTCGCAGGAAACATCACCGCGGCGATGCTGACTTTTTTCACTCGTAAGATTATCGCAAGAAGATGCTGCCTCCCTCTAGTAAACGTACACGTTGCAAGTTACGACTTGCGAGCACGACTTTTTTTGTGCTTTACAGAGCACGATTTTTTTTTTCTTTTGCTGTTCCGGGAAATCGTTTGTGGACTTGGGCCATAGCCTAATAGGTCAGAGTTGGGTTCGAACCCGAACGAGTTAGGTTCGGGTCCGATGTTAACAGCGCGAGCGCCGCGTAGTCGTCTCGCGTGGACTCGTCTCCTCCGAGTTCGAGACCAAATCGCACCACGGTCGGAGCGGTTCGAAACCTACGTACCAAGGCGGCTGGGCCGAGGCCACCGCCGGCGAGCGGGGGAGGCAGCACGTACGTGCTCGGCGCGATGGACGAGCAGGAGTTCCGCCGCATGCTCGAGCTCTTCCCCGTCGTCCGATCCCGCGACTACTGCGTAATCCATCTACTGCTACCCCTATTTTCTATTTTTTTTCAGACCATGGGGGCGAATTGGTGTGTCCGCGGCGCTGTAGTGGCTCTTGTGGGGTTAGGTTTTTGATTCGGGGACTAGAGAAATCGCGATTTTGGCGTGGGATTTGATTCGGGTCTGTTGATTGGCCTTTGCATATGTGCGATGTGTTTGGATTTTGGACTAGATTGGGATAATCTTGCTATTATTGATTATGGCGATCTGTTTCATCACGCAAAGCTTCTGAATTCCCTACGATGTTTGCGCATGTAGTTGTAGAGGGCCATGGAGCTCACTGGATATCAAACATGATAGCTTTCTTCAACAGGCAACAGCAGTTCCAGGAGTAATTATTAGAATGATATTGCTCTAGTCAAGCATATAAAAGAAGGAAAATTCCATCCATGTCCCTGTAAAGAGCTTAAGTTCAAAAAGAATAAACGTCGTGTTAACAATGAGAGCATTTGAGAATGTATTAAAAGCTTAGTAGTGTCCTAGAACACCAAAATGGCACCTTTTCATCTGGTCTGTACTTTAGATGCTTCTGAAAGTTCAAGGTTTAGTCAGTAGCTCCTAGCCCCTCAAAATAAGTAGACTAATATTAGTTTTAATTTGAGAGTCGTGTGATTGTGTTCCCAACTTCATTTTATGAAGCAGTCTAATATTAGCCCCTTAAGTAAGTAGGCTAATATTAGTTTTAAATTTTAGTAGGTGATTGACAAGCCGTTGCGTTCCTCTCTTGAACAGCATGTTTGCCGTGAATAGTTGATGTTAGTCGAGTTACAGGGCTGTGGTTGAGAGAGGTTTACATGGGGCTGCTCATGTATATAAATAGGGAGTGGGTTGAACGGTAACAATGATTGCAGTACCGAGTAAAAGGACATGGAGTCAAAAACATTTATGGTCAATGTTTCATTGCAAAAGCAAAGAGTAAATTTCACAAAACTACATGTTTCTTGTACAAAATATCAGAAAACTATATGTTTTAGCTCACATTTTACAAAACTATAGATTTTAGGAGAACTTGTGTCACAAAGTTACAGGTTTTAGAATTGACTGTTTCTTGTAACGGGTCTGTTAGCCATATGGTAGCCTCACGCGCCCTCATTTCCCGTTTCACTTGCACGTGAGGATGCCATGTAGGCCCAAACTGTCAAGACTTGCTACAAGAAACACTGAATTCTAAAATATGTAGTTTTGTGATACAAGTTCTCCTAAAATATATAGTTTTATGAAATAGAAGATAAAATATGTAGGTTTCTGATAGTTTGTATAAGAAACCTATAGTTTTGTGAAATTTAATCCTGAAATAAATATGATCTGTGCTTGTTTTCCTGATTGAATACTTTCTTGTGATCATGAATTGATGCTAACACTTATTGCCAAATGTAGGCTGAATCAGGATCATCAAGCAAAGGCACCACACAGCAAGCACGAGCTCAGGTGTGTAGTGTGTTTGATGTGAATGTGATTAGCTGGGTGCTGCCTGACAATACTTAAAATTGTTGCTAATGGAGCTATTGCTTGCAGGAGACAAAAGGGGCTAAGAAAAAGGAGTCATCTGGTAGGGAAGGTATGCAAGCAAATATTTTATTTCTCTGTTATTGTTCTTACCAATATTACAGAAGATAACTATGGCTAAACCTGCAATAACCATGTATCATATATTCTTATGTTGAAATCCTCTGCCATTATCACTATAACAGGAAAGGTTGTTGTTCCCCGTTCATCCCTGTTCATGTGAATCTCAAGGGCAGTTATTCATGACCCCACATCCCTAATTAACATTTGGCCTTTAGCCTGCGCACTTGCAGCTGCTGGCTGATACTCGTGTCACAAACTTTCCTCTCACATGAATACATGACCTTCATGGTATTTTCTTCCTATTAAGTATTAACGATCAACTACTCACAACCTATATCAACTTCTCGTCCACCTGAACTCATTTAGACCATTTGTTATGAATTGGGTCCACTTGCGATTTGATTTCACATTCAGATTTTCCCCCTGGACTTAATAATTCAATTTCCTTTTTGTAAAATCTATTAACAGGCAAATAGGCAATAGGTACAAATCTGTGTTTTTCCAAAGTGCCAAACTGAATTGTAACCAGTACTAAATTACAAATTCAAACCGCTCAAAACAAACTCTTGCACAGTTGAAATTTTTTCTACCTTTCAAGCTTATGCACACTTACGCACACGGTCGTAGAGATTAACAAGACACTAAAGGGAAGACATGTGATGTCATCAGAGAAATTAACAGATGGATTTCCCGCTAGGGTGAAGAGGAAAGGCTGCATACTCAACAGTGTCTTGCAAATCAGATATGTAAGGGAATGAGCAGTTTAGTAGCTAGTCTTCAATGTGGTCATACAGATAAACAAGAGATGAAGGATGGGAGATGATACTGAGATTTGTTTTCTGTGCCGAGAGACAAATACCTCTCTAGGGCGGTGGCTCGCCCTCTTTTTAATATGACTCTAGGTCATGAGTTTTTGCCTATCGGATTCACATGAATGGTGGACAAAGGGGAATGACAACCTCGCCGTCATAGTACTAACAGCAGAGGATGTGCTTCCTTTTATGCTGCACTCCAATGAGGAATATCAGAGAATAGACTCAATTATGTGCTAATATACCATAGCGGACTAAAATATTAATGATGAGTTTTCTTGCATGTTTCACAGATCTATTCCTGCGGAAATTGAAGATGGCTGCTGAGAAAAAGGTACTTTTTTGTTGCTTTTGTATCAGGAAGCTAATAACTCAGTAGAAAGATGAATATTTTGAAAAGCATTGCATAATATCATGTGTCATTTATATTTACCAGTAGATTGGTAGGTATAATTAAAGATTTCTATGGATGCAAAAATGGATATCATAAAAACTTGCCGAGAGGTGCTTCTATGTTTTTCTTTTTTAAAGTTGCACAAATACTAAGTTATGGATGAAGGGTAGATGGTGATTATTTATCCCTTCGCTTGCTTCAATATTTGTGTAATTTGTATTGATAGATGTACAAATTTGGCAAAACGATTGTGAACTTGGTTTGCTTGTTTTTTTTCTTGTTTGGAAATTTACGATTTGTCTACCATTTAAAGTTGATGACCGCACCATTGCAACTATCTTGAATATCAATTTTCTGTTTATCACATGCCACCCTTGTTTTTGTGGCACCTCGTGGAATGGATATTCGGATGAGAGGGTATAAAGGCTCTGGTGCATTGATCAAGTATTGGTCAACTTCGAAGACACAAATTTCTTATTGCGTACTAACTAATGTCATTGTTTATTGTCTCAGGTTGGAGCAACAAAAGCACAGTTATTCTGCAAGACATTTGAAGAAGCCCACGAGAAACTTGTATTGACTTGTCTTTTCCAGACATCTACTTCATAATAACTACTGATTTTTTTAAAAAGATCTTATGGGATTGTTCTGCGTGTGCCAGGTTTACAAAGAACTGAATCTGGATGCTGCTAAAAGATTCCTGAATGCCTATGAGAGGTGATGATGAACTGTAGCTAGATGCTGCTCAAAAATCTGCTAGTGCGAATGAACCTGGTTTTATCGATTGCAAGCTGCTGACGCTGTTTAGACTTCTGAGTCTCTGACATTGGCGCTTGGATCCTTCTGCTGATGCCTGCTTTTATTTTTTGTTCCCGTCCTTTGTGAAGACGATAGACATCCCTTGTGGGCTAGCAACATTATTCAGGTGTATGTTATTCTCCCATACGGACCATAGGAGAAATCAACTGCATTTTTTTTGTAATTGCGATTTTGATTTATATCATGTTTACGCTGTTTTTCCAAAAAAAAAAAAGGGGCCATGTTTCCCCAAAATGAAAATGACATGGATAACAGCCGGAACATGGATAGGATTACTGCCAGAACAAGTCTCTCCGCACTACGATTTGTGCTCTCTTGAGGCTTCCTAAAAAAACGAGGGTGAAACATAGTTCCGGAACATGATATAAAACGATGGATTGATCTGTTACAGTATGTACTCTTATGGAGAATTGGAGAGCAGCAGGACGCAGTGTCATACCCAAACATTTGGTATGAGGTTTGTTACAGTACGTTCAGAGGGTGTGTATTCAAACAATACAACTTCTACGAGTGGTATATGATAATGATTGCCATTACGTAAAGCTTCCCCAGATAGACAAGCAACGAAGCAGCAGGGCGTAAACATAACAGCGGCCGGCTCAACCAATCATGCAACGACGCAGCCCATAATCAGATTTACTTGTCGGTATTCCGTTCCAGAAAAAAACAATGTTAATCCTCCATAAGCTCACCGAATGAACGGAACATGTTAATCCTCCAGAAGCAATCCATCCCATCAACATAGAAGGAACACAAAGCATAGAAAGGAAAAGCTAAGTGCAGCATTTCAAATGCGCAAGTTCACTGATTCGCTGAATCGCATCAGGACAGAAAGGAAGCAACAATCATATCCAGTTCACGATGTTCTAGGCAAAAAAACTATGACATCATCAAGAGAGTTCTATCTCAAGGACTTTGTTCCACAGCATAAAAACGCTAAACATGTCTAGCATTAGAGCAACTGATGACTTTCTGACAAATCCAAATCAGTCCACAAGGGTACCCAATATGTCATGCTCTCTGAAGAGGAGGTACCTGAAATTCCAGAGTAGAGAATTAGAGCACTGGATCTAACATAACCTAGTTTAGTAAAAAAAAAACACTTAGAATATATATACAGCAACTACGTATCAGTCTGCCATGGTTAGTAAAAAAAATTGTCATCAAAATGTGTAAAATCTTGGATGAATAAAAACATAAAACAGGTTATGCTGTCACTCGAAGCTTAGGACAAAATGTTGCGATTAAGTAACAAAGAGCATGTTTAAAGTCTCAGTAGGCAGCATTCGAAATGAAACACTTGTGGTCTTTACTCTATAGCAATAGCAAAAGTATCAAGTGACTCGTTAAATAGTTAATGATGCTAACACTTCACAAGTAACACATCTGATGCCCTGATATCATTTCTTATCCTAAGTTGATGAACCAATCAAATGATGATCGGGTACTGACTTTCCTGTAAATGATGGTAATATGGACTATGCCGCAGACTTAAGAGATTGCAAGCGTAACAAAATTGTAGCAAGTAACAAAGCAAAGTGATGGCACAACGGAGGGCGTACTCTTTGTCAGCAGCAAGCTTGACTTCAAGTCCACCATACTCAGGCAGGAGAACAGTGTCGCCTTCCTTGAGAGCAACAGGGATCAGCTTGCCATCTCTATCGCGTTCGCCAGGGCCAACAGCCACCACTTTCCCAGAGTTCAGCTGGATTCACAGGAACATTTTCAACTCATTAACTGATTGCACAGTCAAAGCATTAAGAACAACTCTGTTTCTACTAATGAACACACACCTCATTCTCAAAGATAATGTGGGCATTAATTGGACTATGGGATAGAACCTACAGTAAACTGCAACTAGCAGTTGAGTGGCATGCTAATTCAAAAGTGTAAACAATAGTAAAAAATAGACTCTTTATGGAAGCATATCAAATGGCTACTCACACAATCAAATTCCAATTGCTCGAGTTACACCATTCTAACTAACAATTAGCAGCCTAGAGTCCTAGACAGAGGCAATCTAAACCGCCCGGCCTAACCACATCCCAGCCGGAACTAATTCCACTTGAAGAAGCCCCGAGAGAGCCGCCATTTGCAGCTGTTTAATTAAATTAAGCCGTTCGTACAACCTATACAACAAGGCAACCCAAATCGCTCGACCTCACAAGTAACCACATCCGAATCGGGGGTAATCCCACTAGAATAGGCACCAAGGAAGCGCCCAATCTCCAGTTCGGCAAAAGCCATCAGGCAAAACACCTCGCCTCAGACCACGATCTGAACACACCTCACACCGAATCCATACAGGAGCAGCCTGCTATGAGCAGCAGCAGCACCAAGATGGGGGAGATGGGGAACCTGCTTGGAGGTCTCGGGGAGGAGGATGCCGCCGGCGCTCCTCTTGGGCTGCACCAGCTTCTGCACCAGCACCCGGTTCAGCGACGGGAGCAGACGCTTCGCCATCGCTGCCGCTCCTCTCCTCTCCTCGTCGTCTTCTTGGAAAGCAAGCAAAAAGAGCGCGTCGCTTCTGCACTCTTCGCCACCTAAATGGGTTAAAGCCTCCGCGGAGTGGTGGGGTGGTGGGGGGGGGGGGGGGTTCTAGGGTTTTGAAGGGAGAAGACGAGACGGCGGGCGCGGTTGAAATGACGGGCCTGACCCTAGAGAGGTGGAGGAGCGAGCGGGTGCGGCGGCCGCGGAACGTGCTTGCGTCCTCTCCGGGGCGGTCGAGAACGTTCTTCGCGAGTGGCCGTGGCCCAAGATCGACGGCATATTTCCGCCTTCCACGCGCGCGCGAGCTGCCCGGCGTTGCCTCCGGGCCAAGGCCAGAATGCCATAATCAAGCGGCCCAAAAGAGAGCCTTCTGCCACTCGCGGGCGCGAGCGGGTAGACAGCAGACTGCAAACCCATAAACCCTTCGGGTTTCTTTACTGACTAGTATAGTACCCGTGCTAATACTATAACGATAGTACACTCGCTTATCAATTAAATGAGAAGATAAGTATGAATACAACACTTAATAATAAAAGAGAAATTTAGAATTTTAAATGAATTTAGAAAGAAAAACGAACTAAATGGAAGTCGAAGGAGCGAAAACGGGCTCCCAAAAGATTTTAAATCAAGAAAGAGAGAATTTTTTTTTTCTGATTTTAGATTTTTTTTGCAGCTTCCACAGAGAGTACAGCGTGCTCTCTCGGCTTGGCCGGCGCAAGGGGAGGAAGGCGGGGTGGCCACTGGTCGCGTGGTCGGATCAGGTGCGGCGAGATCGCCGGCACCGGCGCCTGCGGGGGAGGAGTCACGGTTGCGGTGAATTTCACCGGGAAAGAAGACGGTGATGACTTGGATTACCTCCAAAATCCGGCGATCTTTACAAGAGGGAGCACTTGGGGATTTACGCAATGCGATGGAGTGGAGGAGAGCTCGCCGGCTTTTATAGCCCTGAAACAAGCATATTTATGGAAACCATAATTTGAGGTCAAATCAGATTGGGAGGAAATTTTGACAATAGAGCACGAAATTTAGGGAATTAACATCATATATGGAAAGAGGAGATTTGATGCGGGGTTGATGGAGCTTTGGAGCTTCTTTCTTGCTTTAATGGAGGGAGGGAAGAGAAGAAGCTTCTCTGGTCTGGGCTGTAGCTAGAAGAAGCTACAGGTGGGTTACCTTCATTTTTTTTAATATAGAAGGATTTTTCAAAAGATAGCACATTAGGTTAAAAAATTCTAGAAAAATTCTCAAAAAAACTTTCGATTATTTTGTACTTAATAAAATTATTTTCAAAAAAAAATTGAATTATAAATTTGCCGAGGTACTCGCCGACCAACAACCTCACTGTGTGGGCAAAGCCACCGATGGCGACCGTGGAGTCATTGCAGACATGCGTTCTCCCGACCGCGCTGCCCCGGCTGCCGCGTGCAATCTCCCGGTCACGCTGCTCCATCTCCCGGTTTCTTTTTCCTAGCACGTAATGTATGGTCATTTCCTTTTCCAGGACGTTTGTTTCATTTTCCTTGATTCCAGGACATTTGTTTCCTTTTCCTTGTTGATCTTTGGAGGTAGGGAAGGTGCATTGTGGGCTCTGAGGATGATTTGAAAAATATGGAAAAATAAAATGCGCTCGCCAACCGCTGGATCCGCAAGGAAAAAAAGATAAAAATTAAACAGCGCTCGCCGGCCGCTGGTTCCGCGACAAAAAAATGAAAAAAAATTAAGCAGCACTCACAGACCGCTGGTTCCGTGGATAAAAAATGAAAACAAAAATTCAGCGCTCTCCGTGCGCTGAAATTAGGATCTATGGGGCTAGATCCGTAAAAAAGTCTCGAGAAGGGTCATATTCGAAAAAAAATACGATCAATAAAAAATTCAAATCTTGTTTCCTTGCATACGGATCCTTCCTGTTTTCAAGTCTTGTTTCCTTGCATGCGGATCCTCCCTGTTTATTTCCTTGTTTGATTCGCTCTCCTTCCAAATATGTAGTACGTACAATTTTGGCAAGTAAAAAATTCAAGTCTGGTTTCCTTGCATGCGGATCCTCCCTGTTTATTTCTTTGTTTGATTCGCTCTCCTTCCAAATATGTAGGTAGGGGAGGTCTGTTGTGGGCCACAGGGATGATTAGACACACTAAATAATGGCCATCGGATGTGGGTGAGTAAAGTTGAGGAAAGATCTGAGAGGTTAATTTTGATGGAGGCAAGTTTCTGGGGTCGTTTCGCTGGGTGCACGAATGTTGGGCCATCTCTAGTGGGATGCACTATTTGGGGTGGACGTAGAAAAGAATGTTTACGTGCATTATAAAGGGGTATAGATTAACGATGCCTTTGGTTGGACGAAAGAGTGTGAACCGGATGTGATGGTGTAGGATGGACAGAATGGTATAGGAAGGATGTTTGATTATTTGAATGGGATTGTGTAGAAAAGGTATTGGTTGTCTCAATAGGATAGTATAATATTTTGTTTGGTTGCTTAGATCGGATGGTCTTGGATAGTTCGATATGCTATTTGGTTAGCAAACTGAACCGTGAAATAGATGTGGTTTGTTTGAGCGGATCAGGTTGGACACAAAACCTATGGTAATCAGGCATACTACATGCTCTTTTTAGACTGGCTATGCCCTCCTTTGGGACAGATTATGAGAATGCAGATTCTGGATTCTACGAGAATCGGGTAGGTGATAACTTCTAATTTTGTGTACAAATTTTGATTTTGATTGTGAGAGAAACTTCCTAAAATCCACTCCTACAATTAGAAACAGAATTTGTACACAAAATCAGAAACAATCACCCACCTAATTCTCTCTAAATTCAGAATCTGCGTTCCTATAATCTTATCCCAAAGAAAGCCTATATGTTCTGATTTCTGATAGTTGCCTAGCACCGGTCTCCATGTGCTTTGACAAATCCCTTGAAGATCTGAATAGAAAGAGAAAGAACACAAGCTACCTACCTAAATGTGCAGAAGCAATGAAAATATGAGACATGTTTTCCTCTCTCTTCGTTGCTACAGCATGGAAATATATATACATACACACGGTAACGCTATTCTAATCCTAAGCATAGAATACATATTCTGCGCTTAGGTCGGAGAAGCGTATGCAAACGCACAATGTACTGATTGCTAGCAATTCGGTAATAAATCACGAATACATTTTACTATAGAACAACAGACGCAGTTACTACCGAATTAGTTACTAGTTAATGTGTATTGTAGTTTGTACATGAATATGTTTATTTTTATTTTAGCCATATTTTTTATTGGTAGCTCGGATTTGCAAATGGTTTTCACCAGTAGTTTACTGACGACGAGAGAAATAAAATGATATAAGTCTCGCTATTAAACAGTAATTTTACTGACTGATAAAAAATTACTTTTTTATAACATGAAATTACTACATCTACAACTAGATATTACTATCATATAGTATAATTGGAAAATTCTACACAGATCAGTCATTTCAAAGTAATCCATCTTTATCGTGTAAAGTCTGTGAAAACTATATGTACAAGTTCTGAAAAATTCTCAAAAAATTACCATATGTAGGGGATATAAGGTTCTACAGCCCTGTAAAATTTGAATATCAAAGGCAGTAGCATTTAAAAGATATGAAAAGGACAAATTTACTATTCATCATTGATTAGCGCTTGTCAATTTCATATTTTTCAAATCAGATTGATTTTGATCTTCGAATTTTACAGTGATATAGAATCTTACCTCCCCTACTTATAATAATTTTTTGAGAATTTTTAAAAATTTTACATGTGATTTTCATAAATTTATGATAATAATGGTTTACACAAGCTATACTACATTTTACTATCTAGAAAATAACATATTACTGACTATTACACAAGATATTACTAAACCGAAATAAAGTGAACTATCAGAATAAGAATTTAGCTCTGTTTATCGACTATGTAGGAAAATATTATATGGATAATCGTAAACATTATTGTAATAGATGATAAAATCAATTGAGAACCGTTCGTAAAAAATTAAGCATCTATTCAGTACTAAATCTTACACAGATAAGTCATTTGGCAGTACACCATCTTCATCGTGTAAAGTCCTTGAAAACCATATGTACAATTTCTGAAAAATTCTCAAAAAATTATCATACATAGGGGATGTGAGCTTCTCCAACCTTGTAAAATTTGAAGACCAAACTCACTTGCATTTGAAAGATATTAAAAGAATAAATTTACTATTTATCACTGATTAGCGTTTGTCAATTCCATATCTTTCAAATGAAATTGATTTTGGTCTTCAAAATTTACAGGTACATAGAATCTCACCTCCCCTACTTATAGTAATTTTTTGAGAATTTTTAAAAACTTATACATATAATTTTACACAGCAGAAATAATTTACATAGTATATGTTACTTTTTACTATTTATCTATTACACAAGTCATTGCTATATCTTGTGTAAACTATTTTTATCGTATAAAATACATGAAAATCATATGTAACAGTTTTAAAAAATTCTCAAAAAAATTACCATACGTTGGGGAGGTGAAATTCTATAACCTTGTAAAATTTAAAGACCAAACTTAATCACATTTGAAATATACAAAATTGACAAGCATTAATCACTGCAAAATCACTATTGAGCCAAATTTGTCTTTTTCATATATTTTATCTGAAATTGATTTTGGTCTTCAAATTTTACAGGGTTGTAGAATCTTATCTCTCCTACTTATGGTAACTTTTTGAGAATTTTTAAAAACATGTACATGTGGTTTTCACGAATAAGAATTTAGTTTTTTTTGTTGGCTCTTTAGTAAAATGATTGAACAATTCTCAAAAACATTCCATACGTAGGGAGATGATATTATACAAACCTATAAAATTTTAAGACCAAAATCAATCTCAGCTGAAAGATATGAAAAAGACAAATTCAACTCAATAGTGTTTAGCGCTTTGTCAATTTCATATATTTCAAATGCGATCGAGTTTGGTCTTCAAATTTTACAAGGTTGTAGAAGCTCATCTCCCCTATGTATGGTAATTTTTTAAGAATTTTTTAAAACTTGTACATGTGGTTTTCATATATTTTACATGATAAAATTAGTATACACAGGATATAGTAACATCTTGTGTAATAGTGAGTAACATGTTACTTTTTGGATAGTAAAAGTTAATATATCCTGTGTGAACTATAAAATTTATGAAAATCAGATGTATATGTTTTAAAAATTCTAAAAAAATACCATACGTAAGGGAGGTGATATTCTACAAGCGAGCAAAATTTAAAGACAAAAATCATCGTCATTTGAAAGTTATGGCTAAATCAAAGAAAGAAAGATTCATATACAAACTAGAAGTAGTATTTATTAATCATTTACTAGTTAGGTTTCCACTGACTGTTCGGTTGTACGAGTGGCTCGATCGGTCTGTGTTAAATGGCTGGGAGTAGTATAGTCTATTCTACACACAGATATAGAATAACATATATATATATATATATATATATACATATAGATGTACTATTCTGTAGCTGCGTGTAGTTTAAGCAATTCTAAGCACCAGTCAGTTTTGTAGTCCGATCGAGCCGAGCCGTTGCACTAATTAGCGCTACAGAATTCGCGCCCACCATATAACATGGACAGGAGATTAATCACCGAGAAGAAAAGGAGCATTTATTACCGTAAATAACAAGTTTCAAAAAATTTGGAAGATTAATCATCCGGAATTAATTTGCATGCATGTGTGTGACCGAGAGATGCAAAGATGTATACACCAGCGTGCGTTTCCTAGTTATACATGAATCTATTATTTTTTTAGCCATAATTTTTTATTTGCAGCTCTAATTCACGAACGAATTTCACCATTAGATTACTTACGATGAGAGAAACAACATGATATATGTATCGCTAATAAACGTTATATAAATCAAATGTTACTACCAAATGAACATCAATTTACTATTGTATGATAGTAAAATCTATACGAAAATGTAGTAATTTCTATATATAGATGTAGTAAAATCTGTTACTAGCTAGTAAAATTATTGTTTATTAGCGAGACTTATATTATTTTGTTCCTCTCGTCCTCAATAAGCTACTTGAGGAAACTGTTTGTGAATTGGAGTTGTCAATAAAAAATTATGGCTAAAATAAAGAAAAAACAGATTGATGTACAAAACTAGGAAACACATTTGCTAGTTGGTCAGACAATATAAACTAGTAATGTGTTTGCTTGTTTGAACATGACTATATTTTTTTATTTAGCCATAACTTTTTATTAACAGCTCCGATTCACAAACGATTTTTACCAGTAGCTTAGCAATGACGACAACAACATAATGATATAAGTCTCGTTAATAAACAGTAATTCTGCTGGCTAGTAACAAATTTTACTACATCTATATATAGAAATTACTATATTTCTATATAGATCTTACTATCATACAGTAGTAAATTGATGTTCATTTGGCAGTAAAATTTGATTTATACGACGTTTATTAGCGATATTTATATCATGTTGTTCCTCTCGTCATCAGTAATCTAATAGTAAAATTCGTTCGTGAATCAGAGCTGCGAATAAAAAGTTATGGCTAAAAAGAAACAGATTCGTTTACAACTAGAAAACACATTTACTAGTGATCGGTTTAGTCCATACACGGTTTGCATGGTTTCATATGTGGGATGGTTTATACGCAACGGCTAGTTCTGCGATACAGGGGTTACGACTCGCTCGTAGAATAGGCAGCGCTATGCGTAGGAGTATTATAGCGCTACCGCATATACATATACATATACATGCTATTCTACAACTAAGTGTAGAATAGCTTATTATAAGCGCTAGCCAGTATTGCAGTCCAATCGAACCTGCGCATGGCATTAATTAGCGTAATTGAACCCCCTTCAACCAGTCAGCGCAACGAACTACACAGTTGACTAAGTTTATCGGTACGTGGTAAAACCAACTAGTAAATGCATTTCTAGTTTGTACAGAAATATATTTTTTCTTTGATTTGGCCATAAATTTCAAATGACTTTTGATTTTTGTTTTTAAATTTTGCACCTTTGTAGAATCTCACCTTTCTTACGTATGGTAATTTTTTGAGATTTTTTTAAAACTTGTACATATATTCTTTACGGATTTTACATAATGAAAGTGTTTACTACCAAATGAAAACCAAATTACTGATATATACAATATTTTACTATTGAACAGGGTGTTTTACGTAGGATGTAGTAACACCTTAAGTAATACGCAGTAAAATGTTATTCTCTTGATAGCAAAAGACAACATATCCTACTGTTTAGCACTTTGTCAATTTTATATCTTTCAAATACGATTGAGTTTGGTCTTCAAATTTTATAGAATTATATAAGCTCACCTTCCCTATGTATGGTAATTTTTTGAGAATATTTCAAACAATTTAATGCAGGTCTGACAAACAGAACTAAATTCTTATTCATGAAAATCAAAAGTACAAGTTTTAAAAAATTCTTAAAAAATTACCATACATAGAGGAGATGATATTATAGAACCATGTAAAATTTTAAGACCAAAATCAATATCAGCTAAAAGATATGAAAAATACAAATTCGGTTGACTAGTGAGTTTTCACTGTTTAGTGCTTTTTCAATTTCATATCTTTCAAATACGGTTGAGTTTGGTCTTCAAATTTTACATGGTTGTAAAAGATCACCTCTAATACATATGGTATTTTTTTTTAGAATTTTTTAAAATTTATACATTTAATTTCAATAGATTTTACACTATAAAGGTGTTTTACACCTAATATAGTAACACTTTGAGTAATATACACTAAAATGTTATTTTCTTGATATTAAAAGATAGCATATCATATTGTTCAGAACTTTATCCATTTTATATCTTTCAAATGCGATTGAGTTTGGTTTTCAAATTTTACAGAGTTGTAGAAGTTCACCTTCCTTACGTGTGGTAATTTTTTGAGAATTTTTCAAACATTTTACTGATGTCTGACAAATAGAACTAAATTATTATTTATGAAAACCACATGTACAAGTTTTAAAGTTTTTTGAAAAAATTACCATACATAGTAGAGCTGAGATTCTATGAACCTGAAAATTTGAAGACCAAAATCAATATTATGAAAGATATGAAAAAGACAAATTCAGCTAAATAGTGATTTTCACTTTTTAGCACTTTGTCAATTTCATATCTTTCAAATATGATTGATTTTTATATTCAAATTTTACAGAATTGTAAAAGCTCACCTCTCCTACATATGGTATTTTTTTGAGAATTTTTTAAATAATTGACTACTGGGTCGACAAACAAAACTTAATTCTTGTTCATGAATACTACATGCAAGTTTTCAAAAATTCTCAAAACATTATCATGCACTATGTGCTGATGGTGATGGACTTGGACACCTTACCCTTTAACATCACGATCATTTTTGTGCTTTTTTACTAACGGTCGTTGATGATTTTACAAACTCAGACAATAGAATTTACTACATTGTAATTTTTTTTGTATGCTACTGTCGCATATACATGATTTTTCTATCGTGCTTCTTACCTTATACTACAGTGAAAAAATTGTAACTTTATTAGCCATCTCATTTTTAACCAATTAACAAATACACTCCAGTTTTGGTTGAGCCATGCATTACTATCTTATTTTCTACATTTTACTATAAAACAACGAAACGAAATTACTAGAATCAATAACGTAGTCAAACCTATTAATAAATGTGTTTCGTAGTTTGTACATGTATCTGTTTGTTCTTTATTTTTGTTGTAACTTTTTATTTGTAGCTCTAATTCACGAACGATTTTTATCAATAGATTACTCATGACGAGAGGAACATAATGATATAAGTCTCGCTAATAAACAATAAATTAATGTTCATTTAGAAGTAAAAACTTAATTTATGCAAAGTTTATTACCAAAACTTATATTTTATTGTTCCTCTGATCGTCAATAATCTACCAGTGAAATTCGTTCATGAATCCGAGCTGCGAATAAAAAGTTATGGCTAAAACAAAGAAAAAACAAATTTATGTACAAACTAGAGAACACATTTATTAGTTGGTTGGCCACTGTTCCGATACAGTAATAGCTTCATTAGTTCTTTATAGTAAAATTTAGTAAATAAGATAGTAAACGTTAATGTATAAAATAGTAAAATCCAATTAATGATACTACACAGATAAGTCATTTTGGCAGTATAATTTTATGAAAACTATATGTATAAGTTTTGAAAAAATCTCAAAAATTATCATATGTAGAGGACATGAGCTTCTACAGTTCTGTAAAATTTGAATACAAAACTCAGTCGCATTTGAAAGATATGAAATTACAAGTACTAATCAGTGATGAATACTAAATTTATCATTTTCATATCTTTCAAATGATATTGAGTTTGGTATTTAAATTTTACAGAGCTATATAAGTTCACATCCACTACCTATGGTAATTTTTTGAGAATTTTTAGAACTTGTACATATAGTTTTCACAAATTTTTACCACAAAATGACTAAAAAACTATATGTATAAGTTTTGAAAAATTCTCAAAAAATCACCATACGTAGGGGATGTGAGTTTCTACAGCCTGTAAAATTTGAATACCAAACTAAGTCGTATTTAAAAGATATGAAATTGACAAGCGCTAATTAGTGATGAATAGTAAATTTGTCATTTTCATATCTTTCAAATACGACTGAGTTTGGTATTCAAATTTTACAGTACTGTAGAAGCTCATATCTCCTACCTAAGGTAATTTTTTGAGAATTTTTTAGAACTTATACATATAGTTTTCACGAACTTTTACTGCCAATTAACTGGTCTATGTAGGCTTTTTCCAATTATATTGTATGATTGTAATTTCTAGTTGTAGATGTAGTAATTTCATGTTATAAAAATAATAATTTCTTTTATCAGTCAATAAAATTATTGTTTAATAGCGATACTTATATCATTTATTCCTCTCGCTGTCACTAAGCTACTGGTGGAAACCATTTACAAATTCGAGCTACCAATAAAAAGATATGGCTAAAATAAAGAAGAAACAGATTCATGTACAAACTACAATACGCATTAACTAGTTGTGTTGACCAACGCATTAACTGGTAACAGATTTGATAGTAATTACATCCGTTGTTCTACAGCAAAATGTATTCTTGATTTACTACTGGGTTGTATTTCTCAGTATGGTGTTATTTGCATGCGCTTCTCAATACAGATTATGGTGTTGTTCCACTAATCATGTGTGTATATGTATATGTATATGTATATGTATATGTATATGTATATGTATATGTATATGTATATGTATATGTATATGTATATGTATATGTATATGTATATACACACATATAATATATACCTGGCCTCAGGAGGTTCAGGTATTGGCATCAGAGCAGTCCTCGCAACATCTTATGTAGTTCAGCAGGAACAATATGCTGCAGGAATTAAGCATATTTGCACTGTTTCAACATGATTAGTGGATTCAATTCAACAGACATGATAAATGTGATCATTCCAGACTAGAGATGAAGGCTAGAACTTTAACTGTAACCAATATTTTCGTCAGAAAAACCTGCAACCAATGTCAATGTGCAAGATTGTATTCAACCATATTCTATCCAAATGACTTCATGCATTTCAGTCATTCTACAGCAGAAGGGAACATAAAACTGGATTTCAGCGTCGACTAAAAACTCTCCAACAAAACGATAGAACGAGCCGCTAATCCTGTCCAACCGGCACAAACATAAACTGCTATTAAGTTCTCTCAACCTGTCGGAAGTTCAGAACAAAAGGAATCATCATCCAGTCCTCATGCTATCAAATCTGGCACAAACATCCGTCTTGCTGTGATGTCCCTGCTGTCTCTGCATCCACATCTTGGAATATCAACTGATCAACCACTGCAGTCACAGCCAGACAATGATGCAGTTAGACGAACATCATGCGACAAGTAATGCTGCTCTTGCAGATGAAAAACAAAGCGAGCAGTTTAGCAACCTAAAGATTTTCGTCAGTAAACAAGAGAAGAAGGTTATATCGACAACAAGTTAAATGGAAAAAACAAAGCGAGCAGTTTACCAACCTAAAGATTTTCGTCAATAAACAAGAGAAGAAGGTTATCGACAACAAGTTAAATGCCCAAGAAAATGGCCAATGAAGTAATAGTAACTCTGCAAGTAAAAAGTTGCACAAGCTTACTGATTTTTTTTCTTCCATTATATGCATATAAAAGGCATGAGGTACAAGCATTTCTACCCTTGCAGGTAGAAAGAAGCAAGTAGTTTAGTAGCCTAACGTTCACTATTTAGTACCCAACAGACAAGAAGGTTATCTGCAATAAGTTACTTGCTCAAGGGGATAGGGCAGGCAGCCAATGCACAAACAGTAATGTTGCAAGTAAAAATAAGGTGCAGAAGCTAGATTTCACACCCCTAGTAACCATTCTCAGAACAAACTTAATTTTGATTCCATTATATGCATGTACTGGTTTCAATAATAAAGCCGGGGGTTGTTCCTCCTTGGTTGAAAAAAATTATGTGTGTAAAAATGGGTTGGATTACTTTCAGAGTTCAAGCCACCTTTTTTAGGTGATCCACCTCAAACTGACAACAGACCAGATAATATTTTCATTCAGTTACTTCTATTTATCTACAACCATTCTTCAGAAAAATCACAAGCAAACATTTTTCAAGCACAAATACTTAAAACAGACTTAAAGATAATGCAAAGTATAACTTTGCATTCAGCATTAAACTTATTCTTGCTATTCGTTCCCGTTCACAGAAAATTCGGAACTACATGAGCTATGACATGTGAATATAATATAGTACCACATTTTCATACATCATTATCAAGTTGTATCATGCAGTTAGACACAGCGTGCTACAAAGAATTGCTAGTATTGCAGGTAAAAACAATGCAAGCTATCTAGTAACCTAAAGTTCACATCAATCAATTACTTTTGTTTATCTACAACATTCTTCAGATAAAAAATTAGGTACACAAACACACCACACCTTATCTTCATAAAATTACATACAGAAATACAACTAAGAAAAATTAATGAGGTTTTCCCTCGTGATTAACTAAGAAAAATAATCAGCACTCTAACCTCAGAGGTTTTCCCTCGTGACTAACAACGAAAGCTAATGCAAAGAAAGATTTAACATTTGAAGTTTTATACAGTTTTTGTCAGATCTTGCTACTTCCATTGTTACAGAAGTATAGTCAGTTTTTGTTTGATTAAATTTCCCTAGTTGTTTTGTCAGCTTCTCTGAAACTTTTCTTAATAGGCTTAACTAATTTATTAGGTTCAGTACCCCACAATCTCTGTTGGAACAGGACACCAGAACAACTTTGGGACAATTTTCTCTTTTATTACTTCTCGCTCTGCTCTCTTACAAAACTCAAATCTACCCTGTATTTATACCCAAAACTACAGCCCTATGAAACGGAATAGGATTCTACTTCCTTATCCTAATTCAACTCCTCATCTTAAACTTTCTTAATACAAACTTTCCAAACTAAAACTTTCTTATTACAAGATTACTTCTAACATTTTCCCACCTAATCTTGTAATACCTTTGATCACGCCGATCTTCTCTCTCATTTCCAATAACTTGTTCAGCTCATTCCGAGTGCGCGAACTCCTTTGCGCTGTCTCGCCTGCGTATATAAAACAACGTCGTCCTCTCCTGAGTCGCCTACACCCGCACCCACTTGGTGCCTCTGCGTCCTCCTGACGCCTGTGCTGCACCCACTTGGTGCCTCTGCATCCTCCTGACGCCTGTGCTACGCTACTACGGAAAAGACACGACGCAAAACAAAATACGCCGAGCATTGAACTATTGTTGTTTTCGAGAGTCTTTGCTTTACTTCTTGCATCACCCTCGCGAGTTGTCCTTCAGCTCGGCTAAGATGTACTCGATGCAATTCTTGACGTTGGCCTTTGCCTCCACGAGTTCCTGGATGGTGTACTTCTTACGAGCCTTGTGGTTTTTGGAGATGTCTTTCTGGATCTTGCTAAGGGCGTTGGCCTAGGACTCAAGGTCCCCTGAATCTTGCGGACGTATGAGACCCTCGCGTAGAGCTTTTCTTCTTCTGTCGCACTTCCATCGCTGCACGGTCCTCACTAAGCCCCTGCTTCACGCGTCGGCTGAATGCCGTGTGGTTGCCACCTCCAGACGGCCGCACGCGCCCTGCTGGTGCCCGCGACGTGCCTGCATGGCCTCTGCCGAGCAACCACGCCGCTGCAGTCACCCTGCACGCATGTTGTGCGCTCATCGCACCTAGCCCGCCGGCCGTTCGTCGAGCCGCTACTGCCGCGCCTGGGGAGCCAGGCTGTAAGTTCAAGCTCTATTGGTTTTGGTGATTGGTTTAATATTAATGTTTAATCATTGTTTAATGACAAATCTAATCATTATGAGACTAACATGTTTTATTAAGTCTTATTCTTATTAGTCTCATACTTGGATAGAAAATGAAAAACCTAAGGTATGCACTCGTATTCATTCTATTATATAAATGCATACTTAGAATTCAAGTTAAAGTATGAACTCTTCCATTGCTTTAGACCAAATATGTGCATTATGTTTTTAATTCATATATACATGAATACACACATCTAGGGGGAGTTTATAATTTAACTTGATGTTTCAATTGTATTGATCCATGTCCTCTTGTCATACAATATAAAGGATCAAGACCTTGAAACAATCTTTTGAGTATATATGACTTGTGTAGTTATATGCTCATGTCAATTTAAATGAGTTTAAATTGAGTTCGATTGTCTCTCAATCAATCAAAGAACATTTCATCATGTGTTGATGGTGTTTCCTTGTTGATTAAAGACAAGCGAAAAGTTCTTGAGTATAATGAAGCATTAGTTGCATCAAAGTACTCAAGACACAATTAATCATTCAAATTGATTAGGGTTGTGCTCAATCGATCTTAGAGGCATCCATTATGTGTTAATGGAGTGCGGTGATGATTGAGACAACCGTGTTTGTTGGACTAACATTTTCCATGAGTTGTGAAGTAGGTTGAGTCCAAGATGATAAAGAATCGGGAAGAAGAAGAAGTCATCATGTGTTGATGAGCTTCAAGAGGTGATCCCGGTGAAGAGAAGGGCTAGAGAAGGTTCATCATGTGTTGGTGAACAAGATGAAGAAGATGTGATCCTGGAGAGAAGATGATTGGAAATCATAAAAGCTCCAAGTGGATCGCTAGAGGCAAAGGTATAACTAGCTAGGGCTAAGGATGTGTTCCTAGTCTTTTACCGGTCTCGGTGTTTGGCTGGGAGACCGGGTTGCTAGTTAGGTTGCCGTACTATTAAGAGGGGTTGAGTCTTTTAGCTTGAGCTTCATCATGTGTTGATGAACTCGATCCGGTTCACTCTAGATCACTCTCTTGTTTGGTGTTTTCATGGAGCTAACCATTTGGCATGTGTTGCAAATGGGTGAAGCTTATGCATTGGATTTTGTATGAGCAAAGTATTTGCATGTGTTGCAAATAAGGGTGCTCATACTTGCATCTTATTTGAATCTTATTTGATTTGGTTTTGCTTGGAGCTAAGTTTTGCATGTGTCGCAAAGGAGAGAGCTCAAGCAATTTGGTTTAGAGTGGTTGCATGGAGTTAGAGATTTGCATGTGTTGCAAATAGAGAACTCATGCACTTATATTTGTTGTGGTTGCTTGCATGGTGCTAGAGAGTTGCATGTGTTGCAAATAGAGAGCTCATGTTTTGGTATTGCTTGGAGCTAGGTTTTTGCATGTGTTGCAAAGAACAATGCTCAAGCATAAAATTGGTTTAATGTGTATTTGCAAGTTCGTTGTGCGAATAAACCGAGGTCTATGAGTCCGGAATCCCGAGAGCATGTGAGTAGGGCTTGCAACGGGTGTTTGCAAGTTGACTGGGTCTTGTGTTGACCTTCACATGGCTAGGGGATTAATCTCATAGACTCGGGTTTGATTTGTATACGTTTGCAAATAGATCTTGAGTATTTACTGAAATGTGTTTTCGTTAGTTGGTTTTGTTATTTGCAAATGTGTTTTGCAAATGAACTTGAGATTATGGGTTCCGATCCTAAAGCATGTGAATAGGGTTTGCAAATGTGTTTTACAAATTGACTTGATCATGTGTTGATCATTACATGGCTAAGAGGATTGATCTCATAAGTTCTTGGTTTATTGGCAAATGTGTTTTGCAAATAAGTTGTGCTTAATGAGATTCTTTGGAGTATGTGATTAACATATGCAAATGTGTTTTGCATAGTGTTGTGATCATGTGTTGATCCTCACATAGCTTCAAGAATATATCTTTAATGGTTTGGAGAAAAGTTTTGTGTAAAGCAGTGTTTTCTCCACGAGACCGTCGTCTTAGCCCTTGTAAGGCCGATGAGCACGGGTCCGGTGCTACCGCAGTTTGGCCGGTAGCACCGACGGTCCGGTGCTACTGTCTCTCTGGCCGGTGTGAAAATTCCAGAGAGGGATGTTTTTGAGCGGTCTGGCGGTCCGGTGCACCGCCCATGGTAGGCCGGTAGCACCGGAGGTCCGGTGCTACCGCCCCTCTGGCCGGTGTGATTTTTCCAGATAGAGGTGTTTTTGAGTTCGGCCTGAGGCCGGTGCAACCGGGGTTGAGGCCGGTGCTACCGCCCAAGTGGTAGCATCGCTCCCAGTTGGCCGATGCTACCGGTTTTCCTGCAAACGGCTAGTTTTGTAGCCGTTGGCGAGGAGGCCGGTGCTACCGGTCCCAGAGGGCGAGTACCGGGTTTCTTGAGTTTTTCAGATTTCGCCTCCAACGGCTAGTTTTGGCTTGGAGGCTATAAAAGGAGGCCTTGGGGGCATTTCTTTGGTTCTTTGAAATGAAGTGTGTGTTCTTGTGGGTGAAGTGCATGTGTTGCCTTCTCCAATTTGCCTTTTGAGCTAAGAGTGAGTCCAAATTGCATGTGTTGCAATTAGGAAGTGGATTGAGAGCCTCTTGTGCATGTGTTGCACTTGAGGAGGATCCTTGTGCATGTGTTGCACTTGGTGAGGTTCAAGCGGAAGGGCTTGACTTGTTACTCTTGGAGGTTGCCGACTCCTAGACGGCGTAGAGCGTCGTGCGTGGGAGCTCTCAAGGTTGTGAGAAGCCCCGGCGAAGTTTGTGAAGGTTCGGGTTGAGCCTACGTGAAAGCGTGAAAAACCACGTCTAGTGGATTCGAGGTGGGTGCTCAATTCGTGGAGCCGGTCCAATGTGTTTGGGCTAACCTCAACGTGGACTAGGGGAGACCGGCAAGTCTCCGATCACCACGGTAAAGAGTATTGTGTCTCTTGTGCTTGCCTTGTTCTCTTTATTTATATTCAAGCAATTTACATTCATAGAATTAAATTGATTGATTGCTTGTCTTTAGAATTGCTTTTTGTTAGAGACATAATTAGTTAGTGCACATAGTGAGTCTAGTTGATTTAGGCTTTAATTGTCAAAACCTTAGTTTATCGCTTCCGCATTATTATTGATAAGGTTTTGGCATAAGGGTAATTAGGGGTGAATTGCTTTGTAGAAATTAGAAAGAGAAAGTTTTTTTTAAAAGCCGCCTATTCACCCCCCTCTAGTCAGCATCCTCGACCTTACACACGCCTACACCCGTCCTGCGCCGCTGCTTCGGCCACCTCGGACGCACCGTCGCTCGAAGCTCAGCCTCCTCACTGAGCCAGTCGTGCGCTTCCGCCAACGAGATTGACCTCCATGGAGAGCCACAAACGCGTTGTAGGCGGAAAGAGGTCAGCCTCCCTCTCTGCTTTGATTGTTTTTAGGGGTGGCATTTTTAAACCGAAACCGAATTACCGAACCGAACCGAACCGAACCGAATTAACCGATTATTTCGGTTTATTCAGTTTTCGGTTTTCAGTTCGGTTTTTGTTTTGGTATAATTCGTTTTTCGGTGTTCGGTTCGGTTTTTGACTTCCAAAAATCGAAATAACCGAATAACCGAATAGCCCACATACAATACCACTTTTATAATATTCTTCCTAAAATTACTAAACAATTCTCATATTCTAATACATTTATGTATATGTTTGGTATATTCACATGTTCTATTATACTTATATTGTAATAATCTATGAATATTGTGTAGGTTTAACCCTACTCTATGTTGCGATATGAGAAGGACTAAATCTAATCTACCTAGTGTTTATTCATATTTAGGTTAATCGAAAAACCGAATTAACCGAACCGAAATATTTCGGTTAATTCGGTTCGGTTTTTTATTTTTGACTGAGAAATTCGGTTGCTAGTTTCCAAAAACCGAATTATTTTAAAACCGAAAAAACCGAACCGATCAAACCGAAAAAACCGAATGCCCACCCTAATTTTTTGTCCCGTCTTGGGAATCAAACCCGTTTGGACAACCTGTTCCTGAATGCTTTTTTATCAATCTTTTCTTTCTCTGTTATCTTACGCTTGCTAATCAATCTGCTTCGGCTTCTTTCCACGTGCTGCGCGCCACATGGAACACAAGCTTCTTTTTCTTGCTGTGTCGCACGGAGGGAATTACTGGTTTGATCTGCTGCTTCGTCGCGCCACGTTGATGTCGCTTCTTTTTTTTCTCGTGCGGTCGTTCTAGCCGCACGTCTCCACCAGGTTGGCCACCTCCGGGAGTCTCCTCCTCCTAGGGGAGGCGACTTGATTAAAAACCCTAAGCTCTGATACCAATTGTTGGAACAGGACACTAGAACAACTTTGGGACAATTTTCTCTTTTATTACTTCTCGCTCTGTTCTCTTACAAAACTCAGGTCTACCCCTGTATTTATACCCAAAACTACAACCCTATGAAACGGAATAGGGTTCTACTTCTTTGTCCTAATTCAACTCCTCATCCTAAACTTTCTTAATACAAACTTTCCAAACTAAAACTTTCCTATTACAAGGTTACTTCTAACAATCTCCAAAACATCAATGAGACAATGAGCTAAGAAACTAAAAAACATTTCCATGAATCTCCAGAGTAGATTTCTCAAATCTCTCAAAATATCATAATTTCTACTGATGACATCAGGATATTGGAGAACAGTTCAAGTATTAGCAAACCCAAAGGGAGATTTCTATATGAAGTCATGGGAGCTGGTACAGTCTCTTATCAATTTTTATCTTGAAGTGTAAGTTATCACTATTTCCTTCTGCTGAAGTATCTACTCCTTGTACTATTATGTCTATTTCATGAAATCTGTTTTATCAAAAAACAACTTTGTATATTTGGTTGTTGAAAAGTTAGGGAGTTTCCAGGTGGTTTGTTTTTATGTTTTCTTTGAATTAATCACCCTTCCTATAGCAAATATAGCAAGTTGTGTAACCTATTACCTATGGTTTCACCATTAGCACATTATTTTTTGGTTCTTTTTGCTTTGATCTGTCTGCCAATGTTTCAGATCAATATGGGATTTTAAGAACTTGTCTATAATCGCTCCTTATTTGAGAACATAAGGTACAAAGAAGTTTCCTCAACAATACTCCAATATGAGAATCACTATAAAAGTGGGCACTGTCTAATCCAGACCTATGGCTGGCTCGAGTTAACTGAAGAAAATTTAATCAAAATTAACCAAACCTTTCTTTTATGCTAGTAATTCGGTAATCTGGTAAAATTCTGTAACAAGTCATTGCAAAGAAAGATTACCAAGTTTTATCAGATAAGCTAGTTCATAACCCCAAGATCTAGACAAAAGAGAGACGTCTACTATTTCATAATAACCCCAAGATTTCAGATCCAGCGATTATAACCCCAAGATTTCAAATCTGGCCAGGAGAAGAGGAGAGGGAAGGGAGACAAAGTGGATCTAGTGTGCCGCAGGTTGCTGAGGCCGGCGATGGCCGAGGCAGGGATCTCCCTCGTGACGGCGCAGTCAGAGATGTTAAGTGCCTGGGAGGCGCGATGGCGAAGTAGCGAGTCGACTGCGGGAGGTGGGCGTGACGGCGAAGCAGCGGGACGACGGTGAAGCGCAGGGTGAGGATTTCCAGCCGCGTGAAAGTGGAGCGAGGTGTCCTAGCTGCGTGCGAGTTGGTGAATGAACCTATCCTATACCAATCGGTTTGGCCGATTTCCCCATATCGGTTGGTACAACATCCTTTGGGAATATTCCAGGAATTTGTACCACCTCGTCTAGTACCAAATGGTTCCATTTAGCCAACCAAACGCAGGGATGAAGCCGTATCCTGTACGTAACGGTTCGGTTCACCCTGATACATCCAACCAAACGCACCATAAGGGTAGTACATTGGTACATAGATGACGGTTGTTTGTAATACATGTTATAGGTGTAAAATCCAAACATAAGCGAGGGAGTGGACGTCGGCCGTCTAACAGATCATCATACATGAGAGTAAAAATGGCACGAAGATTTATACAGGTTCGGTAGTTCGAGAGGACCACCTTACTCCGATCGGTGAGCCAACAGGGTTGCCTCTTGATAACAGGTCCCCGATGGCTCACCAGTTCGAATGTGTGTTTTGTTGTTTAAGAGAGCTCAATTTACAAATGAGGGATACATGTGCTATTTATATGTTCTTAGCCCCGTACAAAATGACCAAGATACACATAGTAGAGATAGCTAGTCTATAAGTACAAATATGGGTAATCTTGTCTTTTCTGGGTACACAGTAGTGCTTTGATTTGCATATCATCTAATCAGTCGCTAGTCGTATCGTACTGGTGGTCGCATGATGAGTAGACCCTATGCTCTCGTGGCATATTATCAGGCCTATGGAGCCACTCGCCTCGAGGGACTCACCGTAGATGAATGCACTTTCCGATAGTTTTGACCCTTGATGATAAGCCCTCTGATATCTGCAGGAGGTTGCATGAGGTGTAGAGTCGGTGTGGTAGCCCTTATTAAGCCTTCGAGGGAGGATGCTTCGACGAAAACCCTTGTACCTTCTCTCCTAGGACCAAGTTATGAGGACCCATAGGCGTACTTGACGAGCTATATTTAAGGAGATGTTTGTTATTACTCTAACAATACACCTTCGTATCATCTATAGGCATTAAATACAACTTATACAAAGAATTGTATATAGTTATCTATAATGATCTCTCATACAATTAATAGATTGTCTATACAGTAATACATATAATATAAAATCATTTATGAGACTGTCTATTAAATAATATATGAGCAGTGCTTCAATGCTTTTCTTCTCAATACAAGTTGCACAAATCTTAAAACAAGCGAAGGGGTAAGTAATCACCATCTACCCTTCATTCATGCTTTAATATTTGTGCAACTGTAAAAAAGAAAAGCATTGAAGCACATCTCATAATATATATCATATTCCTCTCTCCTCTACATTAACTAAAACCTTATATGGCATAAGCTTACGAGAGCTAATATGTTGTATGTTGTATATTCCCTAACAAGAAGTCAGTGGTGTTGGGTCTAGCGAATGACAATGAGGCCTAGTTACAGCCCAAATAAGGTAGAAGCCCACCCTTTTAGGCTTTTAGGCCATGAGCTAACACCAGGGGTCCAATCCACCGTGCGAGTAAGGTTTGGGCGCCGCGGCGAACTCTCCGTTCCAGTTGCAGCCACAGTTGCCGGCGGCGAGGAGAAGTTGAGGGATGGCGGACGCCGGCATCGCGAGGAAGTGGGAGGAACAAGAGGAGGAGGAGGATGACGTCGTCTGCTTGGATCCGTCGTTCTTCGACGATCATAGGTGGGGCCCGCTCCTCTTTACCTTTTGGGTTACTCTGATCTTTGCAGAGCTGCATCGACGACTTGCTGGTGGACTCTGGACTGAATTTTTTTGCCTCGATTTTGTTGCTGGGTTCGTCGATTTTGGCAGCTACGAGATGACGACCTTCACCTTCGGCTCCCAAGTGCTCAACCTCCTCTGCCTCCGTGCCTCCTCCAGTTATTACTTCTTGCTCCTAGTCTTTCTTCCTTGCTGAGCAGAGCTGTTTACTACAGTATCTGTGATGTGGTAATGGATTCAATAAGTTTTTTCAATGTTCAATTGGTAAGACAACATCTTGCTAATAGCTACGTGCTTAGCTAGTTCGTTCTGTGTAAAATCTAATTGGAGCTGGAACTAGTGTTAAGGTTTCCCAAATTAGAGCAAAAAAGGACATGGTTAGTTGAGCTTTATGCTGCTCAAGATGGTTACCATTTTGATGTTGAGCTCTATGTAACAACTATTCTATACTTCTATTCGACCCAACAGCGGTTGCGTCATAGCTGCAATGCTCGGTAGTCGGTATTAAGTTCTACTGCCTGTTGTTTCATGTGCTGAATCAATTGTTTCTAGCGACTGTAGTATGGTAATGTATGCTTCATGCCTTATTAGCTTGTTTTACTTGTTTACTTCATGCAGTGCTGTTCACAAATTAATATTGTAACCACAGCCGAATGGAAAAAAAAATGCCTCGTCTCTTGTTGTGCAGTTACAGATGAGATAAAAGGTTTAGCGTGCCGAACTTGGAAATATGCTTGCGACATGTGTTTTGTTCATTTCCTTCTTGTTGCCTGCATAGTAGCAAAATTGGGTTTTCATTACACAATCATGTGGTTTTAGGACCACTTTTACCTTGTCTCGTTTGGGAATCCCTTCACTCAGACAATGTCATTCTAGTACAGCAGGACATCAAAAGGCCCACATTGCACATGATCAAACCAATGAAGGGCCGTATTCTTTCTTTTTTTTGTCACTAGGCGATTTTTATGTCTTATTTCATTCTGTCTCCGTGCCTGCTTTTACAGCCAGACATCTATGCAGCTATGCTTAACATAGTAATTCTCACTTAACTGGGGACAGTTCTGTCCGTCAAACAAAAAAGATAGATCCGAGCATGCTGCACTCATGTTTCATTCATCCGTGCAGTAAACACTACGGATGGTCTTATTTAAGCCTCCCCATAGTACGTTAGCTTGTTTGGGTGGATTCTGATATGGACATGATTGCCACCTCACAGTACAGAATGCCAGATTTTGATGTTTCCTTAGCATGGCGCTGCCACTAACAAGCATTCTAATGATGGGTGCAGCTGATTATGATCTTACTGGACAGTTAGTATGCCCAGGTGCTGTTCTGATGAACACTTACCTATCTGAACACCCTGAGACTGTGAAGGAACGTTTAATAATTGTTAGGATCTGGGGTTGGCGAGAGATTTCTCTATCATATTCACTTCAATTTGTGATCTTACAAAATCTGACAATATTGTGACTTGTTAGGCATTACTGGCGTATTGTGCAGCCATTTCTGCAAAGAGGTGGTCTTGACTGATCACAATGACGAAGTTCTAGAGGTAAGGTTCAAACCTTCAGAATATCTTTAGTGATATCTCATAGTTTGACATATTACGGAAGATCTTTGAGACTTTCATATGCTATTTCAGATATTAAATTCTAGTTCTGGCAATTCTTATATGTAGATAATTTACATATGGTTTACGATACATAAGATCATAAATGATACATGCATTCATTGCATTGTGTTATACTTGCATCTTTCCTTCAATATAGCTATTACATCTATTTATGCTGAAGAATGGTTTCACAGATTATAAATAAAATTATAGAGATGCAGTCATGTTCTGGGAATGCAAACGCAGGTTGCCACTTTGTAACTTTCAGCTTATTATGTTTCATTACTATGACATTTATTAACCATTGAAACGTAACTATCCAGAAATTGGATCTAAACTGGTACTTTTGTTGCAGTGTTGACAGCTGAGAAGCTAGAGTGGGGAAATTATGATCATATAAGCAATATCTCATATAAGCAATATCATTAAAAAACATCCTGTTGGATTTGATCTCATTCTTGGAGCTGATATCTATATCCTTCTAATTTTTCTACTACGCCATGGTTATTTTCAATTTTGATCCTTTGCCTTTCTATTCCTTACGTCATCTATCAATCGTTGTGTTTTGTGGACATTGACTCGCAGAAAGCTTCCAGCAATCCAGCATTCCCTGTCTCTTTGATACTGTGGAGAGGCTTCTTCGTATTCAGGCTGGTAAATGTAGATTCATATTGGCTTATGTATCAAGAGCTAAAGTGTATGTATTTTCTCAACTCATTATCTTCCTGTCCAAGGCATACTCGAGTAGAGTTTCGAATGCTTTGAAAAGGTGCTGATAAATGCTGTTCATCATGATGTTCCATGTAAGGCAAGCTAACTTAATGCATATGTCCAAAATTGTAAGCACAAGATGTATTATTGACCTTACAGTTGATTGTTATGTAACATTTACATTTTAATTGGAGTTCTCCTTGTTTCGTTTATCAAGAATAAGGACTCTCGGTTCTTGATTTTTTTCAGAATACCAATTGACTAATTTGTATAGGCTTGGGTTCACTAAGTGCCAGTATGAGTGTATGACATGGCACTTTGAACATCTTGGCATAAAGGGTAGCTGAGGTACTCATGGGTAGAACTTCTCAAAGATACATCATCAACAAATTAGAAGGTTATTTAATTAGAAGTACTCAATAGCTCCAAATAATCGAAACATTATATAAGCTAATAAACTGACACATATTATGATGTAGTGCTAATGTGTACTTGAAAGAGGAGACATTTGCTGAAAAATCTTATTTCAGGATGACATGTAGAGCTACAGAACTGCCGATTCACAGACAAACAAGTGTTATTTCACCCATTCTTTTGTCGGCTTGTCACTTGTTGGGGATACTCCGCACATGATAGTTCATTCTTCATTGCCCTTGTGCAAAACTGATTGTCCAGATGCATTCATGAGCAAATAGAATATACAGGTTGGTTTGCAGTAGTTTAGATTACCATTTACTGACAGGTAGAATTGGTAGCATACTGACATATTACTTGGTATGCCACAATGTATTGTACTACTGTTACTAAAGCTAGCAGTACAAAAGCAGCTGCCAAAAAGAAATGGCCTTTTTTTTTTCTGAAATGCGTGATTGGGCTATTTCAGTGTTCTCCTTGATACCATTGTAAAGATTTTTGTGAGCTTGTCATAACACATATATTTGCTCTGCTATTTTGTTCTCCATCTAACCTTCTTTGTTTGTTCTATTTTTGAACTGATTCCAGTATTAATAAATCATTTTAAAATGAAACCGTATATTACTCTTAACCAATACATTCTATTCTCTATATAACCAGCATGGATGCAGTAATACTCAATGAAGCTGAAAAACATGGAATGCATGTTGAAGAAGTGGATGGGACAAGAACCACCATCTCAAATCTTGAAGGTGTCATACTTGACATCACCCTCAAATGATGCCTGCCCTTCGCCTTCCTTTGATGGAATGCTTGGGTGTTCATTAGTCAAGAAAAATACGTGGAACATCCTCTTGACAGGAAAGCTAATGTTTCCTGCTTGCATGTATGATGATGAGCTGAATCTGAATATATATCAGTAGCATCTCTCCAGAGGAGGAAACAATACCACACTGTCACAGTAACATCATTATTGATGATGGGCTTCAATTCATATGCTGATTTAATGTAGTTTTCAAATGTTTTGACAGTCTCGTCCTTTTCTCTAATCAAGAAGCGTCGAGTCATGAGTGTTGATGTTACGGCTTTCCCAAACCATCGATTCATGGGATGACCAGACACTGGAAGTTCTTGTGAGGAAGAGTTGCTGAAAGAAGTGGCATCATGTAAGCCTGAGGTGCTGGTCTAAAAAGATCTGAATTACCATGAGCTTGTGTTTGGTGTGGCTTGTAAACATCAACCAAACTGAATCTTCATCCTCCTACCCTGCAATGCATGTAATTTGGACCCAATTCTGCCTTGTTCTTTAGCCTGTTCTTGTTCTTGCTATCTTGCAAGTTTTTTTGCCACAACTTGTCGAGGTCTGCCTGATGCAACTTTGTCAAGGAGGCAAGGGCCACATCATTATCGGCTTTTCTTGGAAGCAGCCCAAATCTGGAGCTCCTGCCAAAAGGCCATGAACTGTACCGTATCTTGTTGTGTGCTCCTGTTGCACACAGTGCTAACACTGATGCATCGGACCTGCTCCCGCTAGAATCCGAACAAGCCTGAACCCGACCTTATTCTGAATATTGTCAAAATGTAGGCAATATGCTATGCTTGCTAGTCTACTATCAACATAAACGAAGTCTATGCACATTGTTTTCAGTTATTTACTCATGAACACAAGTTGACCGTGGGAGGTTGAAACTGGGGCCCGGGTAGCAAATGAAGGACTCGTGCTTTGAAGCTCAAGAACCCTCCAACCACGATGTTGCAACCAACACATTTAAAGATCCATTTGGCCATGCTGTTTATTTCATAACTTCAAAATGCTACGTGTACAAAATCAACATTGGAGTTATTAACACATTTAAAGCTCAAGAACGCTCCTCCCTTTGATCGATGTGATTTAGCACGAGTCATGTTTCTAAAGACAGTACCGATGTTCTTGTGTGATCTAGATCAACGCACCATCATCACTGAATATAGAATTGTACGTATCTTGCTTCAGATGAGAAAGACGTTACGATTGATTGGCATCTTTTTAGCTTTTCCACAGCGCATCCGATGCTGGGAGGTAAGGTCAAAGGGAGGAGGAGGAGGCCAAGAAAGAGGGTGGCATCTATCCAAACCTGAAAAAGAAGAGCAATTTACTGAGTACTGAGGATAAAGCAAAAGTGAAAAAGAGGTAACCATGACAACTCTCTTCCGCTTCACCAGGGGAGATTGGCAGCGTTGCATTCCATTGCATTGCATTGCATAGGGTTTCTTTTCTTTTCTTTGCTTGCTTTATAGGCACTGCATGGCTATGTGCTGCAGAGATCCCCAAACACAACATGAACATCCCAAACACAACATGAACACATAGAGAGAAATTGATTGGCTGCCCAATGATTGGGTGTATAATCCATAGTTACCAGAAACACAGTTCGTTCGAGTCGTGATACGAGATTTGGATTCGTGGTTCGTCACTTTTTCTTCCAATTATTATTGCGAACACAAACCCTGTACCCTAGATCGACTCGGGTTCGACGAATCTAGTTTGCGATTTTCGGGGTTTACAGAAAATATGGTAACCATGGTGTAATCCATCTAACTGACACCTGCCAGCAGTACAGTTCTTGCTGGATCAGCTGCATAAGAAAACCCTGCAATGTTCAGGCAGAATTTCCCTCATCCAATGGCCACATAGACTCTTGTCTGGAATGCAGGCAGAGATAGTCCTTGGCTGCCAATGCATTTTTGCATATACTACATGCAGTAGTAGTAGTGCGTTCCTAACTCAGATGACCAAAGACCAATTGATAAATACAAGAATTTTCTGTTTGGTTGTCAATTCGTGAGAAGTACTAATAACTGATGCTGGTGGCAACATCCCTGTTGCTACCAGCATGGTCCATGCCACCAGAGTGCATACAATTGTGCTTGTGAGAGGCAGCGAGGTTGCCAACTTGGCATCAAGAAAATACCATTTAGCCTGGCCGGGCACAGTGACAGCTGGGCTACCGGCCGGTTCCGGCCAAGCAGACCGGCGCCGGCGGTTGACCGGCCGGTAGGTGCACGAGTAGAGAGTCTTTGCTCGTTTAGATTGGTCAAAAAGGTTCAGAAAGCTTGTTTTTTTGCTCGTGTTTCAGTGTTGTACTGTTGTCGAGATGGATAAAATAATATTGAGAAGATGAGGAGGGATTGGAAAGTTTATACACTTTATACACATAAGCTGTTGGAGTTGCTGGTTTCATGACATGGATGCCGTATTGATGATAAAATTGTGACCTCACACTGACAATCTGTGGGGCTCATTGGCAAGTGCTACTTGAACTGTAATTTGGCTCTTCTGCCATGTTTTTGGTACAATTTGACCTTATGCTTTGCTTAAGAGTCTTAAATAGTACCAAAGCCATTCATTTGACAGAAACTACACAAATTGCATGAGCTTACAGTAGGTTCTTGGTAGAAGTTCAATTCAACCATAGCAGCTTGCAAACGCTAAGCAGGTCAATGACAATGTGTTCTTATTGGCCACTGGTAAGTAGGATTAGTAGGAAAGGACTAGTTGGAGGAATTGAAAGAGCTTCTCGATGTGTCCCCAATGCAAGTTCATATGAGCTGTACTGTCCTGTAACGCTGTACGTAAGATATGCATACATCATACATGCTCATCTCAGTAGACAACGGACACCTGCTTCTCTGTGGTGAAGTTTCTCCACACCCTAACTGCAAGAATATCTTTGATCAATATTAATAGTTTGTTAGGTTTGGACTGGGATTTAATATCCAACAGATGCAATGATCAGTCTGTATTTTTTGATAAAACATTGGTTAGTAGCATATTTGATGCTGTAGTCTTGGGATTAATAGCTGTTTAACACGCTTTATAGCAGTGTAATGACATTTATTAAGTCCAAATATCAAATAATTCAGACTTAAATTAGTCAACTACTATGTTGTCATTGGGCTCAGCTGATGAAGTCATGCATAACTGGTCGTGCATATCCATGTAATCGTTTTGAAAGTATAGGTTTAAGAAATGGATTTATTAAAAAACTAGTACGTAAATTTTAATTAAATACCAACTTTGTTCCAAAATAAATGTAATGTTATAGAGTAAAAATAAATGCTGTTATAGCAAGTTGGTTTGCAAGTACTTGTCATTTTCAGTTTTTGGAGCAACATTTTCACCAAATGGCTAAATTAATTTCTTATTGGTAGTGATGTTAGAGAGCAGAACGGAGGCGGTATTTTATATACCATTGAGCTTTACTGGATATGCTTGGAGATAGGGATGTGCTGTAAGAAGAGCTCTGTAATACTTTTTTAGAGATTATGTGAGTTTTAACACCAGAGGTACGACGCTTCGGAAAAACTTTAAAGTTGATGATGCTCATTGCGTGCTCTGTAACACTCAAGTTCTGGGGGAGTGATTCAAATCAATTTGAATTCTTTGTTAGAGATTATGGGCATGTTGTCTCTTGCTAAGTCACAAGATGGATCTACACATATATTTGTTAAGAAACTTATTACTTTAGGCTGCTGGAACATATGGACTCAAAGAAATAAGTGCATTTTTGAAAAAAAAATTGCTTCCATCAGCTTCAGGTGGAAGAGGTTACAACTAATTGATTTGAAATTATTGAAATTCAGAACTTCCTCTAAGATGGTTGATGCTTTGGAAAGCTGGATTAGTAGAAATTAAATGAGTTAGTTCATTTTGTAATTGGCTGTCTTGAGTAATAGCTAATCTATGTTAGAGGTTTTTTGGATCTAGTGGATATTTTATGTAATTAAGTTAATTATGTACTATATATTAATTAATATTTATCAGTGGGGCCCTCCCCTACTGTTCCCCATCAAAAAAAGTTTTAAGAAGGTGAGAGATACTTAGTCGCTTAAAGAAGGTTTACTGACGAAGACGTGGGCAATTTTCTACTTCTATGATGTCATATGCTTCATTCAAGAGCCACTTACAGTTAGTTTTGTTGGTGTCAGTAAGACACTGAGCTGTGCAAATGCAACATGCTTGCTTCCGGGTTGGACTATCTACCTAACCTCTGTTTTTTCTACTATCGAAAAGCAAACAAAAATAGACTTCCACACAGGAGATGACACATACTGAAATGGTTGCAATCAAAGTAGGAGCTTATGTAATCCAGAAGGATTGCATGGCTCAACTGCAAATGGGATTTCTTGCAATGGCATGAAAATAACCCTGGTTCATGTTACCCCTAATTCCTCTATCTTAATTATATCCTTCCCCAACTACTTTGTTTTTCCATCTTCAAGTGCTTGCTTCTCTTGCAAGTTCTTTAATTCACTCGGTAGAACATATTTTAGTTGCAAGCAATTTGATACAGCAGATGTGTGATAACCCGGGGGTTATCAGTTTAATTAAAGAGTTAATTAAAGTTTTAAAAGTAATTAGGAAAAGATAATAAGAAGTAAGGGTTTAGAGAGTGCCGTCAGTCCCGCAGTGAAAGGTATCGCTCATCGAGGTACCCGATCTGTCCGGGACCCAAGTGGCCCCTCTCGCTAGTTTTCGGGTTCATCATTCGGCGTGTTAGAGCTTACCTGGTGCGGTTTGCGGGTACCGCTAGCGTTTTGAGTGAGTTATGACCGTAATACCCTTCTGAGCCAAAGCCAACAGTAAAAACCTAAGGGCAAAAGGGTCATTTGCCGATTGCCCAGCTCTTTAAAGCCAGCCTTGCTCCAGCCAACCAGAAGCCAGCTATCTTGCTGCTGTCTCCCATTCGCACACAAGCCGAGAGGCACAAGAGCATCCAACAAGAACACAGCCAGAGCAAGCTGGTGCCTCCATTCCCATCCAAAACCATCAAGCCCCAATGTCTAGCCGAAGCCAGTAGGGGAAGGCGACCAACAAGAAGAGGAAGAGAGGAGCACTAGAAGAAGAAGACGAGTAGAAGCCAGAAGAGAAGGGGGGAGATCATCCAAAAGCTCTCAAGAAGGAAGTCGCCCAGAAGCCACCCGAAGCAAGGAGGAGGCTAGCCCAAGCTTCTTCCTCACCAGCATCACCTCGTCCACCCCATTGCCTAGCCCGATCATCCCAGGTGCATTTCCCCCATCCCAACAGTAGCAACAGTGCGGGTTTGCTTAGGCAGTGGGTAGATCGAGGGCTTAGCTAGCAAATGGGGTAGTGTAGTGAGTAGATCGGGTGTTTCCCGTGCGGTCTCAGTAGGTTGGGTCACCCTAGTGTAGCATCTGTTCTTGCTCTTCATAGAAGTAGCTCAAGCCACCCAACCCTCATCATAGACCCCTCGGATAGCATAAGAAGTAATCAAGCAAAGCAAAATGCAAGAAATCAAATGGGTAGAACCCTAGAACCAAAGTGGTCCAGTGAGCGTGGGAGGAAGGCGGCCGAGGAGGAGTTAGCGCTTGTGCGGCGAGGCCACCCGGCCGAGGCGAGGAGGAGCGCGGAGTGCCGTGCGGCCGGCGTCGTGCAGCAGAGAGGGGCCGGCCGAGCCGCAGTGGCGCAGGAGGGGAGGCGCTCCAGAGGAGTCGGTGGAGGATCGATGCAACCGAGGCAGAGAGAAGAAGAAGGGAGAGGCGCAGAGCCGAATGGCTCTCAGCCAGTTCGGTCGGGCCGAAGAACCGAGGAAAAGAGAGAAGGCAGAGAAAGAAAAAGGAAAAGGCAGGGAAGAAAAAGAGAAGAAAGGAGAAGAAAAAGGAAAGAAGAGAGAAAAAGGGAAAAAGAGAAAAGAGGGTAGAAAAATAAATTGTATCGCGGACCGCGTCGATTCTGTGATCGATTCGCGGATCGCCTAAAAATCGTCAAAGTGCATTTCTTTAATCAATGCCAACATAAAATCTGAACGACAGATTAAAAATCAGCTGGACACCAAATAAATAATCCAAGTGTATGGCCTTAGTGTGTGTGTTCTGTTTTCAGGGTTCGACCTGAATCGCCCCACCAACCAGAATCCACCTTCGAGCGAGGTCGATCCGTCAAATATTATTCCAGGCAAGATTTCCTTGAGCATCTTTGTGAAATGCTTTTGAAATGCTTCTATATATTTAATCATATCATCACTGCATGAAAATTTAATTTTGATATGGAAATGTGGAGATGAATTGGATGGAAGAGGTGATGTGAATGAATGGTAGAAGTGGTGTGTGTTGTTTAGATGTCCACGAATGGAGTCGTGGACAATATGCTAGAGCTAAATATGGTGGGTAGAGGGTGCAAGGAAAGATGGCGTGGTGATGCCTGGGTGTGGTGATACCCATTGCCGGTGGACCCTCTACATAGGTTATAATATATAAGGTCAAACATCTACACTCGAGCAATGAGCCGTATTTTCAAGTGCCAACCATAGCGAGATAAATCATTTGTCGTAAAAGGTTGTCCTAAGAAAGTGTTATGATCTCCACATTGGGTAAGAGTAGCTACTAGAGCCAAAGTCCGGTATCTTGGAATGCCCGGATGAGAAAGTCGTGATGTGGATATATATATATTAAGCCACGGTGGAGTTACTCCGTTTGGATATCGGAGTACAATCATGCGGCGAGGTGTGAATCGCTTTGGTATAGGGATTCCTCGACTACGTGGTTGGAGATCTAGCACCGGATTAGTGATAAACGTTCAAGCCTCACCGTTGGGGCCGTTATGGGTAAAGTGGTACGAACTGCGCAGGTCAAAATCTTGAATTCAAGCTGTCTCTGGATTGGAGGCTACAAAGCTAAGTCATCTCATATACGGGTGCTAGTAGTTGAATTTCAATAATTAAAATCGCCAACTCTTAAAGAAAACCAAAAACTTAATTTCTGTAAAAGATGAGTTGGAGGGAAGGAAATGGTGTTGTTGGAGGGAGAAATTCAAATTGCATCTTGTGATTTAATGCTTGCTGAGTACTTTGTACTCACTCTTGTATGTTCCCCCTTTTTCTAGAAGAAGAGTCTGATGGATCCGCTTTTGAGGCCAGCGAGGAGGCCTATTCTCGTGCTCGGCCTCGTGGTTATCAGGAGGATTCGTATGAGGGCTGCTACTACTCCGACTACTACCAGGAGAACTAGGCGTAGCTATAGGCCATATTATGCTAGTAGGAGGTATTTAGCTTATGGTAGTGGCTTTATCTTTTGCTGTATCCAGGGATCGCGGTATTATTATTATGTAATGGACATATAGCCCTGCGTGGTTTGGAATGAATATATTATCGTTCAGTCTCTAATTATTGTTCTGCTGCAACTCTCTGAACACGGCATCGTTACCGATAAAGCATCTAACTTTCTGATGTTCTGCCGGTAACTGTGCCGAGATTCGTGTAATTAATCTAGGGAGGTGGCAGTGTTACTGTCGTAACCCTAGGCTAATTATACGGGTCGCCACAGGTGGTATCAGAGCAATGGTTACGAGAACCACGCTCATATAAGTAGAGACTGATAGGGGTTTAAGGAAAAATTTGTTTCTGTCTATATTGCGTTAGTACTGTAATACTCAACTCTCTCAAAATTTAGTGGCTATATTAATTACTGTCTAGTTATTTTCTTTAATTTAGCTTGTTGCTGACAGCTTAGAACCTTTCCTTGCAGGATGTATCGTTCTAGCCTTCCCGTTTCGCACGTGCAGGGGCAGCATGTGCTTTTGCTGAGCGGGTTGGTGCAGGAGTTAGGAGGAGGGAGTACAGAGTTCTTTCTTGAGGTGCGCTCTGATGGGTCTCCCATCAAGGTGGGCGTAGCAGTTTCTGGGTTAGCCCTTCAGCCCAGCTACTACGTAGAGCGTACTACCCCTTGTTTCAGCACCGACTACTTCTTGCCTCTTCAGGACGCAGCTCGGAGGGTCCCCATGGCCCTTCGATCCCACTTTAGGCAGCACACCCCTGACACTTCCTTTCACCCCATTCCTGTTTATACGCCTAATGCTCTAGCTCACCCATCTCCTTTGTATCCTGCTGCAGTGAGTACCGGTGAGACCTCGGGCA
Source organism: Otatea glauca (assembly GCA_036346275.1). Lineage (NCBI taxonomy): Eukaryota > Viridiplantae > Streptophyta > Magnoliopsida > Poales > Poaceae > Otatea > Otatea glauca. The sequence goes on along the minus strand of CM070724.1, from coordinate 46,497,375 downwards.
CCTTAGCCCGTAGGATGACCAGCAGCTATATGATGGTGTCTAACGCCATGTACTGCGAGGGCGTGAACAACGCCTTAGCAGATTGTGAGGGTCGTTACTCCACTCTGCGCCGTCAGTTTGGGAGTTGACGACTGAGCGGGACCAATTGCGGACAGCCTTGCAGCATATGGCTGCACCAGCTTCTGAGGCTCCTGTAGCCCCCTCCGCAGCAGCTTCCACACCCCCAGTGCCGCCACCCTTTTCAGCTCCACCACCACCACCAGCAGCGGATCCTATTCCGCACTATCCTTACTTCAGTCCCGAGATGGCCGCACCTCCTTCCTATCAGGCTCCTATCAGACCCCTTGCTTCTCACTCAGTTCCTCCTCGCAGACGGTCTTCTCACCGTACTGCTAGGATTGGGGTGTCTCCACACCCTAGCGCTGAGGCAGCTTTTCTGTCCACCCTTCTGAGGCAGACCGACCCAGGGACGAGCGGAGGCGTTCAGGACCTTGACGAGGAGGAGGAGGAGGAGGACCCGGAGGAGCGAGAGGAGTACTAGTCAGGAGAGTGAGTTAGAGTGGGTGTTGTATCGGAGTATCTATCTTGTTTTGGGTATGCTATGCTTTATGAGTCGATGTGTGTCTGTTGTTCTATGTTCCTTTATCTATGTATGAGTCCAGTGCTACCTTCATGATTATGTTATGTTGTTATGAGTATCTTAATTATTGCTTTCTTTCTGCAGTGCATAAAAGTCTTGCATATATTGATAATTGCTTAGTATTGTCTTTATGTATTTTAATTGGAAGCATTCATCCCTTATCTGTATTGCATATGTGGCATTAGCATTTTGTAGAAATAATAAAGTGTTCAAGGTAGGCTGAATATAAGTTGTCATGCATTCTTTAATGTTGTAAAGATCAATTTCTAGTGTATATGGCTATATATATGTAAAGTTAGCTGGACTACAGCGCATAGGAGCTAAGGACTAAGAAACGAACCCGGACCCGTCTGTCCGAGGCGTGCCTGGATACGTGACTCCATGGTGTACTCGAGCTCATAGTCTCGAGGGGTTCTTGGTGACTCACCCACACCAAGATTATTTTTCTTTTATCTTCAATAGATATAGGAAATTTTCGAAGTGCAACTTCAAAGAGTTCTTGGTACAATGACACCAAGCTTGATTGTTGTTGATTTATTTGGATCTTATTGGATTTCATGGCTCTTCATCTGAAGCGTAGATAGAATTTATTTTCTGTATCTGTAATGGAGTGGCGAAAGAGAGCGAGATCTATTTCTTTCCTCTTCTTTAAAAGCTGAACTTATAAAAATATTCTATACACAACAAGACCTCTCATCTTGAAAGCGACTGCTAATAAAATAAACAGTCAAACCGGCTAATGTTAGGGTGTGTGGGTTCTTTTGCAGGATGTCAGACAGGGAGATAGTGGAGCAAGATTTGATTCTGAGGCTAGGTTCTTCATCCAACCTTCCAAATCCTCAAGAGCCACCCCCACTCAATGTCCAAGATCTTAATCAGCCCAATCCAGTGGAGTCTAGGCGACCAACTCCGCCAGGGAGGATCACTAGTCTGACTAGAACCCCGGAAGATCGAGGTCGGTTGGAGAGGGTCTTAATCTATTTTGAAAATGCGGAAAAGAAGCTCAAGAACGCCAGATCATCTTATGGGAACCCTTTTAAGCAACCTTGCTCTGGAACTTCTCGAGCGTGAGAACCAAAGTTACCTTAGGGGAGTTTCTTCAGACTCGCCCTCCTGTATTTTCTAGAGCCTCAGAGCCATTAGAAGCTGATGATTGGTTGCAAGAAATAGAAAAGAAAATGAACACCGTGGGCTGCTCCGAGGAAGAAAAGTTCGGTTCTTTCAGATATCGCCATCGGTGTCTGCGGCATCTTGGTGGTCACACTATTGCCGCATGCGCACCGGGGAGCAACCCATAGTGTGGGCAGAATTCTCCTCTCAATTCCGTAAGACCTATGTTCCCTTGGGTGAGATGGATATAAAAAGACAAGAGTTCTGGGACTTAACTCAGGGAAATAAGAAAGTAGGGGAGTATCTTAACAAATTTCTGGAACTGTCTCGCTATGCTCCTGAAGAGACAGATTCGGATGCTAAAAGATCTTCCGTTTCAAGAAGGGCATGAATCCTTTCTTCGTGCTCACTATCGACCCTCAAAATTACGGATTTCCAAGATTTTACTTGTGAGCTACCATTATTGAAAATGAGCACGCTCATTTGAATGAAGAAAGAAGGAAGAGGGCTAGATTTGACCATGGTTCACCTGCTTTCAACCCAGACCTTTTAGGCCTCCTGTGCCTAACAGGGGTCCTATGTTCAGACCAAGGGTAGCGCCATTTGTTCCGCGCCCCGCTGGCTTGCCACCTAGAGCCCCAATGCAGTGTTATGGATGTGGTGGCCAGCATTATATTGCTAACTGCCCTCAAAATATGATCAAGTGTTTCAATTGTGGGCAATCAGGACATAAAAGGCCTAACTGTCCTCATCCAAACTAAACCAAGAGATGAGCATTCTGGCGGCCGCAGACACGCCCACCACCATGATGCGTGGACATGGAAATCCCAGCTCTGCTTCCTCGAAGGATTCAACCCGAGGAGCTCCATCTGCAACATCACCGTTTGAATAATATCACCATGGATCGAGCGTATGGAGCTACGATGTGGTCACCGTACGCCCTTATTCCCCGCCTAAGGGTATCAGATTATTTGATCCTGGTGCAACGCATTCTTTTATTTCCAAGAAATTTGCAATTCAGCACAAATTGGAATGCGTGCCTTTGACATCACCCTTAGGGGTTAGTACACCCGCAGGGATCATTCCAGTAACTTTGATTAGAAGAAATCAGATGATAACCATCCAGGGTGTTCCTTTTCTAGCTAACCTCCATGTCATTGATCTTTCTGAGCTAGATATTATCCTGGGTATGGATTGGTTAGCCGCAAATGGAGTCAACATAGATTGCGAGTTAAAAACCGCATCCATAAGGAAATCCGATGGGGACCGTATTCTTTATCAGGGAGTCAGGACAAATCAAGTCCCATCACCATCCAAGCTAAATCATATGTCATCTCAAGATATGTCTGCCATTCCAGTGGTGCAAGAGTTTCCCGATGTCTTTCCTGATGAACTGCCAGGTATGCCACCTGACAGGGAATTGGAGTTCTCCATAGAGCTTGTACCTGGATCCACTCCCATAGCCAAAAGGCCGTACCGGATGAATCCACCAGAATTGATTGAGCTTAAGAAACAATTGGAAGAATTGGAAAGGAAGGGGTTTATCCGAGAAAGTGTATCCCCGTGGGGAGCCCCCATCTTGTTTGTAGACAAAAAGGATGGTGGAATAAGATTATGCACCGATTACCGAGAGCTGAACAGTGTCACTGTTAAAAATAAATATCCGCTCCCTCGGATAGATGACCTGTTCGATCAGCTTAAAGGTGCCTGTGTGTTTTCCAAGATTGACCTTCGCTCAGGGTATCACCAAATAAAAGTCAAGACTGAAGATATAGAGAAGACTGCATTTGTATCCAGATATGGTCATTATGAGTACACAGTTGTTCCCTTTGGATTAACCAACGCCCCAGCGGTGTTCATGAACCTTATGAATAAGATCTTTATGAAATATCTGGATAGGTTCATAGTAGTGTTCATAGATGATATCTTAATATACTCTAAGAGTGAGGATGAACATCAAGAACATTTGAGAACAGCCCTGCAGACCCTAAGAGAGAATCAGTTGTATGCCAAGTTCAGTAAGTGTGAATTTTGGCTCAAGCAAGTATCTTTCCTTGGCCATGTCATCTCTGGAAAGGGCATAGAAGTTGATCCATCCAAAATTGAGACCATCAGGACTTGGAAATGCCCAACCAGTGTAGCAGAAATCCGAAGTTTCCTGGGATTAGCTGGATATTATCGAAGGTTCATTAAAGGTTTTTCCCAGATCGCTTCACCCATCACCAAGCTTCTCAAGAAAGATCATCCGTATGAATGGACCAACAAATGCGAAGAAAGTTTTCAAAAACTCAAATAGCTTTTAACCTCAGCTCCAATCTTATCCTTGCCTGAGAATGGCATAGAGTATATAATATATTGTGATGCTTCTAAGTCTGGATTAGGATGTGTGCTTATGCAAAAAGATCGAGTGATTGCCTATGCTTCCGTGCGATTCGCCCCATGAGGTCAATTACCCTACCCATGACTTAGAATTGGGAGTCGTGGTCTTTGCCTTGAAAATCTGGAGACATTATTTGTATGGATCTAAATGTATCCTGTATAGTGACCACAAGAGTCTCAAATACATCTTTACCCAGAAAGAGTTGAACATGAGGCAGAGAAGGTGGCTAGAACTCATTAAAGATTATGACATCTCCATCAATTACCACCCAGGAAAGGCCAACGTAGTCGCTGATGCGTTGAGCCGAAAATCTCAATGTCACCACCTATCCATTCAAAGCTTCCAGTCTGATCTCATTCAAGAATTAGCTAAGATGGAGATTAGCTTCAATATGTCTCCATCTAATGCCTTGCTCTCAACCATGACCATTCGATCCACTTTATTGGAACAGATCAAAGAAAAGCAATCCTCCGATAGCTTCATCATGGATGTTAGAATATATTCCTCTACCATAAATAGCACCCATAAAATGGCGCCTCTAGACTGCCATTTATAGGGCCTCAATCAGCATTGATTGTATCACCATATTTAGGAGATAGCACCCATAAATGACGCCTCTAGACTGCCACTTATAGGGCCTCAATCAGCATTGATTGTATCACCATATTTAGGAGATCACCTCCATGTATAGAAGGTTCTTTCCTAAGATAGCTATTTACCTTGTATAGGCTTAGCCTTCCTTTTCTGTCACATTCTTCTTTGCTATATATTCTGTACAATACCTATCAATGTTATTCATTCAATTCTCCCAAAACTATTTCTCTTGCATGGTATCAGACGCCTAGGTCTGTTTTTTTCCGCCACCTCAGACCCCTTTCTCTCTCATGGCTGATCTTTCCCCTGCCGCCAATGGCGCCCCTGCTATTGACACTGCATTTCCCCCTACCGGCGTCCAGCAAGGCGCTGTCCCACCCAACGGCACCCCTCCAGCTCATCTTGCTTCCGCACTCTCCACCATCAACGTCAAAACTCATATTCCCTTTACACTACAGCTTAACCCACCCAACTACTCCCGTTGGCGAGAGCTCTTCGAGATTCTCGTCGGAAAATTCGGTGCCATTGACCATCTTCTCGTAGATGCACCCGCTGTTCCGGACCCTTCCTAGGAGATGACGAACTTCGCCGTCAAATCCCTTCTCTACGCCTCGGTGTCCGAGGAGATACTCGACATTGTCCTACAGCGAGGCGTCTCCGCTCGCGTTATCTGGGAGAGTGTGGAGGCGCTCTTCCATGACAACCGCACCTCGCGGGCTCGCTCGAAGCCGAAGTTCCGTCAACCGCACAGGAGACCTCTCCATTCTGACTTACTCCCAGCGCCTGAAGACCCTCGCCGACTCTCTCGCCGACATGGGTCACCCCGTCAGCGACCCAACGCTCGTCCTCACCCTTCTGCGAGGGCTCAGCGAGACCTATCGTCACATCGCTACCCTCATCAAACTACAGGACCCACGCCTCCTTCCCGAAGGTGCGCTCCATGCTCCTCCTCGAGGAAGCCGAGCTCAAGCCGCCCATACTTCCGGTCTTCTTTGCACTATACTCTAGCAACACCACCGGCAAGAACACCGGCCGCTTCAACAAGAAGAACTCCTCCGGTTCTCCTACGGAACGGCAAGGGCAAGGAAAGAACAAGGGTCGCACATCCGCAATGGCGGCCAAGGTGGCAACGGCGCCGTAAGATCGCCTCCTCCACCACCGCTCGGGTCGCCTATGTACAACCCCAGACCGCACGTTCTAGATGTGGCCGGCCTCCTCTGCCCGGATCCTCGGACCCCGACCCTGTGCACTCTTCGCGCTTTCTTCGCTCCACGAGCTTCGCTCCGCCAAGCATGGCTTCTCGAGCGCCACCTCCGGGACACCCCTCCTCCTCTACATCGAGCATGGGGTCTCTCCGGTGCCACCGGGATCAGCCTCTCTCATCCGTGCCATGAACACCATGTCTCTACAACACCAGCACCCGTCCTCTGGTACATGGACTCGGTGCCTCCCGACACCTCACGTCGACTCGTAATCTCTCTCTCGTCCACACCCATTCCCATCCACCACCAAGATCGCCATTGGCAATGGCTCATCCTTCCGTTGTTGCCTCCTATGACCAACACCTTACAACCACCACCCATCCACTCACCCTTTCCAATGTCCTAGTGTCCCCCAACATCATCGCCAACCTCATCTCCGTCCGTAAATTTACTCGAGATAATAATTGCTCTATTGAATTTGACCCGTATGGTTTTTCTATAAAGGATCTTCATACCAAGGCGGTGATTCGGAGGTGCAATAGTCGCGGGAACCTCTATCCACTCCATCTCCCGTCCAAGCCACACGTCCTCGCCGTCACCACCTCCGACCAGACCTTGTGGCATCGCCGGTTGGGGCACCCTGGCGACTAGATCATTCCCCACCTCCATAAAACTGCTCATTGCACCTTTAGCAAAATTTCCCCACATGTTTGTCATGCCTGCTAGTTGGGCAAACACGTTCGGCTACCATTTCAACCATCTTCATCTAAGACTTCCGCACCATTTGAAATAATTCATTGCGATTTGTGGACATCACCTGTCTCTAGTCTCTCGGGTTTTAAGTATTACCTTGTCTGTCTTGACGACTACACACATTTTCTATGGACATTTCCTCTCCGACTTAAATCACATACCTTCTCCACCATACGCCATTTTCACACCTTCGTTTCCACCCATTTTTCCACAAAAATCAAAAACATTCAGTGCGATAATGGACGTGAATTCGACAACACCACAGCTCGCTCCTTCTTTCTAGAACACGGTATTCACCTCCGCCTTTCATGCCCATACACATCCCAACAAAATGGTAAGGCCGAACGCATCATACGTTCCGTTAACAACACTATTCGCACCATCCTCCTCCAGGCGTTCATGCCTCCGCCCTATTGGGCAGAAGCTCTCGCCACGGTCACCTACCTCCTAAATCGACAACCCACCAAACTCCTCAAATTCAGCACACCATTCCAGGCACTATACCACAGTCCCCCAACCTACGATCACCTCAGTGTTTTGGTTGTCATTTATTATCCCAACATTTCCGCCACAGCTGCACACAAACTTGCTCCTAGATCCACCGAATGTATTTTCCTCGGCTACCCTGACCACCATAAAGGGTATCGGTGCCTCAACCTCACCACAAACCGCATCCTCACCTCTCGCCATGTCATCTTCGATGAAAACACATTCCCTTCACCAACCACACCCACATCACCCTTCCGATTACATGTTTTGGATGCAGAATCGGTAGACACGCCAAGGCGCTCCTACCACACGAGGTAGCGCCTAGGGCTGAGGAGGCGCCTACGGTTGGTGGCCCTGCTACACCTCAGCCGCCCCTCCCTCTTTTGGACGGAGGGAGCCGACTGCCCCCCTTGGCTGCGTCTCCTTTGGCAGGCGGCACTACTACAGAAGGTGGAAGCCCCCTGTCATCTGCAGCCATGGACGCTGGGGAACCCCTGCCTCTTGTGGCTGCGCCTCCTTCGACAAGAAGTGCCGACCCCCCCTCAACAGCACCCGCGCCCCCCTGGTCCCCGCCCCATCTGCCCAGGGGGACGCCGAGCCCTGGCTCTTTCCTCCTCCTGCGACACAGGTGTACGCCAGGCGCCCGCAACCCAGTGCTCCTTCAACGTCCAAGACACCTCCCTCCACGACTTCCTCCCACCCCATGACCACACGCAGCAAGGATGGTACGCTGCCGCCTCACCTGTACCAGCTGCATGTGACTTCTCCAGGACCTCTCTCCCCCGAGTCGAAGACGTACCGCGGTGCTCTCAACGATCCCAACTGGCGAGCGGCCATGATCGATGAGTACACCGCACTAATGAGCAACAACACCTGGGATCTTGTGCCTCCTCCCCCACGCGCCAACATCGTCACCGGCAAATGGATTTACAAGCACAAGTTCCACTCCGACGGCTCCCTCGCACGGTACAAGGCTCGCTGGGTTCTTCGCGGCTTCTCCCAGCAGCCCGGTATCGACTACGACGAGACCTTCAGTCCGGTGGTGAAGCCGGCCACCATCCGGACTGTCCTCTCCATCGCCGTCGTCAACACCTGGCCCATCCATCAACTCGACGTCAAGAACGCCTTCCTCAACGGCGTCCTTTCTGAGACGGTCTCGCCAGCACCCTCCGGTTTAAATCGACCGGATCGTCCCCAGCATGTCTGCCGCCTACACAAGTCCCTTTACGGCCTCAAACAGGCCCCTCGGGCTTGGTATAGCCGCTTCCACACCTTCATCACCGCCGTCGGATTCCTCAACTACAAGTCCGACTCTTCCTTGTTCATCTACCACCGCGCCTCGGACATCGCCTACTTGTTGCTGTACGTCGATGATATCGTCCTCACCGCATCCTCCCCAGGCCTGCTTCGCCGCTTCATCGACCTCCTCAAGCAAGAGTTCGCCATGAGCGACCTCGGCGACTTGCACCACTTCCTCGGGATTGCCGTCTCCCGCTCCGAGCACGGCCTTCTTCTGTCGCAGGGCAAGTACGCTGCAGAGATTCTGCAGCGTGCTGGCATGTCGGAGTGTCACTCCTGCACCACCCCCCTCGATGCATGTACGAAGCTTTCAGCCAATGGAGGCCAGGCCGTTGCCAATCCCACCCTCTACAGAAGCCTCGCCGGCGCACTACAGTACCTCACCTTCACCAGGCCGAACATCACTCACGCAGTCTAGCAGGCGTGCCTCCACATGCATGATCCGCGCGAACAACATTTTCAGCTGGTCAAGCGGATTCTTCGCTATGTCAAGGGCACTCTCCACTACGGCCTTCAGATCTCCCACGGCGAGTCTCATGATCTCACCGTCTACATGGATGCTGACTGGGCTGGCTGCCCCGACACCCGGCGCTCAACATCCGGTTACTGTGTCTTCCTCGGCCCTAACCTACTCGCCTGGTCCTCCAAGCGGCAACACACGGTGTCCCGCTCGAGCGCCGAGGCTGAGTACCGTGGTGTCGCCAACGGCGTGGCCGAAGCTTGCTGGCTTCGTCAACTCCTTCTCGAAATTCACCAGCCCCTACGTCACGCCACCATTGTCTACTGTGACAACGTAAGCGCGATGTACCTCTCCACCAACCCCGTGCAGCATCAACGCACGAAGCACGTGGAGATCGATCTCCACTTCGTCTGGCGAAGCGTCACTCGGCGATGTTCGTGTTCTCCACATCCCCACGTCCCACCAATATGCCGATATCTTCACCAAGGGGCTCCCGACGGCAGTTTTCCAAGAGTTTCGTGCCAATCTCAACGTCTGAGCTCCTCCCGGCTGAGATTGCGGGCGGGTGTTAGAATATATTCCTCTACCATAAATAGCACCCACAAATGGCGCCTCTAGACTGCCATTTATAGGGCATCAATCAGCATTGATTGTATCACCATATTTAGGAGATAGCACCCATAAATGGCGCCTCTAGACTGCCATTTATAGGGCCTCAATCAGCATTGATTGTATCACCATATTTAGGAGATCACCTCCATGTATAGAAGGTTCTTTCCTAAGATAGCTATTTACCTTGTATAGGCTTAGCCTTCCTTTTCTGTACAGCTGCTGCTGCTATATATTCTGTACAATACCTATCAATGTTATTCATTCAATTCTCCCAAAACTATTTCTCTTGCAATGGAAGAGATCAATAGGATCAAGTCAAATCAACCCTCTGAGTTCAATCTAGAAGATGTTCTTAGATTTCATAATAGGATCTGTGTTCCAAATGATCCAGAAATAAAATCTCTGATCTTGAAAGAAGCTCATGATACCTTGTATTCCATCCATCCGGGCAGTACCAAAATGTATAAAGATCTGAAGGAAACATTTTGGTGGAATGGTATGAAAAAGGAAATAGCAGAGTATTGAAGGACCATGTGGAGGTCCATCCATGTTTGTGATGAGTATTTGATTTTATTTGAGCAAGGTGTGCTCAAGTTTGAGTTTGATTTGGATTGATTTTCAAAATGAAGCAATTTGAGTTGTCTCTGCCAGGAGTGGCAGTACCGGTCGTATGGACGCGGTAGTGATGAGTTGGATGGTTTATTGCACATCTTTGTGGGCATTGCTATGTGAGGAGTTTCCTTGTCTTTGATGGTTGCAAGGCGACGGTGCTAGGTCATGGTGAGGCGAAGGATGACCGGGACTAGGCGAGGAGCGTCGGAGGTCCAAGACGGTTGGGAGATCGCCGGAAGATGATCGGAGACGGGGCCCGGCAAGTCAAGAAGACAAGGAAAGGAGTTGATGCTAGCTAGATGCCGCGTGGATCAATGAGGGCCGTCGGATTGAGGTCTAGTTGATAGGTTAGCGGGTCTAGGTAGTATGCTTTGAAAACCGTGCAAGAAAACCCGGTATGTGTGTGGGTTTTGGGTTAGCCCTTGCATGGCTGTGTGTGTGGGTTAATCCTAGCCCTTAGATGAGTGCTCTAGGGTTGAGGACTCATCCAAGGGTGGTAGGTGGCCCAAGAGTAGTATAAATAGGGGTGGAGGGTAGCCTCCTTCCCTTGAAGGTGTTGAGGTTTTTGATGCTCATTTGAGCTTTGCCCACATGAATGTGAGGCTTTGTAACCTCCCCTTCCAGAAATGAAAGTTTTATCCATCCACCTCTGAATTTATTTTGCGCATTTACATTATGTCTTTACTTTACGCAATTTAAATTCAGATTTACTTTCCCGCAATTACATTCCCGCAATTTACTTTCAAGTAATTTGGATTTGCCTCCCCTCCTTCTAAATGCTGCTGATCTTGGATGTTTTGAGTGTGTTCATATGGTTTTACATCTCTTTTGCACTCTTGGATTGAGTAGAGAACATCTTTTCTTTCAAGTTCCAACTTTGTTCGAACTTGTTCTTCAAGCAATGATCAGTGTTTGATTTTTGTAAACATATAGAAAAATCCTTTTGAGTGATTCTTGTTGTAGGAGGTGCGGGACTCTGATATACACCTTCAGAAAAGTTTTGAGTTCACTTGTTGCACCGTTTGGGCGCCATGAGGTGAAAACCGAGCCCCAAACTTTCTGCTCAAGTTCTTGAGCATACTGTGTTCTTAGATTTTTCCTGTTTTTTCTGTAAGGCTTTTGAGGAGAAATTTGGTGGAGTTCTTCACGACTCTGATGCTCATAGGGAGAAAAATTCTCAGAATTTTGTGAGCTGCAGAAACCCACCAACCTCCTGTGCAAATTGAGGACAAGTTCGGAAATTCTGCTTTTGCTTTTACGAAAGTGACTTTTGTGATTTGAATTGATGTCCTTTCTAAAAGTAAGAGTTTGAATTGATTCCTCTTTATCTTGGACACTAGACAACCAGGATTGTGACTCAAAAATCCCCACATATTTTACGGTACTTATCCATGCAAGCTTGGGGTACACATAGTTGTCTAGTTTTTCGGGTTTTTCACAATTTCCTTTGAGCGATCTTGTCGAGGTTTTTGTTGGAGTATTTTGGGGGAATTTTTATTTGCGACCATTCACCCCCCTCTGTTCGCCATCTCGGTCCTTCAAGTATATTAGCAAGTGTGACACTTGCCAGAAGGTCAAAGCAGAACATCAGCGTCCAGCAGGCCTACTCCAACCCCTCCAAATTCCAGAGTGGAAGTGGGAAGATATCTGTATGGACTTTATAACTGGTCTACCCAGAACCTTAGCCAAAAAGGATGCAATTTGGGCAATAGTGGACAGACTCACAAAATCTGCTCACTTTATTGCCACAAATCAGAAATATTCTGCTCATAAGTTAGCTGAAATCTATGTTGAAAATATATTTACCCTCCATGGAGTTCCCAAAGCCATCACTTCTGATAGAGGCTCCATTTTCACCTCTAGCTTTTGGGGAAGTCTCCAAACTGCATTGGGATCCAAGCTTAAATTCAGTACAGCTTATCACCCTCAAACTGATGGACAGACCGAGAGAGTGAATCAAATATTGGAAGATATGTTGAGGGCATGTGTGTTAAATTTCAAGGAAAGTTGGGATAAATATCTGCATCTTGCTGAGTTTGCATATAACAATAGGTACCAATCGAGTATACAGATGGCCCCCTTTGAAGCTCTGTATGGTAGACGGTGCAGATCACCGATCTGTTGGTATGAAGTGGGAGAAAAATCTTTATTAGGTCCTGAGTTGATCCGTCAGAATGATGAGAAAATAAAGTTGATTCAAGAAAGGTTGAAAACTGCTCAGAGTAGACAAAAGAGTTACGCTGATAAGCGTAGAAGGGACCTCAAATTCAAACCAGGTGATCATGTATATCTGAAGGTGTCCCCAATGAAAGGAGTGCATAGATTTGGAGTAAAAGGAAAGTTGAGTCCTCGTTATGTGGGACCATTTTGGGTCTGGAACAGAAGGAAACTCTGCATATCAAATAGAGCTTCCTCCCCAACTGTCTAGGATCCACAATGTATTCCATATCTCCCAGTTCAGAGCATGTCTTAGAGAACCTTCTCAGTTGATGCCCAACCTTGATATTCCTCTTCAGCCGGATCTGACCTATGAAGAAGTTCCTCTCAAAATCCTAGCAACAGAAGAGCGGCAGTTCCGGAGAGCCACCATCAAGTTCTGCAAAGTTCAGTGGAAGCATCATGCAGAGAAAGAGGCTACGTGGGAGAAGGAAGAAGAGTTGCGGGAGTCGCACCCGCATCTCTTTAGGTGAGGTGGATTTCGAGGACGAAATCCTTTTTAAGGGGGGTAGGTTGTGATAACCCGGGGGTTATCAGTTTAATTAAAGAGTTAATTAAAGTTTTAAAAGCAATTAGGCAAAGATAATAAGAAGTAAGAGTTTAGAGAGTGCCGTCAGTCCCGCAGTGAAAGGTATCGCTCATCGAGGTACTCGACCTGTCCGGGACCCAGGTGGCCCCTCTCGCTAGTTTTCGGGTTCATCATTCGGCGTGTTAGAGCTTACCTGGTGCGGTTTGCGGGTACCGCTAGCGTTTTGAGTGAGTTATGACCGTAATACCCTTCTGAGCCAAAGCCAACAGTAAAAACCTAAGGGCAAAAGGGTCATTTGCCGATTGCCCAGCTCTTTAAAGCCAGCCTTGCTCCAGCCAACGAAGCTTGACTATCTTGTCATTGCCTCCCATTCGCACACAAGCCGAGAGGCACAAGAGCATCCAAAGAAGAACACGGCCAGAGCAAGCGGTGCCTCCATTCCCATCCAAAACCATCAAGCCCCAATGTCTAGCCAAGTCGGTGGGGGAAGGCGACCAAAGAAGAAGAGGAAGAGAGAGCACCGAAGAAGGAGACGAGTAGAAGCCGAAGAGAAAGGGGAGATCATCCGAAGCTCTCAAGAAGGAAGTCGCCTGAAGCCACCCGGCAAGCAAGGAGGCCAGCCCAAGCTTCTTCCTCACCAAGATCACTCGTCCACCCCATTGCCTAGCCCGATCATCCTGTGCATTTCCCCATCCCAACAAGAGCAACAAGCGGGTTTGATTAGGCGATGGGTAGATCGAGGGCTTAGCTAGCAAATGGGGTAGTGTAGTGAGTAGATCGGGTGTTTCCGTGCGATCTCGATGGGTTGGGTCACCCTAGTGTAGCATCTGTTCTTGCTCTTCATAGAAGTAGCTCAAGCCACCCAACCTCATCATAGACCCTCAAGATAGCATAAGAAGTAATCAAGCAAAGCAAAATGCAAGAAATCAAATGGGTAGAACCCTAGAACCAGTGGTCCAGTGAGCAGCCGGAGGGGAAGGCGAAGCCGAGGAGGAGTTGGCGCAGCCAGAGGCGCAGCTGGGCGAGGCCAGCTCCGGGCCGAGGCGAGGAGGAGCGCGGGCGAGTGCCGTGCGGCCGGCGTCGTCGCAGAGAGGGCGGCCGAGCCGCAGATGGCGCAGAGAGGAGGCGCTCAGAGAGTCGGTGGAGGATCGATGCAACCGAGGCAGAGAGAAGAAGAAGGAGAGGCGCAGAGCCGAATGGCTCTTAGCCGCCTTCGGTCGGGCCAAGAACCGAGGAAAAGAGAAGGCAGAGAAAGAAAAAGGAAAAGCAGGGAAGAAAAAGAGAAGAAAGGAGAAGAAAAAGGAAAGAAGAGAAAAAGGGAAAAGAGAAAAGAGGGTAGAAAAATAAATTGTATCGCGGACCGCGTCGATTACATGATCGATTCGCGGATCGCCTAAAAATCGCCAAAGTGCATTTCTTTAATCGATGCCAATATAAAATCGAACGATGATTAAAAATCTACCGGACACCAAATAAATAATCCAAGTGTATGGCCTTAGTGTGTGTGTTCTGCTTTGTGGTTCGACTGAATCGCCCATGACCGAATCCACCTTCGAGCGAGGTCGATCCGTCAAATATTATTCCAGGCAAGATTTCCTTGAGCATCTTTGTGAAATGCTTTTGAAATGCTTCTATATATTTAATCATATCATCACTGCATGAAAATTTAATTTTGATATGGAAATGTGGAGATGAATTGGATGGAAGAGGTGATGTGAATGAATGGTAGAAGTGGTGTGTGTGTTGTTTAGATGTCCACGAATGGAGTCGTGGACAATATGCTAGAGCTAAATATGGTGGGTAGAGGGTGCAAGGAAAGATGGCGTGGTGATGCCTGGGTGTGGTGATACCCATTGCCGGTGGACCCTCTACATAGGTTATAATATATAAGGTCAAACATCTACACTCGAGCAATGAGCCGTATTTTCAAGTGCCAACCATAGCGAGATAAATCGCTGTCAGAAAAGGTTGTCCTAAGAAAGTGTTATGATCTCCACATTGAGTAAGAGTAGCTACTAGAGCCAAAGTCTGGGTATGCCGGAATGCCCAGATGAGAAAGCTGTGATGTGGATATATATATATTAAGCCACGGTGGAGTTACTCCGTTTGGATATCGGAGTACAAGTATGCGGCGAGGTGTGAATCGCCTGGTATAGGGATTCCCCTCGACTACAGGGTTGGAGATCTAGCACCGGATTAGTGATAAACGTTCTGGAGCCTCACCTGTTGGGGCCGTTATGGGTAAAGTGGTACGAACCTGCGCAAGGTCAAAATCTTGAATTCAAGCTGTCTCCGGATTTGAGGCTACTAAGCTAAGTCTGTCTCATATACGGGTGCTAGTAGTTGAATTTCAATAATTAAAATCGCCAACTCTTAAAGAAAACCAAAACTTAATTTCGTAAAAGATGAGTTGGAGGAAGGAAATGGTGTTGTTGGAGGAGAAATTCATATTGCATCTTGTGATTTAATGCTTCTTGAGTACTTTGTACTCACTCTTGTATGTTCCCCTTTTCTAGAAGAAGAGTCGATGGATCCGCTTTTGAGGCCGGCGAGGAGGCCTATTCTCGTGCTCGGCTCGAGTTATCGGGAGGATTCGTATGAGGGTCGCTACTACTCAGACTACTACCGGAGAACTAGGCGTAGCTATAGGCCATATTATGCTAGTAGGAGGTATTTAGCTTATGGCAGTGGCTTTATCTTTTGCTGTATCCAGGGATCGCGGTATTATTATTATGTAATGGACATATAGCCCTGCGTGGCTTGGAATGAATATATTATCGTTCAGTCTCTAATTATTGCTCTGCTGCAACTCTCTGGACACGGCATCGTTACCGATAAAGCATCTAACTTTCTGATGTTCTGCCGGTAACTGTGCCGAGATTCGTGTAATTAACCTAGGAAGGTGGCAGTGTTACTGTCGTAACCCTAGGCTAATTATACGGGTCGCCACAAGATGTGACACTATCAGAGAATCACAGAGATATGAAAGTAAAATGATAGGAAAGCTAAAGAGAAGAGAAGTATCATCTCAAACGGAAGGTTTCCAAAAGGTTTCAGAAACAATATATTTCCTAGCCCAACAGCAGCGAAAAACATGAGTTGCAAAAAACATGGAGATGTTTTGGAGGCGAGATGATTGATGCATTAGGGTTCACCATGAGTTCTAGACCTGCACAGAACTCGGAATCAGAGCTCACATCTGGAGAACCCAACGGTGATATTATTTTAGTAGGGTATCTGAGCAGACTAAATCTTGGGCTGTGCCAAAATCATATATTAGGATTACTTGGACCAAGACTCAATGTGTAGAGTGCAGAATTAGAATAAATTTTCATGAATTTATGGGCATAGCTGCTATATTTTCTGTAAGTACGCCTGTCATTTTAATACTTTGTTCTCTTTATTCCTTAAACGAATTGTCCCCATGATCTGCTCTTTTTTCAATGGGCAATTCCCAAGTGGACATCCAGAAAGGGCAGGCAAATTGAGGAAAAGCAATTTGCTTAAGCGGATAGTGGGTGATGAAAGCAATGTTGTCCCTTATTGTTCTCTCATTGCTTGTTAAAAACAAGGAGAGGGCCCTATTTGCTTGGCTTATTTGGGATTTGGTGAGTGTGAATGTGAAGGCCACAGTGCCCCATGCCATGAATGGCAACAAGACCCATGAAACTTCCTGGACGAGTAATAGTAGTTGTTAAGCAAAAAAGAAAATTCAGGAAAATGTCAAATAGTATTGAGTGTTCGAATAATTAGGACTAATGATGTCAGATAAAGGACCCAACCTGAAGCTAAGCAGGTGAAAACCCTAGTCCCAACATGCATATAATACCGATTCCAACCTTTTTCTTTATGAGAGTGTGCAGCAGAGAGGACAATAGAATTAGACATTTTCATTGAAGTTGCCTGTTGCTTCTTTTTGTTTGGAGGTGGATGACGCAGCCTCAATCGTTCCAATGTGGATGCCACTGCTTCAATCAGACCCCCCGGGGGCCGGGGTTGGAAAGAATGTAGTAGCAGCACACTGGTTGCAGGGTTTGTATGTGTATGTCTGTACAAACTACAAACAAAGGGAATAATTATTCTAGAGCTTGCGTGGGGAAATTCTGCTCACTGTATTTTCAGCTTATGAATGCATGTTTGCCTGCCTTCCCCTTCAGAAGGAAATGGTGATTGAAGATATCTGACTGACCAATGGAATCTACTCCTTTATCAGATAAAACCAACTGCACAGGTTGCTTCCTCTAGTGTCTCTCATCGGATGCTCAGAATTTCTTACCCATCTTAATCTCAGTGTGTCATATTTGCAATCAGAAAGTTCTAAAGAGGATTCCTCTAATCCATAGAACTTGACATTTCTGACTTCACCATAGGGAGTCTAAAACCTTGACTAACAGGATAGGCACTTTCAAATGCTCTATTCGAAGTTCATTCTTTTTTCACATGTAGATTACAGGAATAAAAAAAAACCACTCGCATTTCTGATTGGTTTTACCAGTTATGCAATTTAGAGCGAGAAATGTATGTAGAAATTCGTTTAGATGTTCAATTTTAACCTACCTCATTGTCAAGCCACATTATAAATTTCCGGTAAAAGATTACAGGTTTCTCAACTAATTAAAATTCTGACTCAAGATCACAGTGAGTCAGTGACAGAAAAACCAGGGAGCAGGCCAGATCCGAAGAGCAAATGCAGACCAATCAGGAATCCCGAATCCACAAGTCAACATGCTTACCTAAGGCGATGAATCACTACAGAGGAAAGGTGGGTGTGTGTGTGTGTTTTTTTTTGGGGGTACTAAGCAAGCAGCATTGATGCCTCCATTACTCCCATGTTTAATACTTCGTGAGGTTGGAAGGAGCTCACAAGGACAGCCTGTGCTGTGTCTTCGGGAGTTGGAGAGACCGGTGGTAGCAAGACATGGCCGCAAATTCTCACCCCTGTACATTTCTGTAAACAGCAGGACAGGAGATTTCTTTTAATATGTTTTTCGTTTGAAAATGTAGTAAAGATGAAAATTTTAGATACATTTGTATATGTTTTTGTTTTTCATGAAACAATGAAGATTTTCTCTTGGTTTCAAGAAAAATGAAGATTTTCCCTTAATGTTGTTGCGCCGAGTATCGATCGAACGGCTAGAATTGCAAGTTTGAATTCTTCTATTTCAAGACAGGTTCGTTCTAGGAGAGACCCACCTGGTCTAAAGAACTTCCATTTAGATGATGTAGTAAGTTGTCACAAAGAAAGCTGTACATTGCGTGACAGTTCAGGTTTTTTTTTTTGAGGAAATGTGACAATTTAGTTAGTATAGTTGTTCCTTTGCCCTGATGAATGAGTGATGACCAACAAATAGAAGTAAACAGGAACAAAAGAAATGCCACCCATGGCAATGTGCCACCCCAACCAACCCCACTTCCTCGTTCCCCTCCTCAACAAAGCACAGCAGAAAAGAAAAAGGCAGAGGACCAAAAAGAAAAAAGAAAAACCTTCAAACAGAAAAGAGCTTAAAAGAAAGCAATCAAGTAATGCAGACCTCCCTCCCTTTTATCCCCTCCCAATTCACACAAGATTCACTCAGCAGTTGTTTCTTTCTTTTTAGTGCCTCCATTTCCTCCCTCTGATCCAAGCCTTTCACTCAAAGCTTCCAGCTTTCCAATTGTTTGGTCACTTCAAGAATCAAGGAATATGTTCTTGCTGCTGCTCTTGGGGCTCTGATCCATCCATCCAAGGCCAAGCCTCTCTCTCTCTCTCTCTCTCTCTCTCTCTCTGGCATTTTGCTGTGTCTGGGCTCTGTGTATGGTCACTCCAAGGGAAGGATTTTGGCCTAGTTTTTCTGTTCTTGGGATCCAAATTTTGGGCAAGTTATTGGTTTGAAGGTTCCTTTCCTTTCTGTTCTTGGGCCTGGTTTCCCTCCAAGGCAAGAATTTGGAAGCCATGGGGGCCCCTTGCCAGTAATTTAGGATGATTTCTCGGGGTCTTGAAGCCAAGATGCCTCTTTGACCCACCTTTGCTTCGTTTCTTGGACAATTCTGCCCATTTTTGCCAATTCTGCTTCGATTTGGGGTCGTTGAGCTCGATCGCCCCTGTTCTTGATCCGGTCCATGGGTCTCTGCCACGGCAAGCCCACGCAAATCCCGGAGCCCGAGGCGGAGGAGGAGCCCCATGTAGCCTCCGGCGCCGGCGATGCTGTCGGAGCCGCGAACGGCGCCTCCTCGCCGGCGCCGGCGACCGCGGCGAAGCCGGGCACCCCGAAGCAGCCCAAGTTCCCGTTCTACCTGCCGAGTCCGCTCCTGCCGTCGAGCTACAAGAGCTCGCCGGCGAACTCGAGCGTGGCGTCGACACCGGCGCGCGTCGGGTTCAAGCGGCCGTTCCCGCCGCCTTCGCCGGCGAAGCACATCCGTGCGCTCCTGGCGCGGCGGCACGGCTCGGTGAAGCCCAACGAAGCGTCCATCCCCGAGGGTGGCGAGCCGGAGCTGGGCCTGGACAAGAGCTTCGGCTTCTCGAAGCATTTCTTCGCCAAGTACGAACTCGGCGAGGAGGTCGGCCGCGGCCACTTCGGTTACACCTGCGCCGCCAAGGCCAAGAAGGGCGAGCACAAGGGCGAGGACGTCGCTGTCAAGGTCATCCCCAAAGCCAAGGTCAGACACTCTCTCCTCCCCTCGCCATTGCCATGCCCTGTTGTTGAGTTGCTTGCATCGTTTGCTCCCTGAAGAAACGTCCTTGCTACAATTTCTTGTTGTCTCTGTCCAGTTGCATTCTCTGTATTTGACCAATTTTTTTGTCAGATACCTGCGTGATTGGATACCAGCATGCCTAAACGATGCCGTTTTTGCTCAGTTTTGTCGTCAAGATCCAGTCTTTTGTTATGTTAGATTAATCTCGAGTTGTCTAGGTGTTGACTGATACATGCATTTGGATTCTGCATTCTTTCAGTTTGGTCAGGTTCAGATGCTACGCTTGTGATTCTGAATCCTAGCTCGATTTTGTCACAGTGTTGCTTGCACGTCGTAGATATCTGAACTTAGACAAGTGCGTATGTACTATCACCTAGTGTTTGGTAGAACGTTGCTTGATTCAAGCACGCTAAAATCGAAGACACCTTTACCCGCACTTCGTTTTCTTTTAGCCGGGGAGCCCGTGATTGTTGGTGGGAGGGTGACCTCGCCACGCCGGTAAAGCTCGCTGCCTTGCAACATTCATGTCGTGGCCTCATTGCACTGGAGGAGCTCATCCATTCGGATGTGGACTGCCTCATGCATTGATTGGCTTCATGTCATGCTTATGGTGGCGACGGTTGCCGAGTCCTCGATGCCACCATCTTCTTTCCTCACGTTTCATCCGTGGGTGAACGGAGCACATGATCCTCTTGGATAGATCTGCAGGTCAGAAGGTAGCACAGCTTGATACTTCAATTCTGTTGGAAGAGTTTACTCATTATGCGCCTCCCTGCTATTGTATGAGGGGTCATTTAATTAAGACCTTGTAGAGGCTCAGCTTTCCCAGCCAGTCCAGTGCTTTTATGAGCAAAGCTGCCAATCTTCCTGTTATGTATGCAAGGCCGTAATGCCCCACCCACAGCTACTCACATTCCATGTGATTGCGTTCATCGTCTGTCAATCCTAGCATGGCAGGAATGCTGGTTTTCTTAATTCATCTTTCTAGAAAAATCAGCTCAATGGTATTTGATATGGGGAGCAAGTGAAGTCGAATTTTGCCCACAAGAGTGCAGTTTTTCTTTTTGGATTTCAAATGCAGTTTTTCATATGTTATTTCATTGCAAGTGGTATGGCTTTTGATTTATTATTTTTGTGCTACTTGTGTTCTGCAGGCGTTAATGCCAGCAAGAGGAATTTTATTTCTTGGTACATATAATTGATCACTTATTGTCTGTCTAGTGCACTGTTGTACAACATTGAGCAGAACAGTAGCTGGTTGTTGGATAGGTCATATAGGTGTCATAATTTGTGCTTCCAGAACTACGTATGTTGCCTATTACTTGATAAATGAAAGTTAGATGGAAGAACTGTTTTTGGTTAACTCTTTGTGCTGTCATTATTGTAATTGCATGTTCTAACCGGTAGCCAGTAATATATTCAACTAATCAAATTGAAATGGTTTATTATGACTTTATTTCAATATTTTCAGTCAGATCACTTGTTTGCTTGTTAGTTGTTTAGTGCAAACTATGCAAATACATATTTATTCAAGCTGCTTTCTAGTTTCACCAAATAAAGTCTGTGGGCAGATGACGACTGTTATAGCCATTGAAGATGTCAGAAGAGAAGTGAGAATATTGAGTTCTCTGACAGGCCACAGCAACCTAGTGCAGTTCTACGATGCTTTTGAAGATGAAGATAATGTGTATATAGTTATGGAGTAAGTGTGCACTTGTTTCGTACATTACGCCTTTTTAACTTCTGTCTTTGTATGTTGTTGCAATGCATGATATTCTTGTCCTTGCATATATATTAGAAGGTTTATAAATCATAATTTGTCTTTGCAAATGGAATGTTTTGTTTATTCCTGTCATGTTATGCCATTAGTGTTGTCCAAATATGAAAAGCCCATGAAATTATATATGAGAATCCTGCTATCCAAGTATTGGTTCAAATAAATCAAAATCATTTTTCTGTTAGGAAGAATTTATCCATTTGATCTCAACAATTTATTCCATAAGGGAGCTGGTTTACCATGATTACTATCAAGATTTTTAACTCTATTGCATGATCTTGATAACGAAGATTGTCATTTTATTAAGGATGCCAGCTTATCAATATCAGAGTTCATCTATGATCGATCAATTGTTTACTATTAAGAATTTAAGTTACATATATAATGGTGCTTACTGCAACTTCCATCACTTGATTATACTTAGCTTATTGTAGCTGTATCTTTTCTGTTTCAGGTTATGTAAAGGAGGTGAGCTACTGGATAAGATACTGGCCAGGTACTTATAGAGCCATAATCAGTGTTTGGAACAATTCTCATGATTAATTCTGCTGAGGTTCTAATGATAACTGACATTCTTGGTTTGCAGAGGTGGAAAGTACTCTGAAGAGGATGCAAAGGTTGTTATGGTGCAAATTTTGAGTGTTGTATCATTTTGCCATCTTCAAGGTGTTGTTCATCGAGATCTGAAACCGGAGGTAGGTTTGTTATCATACAATCAGCAGTTAATCTTTTGTATTTCGATATTATTATCAACCTGGAAGCTTATTAATGTGCACTCAAACTGAAAACAAGGCATTCACTGCATACGGCATTTCTCTTTTATTTTTGTTTCTGTTAATTTTCTGGATTGTTATCCAAAGAACTACTGTTTAGTCAGCAGATGCAATGCAATTCTTTTGCAATGATTATATATTTGTGTTTCCTTTTCCCAGAATTTCCTATTCACATCAAAGGACGAAACCTCTGCCTTGAAGGTCATAGACTTTGGCTTGTCTGACTTTGTAAAGCCAGGTTGGTCTTATAGAGTTCCATTTCGATCCTTGTTTAATATTTATCCTTGCTAGATTAAATCTAACCGTATTGATACACCAAACCATTGTTATATTCTGCAGATGAAAGACTTAATGACATTGTCGGAAGTGCGTATTATGTTGCTCCCGAGGTGCTTCATCGATCTTATGGTACCGAAGCAGATATGTGGAGCATTGGAGTAATTGCCTACATTTTGCTTTGTGGGAGCCGGCCTTTCTGGGCGCGCACTGAGTCTGGAATATTCCGAGCTGTCCTGAAGGCAGAACCAAGTTTTGATGAGGCCCCATGGCCTACTCTCAGTGCTGAAGCTAAAGAGTTTGTAAAAAGGCTGCTTAATAAGGATTACCGCAAAAGGATGACTGCTGCACAAGCTCTCAGTAAGCACCAGATTTTTTTTGTCAGTGTCATATTGTCCTATTCTTCTGCGAAGCAATGCTTAACTGTTTACTTACATAATGATATCTGCAGGCCATCCATGGATCCGTAATGCTCAACAAGTGAAGATTCCTTTAGATATGATAATCTACAAGCTTATGAGAGCTTACATCAGTTCATCTTCATTGCGAAAGCCTGCTTTGAGGGTATGCACTCAATCGGACTTGAAAAAAGAAAAAAACTGTTTAGGATTCTTATGCTGGTCTTAGATGACTGTTCTATATCTTGAATTAATGCTATATATACATGGCTTGAGAGGTCAACTTCTAATTTTGGCATGAACTTTCTTGCAAAATTGCTCTACATAATGTATTCCCTTACTAATTATTCTGCTTTACCTGCAAATGGTTAATCTGTTTTTGAATTTTTAAGTGCGTTATCCATGTGCCAGTTGACATGGCTATACCTTGTGTGTTCCTTTCACGTCTATTAGTACTATTAGGGAATTATTTTTCCCCTTTCTGTACTCCTTAATGCCTTTTGTTTGGGTTCATGCCCTTATGTCTTGACTCTGAGCCATTTTAAGGGATCTCCATACATTTTGCAGGCCCTAGCTAAGACACTGACAACAAATCAACTCTTCTATCTAAAAGAGCAGTTTGAATTGTTGGGTCCAAACAAGAGTGGCTATATCTCCTTGCAAAATTTGAAAGTGGTTTGTAATCTTACCTTGGTCATTCAATCTAATGTATAGCATGCAACTGCGGAATAAGTAAATTGAACTTGCAGGCCTTGGTGAAGAATTCTACGGATGCAATGAAGGATTCTAGGGTTTTTGACTTTGTTAACACGGTAAGCCTCCTTCATAGTATCTTCAACTGTATTAGTATTGGACTGAGATAACCACTTACCTGCCCAAGTCATGAAACTAGGTGTGCACTCTTCAGTACAGAAAATTGGATTTTGAAGAGTTTGCTGCTTCTGCCATCAGCGTTTATCAGATGGAAGCTTTGGAGACCTGGGAACAGCACGCTCAGCGTGCATACGAACTATTCGATAAGGAAGGCAACCGGCCTATTGTAATCGAAGAACTTGCATCGGTATGATTTGAGCTGTACTTTGAAGAGTTCATGCATGATTACTTAACATCGCCAATCGTGTATCTTTCGTTTGTCAGGAACTTGGACTTGGCCCATCAGTCCCTCTTCATGTTGTTCTCCAAGACTGGATCAGACATGCCGACGGAAAGCTCAGTTTCCTCGGATTCATAAAACTTTTGCATGGAGTTTCCTCCCGATCGATCCCGAAAGCCTAAGATAAATTATTCTTGCATCAACCAAGGAGATAATTGATGGCTAAGCCAATCTCTTGCTGATGTTTGTGTGTCTGTGACTGTTTGAGGTGGCTGGAGGATGGCTTGAAACCAAAACCAAAGAAAATTTGACGGTCTTGTGTAAGAGGTAAAAAGGTTCCTGCTTATGCGTACCGTTTCTACCCCTCCCCTTGCCAAGTCCATTGATGTTGTACTGAAGCTGTGTAGACGAATGTACAGATGAGGATAGGAAAAGAATATGGAAGAGCTAAAGATTTGAGACTGCTGTTTGTCAATGTCTGCATTGTAGTGCTCCTTTTGTCTCAAACAAGATATTAACGTCTCACCTTACTACACCCTTGTGTTAAATCACATCCCTGATTGCAGATTGCATCGTGTATTATTCATGTCTTTGTACTTCTTGCAATAGCTTCTCTGCAGTTGTGTGGCATGCGATATCTCAGAGTTGCCCGGTCCATCCATTGATGATGGGAGATCAACATTTTCCAGCAAGTCTGGCGCTGCTACTATCCAAGCAGCCAATAAACCAACATATTTATATTTGCATGCTATTGAAACAGCATAATTCAGAATTAAGGCAATTACCTTTGCACGGTTGCAGCCTTCATGAACAGTACACAGCTCGGAACCCATCGAATGAGCTGTTACTACTCATCCAATGCAGTATTATGATGTCCTCTCTTTATCGCTCTCTGTTCATAACAAAAGCGCATCGCAATTCACTGTGGCATTGCTGCTCTGGGTGTACATGTACAGCGCTGTCAATGCTGCGCTGTCGCTATCGTGCAAGGAAGCAAAGGCGCTGGACCTGGACGGCAGTACGGCAAAGCAAGTCCGGTCAAGTTCGATGCCGAGTCCGGCCGGAGGGGGCCCACTGACAGAGTCAGAACGGTAAGAGAGCCAGAGAGACCCATCGAACCTCTCTCTGAACTTATCACGGTCAAAACAGCCGTCACCTCTGGGACTAGCATCTACTCAAATCATTTTACAAAACAAGTACGAAATCCCATCGACGAGTCTACGACATGAGTGGCTCCATTTTGGCTGAGTCGTTGAAGGGAGGTTTGGTTGTCTCTTGGAAGACGTTTCTACGCGTTTCTTCGTACGCAAAAACTTATTTTTTTTTGCGTGCGAGTTTATATGGCAAAAACATTTAAGAATTATGTGATGAATGTGAAATGTACGAACCATGTTGGATTTTGGAATGATGTGCCATGTGACTATGTGAGTCTGTGACATGACCAACTCAGGATTTCAGCCTGTATGGTCCAGGGATGGAACATGTTTGCTTGCCTGTTTGGCCGCATTTGTATCGTGTAAAATCGTGGTCACATGTTTAGTTTGGACTTTGGAGTGACTGTGCTTGTTTGTACTGTCACAAGGCTCCTCGAAGAACACAAAGTAAATTATTGGTTAAATTGACTTGGTTTTACGGTTGTGATATGAGCAAAAAAGTTTATTAAAAAAAAGGAAAAGAAAAGGAGCTGCCTCAAAAGACATGGAAGAGGTATCCAAGGTTGCAGCGAAGGCGAAGCAGAAGAAATGGCTCAAAGTGTCAGTAGTCTTATGTACTTTGTAATTATGCACTGAAAGTTTCTTAAAAGACTTGAGAGGTAAACTTGAAAGAAAAAAACTCGAATCCTGGCAAATGATGGGAGACTTTGTTCAAAGAGATTATAGTAGTATGTTTTCATGCTGAGTTGTGTTTTATTTAATGTTAAATTTGAACACTGAAATGTCTCAAAAGACACGGCTCAGAGCCTATGAACAAAAAAGATCAGAATGGAGTAAAGGTGGCATGAACAGACGAACAGTTTACAGTTAGAACACCTCAAAAGAAGTATAGCTTTTGTGAGGGGCTTAAAAGATGCATTGATGATATACATACAGTGAAAGTTCAAGTAAAGGTTCATTCAAACCATGAAAGCTGGAAAGTGAAAAGAAAGTGGAAAAAATTTGAGTGAATTTTTCAGATATTAGACAGGGGGAAACAAACGTAAACAGAAGAATACGGTGTTGGGCTTCAAAATTTGTTCAAAGGTAAATGTCAAATACAAAATACAAATTTTCTAAAAATATTTCACAACACATGGAGATGCGGGGTGAAGTCTTCACTGTTCTAGTTCTGTGTATAGTATTTTTTCCGTAAATAGCCGTGACTGCGACAAAATTTCAGAAATAACCTCTACACAGTAAAAACCAGCGGACTGGGTGTCGGGACCGGATTTCCAAATCCGAACCCTTTGTGTATAACATGTACTAGTCCAGGAAAAGCTAGTACACACAGTGGAAACAATGATGACAACATATCCATATCACGAATCAAATAATATTAATTAAGCAAAAGGGTATTAGCCCTATGGCCAATTATTACAAACAAGCAGCCTCATGGCTTGAGTTCAATAAGAAACAGCGAAAATGAAATAACAGCAATAGAGTGAGCCCATCCATTTGCCCAACAGGCAATCGACTGGAGTACGCGTCCTAGCATTCTGGATCGCCTTCGTCGTAACCACAAGCAAAGAACTCGTAGTCGTCTTCAGCTTATGCGCACCCCTCTGTGGAAAGTTGGAGATGTTGCAAGGGTGAGCACAAAATGTACTCCGCAAGTCTTGGAAACATAATGCATGATAACTATATGCAAAGCTAAACAATTGAAGGTATAATATGTCTCTTTTAGCATAAAGTAAAGTTTAACTGTAAATACAAATAGTAATTTTATAAGCATCATTTGACCAAAATGTAATAGCATAGTAATTGAATTTGATGTCAACTATAACAGGTTCTATTCACCTAACTGGCTTCATATGCCAAACCATAATCCAAGAGTTCCATCTACTCACGGATTGCCAAACAATCATTTTCCTTTCAAATAAAACCATAAAATCTACAATGTGCAAGCGTACCTCGCCTGCCCTTGATCGTGGATACGGTTACTTAAGTAGTTTTAACTCTGCAGAGCGTGTACAGCTTTACCCACAAGACATGATCGACTCTTGTTGCCATGCAATTAACACACTTCCTTTGGTGTGTCGGCAGAAAGATCATGACAAGGCCTTTACAATGTACAACCCCATTATTAACCTCGCCCGCTAAGATTTCACCGCTGAAGGGTTATAGCTGCCCAGTTGGAAGCCCCTTCTTGTGCCTGCCTACATCTGGCATCCACCAACTGGCGAAGTATAATAATGAGATGCACAAATTAATTAGCTAGGTCGTACTCATATAGATTTGTGGTTGTACGGTAGTGCTTGGTCCATGATAACACGTGTTTCGGTCATTAATTGGCTAGGGCGAAACATTCACATTCCAAGGTCTCGTGCTTCTGCACCCGCCAAACATCCATTCGCCCTAGTCTAAACCATATTTTCCACTTTATTTTATTTAAATAACAACAGCAACACCAATTGCCGCAACTTCACAAATAAGTTTCAACAATGTTTGAAATGATTCCCATAATGACATAATACTGAAACATTTAAGCTGGACTAAGCAATTCTACCGTCCCATGCTAATCTACTAGTTATCACCAAATAAAATAGCTACTATCAACTAGGGTGACAAAGGTTCGTTATAATTAATGTCAATGAGGGTATAACAAAGCTGGCATTTAACTAAACCCTGAAAATGTATTTAAAGTACATTGCATAAAAGTAAGCATGCATAATTTAAAACAACATAAACTTTTTATAAAATTTGGGATCAATATGTTCAAGGAAGACTTGACTTCGTTGCCTCCTGCTGGATCTACTTCCGACTGCTGGTTCGACTAGGCTTCGACTGCGTCGTCTACATGCGAAACGAGGCAAATAAATAAAATAAATTCAAAAAAATAAAAAATTGAAAAGAATAGTACTGGAAGATAGATATTGAATTTAGAAATTTTAATCACTGGAATCGGAGCTCGAACGAAGGAGAACGAGCTCCTGAAAGTTCCTCGGATCAGAAAATCAGAGAAAAAGAAAAAGGTTGACACGTGGCAGACTGAGATTGGCTGGAATTTTGGATTTTCGGGAAAAGAATAAAAAGAAGAATAATTGCCTCTGACACGTGGGACCCACGCGTCAGCGACACGGCTCACAGTGGACCGAGAGCACTGAGAGGACTCACGATGACGTGGCGGACCACGCTGATGTGGACGCCACGCGGTGGCTAAGGCTGACGTGGTGCAACATGTGGTGGCCAGCGCAACAGCTGACGCGACACAGGAGATGAAGCGGCGCGGCGCTGACGCGGTGGGAGGCGGGGCAATGCGGCTGCCACGCGGCGGCACATGGTGCTGACGCGGCACCAAAGATGGCACGCCTGGCGCGGAGCGGCCGGCTGCAAGACAACAGCAGCACGCCGGAGGCGGGGAAGACGACATGGCCGAAGCGCAAAAACACAGTGAAACCGAACCAGGCTAGGGGCAAAAGAGAGAGGGCGACGCGGGGAGCACAACGGCGCAATAAACGGCGGCGAAGGATCACCCACGGCGAAGATCCATGGCGGGGAAGACCTCTCAGGATGGCCGCGCTAAGGTTTGCGCGAGGCGGCGACTCAGTGCGGCAGGCGAAGAGAAAAGAGAGGGGGAGAAGGCGGCGGCTTTTATAGGCGTGAACCCCCAAGGAGTTTGGCACGGATATGACGCGAATGGCGAGGAAAACGCGGCAGCGGTTGTGGGGTTCAGGCGGCGGAGAGACTTCGGGGATGACGGCGTCGGTTGCTGACAAGCGGGCCCCGCGCGTCAGCGAGCGCGAGGCGGATCGGGCCGCGCGAGTTGGGTCGGGAGAAGGGGAATGGGCCGGGCGGCGCGGAGAGGAGGCGGGCCGGGCGAAGAAATTCGGCCCGAGAGGAAAAGGAAAAAGAAAAGGTTTTTCATTTTAGAAAATTCTAGAAAATTAAGAAAAAGCCAAAACAAATAGGAAAAAAATAGGAAAAATTCTAGAAATTTCTTAAAAATACTTTTAAGCATTTGCAACCATAATAAATTATTTTGAACTTATTTCAACTTAAAAGTTTGATTCAAATTATTTACTTGCACTAAAAGAAATTTTAAATTCACCAAAATTTTAAAAAGGCTCAAAAATGGAATGTTACACTGGGATGGTTGGATTTTCCTTAACTCATTTCCAGCGGTTCCGATCCGCTGGATTTTTTTTATTTTTCGGTCGGCCGGAATACCCTTTTTTGTTTTCCAGCGGACGCCGTGCGCGCGAAAATTTTCCAACGGTCCTAAACTGCTAGATTCCGATAATTTCTAACGGTTGAACACTGTTGGAAATTTTTTTATTCAGCGAACCAAAAAAATTTCCAGTGATCCGTACCTCTTCTTGCTAAGGGAGCGGTCTACCATCTGAGCTACATCCCCTTTGTTATTCACGTCCTTTCTTTAACTTACAGATATAGATAGTATTTCAGGCAGTGGGACAGAATGAGATCGATCTGTTAGCTTTAATCCACAAAGTATTTGGCACCACAAACTAAGTTTTTTTTAACTTGACAACAAACTAAGTTGATTGTATGAAATGTCCTGTTTCTAAAATTGTTTAAGGATCTTAATATGTCATAATTCATCTACGCCATTATAGATTAGAGATTCATCTACACGGAACACCTACTAATCCTGCAGGTCTTAACATGGGCTGAAACTTAGCCCGGAAAGCACTCCACCAAAAGGCCCAAATGGGCTTACGAGAAATTACAGGGCCCATATATCAGATCCCTTTCTTTCTCTTCTATTATCTCGCAAAAATAAACATTTCCGCACCACCCTGCCTCTCCCATGGCGATCCCCTCCCGGACCACCGGCAGCCGCAGGCAGAGGCCACTGCCGCTGCCCCCAGCGAGGGGCCTCCTCGCCGCCGTCACGACCGCGGCGGTTCTCTCCATCCTGTGCCTCCTGTCCTTCACCGACTCGCTGTCGTACCTGGGATTCCAGCCCAAGAACGTCGACAAGAGGGACAGCAGCCGCAAGTACCTGTACTGGGGTGGCCGCGTCGACTGCCCAGGCAAACACTGCGGCTCCTGCGCCGGCCTCGGGCACCAGGAGTCCAGCCTCCGCTGCGCCCTCGAGGAGGCCCTGTTCCTTGACAGGTAGTCTCGCCTCGTGCTTGCCACTTCTCCCGCATTGAGATCGCTAAGGTGGTCCTTGGTATAAAGAAATGGGAATGTGTATCTGGTGGTGAAAGATTTGTGGATTTTGACTCCAAATTGCACTGATCTTCCAGGGCACATAAATATTCCACTTAGAAGGGGTCAAATTGTTGCATAGACTGTGTGTAATGTGGGTTATGCTAATGTGCCGTGCCATGACTTCGTTTTTGTTGCTCTGCAGAATATTTGTCATGCCTTCAAGGATGTGCCTTAGTTCAGTGCACAATACAAAGGGGATACTTGATTCAAGCAATGCAACTTCAGACCAAAGGTTTTGCTTCTTAAGCACCTATGTCTGCCAATTGCATTTTGTCAAATTGAATTAGAATTTAAATATGCAAACTCAATGTTTTGACAGATGGGAAACAGGTTATTGTGCAACGGAATCTTTATATGATATGGACCTCATATCAAGAACTGTACCTGTTATTTTGGACAATCCGCAATCATGGTATGGGATAGTATCAAGAAGTACAAAGCTGGGAGAGGGAGGCGTAGCACATGTGCGAGGAGTTAGCAGAGCTGAACTCAAAGAAAATCCACTTTACTCAGATGCTCTCCTTATAAACCGCACTGCAAGTCCTCTTACTTGGTAAGAATTCGTGTTCCATAGGGTCCTTATGTCCAGTTATCGGCATTTTAGGAATTAGCTTAACGTTTAATAATCATACCAAATCGAAGCTACAAGCGATTCGTACACTTAAGTATAGACCTTAATCATCATTACAGTTCAGGTTTATGGAGTGCAAGGATCGGACCAAGCGTAGCTCTGTGATGTTACCATACACTTTTCTGCCAACTATGCCAGCAAGAAAACTGAGGGATGCAGCAAATAAGGTATATTTTCACAGAACTGATTTTTGTGCCATCTAACAAATCTTTTGATCAAAACTGACTACTCCAACCTGCAGATAAAATCATCTCTTTTCACACTAGCTTACTTGGCTCCATATTAATCTCTTAGTCTTGATTTTTATTATATGTTAATTTGTTGAATTTTGTTGGTTCTGTTGATCCATCATGAACTAGCGTGTGGAAACTAGTCTCTTTATAACTGATGCCTGATGGAAAACAATACCATCTGAAATCCAAAAATCATTAGAAATTACTTCCCTAGTTACCAGAGTAACCATGTGTGTCTTGTGTCAGATTCCCAGTTAAAAGCACTGGTGTTTCCAGTTTTTCCACATCCTCTAATAAGCAGCACTGCATGGTATACTATTGTAGTGGTTATATCGTTTGAATGTGACATATTACTCATGGGCAGCATTGGTTTTCTGCCTGTTGAAACTCACTAGTGTGCGGTGAATGATTATTTAGTATGCTGTCATCTCTTGCTATCATGAGTTTTTGTTTAATTGCCCTTCAGTCGTTCAGAGCTTCATGCTTGTCACATTTATTTGAAATAGGCTGCTGCGTGCTATCACTCCTGCTTCCTGTGCCTATTTAATAGTGCATATGCTAGCTACAGTTTGCTTGTGTTAAAGGAACTCTGTAACCTATTGAAGCTGTACTACATGCTATGGAGTGCTTTTCAAAAGGAATTTTTGGTAACAAATTTGCAAGCTTTGGTCTTTGTAGTAATATCTCCTGTATAGAATATTTCTATTGTTTGTTCATGTTTAGTGATATTCAGTACAGCATAGTCTTCTCACCCCTCTAAATCAGTGTGCTCTCTTCAGATGAAAGAGATACTTGGTGATTATGATGCTATTCATGTAAGACGAGGTGATTTACTGAAGAATAGAAAAGATGGATTTGGTGTTGAGCGGAGCCTTCATCCTCATCTGGATAGAGATACTCGCCCTGAGTTTATCAAGAAAAGAATTGTAAGGTGGATTCCACGAGGCCGCGCTCTTTTCATTGCTTCAAATGAAAGGACACCAGGCTTTTTTTCACCTCTATCAGACAGGCAAGTCTGACACCTTGTGTCGAGTGCTCTAATTGCATCAGGATTCAGATGTGATTACATTAGTGTTTGTTTTCTGCAACCAGTTTAGCACGGCCGAGTGATTTATATTCTGGCTTGACCAAGGCTTGAGGATTCTTTTTTGTTGTTGTCAATTACCTCAGGAACCGCAGTCCTTAAGTACTTAATTCAACTAAGAGCTTTCTCAATGAATTATCATCATGGATTGCCCATAGAAAAAAAAAGAACAGATAAAGATTTACTTAGCCATTAGCAATGCAATGTTTAGTTACAAAATTTGCATGTAGTTTCATGAGACAAGCTGGTTAAGATTATTATTTCTGTTTGCTATGGCGTGTATATAGGTACAGGTTAGCATACTCATCTAACTTCAGCGGCATATTGGAGCCAATAATCGAGAACAACTACCAGCTGTTCATGGTGGAAAGGTTAATCATGCAAGGAGCAAGGACGTTTGTGAAGACAATGAAAGAATTTGATAATGATCTTGCCCTCTGCGATGACCCTAAAAAGAACACCAAAGTCTGGCAAGAACCAGTTTATACAGATGATTGATGGTACGGTTGACCCTGCATCCATAGAGTACAGCTTGCATACTGATCTTAAAAGGTTCTTCAACAAGATGACCTGCACTACTTACCATGAGATGGCATAATGGTTTCACATAGATATGATGCAGTTTTTAGCTAGTATGATATGACATAAGGGGAAGACTGCTATTTCATCTGAAGTCACACTCAACTACTCAAGCACGCTGAAATCAACGCAACAGAACAAGAGGAAGCATTTGTGCAGTCAAGCTTGAATTAGCAGCAGATACATCTGCTCTTTCACGTCTTTTGTTCAGATAATATATATGTATGCTCAATTATTTGTTCCTTTATTCTATTTTCTTTATACTCGATCGGGAGGAAATTATAAGTTTTTTCTTGTCACACCTGTGAACCAAACTGTTGTGTATCCAAAATGTCAGTGTGGCAGCCGCTGGAGCTTGCTGTGTTAGCTAACGGTGTATATACACTACTCTTGTGTTGAGTTATATAACATCAATTTGTTCTTAATTTGTCATTTTTTGGAAGATGGAATATGTTGAGCATCGATCTTGCATATAGAGGACGAGGAGCATCTATTTACTCGAGGATAGTACAACACACTTTCGGTTTCGGCCGGTACTAGTTAATACTGCTTAATCACACCAGACGTTAATACACGCATATTCTATACCCTTGGGAGTTATGGTTGAAATAATTTGATCGGAGCCAAACTTTTTTTTTTGCTATATTTGTTTTCATATCTAAAATGAGTATATACACAAATTATGCTATAAAAATTGGACATTGATGTCCAATTTTTATAGCATAATTTGTGTATATACTCATTTTACATATTAAAAAAGATATATAGCAAAACTGAAGGGCTCTGATGAAATTTTTTCAACCTTATCGTATTTGAGTATCTTAGAATTAGTATTTAACTATACCAAAAGTGATAAAGAAGTATAAAACGTTCATTTAAGTAGTATATTGGAAGTGAGAGTACGTACTCCCAAGAGTACGAAAAAGGTATACACATACATATGTGGCAGTGTGGCACCATGGGACCTGGGCACCATAATTTTTAATGCGTGAATTCAAGCCAAATTCGAATATATTTTTCAAAACTTTCAGTTTTAGGGTATATACCCATCTATAACAATTCAAATGAAACACATACCTTTGAAAAAATATATTTGAATTCAAAGATTTGAACAAATTTAGATCACATGCTTTGCTGATTTATATATAAAATCAACACATACCTACAATCAAACTATCATAAAAAAAAGAAGCTTGAATTTCAGTTCAAACTTGCTTGAACTAGTTAGTAAACAGGTTAAGCTCAATATCCTAAAAATTCAAAAAAAAATCGCATGCAAATACATAGGGAAATACCCATTTTGGATCATGGCGCCCCAGGTAATTGTAATATATATATATACACACACGGTAGCGCTAATCTGCGCTTGCATGCAATGCTGCCTATTCTACGCTCGAGCTGTAACCCCGCATCGTTGAACTAGCCAATGTGAACACAAACGCTTACTGTGAACGCAGATCGATAGTAGATTATGTATACGTGCGCCAACTAATAAATTTGTTTGATAGTTTGTACATGAATATGTTTTTTCTTTGATTTAGCCATAACTTTTTATTGACAGCCCCGATTCACAAAAGGTTTTAATCAGTAGCTTACTGACGACGAGAACAACACATTGATATAAGTCTCGACGCATAAATCACATTTTACTATCCGTATATATAGATGTTACTATCGGTATACATAGATTTTACTACCATACCAGAGGTTTAGCAGCCTGTGCGGTAGTAAAATGTTACGATATATTCGGTAAAATGACAGTAAAAGCTCATTTGTTCAACGTTTATTAGCGAGACCTACATCATTATGTTGCTCTCGTCGTCAGTAAGCTATTGGTGAAAACCGTTCGTGCATTGGGGCTTTTAATAAAAAGTTATGGCCAAATCAAAGAATACACATATTCATGTACAAACTAGAAAACACATTACAGAAGACATTTTTACTAGTCGATTATGCGTCACTAGTAATGTGTTTCCTTGTTTGAACATGAATATGTTTTTCTTTGAATTAGCCATAACTTTTTATTGACAGCTCCGATGCACGAACGCTTTTTACCAGTAGCTTATTGACGATGATAGCAACATAATGATATAAGTCTCGCTAATAAACAATAATTTTACTAGCTAGTAACAGATTTTATTATCCGTATATAGATGTTACTATCGGTATACATAGATTTTACTACCGTACTAGAGGTTCAGCAGCCTGTGCGGTAGTAAAATCTTACGATACATTTGGTAAAATGGTACTAAAAACTCATTCGTGCAGCGTTTATTAGCAAGACTTACATCATTATGTTGCTCTCATCGTTAGTAAGCTACTGATAAAAACCGTTCGTGCATCGGAGCTGTCAATAAAGAGTTATGGCTAAATCAAAGAATACACAAATTCATGTACAAACTATAAAACACATTACAGAAGACATTTTTATTAGTCGGTCATGCGTCACTAGTAATGTGTTCCCTTGTTCGAATATGAATTTATTTTTTCTTTGATTTAACTATAACTTTTTATTGACAGCTTTGATGCACGAACGCTTTTTACCAATAGCTTACTGACGATGACAACATAATGATATAAATCTCGCTAATAAGCAGTAATTTTATCGGCTAATAACAGATTTTACTACATCTATATATAGAAATTATTATATTTCTATATAGATTTTACTATCATACAGTAGTAAATTGATATTTATTTGGCAGTAAAATTTGATTTATGCGATGTTTATTACCGAGACTTATATCTAAAACAAATAAAAATCAGATTCATGTATAACTAGGAAACGCACGCAACGCATGCTGGTGTATATGTCTTTGCATCTCTTGGTCACACACATGCATGCAAATTAATTCCAGACGATTAATCTTCCAAATTTTTCGAAACTTGTTATTTACGGTAATAAATGCTCCTATTCTTCCCGACGATTAATCTCTTGACCGTGTTATGCTCAGCTTAGTCGCGAATTCCGTAATGCTAATTGGTGGAACGCTAGGCTCGGTCGGACTGTAAAACTGATCGACGCTTAGAATAGCTTAAACTACACGCAGCTACAGAATAGTACTTATGTATGTATGTATGTGTAAAAAAAATTAACTAGGGCACCATGATCCAAAAATGGGTATTTTCTCTAGGTAGATTTCGAACGAAATTAGATCACATGCTTTACTGATTTATATATAAAATCAGCACACACCCACAACCAAACTATCGTCAAAAAAGAAAACTCTAGTTTGAATTTCAATTCAAAATTGTTTGAACTAGTTAAACTCAACATCCTAATAATTTTTAAAAAAAATTACATGCAATAGATCGATGAATATACTCGTTTTGGATCATTGTGCCTAGGCTTCAGGATGCCCCCAAAAAGTGTGTGTATATAAACCTAACTAAGAACATGAAATTTCGGATTAAATTTCATTTTCATTTTCGGATTAACTTCAGGATTCAAATTTCATTTTCGGATTAGATTTCGGCTGTGACCGAAATCCAAAATTTTGCCGAAATCTCATTATTTCGGACAAATCTCGGTTGAAATTCAAAAATAAAAATTCAAATCCGGTCCGTTTTAAACCGGAAAAATCCAAATTCGGCCGGTTTTTTTCGAAATTTCGAGCGGAATATCCAAAATTTTGGTGGTTTTGCACTGGCTGAAAAGTGAGGTAAAATATGACAAATTTTTTTGAAATTGTTTCTGGAGAGTCCTGACATATTTTTGATATTTTCATAAAAATTTCATATAATTGAATTCTGTGAAATTTTTAAAAACTCAAACATTGGCAATGTTCTGATAAAACGCTCACCGGCAATTTTGAAGTGA
Source organism: Otatea glauca (assembly GCA_036346275.1). Taxonomy (NCBI): domain Eukaryota; kingdom Viridiplantae; phylum Streptophyta; class Magnoliopsida; order Poales; family Poaceae; genus Otatea; species Otatea glauca. The sequence continues at coordinate 46,460,768 of CM070724.1, read as the reverse complement.
ATGAAAAATGGGACAAACCACGTTAGAAATATATGATTTTTTTTGCATGATTGTGATGCATTAATAATTTTTCCATAAAATTTTAAGATGATTATCAAGCTTTATGATTTTTTGGAAATTCGGACAGTGTTACTGTCGTGTTAAAAGCCTTACCGGTAAAATTGAACGAAATGAAAAATAGTTCAAACCATATTAGAAAATTTTGAAAATTTTTGTGTATGGTCCTGATATATCTTCAATGTTTTTATAAAATTTTTAGATGATTATCAGACTCGAGAAAATTTATAAAATTCTGACAATGTTACTGTCCCAATTATGTTCATTCTGTTTTTGATTTTTTAGAGATAACACATGAAGTTAAATTATTTAAAAAAAATTATGTATGATAATAAACTACTAAAGATAGTACCATAAAATTTTAAGATCATAATCAAACTTTTATAATTTTATAAAATTGCAACAGTTTTTGTGCTAAAATTTTAAAATATTTCAAAAAAAATAAGTTTTTCGACAAATTATCATCAAAGATCACTTTATTATGGGTTATTGATGTAATTGAAGTCAAATCCGGCCATAAAAAAGCAAAATCCGGATTTTTTTTCATGAAAATTCTCCGAAAAAATGAATGTCTTGTAGCATTTTCAAAAAAAATTCAGTCCAATAATTTAGATCTCGTGGGAGCCCAAAATTTTTACGAAATTTGAATCCTTGATGTCATCAACTTTGAATAACAACATGAACTTACATATACTGAGCCACGTGCTCATCAGACACGACGATCGTACAAGGACAGACAAATCGAGTCAATGATGCAGGAACAAAAGATCAGTCTGAACTCTGAAGCATGCATTAAAATGGCACAAGAAATGATCATACCATAGCCCCGATGCATGACACAGACACACACATGTGTCTGCAGCATATCCGTATTTGTAGTACATGCATACAGATCCAGATCAATTCCAGATATGCATGTGTTTTTGAATGGATCGAGAGGCTTCAGATGATCATTGGCCTGGGCTGGGGTGTGCCTAGAACTATCCATGCAACCACACTGCCTGTGTACGTAGCCCCTGTACATCCGATCTCTCCATCGTCGCGCATTGCCGCATCGTACATGCATGTTCATCCGTATCCATAATTCCATACAGAACCTCAACCGACCAGATTGCACCGGTTGCAATCTAATAATGTATATACCACTGAAAATGAAATGTACTTGTAAAACTAGTGAGCTTCTCGCCTACTCCGCCGGCCGTCACAATAATATTTGGACATCGATACATACACGGTCTCGTAGATATAATTTTGATTACTAATTTTTATTATTATATATTTATAAAGCTTAATAAGTTATAATATTATAAATTCGATATAAATATATATATATATATATAATTTTATGTGTCTAATTTAAATATTTAAAATATATTGATAGCCAAAGTTTGTAATATTTAAATATAAAGAGGTGCGTCAATGTTTTTCTTTTTTACAGTTGCACAAATATTAAAGCATTAATGAAGGGTAGATGGAGATTACTTACCCCTTCGTTTGCTTCAAGATTTGTGCAACTTGTATTAGAAGGGAAAGCATTGAAGCATTGCTCTTAAATATATGTAACCTAAAATGAATTTTTTACTGGAGGGAGTACGGGAAACAAGCAAGCGTATCTGGCTACTTCACACCAAATGCAATACAATAAAGCATATATAGTTAAGAGATTGATAGGGGGGAAAATTAGATGCCTTGACTTAGCATTTAGCAGCTAGTCTTTTCACCAGCAAGACCCAAGATAGCGCCCATGCTGCAATGCATGGCAAGAAAGAACAGAAGGGCGCAAGACTACTTGAATTGATCGATCCTAGCTAGCTAATAAACTCTCTGTAGTGCAAGTGCAGATTAACACATGCACCTGCTTGAAAATTAATTTCAGAGCGTCCTCAAAAGAAACCGAGCCTAAGCTAGCTACTGCTGCTCCTCTCTACCTCTCTATATGTACACGAGAGCAGGCCTGCCTACACCTCTCTTCCCTGGTCATGGTCGTTGCCCTCTTCCCGGTGCGCCCGGTTCTTCTTCGTCCCCTGCAGCGCCACGCCGAACAGCTTCACCGTTTCGTCGTCGTCTACCTCCGCCGACGGCCTCGGCGGCGGCGAGTCTGGGTCCAGCTCCAGCAGCCTGAAAGAGGACGCGCCGTCGGCGCCGGGAATCTGCGGCGCCGTCGACGAGGGGCTCGTGACCGGCGCCACGTGGTTCTGGAGGAAGTAGATGATGTCGTTGTAGAGCTTCTTCATGTGCGCCAGCTCCGAGAGCAGCAGCGAGTTGCGCCGCCGCAGCTGCCGGTTGTCCTCCGACAGCGCCGCCAAGAAGTCCCCGCCGCCCCCGTCATTGCCACCGCTAACACCGCGTGTGGCGGTCGGCTCTTCTTGGAAGTGGTACACCGGGTGAGTCGGCGGCGGGGGCGGCGGCGAGAAGGGGTTGAGGTGGTGGCCGTGCTGATGGAGATGGTGGTGATAGTGGTGGTGGTATGGTTGGTGCGGTGGCGGCGGCGGCGGCTGCGACGACTTCCTCCGGTGGATCTCGGCGAGGAGGTGCTTTGCTCCCTTCCTGAAGAACTCGTTGGCGAACTCCCACCTGTCCGCTACTATCTTCCTGAAACCCTGCATCAACGTCAGCAATGGCAAAACAAGTTAGCTACTACAAATCCAAGCGATGAAATTATGGCAAGATACTGTAGCACCTTGCCATTGCAGCTACATTGGCAGATGATGCTCATGTACTAGCTAGATGTGGTAGACGAATGTTCAACATTGTTGTGTATGTAGTCATGTCATGTGGTGTGGTAAATTTGTAATGCATCATGCATGGTATATACTTGGCACAGAATACCATAGGCCGGGTATATTTATCTCTGTGTATCGTGTCAATCTTTTCCCAATGATTGGGAGTGGAAACTACTGATGAGGAGAGTGTATGTATACATGCATGTACATGGATCTACGACCAACTTGTGCTACGTACTATCCTCCACTTTACTTACTATGCATGATCATTTGTACACTCGTTTTTGCTATTTTGGTTTTCGTCAAGGGAGAGTGATGTGCATATATGGGCTCTACTAGTAGAGCAAGTGACAGAAGGGGAGAGAAGCTTAGAGCAAGTACTAATTAAGTACATTAGGGAAGCTAGCACAGTGTAGTACTGGGGCAAAAGGGTGATAAGATTGTCATCAACTCATGTTTCCAAAAAACAAACTAATTAATATACACAAATAAACAGTCAATATTCAGGGTACTTCTCAATTATCATCTTGTGAGAAGACCAATCAATCAATGTACCAAAAATCTTCTAACTTACGTATATATGGCTCCCAAATTAAGAGCCAAACTAAAAAGGGGAGACGAAATCCACCTTAGATTAATTATATGTAGAGCAAAAGAACAGTGGATGAATGCTTGCTCTCAGCTCTAGTTTGTCAGAACTAGGAAGCAAGAAATCGGCTAGTTGGAAACTTGGAACGAAGGTCACACCAATGCCTTTCCACCGTGCAACAAAATCTGATAAAAGGAGGACTTTAGCATGCTAGCTTGTCACATTATAGGAAACAAGAGACACCAACCATCCAACAAAATGCATGCATTGACCAAAGTCACCAAAACCAAAAAAACACAAAAACAAGGTCCCCATCCATCTGCAGCTACAACCTTGCATCATCCAACACATCAAGAAACACAAGCACACACATCATATCTCACATCATGCACATCCATAATGTAACTATATATCTAGAAGCAAGAACAAATCGATTAAGCATGAGCTAGCTAGCTAGTAGCTCGATCGAAAACTCGATAGATTGTGCATATATGCATGGTTCATGTAGACATATATGCATGTAGATAGATACGTACATAGGTGTTGAGCTGCCTGACGAAGCTGGAGAAGTTGTTGTGCTTGAAGTAATTGGGGAGGAGGTCTCTGGCGAACTCGGGCGGGCGCCAGACGACGAAGGTGGTGTCGTCCTCTCCCCACGACACGATGTAGTCGGTGCAGGGGTCATCCACCAGCTGGTACGTCTTGGTCAGGAACGGCGCCGGCACCGGCTTGCCGCCGTGCGCCGAGCTCTCCATCGACACCACCATCTCACCGCACCTCTCCACGAGGAAAGCCATGGCCGACGACCACCTTACTACAATCTGCTACTACTATGCGTACGTATCAGCTCGGCCTCAGCGCAAGAGGAGAAGATGAGGAGGTGAGAAGAGAGTTCTCTTAGCAATATAAGCTATAAGCTAGCAGCAGAGGAGTGAGCGAGTGTGAAGTGAAGACTGAAGAGAGAGAGAGAGAGGCTGCCTCTCTTTAGCTCTATATCTCCAGTCTCACTGTCTCGCACTCACACACACAAACACACACATGCACACTCACCAGTCACCACCCCACGTCCCCACGAACCCCTTCAAATATTCTCGTGTGGGTCAGTCGCTGCCTGCCTGGACCGCTGCTCGCTTGGGTGCCTCTTTCTCTCTCTACCCTCCTAGCTAGCTGGGCTAGTCTTCCCTCTCTCTCTCATCATTATATATGCGTATGCATCGACATCTGTGATGAGGGCCACCGCAGGGTAGTGTGGCTGTGCGGGCAAGGTTTCAAATTTCGTCCCGGGCCAGATAACAAAATTTTTGGTAAAATTTCGAAATTATTTCAAACAAAATTTGAATTTGAAAATTCAAATCCGGTCCAATCTGGAAAAAAAACCGAAATTCGGCGAAAAAACCCGAAATTTCGGGCGAAATTTCGGATTTTTTGCACTGGCTGAAAAGTGGTCTAAACGTTATCAAAAAAATTTGAATTTATTTTTTGAGGTTTCTGACACAATGCTGATGTTCTCACAAAAATTTTAGCTGATTATCACATCTGAGGAATTTCTAAAAATTCGGAGAGTGGTACTGTCCTGATAAAACACTGACCGACAAGTTTGATCGGAATGGAAAATGGTACAAATCAAGTTATAAACTGTTGAAATTTTTTGTGCATGGTTATGATCCATAACTAATGTTCTCATAAAAATTTCAGCTGATTATCACATGTGAGGAATTTTTAAAATTCGGAGAGTGGCGCTGTCCTGATAGAACACTGACCGACAAGTTTGATCCGAATGGAAAATGATACAAATGAAGTTAGAAACTGTTGAAATTTTTTGTGCATGGTTTTGATGTATCTATAATACTCTCATAAAATTTTCAGATGATGATCAAACTGTATGAATTTTTAAAAATTCGAACAGTACTACTGCCATGTTAACAGGCTTACCGGCAAACTTGAACAAAATGAAAAATTATGTAAACCATAAATTTTTTTGAAAATTTTAGAGAATGGTGATAAGGAAGTTCTTAATATCCCATAAAAATTGTGATTCATGATCACACTCCAGTGAATTTATAAAATTCTTACAAGGCACAGTACCATTTATGTTCTTTTCTTTTTGATTTTTGAAATATAATATGACAAACGAAGTTCAATGTTTACATAGATTTGATTGACCAAACAAACAAAGTTGAATTTTTTAAAAAAAATTATATAATGTTACTGAGTCAATTATTAATCTCTCAAAAAAAAATTAGATCATAATCACACTCAAGAAAATTTATAAAATTCTGACAATATAACTGTCCCAATTATGTTCATTCTGTTTTTGATATTTTAAAGATAACAAATGAAGTTAAATTATTTTTAAATTTTTTATCTATGATCCTAATCTACTAAGTATAGTACCATAAAATTTTCAGATTATTATCATGCTTGTACAATTTTATAAAAATCTGACAGTGTTTCTGCCAAAATTTTAAAATATTTAAAAATTAGTTTTTTCAACAAATTTTCATAGGATATGAATTTCCTAAGGGTTATTGGACCAAATCCGGCCCTAAAACTTTCAAAACCGGTCAAAAAACACGAAATTGCGCCCAAAGAAAAGAAATTTTGGATTTTACTGTAGCAATTTCAAAAAAAATTAATTTTTTCCCCGGCCGGTACTTGCGATTTTGGGGTGGTCCGAAATCCGAAATTTCGCCGAAATTTTGAACCTTGTGTGTGGGTGCTTCAAGTTCAAAATGCAGTTGGGGAGAAGAATGACGATGCAAGAGATAAAGAGAGTCAAGAGGAGGTTCTTTCGGCATTTAGCGTCACTTCATACTTAGCCACTTTTAGGGCATACGTTTTGTTTGGAGAGGGGAGATCGATCGAAGCGTAGAATCTATAATGACAATACCATATGTACTCCCTCCGGTCACAAATAGTTATTGTTTTAGATATTGACACGGTTTTTCAAAACAAAGTTTTGACCACTAATTTCTATTATAATATATTTATAAAGCACAATAAAATTATAATAGTATGAAAGTATTTTTCAAGATAAGTTTATACGTATGATCTTTATGTATCTAATTTAAATATTTAAAAAGATATTGATAGTCAAAATTTTAAAAGTTTGACTGTAACTATATCTAAAACGACAATTATTTGTGATTGGAGGGAGTAATTATAATATACGTAGATGCATTTATAGACATATGCAGCTGAAGCACGCATCAAGTAGGTTAAAGCTAGTTTCTTCTTATGTGGAGTATGTGCTTATCCTTTCAACTGGCAACCCTGCCCAAGATTGGTCAATGTGAAGCTGCAGCTTTACAAGAATTGTTTAACGATCAGTGTGCATATACGCTCAATCAGATCTCTCCAGAGTCCAGAGAATGGCCATGAGCTGGATGCATGTTTTCACGTTTTGCTGGAACCATGCATGCATGCAGACGTCAAGCAGATGGGCGTGCAATTAATCACCTGTGCATGCATGGGATAATCGTAGTTGGTGACATAAGCCAATTAATACAGATGCACGACTGAATTAAGAGAGGGAATGTGCATGAGATGTTGCTTTGTTTATGCAGCATCTGTATATCATGTACACCTCTGCAGATCGATTGCAATACGTGTTCAACAGATATATAGCTCCAAACTAAAGTCTCCGTGGGTGTACGTACGGCGATGATTTGACGTGATGGAACAAGAGAAGAACAATTTCGCAATAAACGATGGATACATGGGGGCATCATGCACGGGCTAATAATTTTAAAAGGAAAAAAAGAAAGAAAGAAAGAGAGAAAGAGAGAAGAACTCTGCAAGCTGCAAGAGGAGAGATAGGAAGGATCAGGCAGGGCATGCAGCGCTGCAGCTCGGTCGACATGAATCCGTGCAGAGATCGAACAGGAGAAGCACATAAATTGTACTGCACGGCCCGAATCGTCATGGTATTTAGTGATCAAATTGTTCTCCTAGCTACCCATCCCATGCGGCTGTGCAGCGCACACATGTACACATGTCTAGTTGCAAACAATGAAAGATACTTTTGTGCCTGCTGGTGACTTGCAAGTTTCAAGGCAGGCCCGTGACTTCCATGGAACGGCAAAAGCAGAGAGCAGAGAGAGAGTGAGAGATGAGTAAATATACTCAGTGAGTACTGACCGGTGTAAGAACCATGCATCCATCCACTGCTTGCTATGCTAGGGATCCACTTTTGATGCAAGATCATTTTCTATTGCCCTTTCCCTGTCATTGGCCTGCTGCATGGGTGTGATGAAAGGCTGCTGCTTCCATTAATATCATATCAATGTGCAAGAAAACAAACATTCCCCCAACTTTTCAACCAGTATTGAAAGAAACAAAACAAAGTTTTTTCCCCTCTTCTTTCCTCTCTCCCTCTCTCTGGTCCCAATGTAACACACCATGTACTGATGAGTTGCCTTGCCTGCACAGTGGCTAGTGGCTAGTAGCTAGCTAGCTAGTACCTGACCTGCCTCAAAGACCTTGCAAGATCAGGAGGATTAGCTAGATTTGTGCATGCTCTCCTTCTCCACCCCAGCTTCATCCATTTCCTTCTTTGATCCCAAGCTTCCAAGTAAGCAGTAAAGCACCAGTTTGGATCAGTCAAACTAGCCCCAAGATCCACCCCAGGGCTGCCCTGCTGATGATAGATAGATGGATGCATCTAGCATAGGGTTTTGGCATGCAAGTACTCATGAAGATGCCACAAGCTCCAAGCAACATATACATATGCATCATTGCAGGTGTCAGCTACATATGTGGCTGGTCTAATGCAGTACACTACTGGCCTTAGGCGTCCAACAGCTAGTGTATAGCCTACAGCTTTCAGAGGATCAAAAAGAAAGAAAAACTTCAGAAAGAATTCATATAAAACTAGCAAGAAGCAAGTTACAAGGAGTGAGGTACAGAGATGATGATACCTAGAGGTACAAGGCAGGCATGCATACATGGGTGATAAAACTACTTGCTTTAGTATGCATTGTGGATTGGCTGTGTAGTTTGAATATTATGGAAGATTCTGTTCCATATATGACAAGTTGCTGTAATGATATATATGTTTGTAGTAGACATTTTATGAGTACATCACATGACCTTTCCATCCCCACATGTGGCCCACTGCATTTGTGGCCAGGTCTAGATCTATCTTTGACTGGGAAAATATGCATAGAATAAGGGGAGAAAACTGATGTAGAGATCATGACATCTCATAAGATATATATGTATATTACATTATTACATGTGTGATGTAGTGACAAGTGAGCTAGAGAGATGAAGCAAAGAAAAGAATGTCATGTTCTTCTCTAGATCAGGCCCACATTATCTGATGACACCATGCCATGCATGCTAGATGCCGTTAAAAACCAGTTTTCTAGACAGTATTGTGCTTCACAATGTCTCTCTCATTTCAAGATTCCTCTGAGATCATTAATTCTTTATCATATCATTGCATGCAAAAGATACTGTGGTGCACTGGTGCTTATATGTGTGCATACAATTTGCTGCGACACTGTACATCTGTGTATTCGTGCAATGAACTGACTGACACTCGAGAGTCGAGAGGGTAGCTAGCTAAAGCTTTGGAGACGAGGTGATTAGAATAAGGAAGATATGCTCACTAGAAGATAGCAGCCCTATGCAAAAGATGAAGCTGTTTGTTTGTCTAGGTGTATATAGATCATCAGATAGGGCAAGGCATACAGCTCATTTGAGGAGAGGCCAAACCGCCAAAGTGTATGTATATGCCTCTCACTCAGCTCCCTAGGCTCCATAAAAAACAGCTGCATCTTGGACTTTAGTATGATTGCCACTCACATACCTGCAACTGCAATAACCTTGTGGAGGATTAGACAATTAGATATGTACTTGATTAAAGAGAGATCTAGATGTTTATGTTGTTCCTATCTAGCTAGCTCTTAATTTGCATTGGACTTGAATGGCTAATATACTAGTACAGTACTGGTTGGCACAGAGATCTCAGCCGTGCATGTAGCTAGCTAGCTAGGTCCACAGCTAGTACATCTTTCCAGGTTTCTTATTAGGCATGTATAGATGTTTGTCCCTTGATATGTACTAGCTAGTCACTACTAGCTACTACTGGAGCTCTAGAACTAGAGCTAATAAGATAGGGAGATGAATGGGAAAGACCAGATCTTCTGCTGTGGTTGCATTATATAAAAGGTTGATTCTTCTTTCACCACCTCTATGCAGAAGAGCTTTTCATGTAGGTTTAAAAAAAGAGGTTTTTTGTAGAAAAAAGGAAAAGGGGAAAAAGACACTCCAAAGATGGGGACGAGGCTGCTAGACAAAGGAAGCTTTTCAGAGAACATTTCCTTCTTTTTTCAGAGAGAGAGAGAGAAAGCGCCGGGGGGTGGTGGTGGTGGTGGTGGTCAGAGGTCAGAGCATTAAGGGAGGAAAACCGATTAAAGTCTGTGCACATAAAGGAGCTGTAAAGATGAGAATTTACCACCACCACTACCCTCTAGGCCTCTACAGCCTCCTAACTTTTTCCAAGCTCTTACACATGTGCTGTTCATGTACATCTGATCCCTCCCTCTTATCATGTTCTGCCATGGCCGGGTGGTGCCCGGATATGGAGAATAGGAGTATGTTCCTCTGAGCACTAGATTTAGATGTTTCTCTACCTTGATAAACTAGGGCCGTGATCTAGCTTGTACATGTGTGGGAGAGCGAGAGACTTCTAAAACACCTTGTACATACTCGATCAGCTAGCTGGTTCTCTGCTCCATGCTCGAGAACAGCCAATACACCATTCGTGCATATATATGCATCTGAATATACAGCGTGAAACTTGGCTTGCTCTGAAACACTTTAGCATCAGGCTTCTGTACCCTCCAAAAGAAAACTATATGTACAACTGTATAGATCTCTGCAGGGTAACTATAGGTATCGATAATTCGACATGGACGAGTTTGTTACCTCATGTTCAGTAGTAAAAATTTGCTTCTGATTCTCTAAAACCTCCTCTCATTTCCCTGTGAAAAGATCGAGCAAAGCATGAAAGCATTTTTCATGGTGTGTACATCATCCACCATCTCACACAGCTTTGGCGCAGGCAGGGGCAGCGGCAGGCGGTGCACGGACGAGGGTGGCCTAGAACAATCAAGCCCATCTGCTCGTGCACGCTGCGACAAGCGGCCTGAGTAACTGCGCGTATGGGTGTTGCGAGCCAGGCGCCCAAGCTCGTGCACTGCACACGTGAGTGGACGCCAGGACTCTCACCCGTGAAGCTTCCAATCTCTCTCTCTCTCTCTCTCTCTCTCTCTCTCACACACACACACTTAAGCTTGATCTTGTGCAACCTAGCTACCAATCTGCAGCATTGCATGGCCTGTGCGGTGCAGTCCTGTGCAGTGTATGATTCTCTCTCTCTCTCTCACACACACACAGAGACTAGCTAGTGTGATACTAGTATCTCTTTCTCACAGGGTCACAAGTGCATGGCCAAGGGCTCTTCTTACCTGTCCGGTCTTCTGTTGCTCCACATGGTGTCACATGCACCAATGCCTCCCCTTCCCTTCGATCTCCTATTTTTTGATTCACAGAAGACAACAGTTTCATATGTTTTCTTTTGTGTATCTACTGTTTGGCCGATCTGGACCTGCATCCATTGCACCAAACAACTGAGTTCTTTTTACTGCCCCTATGGCTATGCACAGAGCAGGGTAGTCACTCCCACACAATTAGACTTCACTAACGTCTTATCTCATAAGAATCTTAACTTCGCCTTAAAAAGCCATCCGCGAGGCTAGAAAAAATTACACTGAAACTATCCGGTTACCACAAAGAAGTCGTCTGTGTTATAAGCACATATTATCTGTGCCTAGATAATTTTTACAGACCGTTCGTAGAGAATAACCATCTGTGAGATAATATAGATGGTTGAAGTTAACAAGCCGGCTACGATTAGTCAGCTCGTCACAGACAGTTACGTCTGTCCGACAGTCTATTTTGCATCACAGATGGTTTTGTTTATTAACAATCTATGATGTGTTAGCCTTTCACATTCAACATAGTTTCTAGAACTATGTGATATTTCTCATAATATTGTTTGTTAGTAACCGTTTGCAATATTATGAGTTTAGATCTAGATTTGGTCACTGGTTCTCTCAAGCTCACTAGCTAGTTCACTCGAGCTCAGTTCTTTACACTCACAGGTTGGAGGTGATTGGTAAAAAAAGACCAAGAGAATTCAAAAGGAGCCAGTAAGTGTTTATGTTTTGAAAATCCAAGAGGTTAATATTTGGTTTTAATTTGTTTCATGCATACCTTGCTTAACTCTAGATCTAGTTGAGAAGAGAGAACATGGACTAGATGAAGATCCATTAATAGGTATTAATTATATAGTAGAGCAGGCATATCTTTTGATTAGGGAGAACACAAAAAAGAGGGAATAGAAAGATATCATACTTGTTTGATTCACCATAGCTATTTGGGTAATTGGCTATGTGATTTTTTTTGTTTACGATCGTCAATTAAATTGTAGATAGACTGAAGCTGGATGCATATTGAGAACCGCACAACGAAGGAATACATAGATGGTGTCTCTGCTTTTAAAAGAATTGCTGAGTAAAATATGCCGAATAAGGGATTAACATATGTGTATTGCCCTTGTATAGATAGCGAGAATGCTAATATGTTTACAAACTCAGCTCAGATTGAAACCCACTTAAATCGATGTGGTTTCAAAAAGGGGTATACACGTTGGACCAGTCATGGTGAGGAGCAATTGGATGAAGCAAGCATGAGTCAAATTGAGGGATATGACGTGCCCGATGTTGACAACGGTTTTGATGAGGACAAGCTTGATGATAACAATTTAGATAAGATGTTGTGTGATGTGGAACAAAATTATAGAATAATATAATATGATAAATTCAAATGCTTGATCGATGACTTGGAGAAACCGTTGTTCGCAGGTTGCAAGTCGAAATACACAAGGTTGGCCTCCGTGCTTGAATTGTTAAAATTGAATGCAAGTAATAGATGGACTAATAAGAGCTTCACGGGGCTGTTAGATCTGTTAGCGGACATGCTTCTAGAAGGAGACCGACTGCCCAAAATCACATACCAATCGAAAAAGCTTTTTTTGTCCCTTGAGAATAGAAGTAGAAAGAATATATGCATGTCCCAAAGATTGTATCCTTTGTTGTAAAGAAGGATTGTCGGAGTGGAGAATGTCATAGATGAGGAATAATACAATTAGTTCGATGACATGCCACCATTCAGGGATGACATACGAATAGATCTTAATTTTTTTGAGGAAACCGGCTATGCCCACATTGATCACTAGGAAGGGCTATACTTCAAAGGTAATCCACTATTCATATCTCTTTGGTACCATCAGGGTATCTCATTGTACCCTTTTCGTTTTTGCAGGTATGCGGCAAGTGGAATAGAGCAACCGAGAAGATGATTCTAACAAAGTCAGAACTTGTAAAATAATTGGAATTTGACAAATCCCAGAACATGAAAAAGTTCTGTTCCATTTTTCTTTAAGTTACTGGAACTACGTCATAATATCAGATTCAGCCAAGTTACTGAAACTTTGTCTTTGTTAGTTTGAGTAGTGAAAATAATATTACAAACAGCTAACATGAAAAACTGTCTATGATATAACACCAACACAAACGGTTCAACAGTTATAGCCGTCTGGGATATAACACAGATGGTTTTTTATTCAAGACCATCTATGATATGACTCATCACATATGGTTAATACATGAAAAAGTATGCTATACTCACCCTATCATTTCAGATACTCTCGTACACTATAAAATTGAACATCCCACCTAGTTGTTTCATATACTCACCACACTTAGCGCCTTCTTCTTGAAATCTAGGGTTGCCGTCGTTGTCGTCTCCAAGCCTCTCATCTCCGTCCTTTCCGCGCCATCCCATTGATATCTCCATTTGTCGGCTCCACCCCATCGCCGTGAGTATACCGTCAGTCACCATGTTAACTAGCATATAAAATGATGTATAAAAATGATAACTTAAAGATTTGCTACATATTTGCCCTATATTGTGTCATGTTCTTGTTCTCACATATAAGAGCTAGTCATAAAGTAGTAATAAATTGAGGTTAAAGACCTACACATGTTAGCCATTTTCAGATTGACAATGGTCACATTCTTGCTAGGAACTCAAGGCGACACTTATACCCTAAACATGAAACATGTTAGTTCATTTAATTTGAACTGTTTGCCAGGTTAATTTTGAATGGTGGGCACATGAAACATTGATAAATATACATATTTTTATATGTATATTGGATACGTGTACATAGACATGTACTTCAAGGACTTATTTCAGCTCTTCAACCTCATTGAGCTCGACATGTCAATCCTATGGTCATAGACGCACTAAGTATGTATCATCATATGCCTACTGTTCATTACATTATTTATATAGATAAATGTATAATAGCAATTGGTATGTCGTTTGCAAATACATGATCAAATTTGCAGCATGAAGATGGGAACCAGTCGAATTCCTAGACCCCGGCTTGATTGCCGAGGAGACAATAAAACAAGATGGAAACTTCGTTGTCGACTACATATCATGAGCGTTGCAAGCTCAGGTCGACAAGGAGTACATAATTACAACATACAATCAGAGATGAGTACTTTTTTCAGTACTTTACTCATAGATCATTGCTTCTAAAACACATTCTAAATCTAGGTGGGATGTCTTCATGACGTGTTACATGTAGGTTCCATTGGATTGTCCTGGTCATCATACTAAGAAGTAACAAGGTTTACTATCTTGATTCCATGTTGAGGAGTAAGCACGACTTGCAAAATTTGCAAGATGTACTTAATAAGTAAACATATTTTTTCTCTTTTTATCTACAATTGTCTCTCATCTACATTTCCATTACTTAAAAAGTGTCTTTCGGGGATTAATGTACATAGAGCTTTCAAGAATTATGTCGATCGTGGAGGGAGAAACAGAAAGGAGCGGGGCTACAATATGCTTCATGTGACGGACTTTCTGGTACAAGCCATATTTCCGACACAAACAAGAATTATCCTAATGTCCCTCCAATTGACAAATATATATTGTATTTTTGCAGTGCCATCAGTAGAGGAAAGACCATTCATTTGGCTTTTACGTGATGTGTGCCACATGTATGACCTTATCGATGCTCACCGGCCTCATATACTTATGCAATCCTAATTACATCAATTTGTCTATATTTCATTCTTCGCAATTCAAACTCTTTAGTAACAGCTATTCTTGCTTATGATAGGACATTAAATTCATCATGTCTACTTCCCCCCCCCCCCCCCGACATTCTCGGGATTGTTCGAGGAGAGCTCGTCGCATTCTTCCTTGAAGGATCAAAAAGGCGATCAGAGGGATGGGGTGAATAATCACAATTAAAAATTTCCCCCACTCAAAGGATCCAACCAGAACCTCACTAGAAACACTCAAGAGCAAAGGAGCAAATCAGAGAAAATTCGCTCTGGCCAGTACTACCGCAGTACAGGGGGTGGTAGTGCCAGAGGAGTGGTACTACCGCTGTGTATGGGCGGTAGTGCCGGCTCTTAGAACATAACAAGAACACAGCACGATCTCATAACGAAATTTGATGCAACTTTAGATCGGCTGGACCAACATCCAAGAATTTTTGTATGCACCTTATGGAGGTCAGGAACCTATTCCAGTCTTCAATCCAAGGGATTGATGTCAAAGTTCCGACCTTTTTCAATTCAAAGGAAGAGTGCATCAAAACCGGGCAAAAAACAAAGTCTTGGTCTTGGATTTGCTTCTGGGGTTTTGATGATCAAGGTGATCTTGTAAATCCTCTCACTTGTCACAGTAAGCAAGAACACAAGAAACAAAAGCCTCAAACGCGATCTACAAAGATTTCTCAAAGATTAAGCAAAAAGATCAAGTTCTTGCAAAATATTGCCTAGATGATGAGGATATGATCTGAAGAAGATTCATCCATCAATCATTCATCCTTGGCAAAAAAATCCACAAGCATTTAGAAGGAGGGGAGGCAAATCCAAAAGTGCGGAAAGTAAATTGAAAGAATTTAAATTGCGGAATGTAAATATTGAATTTAAGTGCTGAATTTAAAGCATAATATAAATACTGAAAATAAATTCAGAAGTAAGGAAATGAAACTTTTATTTCTTAAGAGGAAGGTTTATAAAGCCTCACAACAAAGTGGGCAAAGCTCAAAGGAGTACATGAAACCTTCAAAGGAGAGACACTCCTCACCCCCTCTATTTGTAGCAACCTCGAAACAATCTCCACCCTTGGATGACCTTCTTGGTCAAGAAACCTCATCAAGAGTTGAGATTCACTCCCTCATACATGGGCTAACCCACAACCCAATAACAAAATGGGTTTTGCACGCTTCTCAAAGCAAGCTAACTTGACCGCTACTCTATCCTCTAAACCGCAATCCAACAGCTCTGCTTGATCCGAGCAGCCCCAAGTTAGCATCTCAGTCGTTCCCTTGTCTTCTAGACTCACAGCGACTCCATCTCCGGTCATCCTCCGGCGATCCCGAACCGTCTGGACCTCGGTGCACCTCGCCTAGTCTCGGTTATCCTTCGTCTCACCATGACCTAGCACCGTCGTCCTGCAACCATCAAAAACAAAGAAACACATCACATAGCAATGTCTAAATTGATATGTAATAAACCTCACACAAATTCAAAATTTAATTCTCAACTTCGCAGACAAAGTTGGCACTACTGCCTACTAGGGACTGGTAGTACCGCTGGCCGGCACTACAGCTCCCCAATAGTCGGTAGTGCCGCTCGCTCTCAAACCCGTGCGAAGACCTTCTCTGAAAGATAGCTACCACCATCTATGGGCTGGTAGTATCGCTACCCCGGTACTACCGCTCCAAAGTACGGTAGTGCTGCTCAGCTCAACTTAGAGGAAAACTCGGTACAATCGTAGGTTGACGCTACCGCCGCCTAGGTTCGGTAGTGCCATAGGTCGGTACTACCACCCCCTAGAGCCGGTAGTGCTGCCTGAGACAGACACAACTCAAATTGCTTCATTTTGAAAATCAATTCAAATCAAACTCAAACCTAAGCATACCTTGCTCAAACATGCATGATCAAATACTCATCACAAACAAAGGTAGACCTCCACATGGTCTATCATTCCCTGATGATGTGATCCATCACAAAGGCGAGTTTAGGGGCTCGGACATTTCTTCGGGATATTTATTCACGTAACTGTAGATTAATTGCCATGTTCCAACTATGAATTGTGTATATTGTGTACATGTTTTTGAACTATCTACTGTCATGTAGTTGTGTTGTGAATCGTAAATTCTTGTCGTACTATCTGTATGTGTGTGTATATATGTTAATTTGTGTTACATGTATAAAGGGCATGGCTAGCGTGATTTATAAGGCTAGCTGTAAAATATAAAAAAATATTTTAAAAAAATATATAAATCACAG
Source organism: Otatea glauca (assembly GCA_036346275.1). Lineage (NCBI taxonomy): Eukaryota > Viridiplantae > Streptophyta > Magnoliopsida > Poales > Poaceae > Otatea > Otatea glauca. The sequence goes on along the minus strand of CM070724.1, from coordinate 46,443,939 downwards.
ATGGTTTTATAGTAATAACTGTCCATGATTATAAAGAATACTAGATGGTTCTTTTCTATGAACTGTCTGTGATGCGTATCTCAAACGTCTTGAATGTACGTAATAAACCGTAAGTAGTGATAATTACAAATCATAGATGATTCTCTAATAAGCAACTGCCTGTGATATTTACTATGTACCGATGATTTACTGGTATTGAACCGTATGTGATAACCTCTTATTATCCCTGATTATATTTTTTCCGTAGATGATTCGTTAACCATCTATAAATACACTTTTTAACTGTCCGTGACGTGTTTACATGTCCAGTGAGTAATACATGCACAGATCCATCTTTCGCGTCTTGCTGAATCTAATCATGTTTGTATTGGCATTGGCTACTCTATCATTTCCCTAGAGGAATCACTTTGTGCTGGTCGAAAAAAGTTAAAAATAAGAGTAAACTACATATATTATATTGTATTGATTTTTAGTTGCAAGAAGGGTATCAAAACAGTACTGATAGCTCCTATATATGCAGGCTCAGCTTTAAGGACACACCACTACCAGTCAAAGAATCATGGACTCACTCAACTCCACGTTTAAGAAAAGAGACATCTCTAATAGATTGTGAATGTAATTATTTTCTGAGCATAAGATCATGATAAACAAAGGTAGTTCATGCATGCATGTTTCAGCTTTTGCAAATGGCAAGTGATATAAAGATCATTGAGGTAGAATTAAAAGAAACATTTCTGAATCACTTCTATTAATAAGTTCATGCTCTCTCTCTCTCTATAAGGAAAGTACGTAAATAAATATGCTGCATTCACTATGATATGTGGTGGTGTCGTGGAGGAAAGAAATTCTACGACATCAGATGCCTTATAGTATTCTTTACAAAAACTAGATACATAACAAATACAAATCTCTAAGTAACTAAATATTCTTCTCACTTAATATATGCCACATGCATGTCTTTATTCTAATAGAGATACTGTAGACACTTAAAGGCACCTAGCTAGCGCGGTAGAATTTTTTTCCGGTGCAGTGGTGGTGGTGGTTCCATCAGATAATGAGCCCTGAACTGCTCTCAGTGGTTCCAGGCTTTCCTGCTTAAGCAACCAGTACCAAGTGAATTAAAAACTACAACATTCACCGCCACATTTGCTGCTGGTCCACCATTGGATGCCAAAAAAAAAAAAAACTGCAGACTGAACACCAGCCTGATCGATCAGCTCACTGCATGGTCCTGAGTCCTGACAGTGTCAATATATGTGTCTGTCTCCTTGAAGCATGCATTTCCAGATCATCTTGCATGCATGTGTGTGCAATGCAGACATACAATGGTCTGATTCACTTCACTACATTAAGTTCTTAGGTTATCCTAAGCATGCATTTTCTGGTCATCTTGTATATATGTGTGTGCAGTGCAGACATGCAATGGCCTGATTTACTATAAATGTTAGGCATTTAGGACATTAGGTTATCCTGAGCATGCATTTCCATATCATCGATATTGCTGTGTCGGCAACACATAGATGCAATCATACAATGGCCTGATTTAGTAGATACTACTATTAGGTATTGAGGCTACGCTAAATCATGCATTATGTGCATGCCAAGTGTCAACTAATATGTATAGCAAAAATAATGCCAATGCATGGATTTGTTATACTGCTCAACTCGATTTGCACATGTGGATATATGTAGTTGATACTATACACTAGACCAAAATGATCACTGGTCAAGAACTGAGGTGACAGCCCTAAAAAATCAGTGCACATAACAATAATAACTAAAGAATGAAAGTGTGTTTTATTTCTGCTCAGAATAAAACCAAGTAGATCCTAAATCTACCTACCTTGGTAATGACCTGTTGCCTATCAGTTTCTATAACTCTTCAATACTGCTTCAAGATCAGTACAATTTTTTTTCTTCTTCTAACCATATATGTAAAAACAATCCTAATATATATCTGAAAGGCATGTAAATGGCACCCAAAGGGCAATACCGGAAATGCCAACATTTAGCAGCAACACCAACATGGGATGCTTCTGTAGAGCACAAAAGAGGAGGCTCAGGGGGCAGTAGGGAAGTGCATACATATGCAGGGAACTAACCAAGTGATGGAGGAATGTTGCAAGCAATGATTGTCCTAGCAAGCTCCTTTGATACACATGTCTCACTAGATTCTGATGCAAAGATTTTTATCTCCACAGGTAAAGCAGCCAGGAGTAGTAGCGAGAGGGGCAGGGGAAAAGGGAAGAAAAAACTAGTGGGGAATCATTAGAAGTAGCCAGCTTTCAGAACCCTGTGGGTCCAACTTGGATCAAGGAGAATCATGCATGCCCAAAGCCCTCTAGAAAAGATGAGGAGATTTGTAAAAGCCTGTAATTAAGCTCCATATTGTAGCTTATCTACCAAAAGAATGTAGTCTTAGACTCGCTACATGGTAGAGAAAGATGGAGGCCGTCTTTATAGGGAAAAGGAGTAGTACTGATGTACTGTTATACACTTTAGTTGGTAATTATCAGTAGGAATCCTAGGTAGAAGGATCCAACATACTTGTAGCTACAGTAAAAGCAATAACTGATTAACTTCTTAATTTCCTGAAGTCAAACTGAAAGTACAGAAACTGAAACACTAAAACTTTTACCAGGCAAGTTTTCATTCCACATCTTATACCATGTGCATGTTAATGCGTATATGTCGTGGTCATACCCTACGGTATGAATGTATATACGACAGATTTGTGGGGGACTCAGATGCACATGTCCTGGTCGTACTCTACAGTCTACATGTACATTGTACATACGACTCAGATTTGTAGGGAGGTGAGATACGTACGTACCCACGTACCACAGTGCAGTATGTCCAGGGAGGCGAAAGGAGCCAAGAGTAAATCCAAGCAGAACTGGTAGATTCCTCTTGGTCCATCCAAAGCAGCAGCATGCAGAGATCGATGAACGACCGGCTCTGAAGCTGGAACGTGAAGCAGTAAACAACAAGGCAAACTACACAAAAGTAGCCTGCCTGCTTGGCACGATCGATCGATCGATCGGGACGCAGCATGCATGCAGGAACCATCTCGTCGGTCGACCGATCCATCCATCCATCCATCGGTCGACAGGCGCCTGCCGCCGATCATGTGCGCCGCGCAGGAAACCATCCCGTCGCTCTGCCCTCGGACGAGCCGTTGAAGACAAGAGAACACTGAAGAAGTAGCTACCTCAGCTTGGCTCAACTCCTCAAGTGGAGGAGGATTCAGAGCGTAAATGCAACTAACCCAATCATGCGTCGTCAATGCACATGAGCGACCGAGCAGCGCCTGCGCCGTCAACGAATTCTTGTTGCGGCCTGTCTCCGTTGCTGGAGCAGCGAGGGGCATGATGGCAAGGGAGGCAGGAGCTGGGATGCTGCCGGCAAGATCAGCTGTTCATCTCCCGGTCAAGGCAGGCAGCTCGAAGTGTGGTTATCTTTTCATTCTTGAATGCTCCGATCAAATCCTACCCTCCTCAAGCTCCCAATAATTGAGGTTTCGGATTCTCTACTCTTCGCTAGCTTATCTTCAAGGCTCTCATCCTGTGTGTTCAAACATGTTATTACATGATGAGCAGCCATATACCGTAAGGTAGTTGGTGAAGTCCTTCAGAAAAAAGGCATACAACAGATGCAGATTGTACAATCCCAAACAATTCAGGCACAGCTCCATTCTTACTTTCTTTTTTTCATTTGAAGTTTTTCCCAGTCAACTCCAACTGCTCATAGAACTAGTTAGTAAAAATATTTTTTCGAACTCAAAAGGCAATATCATTGCTGGTCACATGGATCCAGGCTGTGTTAATTGCAAGGATGTCAGAGGACATGACTCAAAACTGTCACACTGATCTTCTGTCATCCTGGGAACGCGAGGTCACCATTAACTCCACAATGAAGTCATTTCTCTCAGCAAGTACCCAGGTCTCCAAAATAACATTAAGAACTGCAGCATGCAGCTAATACAAAGAAAGAACCCAAGAGGAAAACTTTCAGGAAGATAATCACACCAAGTTGATAGATAAACATTGTTACAGGATTCACTGGTTCTCACAAAGAACATATAATAGGAAGATCTAGAGCTACAAGTACTTTAGTACAGGGAAGGGAAAACAACAGTACTAGCGTTCAGGAAAGCAACTGTTCCATTTGTTTCTTGGAGGGCGCCTGGCACATGCAGTTACGATTATGGTGAAAATAAATAATATGTGAACAAAAGTAGATCATCGTATTTGACATCCTCATTGGCTTCTCCAGTTTTCAGACTCAGCGCTTGTCGCCTCGCCTTCTGCTCTTCCTCCGGCTGCCCTTGTCATCAGAATCAGTATCCGACACAGATTTGGATTCAGATGATGACGTGCTGTGCCTTCGGTGCCTTCTCTTCTTCTGCTTCTTCTGCTTCCTTCTGTGTTGCCGCTTCTTGTCCTCCGAATCCGAGGAACTGTAACTTGAACTGCTGCTTTCAGAAGAATATTCAGAACCGGTCACTGATGATTCAGTGTCAGAGTCAAACACCGAAGCCTCACTGCTCTTTCTATCTGAATCACTCCGTGAGAGGTGTTTTCTCTTACTCTTTCCCTTGCTTCTTTTAGACGTTTCCTTCTTCGACTTGTCTTTGTTCAGCTTCCTCTCCTCCTCCCTCTCCTTTTCAAGATCAGAATTCTCAAAGTGATATGAAACTGACACACTCATCTTCTTCAAATTGGGGTTCTTAAGTTGCTGCGTCCTTGAGGGCCGTGACATGTAGACCCGATCATTCTTGCACTCGTATGTCCAATGCCCAGGCTGGAAACACTTCTGGCATTGGAAATACGCACCACCGGAAGAAGCTGGTAAAGCTTTTGGTTTCACACCAAGTATCACAGCCCTCTCTGTACTCTGCAGGTACATCTGTCTCTTGGCTTCCTTCCTCTCCTGCCAGCGGCTTGGTCCCTCTTCCTTCTGCCCGTAGGCATTGACATTGCGGGCAGCAGCTGTGGCAGCTCGTTCAGCTTGAGCCCTGCTTAGTCCCTTAGCAGCTGATAACGCCTGTGCCTTTATTCGCTCAGCTGCAGCCTGAGATCTATCATCATTTCCCGACATCTTGATGCACCCAAATATAAAATCTTCAATCTCCGTATCCTGTAAGGAAAACAGACCATATTGGTCAGTAATTAAGTAATGAGGTCATTTCATCTTCAGCGAAAACAAATAAATAAACTAACATAAGACACTTACAAGATAGTACTTGATCATTGTTAGGCCATAAATGCACTCATAGAGCTTAGAGATTCAACATTACACTGTCATAAAGTTATAAACAGTACTGCTTACAAGTACACAAATCCAACACGACAAACACCGAAAGGTATGTGTTTCACAAATAAGCCTTAACGTATATGAATTGAACTATAAAAGAATTGTTTATCTTGCAACTAAGTAAATGAATATTCTACTAGAAACTGCACATTACATGGCACTAAAACATTAAAGATGGCATCTTAAGCCAAAGGAAGATGGTGGCAACAACAACAACCAAGCCTTTTATCCCAAACAAGTTGGGGTAGACTAGGAATGAAATCCAATCAAAGTCAAAAGGCCCCTAAACCTTTGATCTTAGGTCATGGTTCCGATACGTGAATCGCTAACTTCCATACACTCCAATAAAACGCCAACTCTTTGGATCCATTCCAACCCCTCAAGTCTCTTTTAACCACTTCTTCCCTCGTCAGTCTCAGTCGACTTCCGCCTCTTCTTATGTTTTTGAGACGGCTTAAAATTATACTACGCATCGGTGCCTTAGAAGGCCTTCGTTGGAGGTGTCCAAACCATCTCAAACGATGTTGGACAAGCTTTTCTTCTATTGGTGCTTCCCCAACTCTATCACGTATATCATCATTGCAGATTCGATTTCACCTTGTATGACCACAGATCCACTGTAGCATCCACATCTCTGTTACGCTCATCTTCTGTATATGTTGTCTTTTTGTCGTCCAACATTCCGCTCCATACAGCATCGCAGGTCTGATCGCCGTCCTATAGAACTTACCGTTTAACTTTTTAGAGGCCTTTCTATCACATGGGACACCAGATGCTTGGCACCATTTCACCCACCCTGCTCCTATCATATGGCTCACATCTTTCATCAATCTCGCCATCACTCTGTAGCATCGATCCCAAATATCGAAACGTTTCCTTCATAGGCACTACTTTTCAGTCTAGACTAGCATCTCCATCATCTATCATAGCACCGCTGAAAATACACCTCACATACTCAGTTTTAGTCCTACTAAGTTTAAAGCACTTTGATTCTAAAGTTTCCTTCACAACTCCAGTTTCCTATCCACACCTACCTTACTCTTATCAATTAGCACCACATCAACAGCAAAAAACATACACCAAGGAATCTCCCCTTGTATGTCCCGCGTAACTTCGTCCATCACTAGGGAAAAAATGTAGAGGCTCAATGGTTACTCTTGTTATAGTCCTATCTTAACAGGAAAGTCACTGGTATAGGTATCACATGCTCCGACAATAGTCACAACATAGTCGTGCATATCCTTGATTAGGATAACATACTTTGTTGGGACTTTTTTTCTTTTCAAAAACCCATCACATGACCTTGCTTGGCACACTGTTATAAGCTTTCTCCAAATCGATAAAGATCCTTTTTTTTTCCTCCCTATACCTCACATTGTTCCCCTAGGCGGCGCCTAGGTGCTAGGCTCCACCCTCCCACCTAGCTGCCTAGGCCGAATTATCCCATCTAGGCGCCCGCATAGCCCGCCTAATCGCCAATTAGGCGCTAGGAGCCGGTCTACCACCCGACTAGCGCCTAGCGCCTTGGTGAACACTATTCTATCAACTAAAAAAATGTACCAAAGGAAGACAGTGGCAATAAAAAAAACACTAGGCATGCAAAAACATTCAAAATTGTACCAAATGCAACGCTTCTACATCAAGATCCTTTTCATGAACCCTCAACAGAGTGCCAAGAGGAACCACCTCTTGACAAAAATTATCAGAAGCTAGCAGCATATATAAGCTATTTGCATACATATATAAAATAATGGTTTGCGCAATATTTATGGAAACAACAAAGCCACGGCTTGACCACAGCAACAAGAGAAAGTCGCATGCAGTAAGGGAATAATAACTTGACATGCATGGCTTGAAAGTGTACATTCTGAATTTCCAGAAAGCTTATGGATTTGATGCCAGAGATTCCACTAAATCCATTTCTTACAGATGCAAACTCTATTAAACTAACTCGACTAGACAATCTTTTTGTACTAATAACCCAACTAACCCAGCAAATCAAGCCAAAGGATATCTTAAACTCAACTAGATTTGTTGCCAAAAAAAACTGAGTGAAACTAACCTAGCTTGGTAGTGATTAACAAACCTAGTTATCTTATCCCTGAACCAAACCATAATGAAAGAAATGAACACACTAATACCCCCACACAAAAAATGAGCGCCATCGATTGAAATTACAAACTTGTCACGTGAGACAAAGAGACGTCAGTATCAGCATATACAGATCACTTCTCACTTGTGCAATTGTTTGAGCATATGCCACTTGCACCCACCAACTAAACACCGGGACGCTAATTGTCTCATCACCGAGACATCAGCCACCCACTACTAACTCAACATCGAGATACGCAGATACAAATCATACAAGCCAAGACCAGCCCGTCCCTTCCATGGCGCCCCCGATCCGTCGCGCGCCTAACGCCGACTTCCAGTAGGCCGCCCCAACCCAATCCCTCGGATCCCTCGATCTCAGCCTCATCTCGTCGACCGCCTAAACAGCCCTAGGGTTTCCAACAACAACCCGCCGAATCCTGCAGACATCTCTACCACGAAACAAACCGAGATCTATCTACGCAACAGGCCGTGGAACGAACGAAACTAGAGAGGGAACGTAGGGGGGATAGGGAAAGGGAGAGGAAGCTTGCTTACCACTTGGATCGGGAGAGACCGCGGAGAAGGGGCTAGGGTTTGGCGGTGGGGAAGGGGAAGTGCCGCCGTGTGGCGGACTCGATCGGCGGAAAGGAGAAGAGCCCGACTCTCCGAGCCTGCCGACCTGCCGTTGGCTTATTAGAGCATCGACAACAGTACACACTATCGCTACGGGTGCAATCGGCACGTATTCCGTATTATAAACAATAAAAAACATTATCGGACTCAAAAGCTAGATACAAATCTATACCCCTTTATAATGCACCTAAGCATTCTTTTCTACATCCACCCCAAATAATGCACCCCATTAGAGATGGCCTAACCTTCATGCACCCAGTGAAACGTCCCAAGAAACTTGTCTCCATCAAAATTAACCTCTCAGATCTTTCCTCGGCTTTACTCACCCACATCCAATGGCCATTGTTTAATGTGTCTAACTCATCCATGTGGACCACAATAGATCTCCCTCCACCTCCAGCATCATCTCAATGAAAAGGAAACAAATATCCTGGAATTAAGGAAAAGGAAACAAACGTTCTAGAAAAGGAAAATACCATATATTACGTGCTGGGAAAAGGAAACCGGAAGACAGGGCACTGTACTAGTATAATATGGTACGAATAATATTCATCACTAATTCAAAAGCGAATATAAAGCAGAATTGATACGGTACCGAATATTTTTTTATCAGATATCATGCGAAAAAAGATATTATATGTATCACACATATAGTAACGATTAATCAACCGTATGAGTTCGATATGTGACAAAACTATCACAATTTAACAAGTCATTTTAACATGTAGTCTAACAAAGTTATAAAAGTATCATATATTCCTTTATGTTTTGCAAAAGAATAATAGGTATTTACATAGACAAATGAAAGCGTATTCTTATACGTCGAGCTTTAGTGGCGGTCCACATTAGCTGATAGGACAACGGTAGGAGGATGAAGCTGTGGAGGAAGGGCTTAGCTTGGGCTATTTGGCTAGGCTCAATTGAAGCTGCTAGAATATGGATTGTAAATATCCGAATAGAGTTTTCTGAAATTATTCGAGAATATAATCGAAATATCCCTATCCGACAAACGGTGATCTTCCGAATCTGATGATAAATATTAAACCGATATCAAATCCGACAACTATCCAATACTACTAGTGGAATCGGAGCCAAACGAATTCCGTCGATCGAACGGCATCTATGCGATTAGATTGCATCCCTAACTACTTATGTCTGTATACTTCTCTGTGTACTAGTCAGTGTCATTTAGAGAAAAATTTAAATACAACTTCTACAATATATTATCTCTTAAGTTTGTTTTTACAAGACCTCATAATCTTTTAATTATAGTATAAGAAAATATTTATTATAGACAACAACTTATATAATAATATTTTTTATTATTTATATACCATAAACTCACAAACTTAAATCGTCTCTTTACAAACAATAGGCAACTATACTCCCTCTCTCGCCTTCTCCCATCCTCGTATCAATAAAAATCCCGTATAACATAACATGGTTCAGAGGCGGCTGATGTCACATTCCCCCTTTCTTAACCGACTCGGAAAGTTGGGCTACGCCATAGGGACAACGTAGCCTTCAGGAAATTGGCCTTCTTAGGCTGTGGGCTTTGCTTTGATGGTACGGAAGTAGCGGGCCTTGTAACCTGGGTTTTAACACAGGCCGATCTAATTCAAAGAAGAAGAAAAGATGTGGGGTATAAAGTTCGTGTTCGGTACTTTGGACCTACTGAACAATTCTAACGAATGAAAACTGAACTGAATGGCTACAGAAAATTCAATCCAACCTAGCGCCGAATGGCAAATTTTAAAGAGAGAATTCATACTATACCACTCTAAAGGTTAGCGATCATCGAAATACCACTTTAAAGACTTTTCTCCAGAGAATACCACTTTAAACATGCTTGGTTCCACACAATACCATTTCCACTCTTTTCTCCCTTTTTAAATCATTTTGCACTTTTTAATCCACGCGAAAGGACGCATCTGCCCTTCGCGATCCGATCCGACCCAACCAATTGCTCTTTTGGGAGATGGCAAATGATTTAGCCTAGTCGGGCGTGACCGTGAGGCTCTGTTGCGGATAACGCTATGACCCGTGACTAACTTAAGTTACATTGGTGCTGCCTTTACTAGGCCATTCGGGCATAAGATAGAAGATTCTCGACACAAGGAATCAGCAAGCGCAAGATTGAAATATACAACGATCATATTCTCACATGGTATATGCCAAACACAATGTGTATGTTGAAAGAAGAACCTGATAGCAAAACAAAGAAGTAGGTCTAAAAGAAGTAAATTGAACAAGAGACACATTGCAATATTAGGTTTCTAACAATTTAGGACACAACACAGGCTTAGAAACACGCAATCGATTAATGTTATACTAATATAGGTTCCAAAGTTAAGAAAGACGAGTACATACTAAATCCGGTAGAACGGTAGATACTAGACAATACTTAACATATAAGTACTCAGCGTAATAATGCAAGTGTCATATTGCTAAGCGTGGGGGCAAATGCGTCTTTTCGTGCATGTGTAAAAAGGTGCAAAACGATTTTAAAAAGAGGAAAAGAGTGAAAATGGTATTGTTTGGAATCAAATATGTTTACAATGGTATTCTCTAAAGAAATTTTTTTGAAGTGATGTTTCGGTGGTTGCCAACCTTTCAAGTTGTATAGTATGAATTATCAATTTTAAAAGTTTGTAAATAAAATGTGCAAAATACGAACTTCACACCACGGGGGAAAAACTCGCTAAAATTCTGTTTAGTTTCATTGATAAATAAGAGAGTTGAAATAAGAAATAACAATCGCGGTTGTTCCCTCGCAATTTTTAATGAACACGTGTGCTTCTTCAGGAGCTCCCTGTCCTCCTCGTCTCCGGCCGGGACGGCGAGCCTCGCGCCGAGGGAGTTCTTCTCCAGGTTGCCTTTGTACGTGCAGGAGATGGGGACAAAGCTTCCTTCCTCGTTGCACAGCCGTCCATGGGCAGCTCTCAGCTGCGCCGCGCCCAGCGAAGCCTAGTCTGGTCCAGAAGAAGCGTCAGTTTTGCATCCATGGAAGGCGTTACGAGTTTGTGTGGCAAGGTAGCAAAGTTCAAGCAAGAACAATGGGAAAGTTTTGCCGTACCGGGTCTCTGAACTGTGTACAGCCAAAGATTTGCGCAATTGACTTGAGGATGCTCTCGTTGGAGGATGCCCCGCCGGTTGCTATGATCCACTTGGGACGGTTAGGCATATCAAACCTCTCGGCATGGCCTCGCATCGACAGCATTTGACCTTCATGATAGCACGGACCTACACGCAAAAAAATGATGAGTGCATGGCTCACTTGTTTGCCACCAGTATCAGATAAACTGATTGAGTATTTTTGCAAACATCAGATGGTGGGTCAAATTCTTCCACCTCACGCTCTGCCAGATTGTCAGATGAAGCATCATTGAAGTTCTCGACAATAATGTATCGATGCAAGCCAACTGCATGGAACAAACCAATGTGTGTAAGGCTATGAACTTACAATAGAAGCGTTAAAAATGTTACAAATGCTAATACTACATGATTACCTGGAATTGGAGGCAGGATTTCATGGTCTTTGCAATAGAAGCCTAACTTCCAACATATACGAGAAAATAGAGATGAATGTCGTCATGTCAGAGTCACAGTTGATTAAATGGTGACAACCCACATCAGAAAGTTGTTAAAGGAATGCTAAATCACAGTCTGTCCAAACAAAATAAGCAGAATTGATCAAATAATAGTTGATACTACAGTGTAAGCCATTCAAATTGATATTTTAGATGCGCAGAGAACTCTAAAATATAACTTGCTGGAAAGCAGCTTGTTGAAATAATAAATAACCAATACGACTTTTATAAGAACTTACCATTCAAAGGGGGTGTTTTCTCCGGACAGTAGTTGAAAAAAATCCCATGATTTCTCTGCACATCGATTCCGCACATCTGACATCACATTGAAAGTATTCTCAGCAAAGTAATAGCATGACATACTTGGTAATAATGTAAAAAAGGAAAAGTATTATACCTTCTCGGGGTCAAGTAACCATGACTTGGTTTAGCTTCAGCAGTTATCCCAAAAACCTAAAAGACAGTTAGGAGGCGAGCAACACAGTAGCTTGAGAAGGACAAGCCGATGCAACTTTAAGCGGGATAAAAAGAAAAGGCAATGCAACTTTAAGAGGGACCTTTGCAACTTACTGTATCACTAGTACCAAGGCTGATTTCCAGATCACCAGGAGTATTCAGAGTTAATCCTACAACAGATGCAAAGGTCCAATGGAATTAATAATTAATACAAGAAACTAAGGGCCATTTAGTGCCCATTTTCTAACAACTGCATAGAGTAACAATTACAGCAGCTCATGAAAGAAGCAATGGTGAAGCACCTGCAAGGCTATTGGGATTATCTCCTGACCATTGAATAACAAAACAATTTTTATCGAAATGAACCAAGCAAATACATAATGCATCACTACTCACTAAACTTACAAGATGACAGTGCAAAGAATCTTCATTTTTTCTGTCATTAGGAGGGCATTTGCTGAAACTTTGGTTGAGCTATCTTGCCAATTCACATATTAATTCTATAATGTTGAAAGACCGAGATGGCGACCAGAGGGGGGTGAATGGTCCCAAAATAAATTTTCCCACCTCTTGGACAAATGCTAGTCAAAAGATTCAATACTGCTTGTAAAGAACAGAGACTAGAAAAACACAAGCAGTGTTCTGAAAACAGCACGACTCCAAAAGCCAATCCGTGATCTTGGCTTGCTTGTGAGATTCTAACGATCAAGATAGACTTTGAATGCCTTCTCATACGTCACAGCAAGCAAGATAGCACAAGAGTAAACACCAAAACTTGATCAATTAAGAATTCATCATGAAGGAACAAAAGATCAGTTTCTTTGCAGAACTTGAACCAGGGTTGCTTAGAGAATTTGGATATGCTCTGAGTGAACATTCATCCAATCAATCCCTCATTCTTTGCAACAAGAACCAGAAGCAAATCAAAACTAAAGAACTGCAAGTCACACGTTTTACACAGTACACACTTCAAGAACACACAGATTTACAACTTGCAACAAGAACAGAAGGATTGCCTAAATGATTGAAAGCATCGAATCAAGAGAAGAGTTCATCAACCAAGAATTTCAACAAAGATTCAATAGCATGTAGAAGGAGATGAGGCAAATCCAAAATACGTAAAGTAAATTGCAAGTAAGTAAATGCGAATTTAGATAGCGAAATTTAAGTGCGTAATGTAAATGCGTAAAGGAAATGAAACTAGAACATAAATGAAGAACATTTCATTTCGGAAGGAGGTTTACAAAACCTCACAACAAAGTGGGCAAAACTCAAATGAGCAAAAAAACCTCGGAACCTTCAAAGAGGGAGGCGCCTACCCTCTATTTATAGTGACTCGAGATCAATTCCCACCCTTGGATGTCTTGCTTCAATCCTAAGCCAACTTCCAAGAGCCAGGATTTGATCCTTACACTGTCACTCTCAACAACTCTCAACTACACTCAGGTACTTTCTTAGTACACCTGACAGCAAGCTACACTTTTCCACTACTTTATCTTCCAGAACTGCAACCCTACAGCTCTCCTTGATCCAAGTAGTGATAAGCTAGCTTCTCCACTGATCTCTTGTCTCTTGGAACTGTACCGACTTCATCTCCGGCCATCTTCCGGCGAACTTCCGACCAACTTGAACCTCCGGCCATCCCATGCCTAGTTCCAGCCTCCCTTCGCCTCACCATAACCACCAAATGAAGTCCTACATTCACAAAGACAAGAAATCCCTTCTTGGTTCCACCATGAACCCATCACAACAATTCGATCACGAGTTGGGGTTAGATAAGACCAAAAACGGACCAAAGCATTTCAACCAAATGCAGATAAGCTGTTTTCAATACAGCAGGATCTTCTCAATTTGTTATGATTTTATATGTTGTTCTACTGAAAATCTTGTCAACATGAAAAAGTTGTGTTTCGAAATTATCTACAACTTTCATGTAGAACACATAATTTTTCGAGCACGAGAAGACCCTCAAAAATGCATATTACTGCACGCTGGAAAATTGGTCCGTAGTACACGTGAGAAACTCTGTTAACTTTCCCGATTTTATATGATTTTCTATGATGCTTAAATGAAAAACTTGTCAACATGAAAAAATTTTGTTTCGAAATTATCTACAACTTTCATGTAGAACACATAATTTTTTGAGCAAGGGAAAACCCTCAAAAGTGCATATTACTGCACACGGGTAAATTTGGTCCGTAGTACACATGAGTACCATCGCGATTTGGTCCGACATAATATGAGAATCACAAAAATTTGGTCCGTAGTACACATGAGTACCATCGCGATTTGGTCCGACATACATATGAGAATCACAAAAATTTGGTCCGTAGTACACATGAGTACCATCGCGATTTGGTCCGACATACCTATGAGAATCACAAAAATTTGGTCCGTAGTACACATGAGGATCATAAAAAATTTGGTCCGGCCAACACATGAAGATCATAAAAATTTGGTCCGGCCAACACATGAAGATCATAAAAATTTGGTCCGGCCAACACATGAAACTCTCAGAAATTTGGTCCGACACACATGCAACTTCCAACTTGAAATCAAATTAAAATCCAAACTCAAATCTAAGCTATCTTAGATCACATAAAGTCAAATACTCATTACAAACATGGATGAACCTCCACATGATCCTTCAAATGTTGTGGGAACTTCATCTAAAATCCAATAAGTAATATTTGCCTGTTGACAGTAAAAAAAGGATAAACGTAGAGAATGGAATCTGAATATGCGATAGTTACGTGATAAAAGGTGTACCTAGTGTTGATTCCGAATCTGTCAGTGCAAATCAAGTAGACTATTAGAGAGAGTGGAGTGTCCTACGTCTCTAGCATACTGAGTGTCAAGTTAAAATCACCACAGCAAAGACCCTATGGACATCAAAGTCCAGATTTCCACCATTTCCTCGCTTTTACATAGAGACTAAACTATCTAGACAGTGAATGGTGCAGGCACAATAGGACATCAGAAACTCACCTTTCAACAAAATAAGGAGCAATTCGGCCAGCAACTGCATATGCTTGTGCCAGATTTCCAAGCTTCCCTTCAAGCCCGGGAGCAGTTGCCTGGAGGAGAAAGTGCAGAATTTTGATATTCTAGTCTTAGAGAAAAAAAATATCTGTTGTCCAAAGGCGACTTCGGAGGCAACACCACAATGGCACAATCCTCCGCCAAGGGCACCTCCTCCCCTCATCTTCCACCTTGCCGCCGCCTTGGTGGCTGCCGGCTGGCCGACGACGACGGCGAGGCTTTTTACAGTTTTCTATTCTCCAAATCTCCGCGCGTTCGTGGCCGAGGAGGAGGCCGTCGTCTCCGTTGCCGAGCTTAGGGTTGGAAACGAGCGGCGGAGACAGCGCAGCCAGTGGTGAAGCTGCACGAGGACCTTCGTGAGTGTTGGAATTAATTCAGAATTAATTAAATGGAAGAAGTCAAAGGGGTGTTGAGTTGAGAGTATGGTCTTTAGTATCATATTGCTTAGCTAGGTGGAATGCAACCAACTTATAAGGGGAGTTCATGCATGGACTCTAGTATGAGTTGGTTGCAAGGCTAGAGGTACACATGGTTGGCCATGTTAGGCTATGTACACGCACGCGCGTGTATATCCCGTATTTTGCGTGTTTATCGCGTGACTTGTGACCAAGACGTGCCAAGTGTACTTAACCTTTTGCCACGTGTACTTGCTATGCAACATCACCTTACACCACGATTGTTGATGTGGCGACGTGGACTCGGCAGAAGCACGTTTTCGTGCGGTTAGTCCGTTCGCCCGTATTGCGAGATTCCAGGGGGTGGTTCCTAGAATCATGGCAGTTCAGCTGCTTTCTCGCGAGGTGATTTCGATACGCGGTTTCTTAAGGGAGACGTCCCTGTTCGTGAGAAATATGTGACAGAAAATCAATCTCGTTCTCTCCGGCGATGTCTGCTTCCTCCGTGCTTGTTGCCTTTGGAGCCATTTCATCTCTTCATCCGTCGTGCAACGGGCGTGAGGGAGAGAAGTGTCTCCGATCCGACGCCGGTCGCTTGACGCCCTGCACGGGAGACCGGCGATCAGGTTTCTGGGAAGCTCCGCACCACGCGATTGCTTGTCTTCATCTTCGATCATCGCATCGCTTCTGCTTAGCTTCTTTTCTTCATCAAGCCTGCTGTGAGTGTTTGGAACCGACTGGTTGTGAATAATTCTGATGAGAATGCATGTTGCTATGATAGTTTTGTTTATATCTATGTATCTTTTGGGCTATCTAGCATCTGTAGGCATGTTTTTTTTACTAGTATGTTCTGTAAATTTGCTGGCTGCTAGTAACCATGTTGTAGACGCAATATTTAATTTTATGTTCTTATTGTGTATCTTTAGAATTAAATTAATGTTATGCCATGTTAATTTTCCAACGCGCTAGCTAAGGCACAAGATCCAGGTATTTCAGTTCCAGATCTATGGTGTCCCCTCAAGATCCGTTTGATTCGGGTGTCGACGCGCTGCTACGCCGATTTGATAGGGCCGGCATTGCTTCCTCCTGTCAGATCTAGACTGGATCCGGCCTAGAGCTGCTTCCTTCCGACGTTGGGAGTGGCGGTCCGTCCCCGCTCCTTCGAGGCTGGTAGGAGTTCCGACGGAGCATGAGACCCCTCTGCTTCGACGGTGGCGTGTGGGTTGATGGTGATGGTGAGGTGGTCACAGGTGTGGCCACCGCCGAGGAGGTCACATTTGGGTGGTTTGATGACCTCGAAGCGTGCTGGCTCCGCTGCGGGAGGAAGTGAGAGGGACGAGCAACAGGAGGAGAGGTTTGGCCAGAGCAGCAGGAGCGTTGTCCGGGGTTGGAGGAGTGGTTTGGCCAGATCAGCAGTACAATGGAGTTCAGCGGGATCTAGAAGGCACACACGATCTGGAACTTATTTCTCAGCGGGATGGTCCCCGCGGTGGCGACGACGTGTCGCGGTGTTGCGATCACGGCTGTGCACAAGGTCGTGCAAGGGCCCTGGGCCAAGGTACTTACAGGGGCACATCATGGCCGCGCGCAGGATGCCAACGGTGGCAATGGTGATGCTTGTGGTAGTAGCGGTTGCATTGGTGGTGCGGTGTTGCAGGACGTCGGCGGTTTTAATCGCCGTCAAACTATTCAGTAATGAGTAGGGGTGGTGATGTTTGTGGCAATGTTGCACCGTGTGCGGTGCATTAGTTTGTATATGTTAGTTGTTGTGATGGTGGGTGAACACGGAGGCGGCAGGCGAGGTTTTGTCGTCGCTCCGCAAGGTGTTGTTTTTGTTGGTCTGTTGTTGTAATTGGTGTAATTTCCTCTCCGAATGCTACCGTTCTATTCTCTTCTTCTGAAATGAATGACAAGCTCGTGCCCTTATTCTTAGAGAAATATTGAGTGTCAGGTACAAAATTAGGATGTTTTAGTCTTTCAGGAAATCTTGAATCCATTACTAAAAGAGCTACGAGGGACAAACCTCTAAAACCGCCTTTGACCAGGTCCTCTGGTCTATATATCCATCAAGTTCATCCCAGCACCATCAGTTTCATCAATAATTGCATGTCTTCCAACCAGGGTTTAAAAAACCGAAATTTGAAAACCGGTTTAGAAATTCGCGGTACGAAAATCGTAAAAACGGCTCGAAAACCGTCAAAAACCGAAGGGTTAAGAAATAAAAAAAATTGAAATTTTTTGAAAAAAATTCAAAAAATAGAAAAACCGATGACCAATCGAATGTTCATCGCAAACGGTTTTGTGAGTGGTTTTTGGCGAAAAACCGAGCATATAAATTTTTTCAAATTTTTCAATTTTTCAAATTTTTTTAGTTAAACCGGTTTACCGAGCGGTTTTTTATTTCGAACCGCAGCGGTATGCTCAAAAACTGCGGTTTTCGCCGGTTTTGTGAACCCTGCTTCCAACAAGGATTGATGCCATGGACGAGCTGACCAAAGATATTCCGTCGGTATCTTCATAAATATGAGGCACTGTTTGGTACTTCCTAAGTCCAAGTTTATAAAACATATTTTTTTGAATAGTTTTGTCCATAAATATATATCGTATTTCATATTCGAATGCAAAATTAATGTGATATTTCCTCTATACCTCTAATAAGCATCAATATTTACTTTATATTCTCTACATGCATATATTGAATATAGTGATTACTGCTTAGTAATAATAATTATAATTAATCTAGTTATTTTTAATATCTTCATGATTAGATAAGATAAGATAGGTTTATAAACTTAGACAAGGGTAGATCTTTCGAATCTGAGGCCCAGCGAATCTCTGGTAGGCACGTGATCTTTATTGGGAATCTCGTTATCGAATAGTCCGGAATTCTCAATAATCTACTATATGTGGAGAACAGAGAGACAAGAGAGACACAAAATTAGGGAGGAACGGCGAGAGAACTCTCTATTCCTTTTCAATTGTCTGTACAATGGGGGACCCCCTCATCCTTATATAGTAATCGCCTAGGTTTTGGCTAAGGGGCCTTTGTGGGCCACATGGTTTCCTAACACTCCCCCTTGGGCCCTTTGCCGCGAGATGCATATGCCTCATTAAAACTCTAGAAAAACCCAGTAGGAAAAATACTTAGAGAAAGAGTACATAGCATACGCTTACTACGTTGCACGAATTGCCTCATTAAAACCTTATGTAAGAAAACTTTATGAAAAACTTGCTAAGGAAAAAGAGGATAATTCACCCAAACTTCAATTGCTAATCTTTGAGATTCATGTTGTGTACTCAAATCTCATGTTCAAGGTTTATGTGGGAGTATGTGAAATATCTTCCCCTAAAATTTGCACTTCTCTAAATCTCATCATCCCAATCCCTTTAACGTACCTTTCAAAGATAGATGCTGGGAGTGATTTAGTGAACAAGTCTGCAAGATTTTCACACGACTTAGTATGCAGTATCTTGATCTCGTTCATCTTATGCAATTCATGAGCATAGAAGAACTTGGGGTTGATATGCTTCGTGAGATTGCTCTTCACATAACCCATCTGCACTTGAGCAACACAAGCTGCATTATCTTCATAAATGATTATGAGAGTTTGCTCAATGTTCAAGCCACATGACTTCTGGATGTGGCGAACCATTCTTCAGAGACATGCACATTAACGGGAGGCTTCATACAAAGCAATGATTTCCGAGTGGTTTGTCGACGTCGAGACAAGAGTCTGTTTAGACGACTTCCAGGAAACTGTTGTTCCTCCACACAGGAAAACATACCCAGTTTAGGACTTGCTAGAATGCGGGTCTGATAAGTACCCAGTATCGGCGTAGCCAACCTAATTCAGTTCATTGTTTCTTCTGTAGAACAAGCCGAGATCTTTGCTTCCTTGGAGGTAACAGAAGATGTCTTTGATCCCTTTCCAATGCCTTTTGGTGGGTTCTGCACTGTACCGGGCTAGCAAATTCATGGCGAACGCAATGTCCAGCCTGGTGCTATTCGTAAGGTATATGAGCGCTCCAACTGCACTCAGATATGGGAATTTCGCTCCCAGGACTTCCTCCTCCTCTTCTCTAGGCCTGTATGGGTCTAGGTCTGCTTGGAGTGACCTTCCGACTATTGGAGTCTTTGCAGGATATGCCTTTTCAAAACCAAATCTTTCCAACACTTTCTGCGTGTAGGATGATTGGTGTACCAAGATTCCTCTTTGGACATGCTCAAGCTGCAAGCCTAAACAAAACTTGGTTTTACCTAAGTCCTTCATTTCAAACTCAGACTTCAAGTATGAGCATGCTTCTTCAATTTCTTCATCCGTCCCAATGATGTTCAAGTCATCTACATAGACGGAGATTATACAGAATCCATTCGGGGATCGTTGTATAAACATGCATGGACAATCTTCGCTGTTCGTGTAGCCTTTCTTGCAGAGAAAGTCGCTCAAGCGATTGTACCACATTCTTCCTGACTGTTTTAGTCTATACAGTGATTTCTCCAATTTCACACTGTACAGGTTTCTATTTGCTCTGTCTTGGTTCGGGATAAGAATACCTTCTGGTACTTTCATGTATATCTCCGAATCCAAATTTCCATACAAATATGTTGTGACAACATCCATAAGCTTCATTTTCAACTTTAAGTTGACTGCCATTGAGATCAAATATCTAAAGGTAATTCTTCCCATAACCGGAGAATAGGTTTCTTCATAATCAACCCCAGGATGTTGAGTGAAACCTTGAGCTAAAAGCCTTGCCTTGTACCTTACAACTTCGTTGTTTTCATTCCTCTTCTGAACAAAGACCCATTTGTGACCTACAAGGTTTATATGGGGAGGTGTGCGGCATACGGGCCCAAACACCTTTCTCTTGTTCAGAGAGACTAACTCCGCAGTGATTGCCCTTTTCCATTCTTCCCAATCTAGCCTTTTCTTGCACTCTGCGAGAGATGCAGGCTTGGGATCATGATCAATGATCGAGGCAATCTTCTTTGCAAAGTATGCATCGACATTGGTTGTTGCTCTATTCAGGGATTCTTCTGTTATTACAAAGTTTATGGCCATTTCATCATGGGTTGCTTCATGCACTTCTACTTGCTCTTCGCTGCTATTTCCCATCGCAGGGGCAAGTTCTTTTAGCTTTTCATCGCCCATGTGTGCGCACACATTATTTCCGGTGGCTTCCTGCAGTGGAAGATTCAAGTCTGAAATTGCCTTTTCCGTCGGCTTCTTTCCAGTGTCAGGTCTCAACTGGCTCCCCTTCTTTCCTTGGGGCATTTTCGTGTTTGTTTGTGTAAGTCCTCTCGTCCAGTTTTCTCCAGACGCCTCCAGGTACTTTGGGTTTGAGGAGTCAGATTTTCTGTTCTTTTTCTTTGAGGCATCTAAACAAGATGAGGAATACCTTCTGTTTTCTTTGGTATTTCCACCCTCTCTGTTGAATTTCTTGCGGGTACATGCGATTTAACCATGCCCTTCAGATCACAAAAATGATCAGGCAGTTCATTTGCTAAATTCTGCAAATCAATAATCTTCTGGACTTCTTGATTTGCTTCATTAGTGCGGGGTCATGTGTGGGGATCCCAGTGGAATGCTATATGATATCCCAGTATTTTTCATCTAAAGGTTGATTTCCTCCCCCTAATGAATAGCACCAGGCTACATACCGCGTGCTTCACAATGCACAAGTATTCTTTGCAATTTTCTTCATTGGTTTCTACATGAGAACCATTGGAGCGGATGTCTTTGAAACTTAAGAGAGTACACGTTGATTCAGGGTATAAAAGGGCTTCTTCAATTACCAAAGTTGTACCCATTGGCAATATAATTGTGGCTCTTCCGGACCCTATTATATAGGAATCGCTTCCTGCGATCGTAGTAATCTTTCCAGCGTTCTTCGTGATCGACTGGAAGTATTTGGACTCTCTTAAGATGGTATTTGTTGTGCCACTATCAATAATGCATATCTCTTCCATTTGGACGCTACACGATTTCTAGATAAAAGAAATATAATTCCAATCAGACAGTGTCAAAATAATTCAAACATTGCTTGCGAATTAAAGAATACTGGAATAAAGAATAAATTGCATATTTATTCATGAGAAAAGTATGCTCTTCTAGAGCTTACAATTCATTATTCAAAAGAAATTCGCTAACAACCACAATCTAAAAAAAATGCAAAAAAATGCGATCCATGCATTAAACGGAATTTGTAAAATATGCATTGATTTCTGCTTCTATGTCATCGACAGAAGTTTTTTCTTCATTTGCCATAAACTTGGTTGCAGCATCGATGTCCAGGCTAGTCTGTGAGGATGAGGCAAGTGGGGTATCCATATCCATGGCATCGTTATCACTAATCTTGGTGATGTGCGCCTCTGCTGAGGCCTTTTCTTTTGCCTTCTTCTTGGTCTGATATGCGTTGATTACTTCTTTGGATTCCCGGCATATTTTTGACCAGTGTCCCCAAGTACTACACCTGAAGCACGTTTGGTTCTGCTGTCCATACGGCTTGGCGTGTGTCTTGTCATCCTTCTTCACTAGGGCTTTGGACTTTCCCTTAGCCTGGTACTTCTCTTTTTCACCCTGCTTGCCCTTCTTTCTATGAGTGGGCTTTTTTACCTTATAGCTATTGGCATTGACTTCTGTGCCAATGCCCCTTACAGGTAACTGTGAGACGAAGTTCTTGCGTAGAACATCGTCTTGTGACTCCGCAACTTGCATGACATCAATCAGTTCGCTATACTCCTTGTATGCGTCCTGACGATAACTGTGGGCACTCTGGATAGAATTTGGGTGAAAAGTGGGGAGAGTCTTCTCAATCTTCTCTTCATTAGTGATCTTCTTGCCACATAGGGAGAGATTGGTACAAATTCTGTGCAATGCAGAATTATACTCGGCCACTATTCTGTAGTCCGCAAACCTCAGGCGGAACCAATCTTGCTGTGCTTGGGGCAAGATGGTGTACTTGAGCTTCTCGAACCGCTTCTGAAGTGCAGTCCAAAGCTCAAGTGCACTCTCCTCAGCTATGTATTCATTCTTCAAAGTGGCTGAGAGGTGATACCTGAGGAAGTGCAAGGCTTGATCGTTCTGCTCGGTGGTAGGTTGCGTGTCCTTCGAGGAACCTAGACCGATCGCAGCATGGAGCTTCTTGCCCCGAAGTACGATCTTCATGTCCGATGCCCAAGTGAGGTAGTTCTGACCGTGCGGGGCCAGTTCTTCAAACTCACGGTTCACGATGCCGGACATCTGCATGATTTCGAAATTCCGTCATTAGATTACTGCGTGTAATCTAATAGAAAATGGTTGCAAAAATCATAAAATGTAGAAAATAAATTGCCATGCATTTCCAGTATACTAAATTTAGCAATGAATTCAAGATTCATAAAGGATATTCATAAATACAGAGAATAATACTGAAAAAATTAAAAACAGAGCCAAATAATTTTTCTGGATTTTCTTGCAATTTTCCGCGTTCTTCTTCGCATGCGCCGCGCCTCTCCTTGCTGATGCTCCGCTCGCGTCGCACCCCGCGACCCTTCTTCTTCCTCGCACTGCGACATGTCTCCCGCCACTTCG
Organism: Otatea glauca; assembly: GCA_036346275.1. Classification (NCBI taxonomy): domain Eukaryota; kingdom Viridiplantae; phylum Streptophyta; class Magnoliopsida; order Poales; family Poaceae; genus Otatea; species Otatea glauca. The sequence goes on along the minus strand of CM070724.1, from coordinate 46,420,839 downwards.
GCTTCCACGTCGTGCGGCGCAACACCCGCCGCTTCAGCTTCCTCGGCGACGGTCGGATCGGCGGCGATGCAAAGAAGATCGGCGTCGGCGCGGTGGCCTATGCGTCGTCGGCGCCGTGCGCGGAGACCAGCGGCGGCGCGGCGGCGCGAACCCGGCGGTCGGCAGCAGCGGCGCTTCGAGCGCAAGAGCCGAGGCACACGCGGTGGAACCGAGACGCGGTGGAACCGAGACGCGACGGCACTTCGTGCGCGAAGAAGGTGAGGCGTCGGCGACTTCGAGCGCACGCGTCGGCGGCGGAAACGCTACGGGCGCAGTGCCAATTTTTTTCTGTGATGGATGAACAGTAACTGCGTGTATTGTAGCATTGTACCGCCTGTAGCTTCATTCCATGCGACGAACGAAGTACTGATGCGTAGGTTAGATGCATGCATAGAAACCACAAGCGATTAGATTTAATCGTCGAAAACCCACCTTTCTCACATTTCAATCTGTTCACCGGGTAGAGCTTCGTGCTGATAATGTATTGGGAATCTCGCTATCGAATAGTCCAGAATTTCCAATAATCTATTATATGTGGAGAACAGAGAGACAAGAGAGACACGGAATTAAGGAGGAACGGTGAGAGAACTCTTTATTGCTTTTCAATTATCTGTACAATGGGGACCCCCTCCTCCTTATATAGTAGTCGCCTAGGTTTTAGCTAAGAGGCTATCATGGACCACATGGTTTCCCAACAATCTTGTCAGCTTTGATAGCTCCAATGCACCTCCGACAGCATTATCTCTTTCTCTCTCTGCATTGCTTAGTTGTGCTATTGTCCATCCATATCGGTGAGTCTACAGTAGAAAAAGGCATCCTTCAGCTGGATAACAAGCTCTTAAAGGAGGACAGAACAGCTTGACTTCCCTTCTTCCAATAAACGCTGCCATGTTGTTGCCCACTCCCTGAAATGGTCGCAACTCGCAACCATACTAAAGTTGATCATTGGTTTTAATTTCCCAAGCAGCAGTTCCAAAGCCTCCACCCACATTCGGTTTTGTAATGCGGTAATTCAGAGTCAAAATTAACAATTTCAGAAGCTACTAATATCAATTCGCTACTGAGCACAGTAGCTTTCAGTGACCTAAAATAAGAGATTGGCAATATTAGATTCCACTCTGACGGTAATCTACGCATTTAGTATGATAACAAAAGGACGAATATTCCTAAGATTAAGAATTCAGTATTTAAGAAGGCTCAAACATGTGGTGTATCTTATTTCTTTAGCTAGAACTAGATGGATTTAGGAAGACTGCAGAAATGAAATGAAACTGCCATATTGCGTTAGGCTACGAGTAGTAATTCTAGCATCGCAATTATAGAAGAGCTAACAGCAGGGTGCATATGAGTTCAGCAATTTAGCATGGCAGTGGAGCTGAACACAAAAAACTTAGACATAAGCTCACCTTTTGAGGATTAAGATCATAACTACAATGCATATGAAATTTCACAAGCCTTCCATTGCAATTTACTAGAGTAACTCTACTTTGTAAGGAAACCTTTCCACTATGAACTTACCTACACATGATATCAAGCTATATCGATTTTTGACCAACAGCTTGGGAAGTACAAACAATTTACTAGCAACAGCAGCTCATTAAGTAGGATCAAACAGAACAAAACAAAAACCTCCAGTGACAACAATTGGGCTGGGTAGGTTCTCAGCGTCTTATTCAGAGAGCACATCTCCAGTATTACAGAAGGTGGAAAGTTTGTAGCTGGATTAGAAATAGTTGCTACAGTAAAATTTCTTCAGGAAGTCGGAGCTCCCTTGGTCCTTCGAGTCCAGGTCCTGCACCAGTCCCTTTTGGCCGATCACGTATTGGCCAATCACGTGATGGCGTTGCTTCGCGTGCTCGGTGATGTTGCCCAGCTCCTCCATCCCCTTGAACAGGAGCATGTCAATAACCTGTTGCAACCAAAATCAGCTGAGGTGATCAGGATAAGCACCCAGATTGAGTAAGGGAGAGTACAGCGTGAAACGTTTTTCCCAATGTTATCACCATTGAAGCATTAGCATAAGTTCCGCTAGCTTAGAATCCAAGTCATTTGTAGTGCTTTTCCTTTCAAAGGTAAAATTTGATCGTGCATTATATGGGAAACTAGAAACACTGACATGAAATGCTGCATTTGTAGGGGAAAAAACACTGGAATCTTTAACTACAAGTGTAACAAAATACAGGGATCATCAAATGCAACGAACATACACGACCAAAATGGGATGAAACATAGCATGATAGCATTTTAGATAGCCAATTCTAATTAATATTTGATAAAACAGAGGCATTCGTCCAAACGTTATTGTATTTGGATGCAATGGAATGCTAGCAAACATGAGCACGGTCTGCAATCTATTATAGATCTAAGACTAAAAAATAAAAGCCTTCACAATGATATGGTAAATAATTGTGCTTGAGGTTATGAAACCAGTGCTGAATTGCACAAAGCAGGCAACAGGTGGTACAAAATAGAAGTGTTGACGAGTATTAATGTGATCTGACGACCTCTTAAAAAGACAAAATTAAGGTGTCCAGTAACAAAGTGTTAACTCACTGAATTTGATTATATAACTAAAATTTCTGCAAAATATTGGCTCAATCTCAATGCATACAGAGACTTGAGCGATAGCTCAGTGGGAGGGAGCAAGAGTGCTCGCCCCTCCGGCCTAGGATCAAACTCAGAGCTTCTCACCTGAATAATTAAAAAAGGGTACACTGGGATAGCGTATTCCCACGCTCTAGAGGCTGTAGAGCCTCCGATCACTTCCTTAGGGTGTGTAAAGGACGCGCACGCGTGTGTGTGGTGTGTATGGGTTGTGCCTTGTGCACATCCACTTGTACCCCTCAAAAAAAAACTCAATGCAAACAAATACAATCACTGATCACCAAAATAGAAGGATCTTGTTTTCGATAACTTTGGTTGAATACATTAAATGCAGATTTTTTTTTATCCTTGCTACTTACTCCCTCAAGCTGATGTGGTTCTGTTTTTTTTTAATAAAAACGCACCTAAATCTGAATGTCTGTTCACTAACCTGAAGCCTTAGAGTTTTGCCTGAACAAAGAGCATTGTTGTGATAACCCAGGGGGTTATCAGTTTAATTAAAGAGTTAATTAAAGTTTTAAAAGCAATTAGGCAAAGATAATAAGAAGTAAGGGTTTAGAGAGTGTCGTCAGTCCCACAGTGAAAGGTATCGCTCATCGAGGTACCCGACCTGTCCGGGACCCAGGTGGCCCCTCTCGCTAGTTTTCGGGTTCATCATTCGGCGTGTTAGAGCTTACCTGGTGCGGTTTGCGGGTACCGCTAGCGTTTTGAGGGAGTTATGACCGTAATACCCTTCTGAGCCAAAACCAACAGTAAAAACCTAAGGGCAAAAGGGTCATTTGCCGATTGCCCAGCTCTTTAAAACCAGCCTTGCTCCAGCCAACCAGAAGCCAGCTATCTTGCTGCTGTCTCCCATTCGCACACAAGCCGAGAGGCACAAGAGCATCCAGCAAGAACACAGCCAGAGCAAGCCAGTGCCTCCATTTCCATCCAAAACCATCAAGCCCCAATGTCTAGCCGAAGCCAGTAGGGGAAGGCGACAAGCAAGAAGAGGAAGAGAGGAGCACCAGAAGAAGGAGACGAGTAAAAGCCAGAAGAGAAGGGGGGGAGATCATCCAGAAGCTCTCAAGAAGGAAGTCGCCCAGAAGCCACCCGAAGCAAGGAGGAGGCCAGCCCAAGCTTCTTCCTCACCAGCATCACCTCGTCCACCCCATTGCCTAGCCCGATCATCCCAGGTGCCTTTTTCCCCAATCTCAACAGTAGCAACAGTGCGGGTTTGCTTAGGCAGTGGGTAGATCGAGGGCTTAGCTAGCAAATGGGGTAGTGTAGTGAGTAGATCGGGTGTTTCCCGTGCGGTCTCAGTAGGTTGGGTCACCCTAGTGTAGCATCTGTTCTTGCTCTTCATAGAAGTAGCTCAAGCCACCCAACCCTCATCATAGACCCCCTCAGTATAGCATAAGAAGTAATCAAGCAAAGCAAAAATGCAAGAAATCAAATGGGTAGAACCCTAGAACTGGTGGTCCAAATGAGCGTGGGAGGAAGGCGGCCGAGGAGGAGTTGGCGCGACCGAGGCACAACCATGGGCGAGGCCGGCCCGGCCGTCTTGTGAGGAGGAGCCAGAGAGCTGCGTCTTGGGCTGGCGTCGTCTTGTGAGAGAGGCCGAGCAGCAGCGGCACAGGAGGGAGGAGGCGCTCAGAGGAGTCGGCGGAGGATCGATCTGCACGCAAATGAGAGAAAAGAGCGAAGGCAGTGAGATGAGGCCGAATGGCCTTAGGCCGAAAGAAAAGAGGGAAGGCAGAGAAAGAAAAAGGAAAAGGCAGGGAAGAAAAAGAGAAGAAAGGAGAAGAAAAAGGAAAGAAGAGAGAAAAAGAGGGTAGAAAAATAAATTATATCGCGGTCCGCGTCGATTCTGTGATCGATTCGCGGATCGCCTAAAAATCGTCAAAGTGCATTTCTTTAATCAGTGCCAATATAAAATCTGAACGACAGATTAAAAATCGGCTGGACACCAAATAAATAATCCAAGTGTATGGCCTTAGTGTGTGTGTTTTGTTTTCAGGGTTCGACCTGAATCGCCCCGCCAACCAGAATCCACCTTCGAGCGAGGTCGATCCGTCAAATATTATTCCAGGCAAGATTTCCTTGAGCATCTTTGTGAAATGCTTGTATATATTTAATCATATCATCACTGCATGAAAATTAAATTTTGATATGGAAATGTGGAGATGAATTGGATGGAAGAGGTGATGTGAATGAATGGTAGAAATGGTGTGTGATGAAATGGTAATGTGGTGAATGGAATGGGTTGTATGGTTTTGGTAAATGCTAATGAGGTATGGTTGTGGTGAAGGAAGTGGTTGTGTTGTCTAGATGTTCACGAATGGAGTCGTGGATAATATATTAGAGCTAAATATAGTGGGTAGAGGGTGCAAGGAAAGATGGCGTGGTGATGCCTGGGTGTGGTGATACCCATTGCCGGTGGACCCTCTACATAGGTTATAATATATAAGGTCAAACATCTACACTCGAGCAATGAGCCGTATTTTCAAGTGCCAACCATAGCGAGATAAATCGCTGTCAGAAAAGGTTGTCCTAAGAAAGTGTTATGATCTCCACATTGGGTAAGAGCAGCTACTAGAGCCAAAGTGCGGTATCTTGGAATGCCCAGATGAGAAAGCTGTGATGTGGATATATATATATCTTAAGCCACGGTGGAGTTACTCCGGTTGGATATCGGGGTACAACTGTATGGCGAGGTGTGAATCGCCTGGTATAGGGATTCCCCTCGACTACAGGGTTGGAGATCTAGCACCGGATTAGTGATAAGCGTTACGAGCCTCACCGTTGGGGCCGTTATGGGTAAAGTGGTACGAACTGCGCAGGTCAAAATCTTGAATTCAAGCTGTCTCTGGATTGGAGGCTACTGGAAGCTAAGTCTGTCTCATATACGGGTGCTAGTAGTTGAATTTCAATAATTAAAATCTGCCAACTTTTAAAGAAAACCAAAAACATAATTTCGTAAAAGATGAGTTGGAGGAAGGAAATGGTGTTGTTGGAGGAGAAATTCATGTTGCATCTTGTGATTTAATGCTTCTTGAGTACTTTGTACTCACTCTTGTATGTTCCCTTTTCTAGAAGAAGAGTCGATGGATCCGCTTTTGAGGCCGGCGAGAGGCCTATTCTCGTGCTCGGCTCGGGGTTATCGGGAGGATTCAGTATAAGGGCGCTACTACTCAGACTACTACCGGAGAACTAGGCGTAGCTTTAGGCCATATTATGCTAGTAGGAGGTATTTAGCTTATGGCGGTGGCTTTATCTTTTCTTTGTATCCGAGGATCGCGGTATTATTATTATGTAATGGACATATAGCCTGCGTGGCTTGGAATGAATATATTATCGTTCGTCTCTAATTATTGTTCTGCACGCAACTCTCGAACACGGCATCGTTCCGATAAAGCATCTAACTTTCGATGTTCTGCAGAATCGCGTGCGAGATTCGTAATTAATCTAGGGAGGTGGCAGTGTTACTGTCGTAACCCTAGGCTAATTATACGGGTCGCCACAATTGTTCAGTTGAAGGGCCCTAATTATATCAGTGCAACACAAATTGAAGTCTACATGCGGTACTAGCACAAAAAGAGGCAAAACATAACAAAACCAAATATGTTTCTTTGCGGGTGTAAAGGACTGTGTATTGGGGCTTGGTATGGGTCTAATATAAGTACATGGAACCATAATCATGAGCACTCTCTGTCAATCAAACTGGTCAAGACTAGCAACCCCAAACCAAATCTAGTTACATTTTCAGCTAAATATCACAAAAATACAGACGAAAATGTACCATAATAGAATTAAGGAACACAAATACTAACATTTGGCACAGAACAAACTCCTTTGAACAAGAATTCAAAATTGTAGTATTGTACATTGCAATGGACTAGGTTTGACAGCTTTTAGTTAAAAAAATCTCAATTTAATTATTACATTTTTATTTGGAAAGTAGGCTTGTCCATATTCTCGAGAATGCCAATTTAAGTCTTTTTTTGGGGGAGGGCCTCACAGTTATTAGTGATATGGATACAAGTATACAACAAACTGCATAATTATCTAACTTGGAATTAAATATGAGTAGAGGTCATGCTCATGCTCGATTTGTGTAAACCTTATCTGCAATACGATACACGCTTCATTTTGCCACATAGCATAAACATTGTTGGCTGCATGTTAATCTTGTGTCTAAAAAAAGTTTACCTAACTGGTGGTTTTATATGTTATAACAATTCCAGATCGAGTTGGATAAAATGCACTTGAACTTAGTCAAGGTGTTATGTGTGTGTCGAGATGAGTGCTTGGCCGAAGACCAGCACGGTTGGAGGTGGACGACGACGCCATGGTAGCGATTGACGGAATTACTAGCGATCGGAGCTACCAGCCTTGTTCATCGGAAGGCACCGCCAAGAGGTAAGTTTGGTGGCAAAATTCTGCATGCCATTTTCATTGATTTTCTCAAAACATATAGAAGAGAAACTCCTAACTGAACTGCAAGAATCTAAACCAACAAAGGATAAACTAACCACTAGATAAGAAACTAACCAACTAGATAAAAGGCTAACAGCCGGCTACAACCAATCCCCTTGCCTGCGCACTACATCTGTGCCTGCCCTTAGTTGTCTGCACGCAACGTCAAGCATCTCTTCCATCGAGCACTCAAGTTTGCCGACGCGCTCTTCGATGGTGGGCTGCTCCATTGCCGAAGGATCGGAAGAATCTGATACGAAATTGTTATGTGCGTGCGTGTAGAGACGAGTGCCTGGCCGAAGACCAGCACGGTTGGAGGTGGACGCCGACGCCGCGGTGGCGATCGACAAAATTACTAGCCTTGTTCATCGGAAGGCACCACCAAGAGGTAAGTGGCAAAATTCTGCATGCCATTTTCGTTGATTTTCTCAAAACATATAGACGAGAGACTCCTAACTGAACTGCAAGAATCTAAACCAACAATAGATAAACTAACCACTAGATAAGAAACTAACCAACTAGATAAAAGGCTAACAGCCGGCTACAACTAATCCCCTTGCCTGAGCACTGCATTTGCGCCTGCCCTTAGTTGTCTGCGCGCAGCATCAAGGCATTGCCGGGCTGGATTGTCGCGGGCCCTGACTCTTCCTTCTCTTCCGATAGAAAACATTGTCAAAGCCCACGACACAAGGTGGAAACTAATTGCATCTCTAATGACTCATAAAATAGTTCAATTCATCTTCCTAAATTGACCAACATTTATTATTGACCACCAATAGACAATGGTAACCAAATAATTTGTATTATCAATCCAAACAAGCCAAGCAACTACATAACCCAACTCTTAAACCATTCAATGGAAATCGCACCCACAGTCTCCGTAAAAAACGAAATCTACAATACAAGGATCCCTAGATACAATATATAACTTAATTTCTCATAGAAGCGCATCAGATATGTTTTCAAAAAAAACCTTCATAGGGTCTCCACATTTGGCAGGAGCTAGTCATTCAACAATAACTAGCTAGCTGCCTAGCATTATAAATATTTTACCCTTCCCCTTACCTACTAAAAAAAATCAACAATCCAATTTGGGTTTATGCAAACTCTATCTAGGGCATGGTTACAGCTCCAATGGATTTAGGGACAATTCTATTTGCCGCTGCAAATATTCACGATCCCAGATATGCCATCCCTTGTCTCACTGGTGACACAAGAGATGGCATATCCGGGATTTGTGCAATTTACAGTGGCATGCGAAAAACTTTTCCATGGGTTTATGGCCAGTACTCAGAAAATTAGTAGCCCCACATAGGTCACATCAATGACCACATGAAGGATCAGATTTATGGTTTTTAGTAGGATTCCTATTGGTAGAAATCACTTTAAATTTTACTTCAGTGGACAGTGACGTGATCCACTATGTAATGCTAAGAATTTTCCTGTAAACCCTTTACCACAGTTTCTTGATAAAAATGCCAAAAGATTGTACAGAAACCCAAACTTTCATGCGGTGATTGTACAATGGAGGCCCACGTGTACAACTACGCCTAGCTACTCCCATAGCCAAAGGTGAAGCGTATAATGAAGTAGACATCTATATTGTGTGGAAGAAGCAATCAAATTTAGGTAATTGAACATGTTATTGCCACCAGCATGAGTACGAAGAACAATCCCACTTTACCAGAGGGATTCAACTCCAGAAAAATTGCCAGAGATCATAATACAAAGAAGCAGATAGGCATCAGTGTCTTAACAACAGAGAAGCAACTGCAATGAACATGTTTGGGATTTTGTAGCACTGGAAAATACAGACATCTAGAGCAGTAAGCACATTAATGCAAAACTGAGCACCCGAGTGGACAAATCATTGTCCACAAAGCATCGTTACTACTTGCAATACTCCGGCCCATTAATGTGAAGGCCCATGTGGAGTGGTGGTGGGATTAGTCCCACGTTGTTTGCATAAAATGAGTTGTAGTAGTATATAATACCTGTTGGATCCAAACATAGCACCTATGGGTTAACCTTTTTTACACGAAACGAGGACAAAAGTGTAAACGGGGTGCTATGTATGCATAGGCCTGCCCCCACAGTAGGCTATGCTTTGAGCGAAATTTGGGCCAGGGTGTTTCAGATGGTATCAAGCATCAACCTTCGCTACACGGGCGCAGGCATATAGAGCATGGCATGTGTGGGCCTAGAGTGGCCACACGGTATGGCATATGCGCCAGCACTGGACGGATGGACGTGTGTGTAAGCAAGGTGCTATGCATGCGTGGGCCTGCCTCTACGGTGGGCTAGGCTTTGAGAGAAATTTGGACCAGGGTGTTACACTGCTGGTTCTAGAGGCACAAGGTTACAGCACCTGCAGTCTAAATTTCCACTACAAATAAGAAGTTAATACTTCCTACCGATGCATCTTGCACAAATATCCAGCTAGGGTAATTAATTAAAACCTACCCATCCAACAAGTCCTACCGATGATGCATCCACGGTTCCTAACCCAACCAATTGCAGGTCAAATTTCGCAGCAAGAGTCCCTCAGATCGGGTAGAGACCGGATCGGAGAAGAAAGCAGACGGCTCGGGTATATAGAGCTACTCGCAAAGTGCAGATCGAAGAGAGGGGAAAATGAATGAAATCGAGGGAGGCGGAGGCGGATGCGACCTTGGGGTTGGAAACGGACTGATTCTTGCGGATCTGCTTGGCGATGCTGGAGCGGAGCTGGGACGGGGTGACGACGTCGTGCAGGTTGTAGATCTCCATGATGGAGGGGATGGAGCGGCACGCCTGCCTGAAGAAGTCGAACACGCGGTGCCGCGCCTCCTCCACCGATGCCGAGTTCGGCGGCACCTTCAACGCGCGCATCGTGAACGCCATCTCCGGCCACTCAGTCTCTCCTCTCCTCTCCTCTGGCCGCCGCCTCTCCGTTCACAGTTGGCTGGTGGTGGGCGGTGGCTTCGAGGTCCGGGAGGGGAGGGGTATCTCCCTCCGTATCTGTCTGCCTGGCTATCACCGGCCGTCCGCCCAACTCGAGATTTGGGATTTCGTGGATCACGATGGGCCGCCTGAGTACTAGCCTGGAACTGGAAGGCCACGAGGCTTAAGGCCCATGGCCCGTTTAGTTGGTGACGTCACTACATCAGCATTGCAGAGACATGGATGGATCCATCAATTTTGGGAAGCAAATTTTTTACTTTTGTGCGAATTTATCTGAAATCTATTTTCACCAAAAAGAAATACAGCTCCTCTTTGCAAAACTCTAGACAACAAATTTAAGAAGCAACAATGGTGTATGAGCGTATCCGATGACGAGAACATGGCGATCACATTCATATCAACCGGACATCTCCAGTATTTAAATTGAACCGATATCCAAGTTTATCTTAATTCGATTGTAAACTATGGATAGATATATCTCAAATGATCACTGCAATATTTATCTCCATTTCGCATGCACCCCAGCGAGACCATCCTATGTAAATTGGGAAAAACTGGTCCCAATCAGATCCCTTTTTCACGCTCATCGTTGTACAAAACTTCAGTTGGGCGTAGTGCTCCATTTTAGCGTACAGAACTTGGGAAGTCGATCAAAAGCTAAGGCGACTTGCCGTGGGTAATAATCTATTGGCTCTGACGGCAGAGAAAGGGAAGGACAAAATTTAAGCCAAAAGGCATATCATCGCTCACAAGTTGAAAATCTGAACTGGCCAGCAGCGCTTCCGGCCATCTGAGCTGATTCCCGTGGTTTCAATGGATATGTCTATGCAACGGTGCTCAGAGGCCCTCACAATGCTGATGCGGGATCTGATCATCACAGCTGGGCACTCATCTGTGCCAACTGATGCAGATGAGCCAACGACTGATTCTTCCTTTGCCATCGCGATGGACTCTTCAAAGGTGAAGATTGTTTGTGACCAGTGAGTTGGCGTGGAGAAAGGGGAAGTGGAGAGGACAACTGGCTTATCCTTGCAGAATCTGTTGGTGAAGCCTGTGTCAAACCATAAGACGATGCCATAGCACCAGGTCACTCCAGGTGCAGCTGCACCACTTTCACTCATCCTTAGCTCAAAGCTTGCGGTGAAATCAATATCGTTTTGCTTCATAGTTGCCAAATCGAATGACTGCATAGAGAAGAAATAAATCAAGATGTCATAGTACAGATCACTGCATTGGAAAAGAACATTTGAGCAAAAAGTATGGAACATTGTAAATCTTGAGTAATATTGATTCCATAGAGAATACCCTATATCAAACTTGGATTTTGGTAGTGAAATATCAAATTTATATCTATACCATCTATCAGAGCAAAGTTTTCTCTAGCTCTATATAACCATTAAAATTTTCAGCAAAATGAGGATGATGAAGAAGTGAAATCACCTAAGTAAAATTGAGAGTTCCTAGGACTTACATGGAGTACAGCAGTTTCTGTCACAATATCCTGAGAAGCCACTATATCAACTACAGGAAACCGAGTTGAAGTCCCTGTTACTTCTTTGCCAATACATGACATATCAAAGCCGTACACATTTTCCCAAAATGGCAAGCTAGTTCCACCTTTCCCAAAACCAGCACCGAGCTACAAAATGGATCAGATGAAACAAGTTATCGAATGCACAAAATGGGAGACAGAGAATACAGGTAAGCGCTGCTAAAATCCTACAATTTTTGCAGTATCCGGGAGAATAGCGCCACCGGGATTTAGGAAACGATCACGTGCATATAGAACTGAACTGAGCATGGATTCATACAATAGGCAATATCCCATCCACTCACTCACTAACACATCAAAGCCGTTTGGTGGAACGTGTATTTCATGGTTTAGCTCTTCAGCCTTGGTATGCACAACACTTATCACTTGAGGACTTTGCTTTTGTTTCATTGCTGTATTTTCATCATACAACAGACCATTATTTTTTGCAACCTGCATTTGTGCTCTAACTATGAGAGAGAAATCGTTGTAAAAAGGAGACTAGTACTTTCATACTATGGTTGAAAAAGACCTACTTGTGTAGCCACAGAAGCCATCTTTGCACTCCCGTCAACAGCAATGACTCGCGATGCACCAGCCTTGGCTGCAAAAAGACTGTAGACAGGAAGCACCCATCAGCAATAGCTCATGAAATATCGACAAGTCATGTGCATTAAGAATATTGATTTTTATGACCAGACTTATACTTCAAAAATACGATCACTACACCGCGTACAACTAACTCCAATCAAAGATCACAGTACAAGAGGCAGTTTAGTTTTACATATTTTGTATATGTATCACAGAAAAATCATGAATTCTCCCTAGCAAGCTATTAAGCACATTGGACCTAGCCAAGTGTTGTACTATTTTATTTTTTATACACAAACTACATGACTATCATTGCTTATTTTCTCCAAGTAGTGATATATAGTCTATTTTCTTGTGCTGGATCCAACTTCCAAGAATGCCAGCATCAAGCCTCATGGTAAGACAAAGTAACCCATCTGTGCAAAAGCATTTAACATCCTACATTTCATACCTTAGAATTCCTGTACCACAACCAACATCCAGTACAGTTGCTCCATTCATGAGGCTAGGATTATCCAAAAGGGCATCTCTGTAAGCATCTGTTCGTACCTGAAAAAGTTGGCCACTGAGAGTTACATTGGTCTTTTAGATCATATAAGTGCAAATAGGAAATTAAATCAACAGATATATGTTAAAGGAATACATAAACGACACATGTCAAGCGTTCACCTACTTTGTCGCCGAGCATCTCTCTATGAATGCCAAATGAACTGTAAGACCCAAAGTAATTATCATCCACACTTTTGATTTCCTTGGCAGTAACAGTAGCACGTGCAATCTTTAGCTGACTATCATTCTGTTCATGAGCAAGTGATCCACGGCCCTCCCCATCAGTACTTTCAACAGATAATGCTTGCTCAAATCTAGCACTGACATCAGAACCAACATCATCAATAATGGTCTTCAGATGACTCTCGCATGGTTCAACTAAACCCCCAGTGCCTACTGAACACTCTCCTCTTTCCATTGACATTCCGCAATCCTCCTCCTCGTCATCATCAAAGATGGACAAACTGTGCAAAAGCGAATCGTCTTCCGTGAAAGGTTTCAGGTATGCATCATCCTCCCATGGAACCTTTCCCTCAAGTTTGGAAGTCTCTGCTGGATGCAAGTGGCTGCATAGTTCGCTGTTGCAAGCGAAAGCTTGGCCACAGCTCCAACATTTATTCTCCACAACCTACAAATCAATCAAAAGGCCCATAAGTGATGTAAAGCAGCAAACAAGCAAAGAGAATAACGAAAAATGCAATCTATCTCAAGTCAAAACAACCAACCTACAAATCAATCATAAGGCCCATAAGTCATGTAATGCAGAAATCAATAAAAGAGATTAACGAAAAATGAAATCTAGCTCAAGTCAAAACAACCATGAAAAAGAATTAGTGCCTATGCAATCTGCGACTTTCATTGCATGACATGAACTTTAATTACTGATTACACTACCCGCACTCGGTTCCTAAACACTTAACGTTATACGACCATACGAAGATTAGTACAACAATTAAGTTCATACAATACGCATTTGACTGCAAACCACAAAGCTGAGAAGCTGCTGAATCCACAGAAGAAAGAGAGAAATGTACCTTGGATCGAACAAAATTGATAAGCTTGATGCATCCGTAGAAATCCAGCCCCAGCTCCTTCACGACCTTGTAGAAATCGAAGCGGTGCTTGGAGCCGCAGTGCGCGAAGAGGAAGCTCTCGGAGTCGAACCGCGAGCTGCAGAACAGGCAGAGGAGGCCGCCGCCGCCGGCCGCGTCGTCGCCGTCCGAGTCCCAGTCGTCCCACCCCTCCTCCCCATCCTCGGAGTCTTCGCCTTCGTCGCGGAGCCGCTCTTGCTTGGGAGGGAGCTCAGGTGCCTTGGACGCCATGGCGAACGCTTCTTCGTGGACGGACGAGCAAGCAACAGCAGCTCGGTTAAACCGTTAAACCCTAGACGACGACGGCTTCAGCTTAAGCCCTGGACGAAGAGGCGAGTCGATGGGCCGGGCCGAATACTCGAGCGAGGCTGGCGGCTGGGCCCGGGCCATAAGAAGCAGAGAAGACGCCAACCTCCACCAAGCCGCCCTTTCCTCTCGCCGCTGACAGCAGGGAGCGCCGCCGCCACGGCCGCCGTTCACCGGAGACCACGGCCGCCCCCGTTCAAGTAAGAGTTCCCTCTCCTCTATCCCTCCTTTCGGAGGTGGAGGCTCTTGGAGAACGGATCGAGGGGAGGAAGAGCAGTGGGGCGAGGGGAGATGGCGGCGGCGGTATACTCACTAACTCACCTGTGCATGACTGCGTTAGTTCGGCTCGGCGGAAGAGCAGCTTCTTGGAGCAGGTGAGGCGTCACCCCGACGTTCTCGTTGACTAGAGGCTGCGTATGATTGTTGGAGCTAACAGTACTCGCAATCTTTCTTGTAGGAGTGTCAAAACCTCGGCTCCGCGTGGTCTCGGCTTGTTTCCGCAGCGTAGGAGCGCGTTCCAGGCTGCGGGAATGGAGAATGGTGGCGGCGAGAGTGGGCGCGGTGCCCTCATAGTCCTGGAAGGGCTGGGCAGGAGTGGGAAATCGTCGCAGTGTGCTCGGCTGCTGTCCTTCCTGGAAGGGAAAGGGTACCAAGCTGAGGGTTGGCGGTTCCCCGATAGAGGTACTAGTGTCGGGCAGATGATCTCCGCATACCTCGCAAATGAATCGCAGCTCGATGATGGAACGATCCATTTGCCCTTCAGCGCAAATCGCTAGGAGAAAAGGTTTGTTCTTTGGGTGATACTAGCAATCGACTTCGATTACTGTTTATTACCTCGGATGCGTCGTGTAACATTTTTTCCCACGCATACAACTTTTTTTTTTCAACGTCTGCAACATTTTGTTTTGCGCGGACATTTCTACTGTTATCGAATAAAAATGTTGCACACGCAGGAAGAAAATATTTCACACGTGAAAAAAAAATGTTGCAAGCGTCCGAAAAAAACGGACGTCCGAACACAAGTCATTCCGTTGTTTGTTTTCTTTTTGCAAATCTCAATGTACGCTGTATGTTGACCTCCTAGTGTTTTAGTTGGAAAATTTTCTTGGAACACTATATAGTATGTTGTATGCACATTAGGTACAGTGATTCAGAGGTCTATATGGTTCTGGTTATGGAGCTGCTTGTCGGGTTTGTCTTTTGTAGAGCTTTGATGGAAAGCAAGCTACTTGGTGGAACTATTCTCATCGTCGATCGCTACTCTTATTCCGGAGTGGCATTTTCAGCTGCTAAAGGACATAGTGGTGCAAGGTGAGCCGGATGCCTGGCACATGTATAACAAGGCGTGTGCTTTCTTATGCATAGAATACACAAGTGACAAGCAATGCCTCTTTTTTCCTATTGCAGGCTCCAGAAGTTGGACTGTTAGCTCCAGATCTTGTAATATACCTGGATGTACAACCAGAGGTATTCCATAGGCTCTCATTCTGCTTATGGCATTCAATGTGACAGATTTCAGGATTTTTCATTGTTTGTAATGCTTTTTCCATGCTTTTGTGCATTTGACTTGCTGCATTTGTTATACTACATACTGTAGTGATGATGGCCACCGTGGGGCCATAATCCCAATCAAATATATAGATAAAACTCAGTGATGGTGATAAACCTAAGGTGTTCCTCTATTGGTTTCTCCTCTGAAACACAAAAAACAATCCATTCAATTCTAAACCATTCTGCTGGAAGCAGAAAACATGAAAAACTGTTGTTCAGCAAATTTCTTTGCTCACCCGACTATAATGCTAAGTTGTTGTCGAACATAATCTATTTTTAAAGGTCACCCTTCACTTCAATGGCTTACTTGTGTTAACCAATTTTCTTAATGGTAAATGTGAATTTACTATTTCAGAAAGCAGCTGAAAGAGGAGGCTATTGGGGTGAGAAATATGAAAGAGTTGAGTTCCAAAGAAGAGTTGCTGAGCATTACCATTCACTCCGTGATTCAATATGGAAGGTACATATTTCTGCAAAAAGTCACCGACATATGGGCATTGTATTTGCCTTGCCTCGTTTCCTATTGTATGAACTCAAGGAGGGAGGTCAAGTGAAGCAATCTACATATCTATCCTGTTCAATTTTCGGTGATATTGGCGATCTATTCCATGACTGCTAAGATTACCCTGTACAAAGTACAAACTCCCTAAAACTGAGAATAAGGCCCTGTTTGGTAGAGCTTCAGATTCTGGCTCCACCTCAGATCTGAATCTTGTAGGCTAAAATAAATAGAATTAAGTTTATATTTGTAGTCTAAAATTAAATAAATGACCTACCAAAACACTCTTAATATACCTACAGACCCAACTTCACGGATCTGTGGAGCTACAAATACCCAGCTCCACCATATCCATGAATCTGGTGGAGCTGGAGCCGTACCAAACACGCCCTAAATTCATAGTAACTCTAGAATTTGGTGATTTCTTTCGACAGTGCTCACAATGGATAGTTTTTTGGTCAACCAGTTCTTAAGTAAACCAGAATGACTTACTGCATTATTTTGTTTCACGAAGGTAGTTGACGGTTCCCTTCCCATGGAAAATGTGGAGGAACAGCTGAGGGAACTAGCCATGACTTGCATTCTGGGATGCCAAGGGAAGCAACTTACCAATCTGGCCTGGTAAGAGTGCCACCATCCCATGGGGAAATGCCACATCATAAGTTGATACAGCTTCAAGATATTTCTTTTAGTATGATCCATTGTTCCTCTACATGAGTTAGGCACCTGGCAAAACATTCATAAAGTGATGTTATAGGGAGCTTGTATACTGATATTCTGGTGACCTTGGTGTGTTGTGAATCATGTGAGGTTTTGACGTTCTGATGAACTTGTTATGTACTTATGTTACTAGTTTTTGCTGGGGCTGAACATTAGAGCATGTCAACTCTAGCGAACAGAGCATGACGGTTCTAAAATTCCTTGCAGGAACCGAAGCGTAGGATGTAACCAAAATTCCTACTCAAGACTGTTGCGCAAACAAGAAATCCATATACTAGAACTGCAAATTTAAATGTCATACAGCATGAGCACCATCTTTGGCAAACATACCATAAGCTTTAAAGGAACAAAGCATAAGTCTGTGATCCAGACAACAAAGATGCACCACCAGAAGTAACCACTCAGGAGGGTAGGTTTTCGCTACTGATTACACAAGTATAGTTTGCAGTTGAACTTAGCACAGTTAATACTTGAGGACCACACAGCGGCACGGCCACAGATCTTTTACACATAACTGTCAATCAGTGACTTCCTCATGTCATCGACAATTGCGGTCGGCTGCCCTTCTCTTAGCTTGAAGACGCTCTCAATGACTGAGAGCTCGGTGGCCGTTGTGTCTGATCCACAAAAGGCAGTCCAGTCATTCACTGTCATGCCTGCAGCAATGACCTCGCTGCCTCGGTTCACGGTTCCAGCAACAAGAGGGACTTGCAGGAGCGTAGACAGCTCATCAAGATCTTCAATGGATGTATGAGGATGGACCTGTTTCACCAATGTATTGTACATTAAACTGGAACATTTATTGCAAAAATAGACAGATGGAATGGAAATCAAGTTAAGAACATACCAAGCCACCCTTGTTAGAGAATGCACAGTAGCTCCCCACAAGGATATTCCCAGCGATTGTCTGCCGGAACACCTCAACCCCAAGCACATCTGCAATAAGCTCCTCAGTCTCCTGGAGAATTGAACACAGAAAGAATTTTTTTTAGTTTTGAGATAATTGAAGGAAGGCATAGGGTCAGGAAACATCACCAGAGATACATAGGCATACCTTGTCAAGGTCAGGGTGTGTAAGCGCAACATGGTCATTGCAGGCTATGCAATTGCCAAGGGCAGACAGCCTCTCATCAATACGCTGAACAACCACTTGATCAGGCAAGCAGTTCCTAAGATGCTGAAGCTCTAGAACAATCCGAAAGCATAGGAAACCCGTAAGATCCGAAAGCATAGGAAACCCGTAAGATCCGAAAGCATAGGAAACCCGTAAGTATAGAAAATAATTAACTTTGTATCCCATGGTACAAAGGATAATAAAATTTCACAACAGACCAATAAAGCTGCCAAGGTAACCAACAATTATTCAGGTAGGTAGACAGGAAGAAAGATACAATCTCCACAAGATCTGGGAAATTTCATAAAAACTGATTTCGAATACAGGTGGATATGATTAAACAGTCCACACTATCAAGATGGGCCCTTACAGAATACAGGTGGGTATGCTTAAACAATCCACACTATCAAGATGGGCCCTTACAAAAGAAAAATAGTACTGCTCCAGACACCAAAGTTGCCTAAACGAATCCTGATTCCTGCCCATCTAAATGCAATACCTCCAGAAGTAATGTCCACATTAATTTCGGTAGTAGCTACAACTGTGAGGTATTAAATCATCTTACAAGTGAAAGCTGGTAGAACACAAACTTTGTCTAAACAAAATGGTTTTCATTATACTGTAAATCCATGAAAACGAATGCTGCTAAAGAATAAACAAGAAAACAACGTATGTATGTGAACGCAATGGCTGGATAGCTCCTTCATTGACATAAGTCACAATAAAAGCGGTGAAGTGCATTGTACCATTAGAGCACATGTGAATGTAAGCAATAATACAGATCTTAGAGAAACAATGTAAACATGAATGCAAACATTTACAGCATAGAGCAAGATACTTAAATAAAGTACCTTGATCAGTGGTAGTATGTGGCAAGAGAAGTCCATTCTTGTTCCCTGGGTCATCAAAGTGGGGAAAATTAATGGCAAGTCAAGGATAACTCATATTAGAGAAGCCAGGTTCAAATACTAACCGACGCACATTCGACCAATTATCCTAGTACCACCTATAGAGGTCTTGACCACAGGAATGACATCTGCAAGCTCGGCCTCAAATGCACTGCAAAATATTTAAAAGAACAAACATTAAGAGTTAGCCAGTTATTTATTCCTCATCTTCCACAAAAGTTGCTCAAGAACTAAAAAGAAAGGGAATGTGCATCACTAACCTGTAGAAGCTCTCTGAACCTCCAATTGCAACCAAACAATAGGCATTTGTCAGCTTGGAGAAAACACCAACTTCGCAATTGTTCTCAAACTGGAGACCTACAGAGTGTACACGCCAGAAGAAGCAGATCGAAATACAAAAACTTTACGCGGTATTTGAGTAGAATATCAACCACAAATTCAAACTGAAAAAGGAACAGCTATAAAAAAGCACAAAGAGATGTGTGCTTATCTTAAGCTATCCAATTAGAGGAGTTACATGATTAAATATCAGAAATTCCTGGGGACGATAATACCAGTTGCATATGGAATTGTGATGCTACAAACTCAAAACAACCATCACCAGAGGATACAGAAAGTAAAAATTAGTTACCACTGTTCTTGTGAAACTCAAAGCCAACCTCAGTCTTGAACTCTAAATCCTGAACATGGCGTGCTCGGCAAAAACATATCCAAGCAATCAACTACTTTCTGAGACCCAGAAATCAAACCCAACAACCGTACCTCTACTCTAACATGCTGCTTAAATGACCACTATTACTCATCTAGGTTACAAAATTGGTATCCTACAAGGCGACAACGGCCAAGCAGTACTAAGAGTCATCAATACCACCTAATCCGTATCTACAGAAGCCACCGCAACTGTTGCAACCAGTTATCAATTAATCTGATCATCACAGTAGCTAAACGAGAGGGTTAGAGGATTACAAACCGCCATTTCCGAAGCTACCCACCTTCCCAAACACGAACCACGCACTACATACGAAAAAAATTTGAAACTTACGGGTCGCCATGGTCGATTCCTCTTTGCCGCAGCCGCTTCTCGACTAATTAGCACGCACCTGCAGATCAAAACGCCAAGACGGATTCACCCCTAAAAATTTTCAGAAGAGCAGAGAAACAGGATGGGAGAGGGGGATCAGGCGCTCGTATTTATAGGAGAACGAGCGAGCGAACGCACCGGGAGCGGATTGGGGGGCGCTGGCCGCGGCTGTGGGCGTTAGGGTTTCGGCGCGCGACTTCCGAGGAAACGGGGGTGGAGTGCGTGGCACGGCGGTATATGACTATATGAGCACGCGCCACTTGGAATTGTGGGCTGCCTCGTTGGGCCTACCAGGCGGACGCCACGTTCAGCCAACATTGAGCCCTTGGGCTTTGGCTCTGCTTTAGAACTCCCGGAATTGGATCACCGTTAGATCGTACTTAAGCGCCAGATCGATTGTAGTGGAGTGGTGTTTTTTCAACGAGTAAATTTCTCGAAAGTATAATTTTTTAATAAATTATAAAAAAACTATAGGTTTAAGCTCCAATCTCATAAAACTACAGATTTTATAAAAATTTCTCTAACAAAATTACATATTTTAGAATTGATCGTTTCTTGTAACAGGTCTTGTCGGGGATCGAACATCCTGACACATGTCCGTACCCCCCGGAGGGAGGGGCCGTAAGCGGTCCTCCCCTACCTCGGCGGCCCGAAGTAATGAACGGACTGCTCCAAACCCGCCTCCGACCAAAGGCCCCGCGAGGCCACGAAGGACACTCATCACCCGACCTAACCGACTGCTCCGAGCTCGTCCCGACCAAGTAGGGCGTCCGACCTCCCTCGCGGGTCGGACTCCCCCGACCTCCGACCAGTCTGAGGAGATCCCCACCAAAGGCCAGGTATCGGGCCCTCAGTTGGCCACTAGCCACGTGCCCTGTGACTACGACCGTTTGAAGTGACCACACGGGAGCAGGTCGCTCCTTCCCTAGGCAGTGCGAAGGTTGCCAAAGTCAAAGCTCCGGTCCCATCGTCCAGTCACGCGCAGTATGAGGGTACGCTCTCTCCCGAGGCGAAGCCAGGACCACGCATTGTAACGTCCAAGATCAGCAGTCCACAGAGGCGGTACGATGTTTCCCAAGAAAACGACAGACTACTCTACTCGGTAAGTCTACCAACCCGGCGTGGGCGAAACAGGACGGCGATCAGTCATCAAGACGGAGGACTGGGGTTCCTAGGATGCTTCCACCCTTCCTCTCCCAATTCTCCATGTAACCCGCCTCTACCGGTCAGTATATAAAGGAGGGCAGGACTCTCCCTTTTGGGGCGAGGAGGAGGGCTAGAGGAACCGGTAGTAAGACTTGTACACCCCCTGTTCACCGAGCTCTCCTGGATCACCGCTCCCGGGCGATCCCGAGGACGAGCTCCCCTTGTACCCTCCCTAGCGGAGCCTTTAGTTCTCTTTCGCCTGCGGGCACGACTGGAGTAGAGCTATTACTCAACCTAGGGGGCTCGAACCAGTATAGACTTCGTGTCCCCTGTCTGCTCGTGCTTCTTCCCGGACGAACGCAACTCTGGGCCTCGCCCCTTTGCACGATCCTTCCCCCCTTCTTCTGCGGTCGACGGTCCCGATAGTTGACAGGTCTGATAGTGTGGACCTACATAACAGCCTCACACGTCCCTATTTTCTATTTCACGTACGCGTGAGTCTGCTGTATAAACCCATACTGTCAGACCTGTTATAAGAAAAGATCAGTTCTAAAATATATATTTTTGTGATATAAGTTCTTATGAAATCTGTAATTTTGTAAAATAGAAACTAAAACATGTAGCTTTTTGATAATTTGTAAAAGAAATATGTTTTTTTTTAAATTTACTGTTTTTTCAAACGAAGCTCTCTTTGTGTCCAATTAGCCATTAGGACCCCGAGGATTGGATTGCAATGATCCAGCGCGATCCATCTCGGGCAACCGATTACCGTTGGATCACGCTTAAGCGGACCATATTGATCCTAGTGGCGTTGTTGGAGGGACGTTCTCCTTAAAGAGATCTTGCATGCCTTTTAGACCCCTGAAAGGCGGATCGGCCACTCCTGGAAGAGGGCAAATTTCTCGAAGATCCCAGAACCTTCCGACATAGCTGACGCCGGCGCCGGCGCCTTCGCGGCTCCCGGGAAGAGAAGTCCCGTGGCCGAAGAGGCCACAAGAGGTCAATCTGACTGTCTGAGTTCTGAACTCCCACCGCGGGGCTCTAGAAACTTCTAGAACGAAGTTACCATCTAAAGCGTATGGAAATTCATGCCGCACTCTCCTAGTGCGCGATACTGTGGCTGTAAGTCTTTCAGGTTTGATATCTGCAACAACAAAGTAGAAAACATCTGTTCATGGGTCTCCTGACCTGCGGAGGATTCGAGAATGCAAGTCTTTGTCATGATTCGGTGAAACAAGATACAAAACGCAACGATGGATACAGTAAACAAGAGGACAGAACGAGTGTTCAGGGAAATTTGGGCGGTCGAACACCGTCAGAAAGTATCCAGATTTCTTCTTTTAATTTCTTCTATAGATCGGAAAGGGACCAGATTGATTGTGGTTTCATACCGATGAACCAACGGGTTCATCTAAATGTTTAACAACTAAAAGCCAATTTTTTTTGTTGAGTTATGTTAACTCATAAGTGATTCCCTATGACTAGTCTGTAGGAAAATTGTATCTGGAATTAAACATCGTTCACTGTTTAGCTTGTTCTAGTAGAGTTGGTCCTGATCAAGCCTGAATTTTCACCAGGTCTTGATAGCTGAATGTTCGGTCTGTTTGCGGTGATCGCATTAATTCTTCGATGGATGAAGTTCCAACCTCCGCACTTGTTACCGACTTGTTGCTAGTCGCAAGTTCTTTCATAGTAAAGCTGTGGACACTTTGGATACTGAAAACTGGAGCTCTGAAGATGGAACTGAAGTTTTGACAAACACAGAAAGCTCTCTGTGTTGACAATACCAACTGAGAAGTATGAACCGAATTAGTACTTTTGTGTCAATGTTGATGACGAGCCTACTTATTTGCTGGGTACACAGATATCATCCATACTTGTTGCAGATTTCGCTATCGCGATCGATGGTTGCCATGTGCGTATGCGCGTGCGTTTAGATAAGATCACGACACCAAAACAAAAGCATTTGGAGACACGGCTGCCGCTGGTCTTCGGCTCCTGTTTCAGTTTCTGCTGGATTTCCAACGAAGAAGTTGCTCCAACGAAGATGTAGCTCTCTAAAATAATGCGTACGCATCTCTCTCATCGCATCATGCATACAGATTTCAGTCTAGATTCTAGAAGCTGAAATCCAATCCACACATTATATTTTACTTGCTTGCTTCATCTGCAAAGAATAAAACAGCTGCCTGCCTGCCTATTACTTTTATGTTGCTTGGCCCCTCTTGTTACCTGCCTCCTTTCTAGCCTTTGGTACATTTAAGTTTGGGGTAATTTCTTATATGCCACTGAAAATTAACCTCGTTCCTTATATGCCACATATCAGTGGCATATTTATGGATTTCCTCTAAATTCCGGTAGCATATGAAGAATTAATCCTTTAAGGTTGGATTAGTCACTTGTACTAGTAATGTGGCCTTAAAAGGAGACACTTGTTGGTGTGTTGGTGGAGTTGTGTGTACGACTCCATCTATTTAGATTCAAATCCTGGTATCTACCTTTACACACACGAGTGTGTTTCACTATGAATTTTGTAAGGTACGTGGTTTTATTTCTAGCCTCCGATTGTTTAGACATGTGCTAAAGAGACTATCTGCCATTGTGTACAGTGTGTGCGCGGTGGTGTAAATGAGTATGCATCTTTCTTGTAATCGCAAAAAAAAACTCATCTCAGATTAGTTTATATTACCAAATCGTTTGTAGATTTGGAAGGACAAAAACCACCGGTGGTTGGAAGAAAAGAAGCAAGACGAACGGTTGGTATTAGCAGGTACAACCAAAATAATTTTTGGACTACTGTAGTGTTTTTAATTACTTCTTACCAGTAGTGAAACTAGAAAATTTTCAATAGGGTGCACACTTCACACGCAAAACTCTATAGTCCCGTATAATGGTTTCGCAACATCATAAATCTAACACATATATTCGAATTTTGCTAAAAGTACAATACAAATAGTTTTAAGATCTTACGTATCCCAAACCATCAAAATCGGGATCAATTCAATCAATAAATTTGATTAATTGAAAACGTAATGTCTTGATATTTTTCAAACTTTTAGAAGATGCTGGTGCATACTCGACACCCTAGCTGGATCCGTCTCTGCTTCTTACCACACACCGGTAGGTACTAAACCTGCACAACTAGACATGATCAATTAAAAACTAAAAGCTTTCAATGGATGTAAGTGCATTCCGAGAATAACACGTGTTTACTGAACCCTTCAATTTAACTATATTTTCGTTTCTGCACATGGAGTTGGATAAATTATACATTAATTAGGTGGCAACATGTGAATCTGGCCTGATAAACAATTCGAGCGGGGAATAAGGCTGATGATCTAATGGAAGAAAATATGACAACTTGTGGAATATTTTATTTTATATATAGGTGAATATTTTTCTACACGAACTCTTATAAAGTCCTTAATTAGGACTTAAACTTCTACCAGATTACTCTATGATCTAACTTTCTTCTACTGCAAGAAAAGTTTTCTCCTCTCCCATATATAAGTGGGAGCATAGTGGCATATTATACTACACCAAAAAATATCAATAAACAAGAGAGAGTTGTGGATCTACATCTTGTGTGTATGTTCTGATCTCATATATATATATATATATATATATATATATATATGATCTTGATAGGTCAACAATAACCTTGATATGTAACAATAGTACTACTAAATCGTTTATTGTCACTTTAGAGTGCTCCCGAGCAAAGTCCGTTAATGCTTTAAAGGTTGTTGCTTGATCTTTCTTGGCAAATTTGGTTGCCAAATTTATTTGGCATTTCCCTTTTTTTATTTGTCTAACCTAGCCGATGTCTCACCTTAGGTGGGATAAGCATCGACTAAACCATAGCCATCTTTTCGCAACTTGTCGCGATCGATGTTGTTCATGCATTTGCATGCGTTTGGTTCTTTGAATGTTGGTTCATGCCTTAGCATGATCGGCATTCGTGTTGCATCTCTACGTGGCCATTGAATAGATCTAGGCATCGTGGCGTGGATAAATCAATGCACCACCCGTCAGATCACGATGTGGCGTGACTGACGTCGTGTCATGCTTTGTGCATGGTTACCAGCTGACTGACGGGACACATTGTGTGCAAGATGCGGTTTGTCGGTATCCTCGCAATGTGCAGGGGCCAAGACATCGCCGCCGCGTTCCACCAAGGGAGAATGCCGGTGAGTCGCCGCCGTCGCATCGCCGATTGTGGGCGGGCAAGCGACGCCATGCCGCCTGAACCGAGCCAAGCTCAGGGCGCACCAACTCGTGGCCAGCAAGCTGCCTTCGGTCGATGGAGCTAGGGGCAGTGTCGAGCCAAAGTGGAGTCAGGGCAAAGCCGGGGAATAGCCATCAGGTCACCACGTGCTTGAGCTGCCGTCATCAAGACCGCCCCGGGCAATGGAGGAATCGTCACCACCGTCGAGCTGCTAATGGGGAAGAACAGGTGCCACCGCCATCAGTTAAAGTTCGGATTAGGATCAGGATCAAAATCAACTCGATTGAGTTTATTAACCCTCGGGTTTCGAGCGGAAAGACAAATCTGATCTGGATAATAGGTTTCGAGCGAAAATAAGGATTCGATCCAGATCTGAGCAGGATAGATCCGAATAAGGACTCGATAGGGACAAAACCATCGAATGATGGAATTCCAGAAAACCCTTGTAATCTCAGAGAATTACGAATAAATCCCTAATTCATTGAAATTAGGTCTCTGGGAACCGAAATTTTGCAAAGGAATCCTGAAACTATTGGTTTAAAGTTTAAAGGCTTCCACCACATATAAATTTGTGGTTTGAACCCTGGAAAGTTTATGGTTATTATATTTAATTCTTTTAGGCTTTATTTAATTACCAAAAAATGTTTTCATGTTGTTTTCATTCATAGAAATTGATTATATCTCCAGAAAATTACCCAAAAATCAGAAAAATGCTGGAAATTTATAGATTCATATTTCCTGTATTATTAAATTGAATTACTATTATCTTGCATGATTTGATGATGGTAGCCTTATTGAGATAACAGTGGTTGCTCTACTTGTTGATAGGAAAAATGCTTGAGAAACAATTCCAAGTGTTGTCAAGCGATGGGAGGTATTACTCCCTATAGGTAGCAAATGTCATAGATTAACTTGACTATAATAATCTTGGGGATGCCATCAGAAAAGGCAGGCCATGTAGCAGGGCTACTAAAGACCTAGCTAGAAGGTTTATCTATGAAAGGATAGACTATGTTCAACAAGAATGGTTTGTACAAAAAAAAAGGATCCACTAGGCATTTGGGAAGGCTTGTGGAGGGCATTCGGTGATGATGCACCATACAATTGTGCACCTGTCGTATGTTTGGAAATGTAACACAAGAGGGGGCGGACGCGGGCCGTCTTACGGGCCTACGTCTGAGAGAGAAAGAGTGGACATGAGAGTTTATACAGGTTCGGGTGCCTAAGCAAGCGCCCTACTCCTGTCGACTTGTTCCTCGGGGGGAGTAGGGAGGAGGCTCCTAGTCCGGGCTCCCGAGGGACACACCAGTGGTTAAGCTTGTATTCCAATGAGAGCTCTCCCCTCAAGCGCGGGTTACAGTGGGTTTTTATAGGCGCCCAGCCTGTTACACAAAATACCATCCTACCCCTACTACATTAGCTCAAGCGAGGGCATCCCAGTCATTCCCGCGAAGTGGTAGTGGATCCCACGTCACCGCTTCGCAGGGGTGGGCTTCTAACTCCGGGACCCTACAGGGCGTCTCCCGTAGACGCCCGCGGAGTAGGAGGTAGCCTCCCGCAGAGGCCTGCGGAGCAGGAGGGTACCTCCCGTAGACGCCCGCGGAGCAGGAGGGTACCTCCCGTAGACGCCCGCAGAGTAGGAGGCAGCCTCCCGTAGACGCCTATGGACGCATATCTACATGCCCGTGAGGCGCCCACGGGGTACGCCCTGAAGGTATGCTCACAGGGAGTGACGAGGCCTACCGCGGGGCATGCCCACAGGGCATGCTTGTGGGGGTTGAGGGAACTTCCCCTCAACAGTAAGACCTTCCCTCCGAGCCTTGGTGTGTTGTTTCCCAACAGCACCATATGACCATTATGTGCTTATTCCGAAGCTCAAGGAAGAGACTAAACACTTCAAGAAGGAAAGGCATGTTGGAGTTAAAATAATGAAAGGTATTTAAAAGAAACCATATTAAACCCAAGTGAAACCTAAAAGGAAGAAGAAAGAGGTAAATACCAAGAAGAGCATAGACTTGTGTGTCACATGTGTTCGTCTTGGACACAAGTCTAGTAGGTGTGGAACTACTAAGCATTTAGTAGAGGTATATAAAAGAGCAAAAGCAGAATGTCCCGCCGAATTGAACAGAATTAATAAAACCTCATATGGTTGTGCCAAATGGAAATTATGGGATAACAGTGCTACAGGATAACACTCTATCGGTAGAATCGATATTATATAATATTTGCCAGTATTCTAGTATGGACGGACAAGATTTAAGTAACCTACCCATAGCTAAGGAGGTTCATTATGACATTTTTGCTTATGTACCTCAGTGTTCTTCTTGATATGATTAGTCGAATCATGTGTTACGATGGTGTTAAGTTGTAAAGCACTAAATTTTGGTTTATTCTATTAAAAGACAGTTAATAAAGTTGAATTAAAGTATAATCTTTAGTTCATATCTATGAATAGAATTTGATTCCATCTTATACATGATGTTTACTTGCATATTTTATGCTTGATGCTTACTAGTATAAATACTTTTGCTATGTTTTAATACATTCAATTGTTTATCTCTTACTTAGATAGAAAGTACAACGAATGAAGGGGAAAAGCAAATCTGTCTTATAGATAGTTGCACCACGAATATTATCCTGAGAGATAAAAAGTATTTTCAAATATTAAGCAAGACAACTGATAATTTTCTGATCATAGCTGGCAACTGTAGTAATATTGTTGGATCTGGAAGAGCTTTGGTACTGTTACCAGTGAGGACTAAAGTAATAATAAAGAATGCGTTATTATTTCCAGAATCAACACGCACTCTCTTGAGTTTTAAAGATATCCGAAATAATGGTTTCCATTTAGAAACAAAAGAAGTGAATGGATCGAAATACCTTCACTTAACAAAGAAAGTGAGATATTAGAAATAAAATCTTGAGAGGCTTATTGCTTATACTTCTGTAAGGCCCTCATTTTTTATAATAAATACCAATAATGGGTACCATGTGTATACAGTACTAGTCTCATGATCAGTGGCTAGTACGCACATTCACAAATTGATGTCACGACCACACACATATTATTATTGTAACAGCCGAAGCAGTTCTTACATAATACTCTTACAAATCGAAATAACTCTTGCAGTGGAGACATATATATCTTGTAGTATGTCTTTAACCCATTATTCTCACAGGCAACTGACAAGGTGAACCCTAGAAAAACTCATCATTAACATCCCCAAATCCTGCATCAAAGAACGTATCGTCGGGGTATTCCGATTCTTCGCCTAAAAACAACAACAATAGCAAGTTGAGTACTTTACGTCCTCGCAAGACTTTTTCAAAACCTATAATATATGCAGGCTGTATCAAAGGAAAGGCTACTATGGTTATTTTTCATAACGCCAATTTGAATTGTAAATACAGAATAATAGATTGCAAATGAAATTTCAATAAAAGCAGTTGATAGGATTATTAAATAACAATATGTAAGCATAAGTAAATAAATTCAGTGACCTTCGTGATGTGATCAACATAGTGAACCAATCCTTGCCATCACATGGCATAAACCAGATTTTTATGAAAATAAAACATCTAACTATGTGATGATTTTACCAAGTGCCCATTATCGCGGGTGCAGCTTTTCGAAAAAATTTACACTATGCAGAGGTGTACAGCTTTATCCACAAGAAATGATCATCCTCTTTTGCCAGGCCAGTAACATACTTCCTTTAGTGTGTCGACAAGGAGATCATAACATAACCGTTATATTACCTAGCCCTAACTTTGCACCAGTCCGGTGACGTCAAACTCTTGCTATGGCGGCAAAAACACACACCCAAGACATGACTGTTCGTCCCTGTCATTTACACAGCAACACAGGCAGTCCATCCCTGCCACACACGTTTCTCTCCATAGCAAGGCGTACACTGTTGTATCAGCAAGCATTATTCCCAATACCTCGATGTGGACGCCCCTCCGAGCAAACTTACACCAGAATGCCCGTACTACTCCTGCCTTCCAATGTGCAAAACTCATTCTAAGTAATTTAATAAGTTAAGACTGCTCCACACCAGCACTTGTGGTTGTACGGTTGTCTTGGCTTGAAAACAACACCGTAGTTCAGTTCTTAATCCGACCCGGGCGATAATCTCCCCCTACACTACATGCAAGTCCATCCCTCGCACAGCCGGCTATTGCTATTAATCGCTCGTGTCTAAATTATAGTTTTATTTTCATTTTTAACCAGAATACCAACCATAAGGAATTGTCATACCCAACATTTTAGTCATATCCAACCTTTTTAAATCATAAATAACATTAAGGCTCTTTACTAAGCATGGCTAAGCATGATGATTGATTATACCCATATTGACAATATGTATTATCTACCTTATTCTAGGGTTACCAAGGTTTACATATTCATACTTATCAAGGAAGTTCCATGAGTCTACCGTTATAACTACCAGTACCCATAATATAGCAGAGTTTAGTAAACATAGCGCATGCAATAAAAGCTTTTAACAAAACATTTTTGAAAGACTAGGATCAACATGGTCAAAGGAGGTGCTTACCTTGCTCGTTGATTTCAGTCGTGAAGTCAGAGTCAACTGTTGCAAATTCTGGAATGTCGGAGTCTACACGTAGTTTAATGAAAATATAGCAAATAACAACTTTTAATAAGGGCAAAAAGAAATCAGATAGAAAATCAAATATAAATCTACTACATAGAACAGGTGTGGTTTAGGGTTAGGGTTTCTTGATTGTATGTGCAACTGTCTTATTTAGTTTTTATTCATGAACTAATTTTTTTAGCGGATAAAATCCAACCCGTTTTCACCCCTACTACGATGAATATAGATCTACTTTCTACTAGAAATCATGCATTTGTCATGCTAATTTCACATATTATACACTAAGGGGCAAGTTTTTAGATCACCAAATTCAATCCATAAGAATGGATAATGATAGAGAGTTCAGCTCAAAAGCATTTAATGATTATTATATAACCTTAGGCATTAAAGTGGAACATTATGTCCCGTATGTTCATACTAGAATGCACTTGCATAATCGCTAACTAAAAGGGCCAAGTTGATTGCTAGACCTTTACTAATTAGTTGTAAGTTGCCCACTACGTGTTGGGGGCATGCGGTTTTATATGCCGCTACATTGATACAACTCTGGTCATCTAGTTACCATGAGTGTTCACCTTTCTAGTTAGTGCATGGGAAAGAACCATGTATTTTCTATCTGTGTAAATTCAGTTGTGTTGTGTATGTGGCGATCTCACCACCTCAGCATACGTCAATGGATCCCCACTAAATTGGGAACTATGTGGGATTTAAATCTCTGTTGATTTTGAAATATCTTGAGCACATGACATGGGATCTCTTAAAAAGTAATATACATTGATTACATATTTAATGAAGACTTATCACCAAAATTAGGGTGATGAAAGGATCCTAAATTGGAATGTCAGGAACTATCATAGCAAGATAGTAGTCTTCATAATAATATGGATCCACCCACTAAATAATCTAAACAAGAGGTCCAAAGATCATTGATTTATAATGCCATGCAAACAAGCTTCCAGCTTCATTCATCGATCATAAGGGAGTTACCCAGTCGCACATTCCAGTTGTGAATGTGCCAATGAGAGTAGATCCATCCTGGATTTTAGGTTCTACCTCAGAATCCCCTTCCTTGGGTAAGAAGAGGGGGAGACCTCCTTGTTCTAAAGATACTATGAAGACATCCGCTTAAGAGACAACTTGAACATAGGGACAAACTCCATGAACCGAATATGAGTGAAAATAATCCAAGAAACACTGGTCCATAGAGTCCAAGAGATGAGAATGTCTATTCTAGGAGAAGTATGATAGTTGTTCATCAAGGAGAGATGAAACAAAACCCAATGAAATCACACGCGTAATAAATGACACTATGACTACAAAAATTAAAATCATACGTAAGTATGTGCTAATATCGGCTACTTTGCCTCTAAGATTGCTTTCTATATCGAGAGTTTGGATGTTAACCTGAAGACTATTGATGAATTCAAAGCCCCCCTGATTGGGATAAATGTAAGAATGCAATCGAGGCTGAGCTAAATTCGCTAAATAAAAAGAAAGTCTTTAGACAAGTTATCAAAACTCCTTGAGATATCATTCCCGTTGGCTATAAATGGGTGTTTGTATGAAAGATGAATGAAAAAATGAAGTGATAAGGTATAACGCGATATTAATAGCACAAGGGTTCACGGAGAGACCCGGCATCGATTGTGATGAAACTTATTTATATGTTATGGATGTCACTGTATTATGTTACCTCATCTAAGGTAGCATATATGAATCTAAATATGGAACTCATGGGTGTAGTGACTGCATATTTGTATGGATCATATGATTCAGGAATCTATATGAAGATTCCCGAGGGATGAAGATCGCACGTATGATCGAGAATGACAATCGCAACATGTATAGTGTGAAATTGCAAATATCACTATACAGATTAAAGTAGCCTAATCGTCTGTGGTATAACCGACCGACTGAATTCCTTCTGATGAAAGGATATGTCAACAACGATGTATGTCCTTGTGTGTTCACAAAAAATCCATGACATAATTTTGTATCATCTCGGTGTATGTAGATGATTTGAACATCATTGCAACCAATGAAGACATCATCGAAACTAACTCATACTTTAAGATAGAGTTTGAGATGAAAGATTTGGATGAAACCAAATTTTGTCTCGAGTTACAGATTGCGAGTCTGTCTGATAGTATATTCTTGCACCAAACTACCTACACCAAGAAGATATTAGAGAAATTTGCTCATGATGGAGACAAACATTTAGTACACCCGTGGTCATTAGGACATTTGATATAGAGAAAGATCCATATGGTCCTAGACGAGAAGATAAGATGTGTTAGGGCCGAATGCTCTATATTTAAGTGCTATTAGTGCACTTCTATAACTTGCCAAATTTGCCATGCTGGACATTGCTTTTGCAGTGAATTATTTGACAATATATTTGTCTAAGCCCACAAAGAGGCATTGAACTGGAATTAAACACATTCTAGGGTAACTAAAAGGTACAGATCTTGGACTCTTTTACCCAAAAGGTCAATATACCAAAATAAGTGGTTACTATGATGCTGGCTATTTGTTTGATCCCTATAATGCCAGGTATCTTTCTAAGCACAAGAGCTACGATTTCTTGAAAATCAATAAAGTGGTCAATAGTTGCTACATCAACTAATCATTATGAGATAATTACACTATATGAGATGACTCGTTAGTGATTTAGCTTAGAAGATTGATTCATCATATCCAAGAGTCATGTGATGTAGAGGTGGATAAAATCCCCACAATTATTCATAAGGATAATGCAACGTGTATTACACAAATGAATGGTAGTTTTGTCAAGATGAACAGGAAAAAGCATATATCTCTTAAGTATTTATATTTCCATGAGCAACAGGAGATGGAGAATGTTGAAATATAGAAGATTCAGACTAGTGAAAAGTAAGTCGATCTGTTTATCAAAGCCTTACCGACTTCCACGTTTGAGAAGCATGTGAAAGGCATATGTATAAAAAGACTCATATAATTGAAGTATTCAAAGGGAGATATTTGAACCTCATATGTCATCATCTTTGGGATGATATGTTGTACTATTTTTCTCTTAGTTGAGTTTTGTCCCACTAGGTTTTCTAAATTAAATATTTTTATTGAGGCAACATGTATAATGGTATGAGACACGCGAGCTATGTACTCTTTACTCCAATCCTTTTCTCCACTTGATTTTTGGAAGAAGTTTTTAATGAGACATGAGCATGGCATTGGAAAAGTGTCAAAAGGGAGTGTTGTGGAGTATTCTATTCCATATATATGTTGATACTTTCCCAAATGGACTCATATGAGATTTCTAATAAGGACTAAGAGTCCTAGTAGATTACTCTAGGATCTAACTTTATTCTTCTATAAGAAAAGTCATCTCCTCTCCCCTACATAAGTAGGGGTAAGGGATACATTGTACATACACTAAAAAATATCAATAAAAACAAAAAAAATCTTGTGTTTATGCAATCTTATTGGTCAACAACGAACTTGACACATGACGATAGTACTACTAAATCGTTAGGTGTCACTTTAGATTTTAGAAGGGCCAAACCAAAAGGTCCACACTGATAAATGACCAAAAAAATCACACATATTCACGGGCCTTCTTGAGCTTCCATATTCCTTGCAGCCACCAACAAGGCCATTATTTCGCTTAAAGTTAGTACTAAGCCATTATGATATCTTTGTGAAAACAACTGTAGCATAACTGTGATCATTGTGATTCTTAAGTTGTTAGAGAACACTATGATCCTTAATTATATTATTAGCAGACACTTGTTTTCCAGGGCATAAGACACACTTCTAAAAAAATAGAAAAGAGGGTAAGGAGAGATCATGTGTGCAGGAATTCTGAATAGATGTATACTGTCCCTCGTTGCATTCATAAATTTTTAGACGTCACTATCACCGTCTGAACTTTTATCGAAATTTCCTAGTTTTATTCCTACGCACTAACAATTGTTTCTGGCACTGGTAGTGTTACTCGTGTATCTTATTTTAAAAGTTCAACGATATTTTTTATAGCAAATTCCCTGTATTTGAAGTATGACCGTGTGATTCTACATAATACAACTGTTTGCATTTTCAGCTACGTTTGTAGCGTCGTGTTCTTTCCTCCATACTCTTCTTTTTATGCCTTTACAGAGAGTTTTTTTCTCTAAGAATCTTTTCAGATCTCTTTCTTTGAGAACTTGATCCGAGCGACTTTGCCTTTTTGCAGTTTGTTTATTTGTTCACATCTACGTCAGAAGAAAACAAGTTGGATGGGCATACAGTTATTCTAATCTGCACAAACGATTTAACCATTCAGAAAAATCCAGCTGAGAAGCTGCAAAGATGCCTGTACCATTATAGGGTTGTTAATGATCTGTCTTTAGTTTGTTATATAGTTTATACATGGGATAGTTCATCAATTATCATTGTGGGTTGATTCTTCGAAGCACTCGCTACTTCTGGTTCAGAGTTTAAGACGCAGGCATGATTGGTGGTTGCGCTGCCTGATTGGAAAAACGATGTTCTGATCAATTGTGCTTCTCAGTTGAAGAGAATTTGGCGATGGATTTCTAGTCCTGGCTCCATCTCATTTTGTATCTAACTAATCTCCCAATCAATTGCTTCTCGATAGGTACACAACTGCGGCAATCATTGAAGGCTGCTACCGATGCGCTTGCGAAAGCAGATAAGAGCCATGAGCTCACTCTTTCAAGCCCGTACGTTGCTTCTCAATAAACCTTTTTGAGGGACAACAAAACGCTGCGGGTCCATGTATATCTCCTACTTGCTAAAATTTGGCAAGAAAATATGGCAATCTTGAGCTACAAATTGAGCACGCTCTCCATCTTTAGGATCTGGTCGGAAAGCAATTCGGCAGAGGTTTCAGTCCTCCGGAGGAGGATTTAGGGTATCCACAATCTGCATAAAAAGCAGGCTATAAGACCTACGTGGCAACCTTATGGCCGGTCTTAAGCATCGTGGCAGAGTTTTTGAATCGGCGATAGCTTGCAGCCGGCCACAAGCTTGCGGCCAGTCCATAAAGCAATACAAAAATATTTCTTTCTCCTCTCTCTCAGCACGCAAATGCTCACCATGGCCGTTGTGAACTTGTTGTTGCTGCCACCAGGAGGATGTAGAAGGTGTGCTGCCATCGGAGGAGCTCGACCAGAACGATGCATGTTGGTGGAGGCCTGAGAAAGACGGCCGGAGTAGCATATGGCGAGCGTCACCACCGGATCGGACCAGGGGACCTGGAACTCCGGGAAGGCAAGGGAAGTCGCATCGTCTTCAGATCCGGTAGGCAGGAGGGTGGGAAAGGGAATGTGACGTCCATCACTGGTCGGACCTGGTGCGGGCAGGCAGGAGGCCGGGGAAGGCTGCTGGACCCAGCCACATGCCGTGTTTACTTTAGACCCATTGAAATTGTTTCGTGCCATGCCGACTCTAGCATAGCCATGTAAGCGTGCCGTATTGTATCGCTCATCGTATCTGGTGTGACTCTGTCATTCGTGTCGTACCGACCTAGCCTACGCTCATGCGTGTCATGCCGTGTGTGCCGTACTACAGATCGATCCAAAAAAGCTCTACCTAACTCCCAACTCTATTATTAGAGGAAGGGAATGGGAAGGAAGTAGAGACGAGAGGATGGTGAGGGGAGAGTTGATTTTTTAAAAAAGATGCAGGCTACCTTAGCACCCATATAAACCTTATACATTATAGAAGTTAGCAACAAACCGATGTGGCTTATTATCATCTTAAACAATAAGCATTAAAGATAACTTTATACAATTTTCTATAAAATACCCGCGAAATCTCTATTAAATTTCTGCATTACAAATACAATTTTTGCCAAGTTGTTCCTCTCATCTTAGAGTGTGTTTGGTTGCTTATACCAAGTGATACATGTATGAAATGATTAAAAAACAGTTGTCCATGTGTATGATTGCTCGAATAGAACTATTCTATCTTGGATAGTGAAATATAAATTTAAAAAATGCTCTCTATTGATACTAAAACATTCCAATCATCCAAAATATTTAAACCACCAAATACTACAACCAGGGTTCAAAAAACCGTCGAAAACCTCTCGGTTTTCGCAAAAACCGCCCGTACCGAGAGGGTTCGGTAATTAAAACCGTTCGGAAAATCGGCCAGATGAACAGTAAATTTAAAAAATTTGAAGAAATTTAGCAAAAAGTGTCAAAAAAATTTGAATTTTT
Source organism: Otatea glauca (assembly GCA_036346275.1). Lineage (NCBI taxonomy): Eukaryota > Viridiplantae > Streptophyta > Magnoliopsida > Poales > Poaceae > Otatea > Otatea glauca. The sequence goes on along the minus strand of CM070724.1, from coordinate 46,384,658 downwards.
TTTGTCTATTCCTGAGGTAATCCTAACGATTCTATAAAATTTTCAAATTATTATCAGATATGTACATTTTTTAAAAATTCTGACAGTGATACTGTCACAATATATGCTCTTCAGTTTTTTATTTTCTAGGGGCACAAAATGAAGTCTAATATTTCTTAAACTTTTTTTGTGATGCTATAACGTCATTAAAATGATTATGTAAAATTTTTAGATGATGATCAGATATGTATATTTTTTAAAAATTCTGAAAGTGCTATTATCATTGTATATGCTCTTCTGTTTTTGATTTTATATGGGAAATAAATGAAGTCTAATATTTCTGAAAATTTTAGTACATGATCCTTTGGAACTATTTATATTTTTATTAAAATTTTAGAATATAATAAATCATTTTACTATTTATGAAAATCTGACAGTGTATTTGTTCCTTTTCATTAATTTCTGTTTTAGATTTTTCAGAAGAAATAAATGATTTAAAAAATTGTAAAAATTTCTATTAGGTGTTTTATAGATTAATTGGGATTTTTTGTACATTTTTAAATTTTTTTTGCAATTTGTTCTTATATTTTCACCATTTTTCCTTCTGTCATCGGTTTTCGATGTTCCGTTTATGTAGGTCGAACATGTCATTTTTGCGACAATGGAAGAGTGGCGAAGCTATACTTATGCCTACTCCACAACTTCAATTTAAATGCATTATAATGTAAATGGTGTTGATAAGTAAATGGTATTGAAATTGCGAATGATTTTGCTTTGTAGTTATGTAAATGCTGATTTTTGCACTTGTGTGATTGTAGTATTGCAATGAAAGATTATTTATTGACATATTATTGCTAAATACATAACTTACAACTTCTAATTCTCTAAAATATAGTAAAGGTCATGTCGATTTTTTCCAAATTTAGGAGAGACCATTCTAGAATTTTTTCATGTTTTCACATACCTTATTTATATATTTATTACATTTTTACTCAATTTTAACCTTCCCTGTATTTCTACAAATTTTACAATATTTTTTTTGCATTTTTTCCCAATTTTTTCGATTTCCTCCCAAATTTTATTTGCAAACCGTTCGATTTTTCGCAGTTTTCGAGCGATTTACCGCGAAAATCGGTACCACCGACCCCACAAAAACCGCCGGCGAAACGATTTCGTAAACCGTGACTACAACTACCAAACCAAACCAAACACACCTTATTACTCTACGTGTGCACTCCACGACATCAAGCAGCCCACTACACCGAGTCCACGGAGCATAATTAAGTATCCTACCACAGTGTGGGCCCATCTAGCCGGCACCACCTGTTACTGCCTCGCGGGACCCACCATCCTTCTGATTGCTTCTGCAGTTCTGTACTTGAACACTTCTACTAAATTCCTGCGATAAACGTACTCGGTCCGTGTGCGATGCGCTTTAAAAGGACGACTCGGCTGCCTGGCAGGCTCCCCCCCGCGTTTCTCCCAGCCAAAATTCCTGCGATAAACGTACAAGTACAACAAGTTAGGCTCCTCGCTTCCTCTAAGGCCAATTCTTGCATTACTGACGTCTCTTCTCTCCCAAGGTGAGAATTTTGTTTGTTCGGTTGGTAGGTTGGTATGGGTTGAATTGTTGATGGCTGTGGTTGGTGCGGTTGATGTGTCCGTGCGCACTTCCGGCCCCCCTTTTCTTTGCTCCTGAGGTTGGCGAAGATTTCTTGATTGGTGCGAAATTTGAGCTTGTTTTGGTGGGCTTTGGGGGATTTGGGGGGAATATTTAGGTGATCGGGTCCAAAAGTGGTGGCTTTTGTTGGTTTAGTTTCTGGGTTTTCATGGAGTTCTTGTTAATTTTGTTATCATCAGTGTCTGGGCTCGTGCCCGGTGTTTGATTGGCATGGAATAGTGGAGAATTGGGATTTCTGAGTTTGTGTGGTTCTCTGAACTTCTGGTTTTGGTTGATTCTGACGTTTATGCTGCTCAGAGTTGACTAATAAGCATAGAAAAGAGTTGCCTTTTATGCTATTCTCTGTGTTTTTTTCTTCTATTGGCGCACATCGATTTCAGTATGTGCGATGGAGTTTTCCGTCTATGCAAATATAGGATAGCTGATGATTCTTAGTCGACGTTTGATCTATGTGAGCTTTAATTTCGATGGACCGTTGCGGAGTTAGATTGAAAGGTGGCTATTTTGAAGGATGCTTGCAATTTTCCTCTGCGTAGATGCTTCGTTGTTTGGAAGATTTTTGTTCTTCTTGTGGTCAGACTTGCTTTTGCCTAAAAAGAAATTAGATATGCTTTCTAGCTTTCAGTTTGGTATTGTGGTGTGTTTGTTTGGAGTTAGTAGTTTGGAACTGGATAAGGTTCTCATCACTTCAATCAAACATTAGGTTCTAGTCCCTATTTAATTTTGCTTTCTGTGAGATGCTATTGTTTGGTGGATTGTTCACTTCTTAATAGAATACTGAGAACAGTGATTGCTTCTTTATTTCAGAAGATTGTGGTGGTGGGTGTTTTCTAGCTAGGTGACTGCGCTGATAAAAAAATATCTGATTCTTGTTTAGATTTACTTGTCCATTAACTCAGGAGTTGCAATATTTTTATTGTTACTGCATTGTGTTGCCCTGTTGCGAACATTTTAACTTCCTTGCATGTTATATGCATGAGTACCTTTCCTGGGTGCAGTTGGAACTGTCTGCAATAGATTCTGCTTCATGTCTTAGGAATTGTTAAGTTCACGCTGATGGAATTGATACATTGCTTTGTGTCTTTTAAATTGTGCGCCTTGCTAATGTTTATCCATTGTGATCTTTGTTCAATTCAGGTTTTTGGAGTAAAGAGTCTTTGTTGCTCGGTGTTTGTCAGAAGGGTAAATGGGATCAGAAGGACCTTCTATTGTGACTGTCCACGTTACTGGATTTAAGAAGTTTCATGGAGTTGCTGAGAACCCGACTGAGAAAACTGTGAGCAATCTTAGGTCATTTATGGAAAAGAGAGGGTTGCCAAAAAATCTTGTACTTGGAAGCTGCACAGTTCTCGAAACCGCTGGGCAGGGAGCACTTGGCACGCTATATAAAGTGTTAGAATCTGCCATTGCCGACAGAGAGAATGGGTCATCAGCTCAGGGGCAAGTAATTTGGGTTAGTGCTAACCTTATTCTTGACTGGATAATGTGTTTCTAGGATCATGCTAGATGAAGCAACATACCCTCTAACTCGTATCTAAAATGTCTGCATGTTATTGATCACTGCATTATTAATTTCTTTTTCTCTCAGCCAGGAGTTTAACATTAAAGCTATCTTAGTTCAACTGGAAAGCTTCTTCATGCATTGCCAAGTGGAACTATGAATTCTGTCTGATTTCATGGATATAGAAATTGATATTTACTTCATTTGGATGAGTTGTATATTTTTTCGTCCTGAATTATTTCAAGAATCCTCCCAATTCATAACGACCACCATTTGCAACCATAACTTCCTAGGCTTCTGCAGCTTTCATTGATAGGACTACATGTAACTGAGTGAGTACCTAGTGCTGGAGAGCCACTTTTGGATGCAGGCTGCGACTGGTGCCAGTGGTGACTGCTAGTTGGCATACCGTTGTCTTACAGTGAAGCATCACTTATAAATTAAAATACAAAAAATATTCTCTCCTATTTGATAGTGTAATTATGTGATCAACTTACAGCATTCAGATTTTTTAGAAAAAAGCATAAGCTTTGGAACAAAAAAGGAATTGGAAACCAATGCTTGTGTTTTATTTGATGATATATTGTTCATTTACAAGTGCTGCCATACACCCACCATCTTGTGAATTGTGATGTTTTCCTTTGTAAACAGGAAAAAAAAGTTTCTAGATTGTCTTCAGTCTCACTTAAATCAATTTTTGTATGGAACATTTTTCAGATCCACTTTGGAGTCAATAGTGGTGCGACGAGGTTTGCTCTTGAGAATCAAGCAGTTAATGAAGCCACCTTCCGTTGTCCAGATGAGCTAGGATGGAAACCTCAGGTTGCGTTGTTGTCCAATTGTGTACTTTTTTTATCTCCACCTGAAAATAAATCTTATCGTTGCATTTTATCAGCTTCATTGTTCCCGTGCAGAGGGTCCCTATTGTGCCATCTGATGGAAGCATCTCACGGACAAGAGAGGTAAAAGTCAAAATGTTAATATATGATGGGTGCTTGTTAAATATAGCTCAAAAAATAAATTGCAGTTGTAGTTTATTTGACGTTTTACTTGTCGTATTTAATTATGTTTCTGTGAATCCTCTTTATCAACATTTTATATGCCTTTAACGTATCAGAAGCAAATTAGTTGATAAATATGTTTGATTGTAGCTGCCAAAAAAAAAATCCTTGAGCTGTATAGTAGTACCGTTGAAGAATTCCTTCATTTATATTACTTCTATTTCAAACGCAAAGCACCAGTCTGTGAGGAATTGATAAAATATGGTAGTTTTACGCTATATCACCTGATTACAGCAAGGAACCATCTTTTCTGCAGCAAATAATTTATCTCTATTTTCTTAAAAGCGGTGGAATAGTGTTCCTATTTCCAATCCTTGTCTTTTTCTCCCTATCATAAAAAGAGCAACTTGTGTTCGCCAAATGAAAGGAAAGAAAAGAAGGTTCAGTTTGGACATGTTCTACATATGAATCAAAATGTTGTTCCTTGTAACAAATAAGGATTCCTGCTGGAGCTACAGATTTTGCGTGTACACTATTACATGAATACAATACAAGTTCAATCTTTAGGGCTTTCGAATGCATCGGAAGAATTCTTGATCTTGAGATTAATCATGTTTTTATGAAATCTTCATGATCAACCAGACTACCCTGCCGGTGAATGAATTAACGAAGTCACTCCAAAAGATAGGCTATGATGTGATGTCATCAGATGACGCTGGTCGATTTGTATGCAACTATGTGTACTACCGGTCTCTTCGGTTTGGAGAGCAACATGGCATCAAATCTCTGTTTGTACATGTGCCCCTCTTCTTGAGGATTGATGAGGAGGTCCAGATGCATTTTGCTGCTTCCCTCCTTGAAGTTATTGCTTGCTTGAACTAGGAACTACAATTGAAAGGTGGGTTTACTTAGTCCTTTGGTCTCATTTTATTATGCAGAGATAAGTGTAATCATTTACTGTTTTATTAGTTTCTTGCTTGTAGGTCAGTGTTTCTGCCTTGAAGATGTAAAGTTGGAGGTGAAGTGAATAAAAGTGTGGTAATTGATGATATTGATCTTGCTCCAAAAGGTGTATTTAAAGAGAAAAGGCTGCTTAGAGTGTATCGTCCTGTGGTCAAATGCGGCTTATATGCCATTGCATGTTCTAAACATGCCTGAAAACATGGTTTCAAACTTTCAATAAAATTGACAAATTGTCGTAAACTCGGAATGGATGCATTGCATGCAATACAATTGTTGATGCTGCGTTGTCCAATCTTGCGTTTGCGTTTCTGATGTCTGTGCATTTGTGAATGGTGATTTGCATTTCTGATGACAATGAATTGGTGAATAGTGATTTGCATTTCTGATATCAAAGCCAGCCTCCACTCTTACTCTTCATATGTAGTATTTGTGCTCCCCTTTTAACTAGTACCAGCAATTTATCTCCGAAGTGGCATAGCTTCTTTTTTCTCTCTTTTAATTTATTTTCTGGATATGAGCAATAAGTATCTTCTAAATGCTGTGATGTTAGCTGAGGTGCTTGCCAAAAATGCAGACGCAAGGTGGCAAAGCGTCTCCTCTTATGCAGTTGTTGGCGTCAAAAACTTGATGTAGGGTTTCTGACAGCAGCACACCAGATGAACACCGGGTTCAGAGCGTGCCAGTCGATTTGACCTGTAATCGACAAGGTAAAAAATATAAAATTCGCACAAAGCCGATCGTAATGATCAATCGGCTTAAACTCAATTAGCTCGAAGCCGATCAAGATCAAGGTAACGAGATAAATCTAATTAGCCGAGTAAGGCTAATCAGAGGGTAGAGGTAGATCAATTCTGAAGAAGGCGATACACAACAAAATCAGAACAAATCAAACCTGGGGTGTAATTGACGAAGATCAACAATCGGCGATGCGCAACTTTATTGATTAAGATCGATTACAGAAACTAAATTACAAAAGCTACTCCTAGTCGACAGGAAGGAAGAAAGTAAAGGCTGGTTGATTGTATTGTGTTGGATCCTCCTTGTGGCATGCTCTGGCCCTTCTTTTATACCCATCGGCCGATCGTGTCCTAATACAACACGTTCCGTTACTTGATCCGTATCGGCCTTATCTCGGACAGTTATTTCCTTAAAAATCTTATCGTTGCCAAATATCTTCAGATCTTTCCAAATCGCCTGTTACTTTCCGCATTTTTGACTTCATTGCCGATTTTGACTGACTTGCTAAATTTTGGTGCAAACACATGCCCCCCATTTTTGAGAGATGACTTGTCATCTGTCAAAAATCGCAATAATCAGCTTTTTCAATCGGCTAACTGTTGAACTTCACTCAATAACTGTCGCTTTATTTGCGACGTAATTCTCTGACACACAAGTAGTGCGTTTTAACTGCCTGTGTCCTTTGAGATTCGTTTCCCGCCGTTTCGTTTTTTCACTTCGCTATAAAATGCGGTCTCCACTCGGTCATTCCTCACGCGCTCGAGCTCTCACGCCATTCACAATCGGCTTCTTCCTTCCGCATCTTGTTGCTCTCCCATTGGCACGCCAACCTTTTGACTTCAGTCGGCTTTCTCATCAAGATCGGCTGAATGGATCCTTCCCAGGTACTCATCTCAATCCCCAACAGTGTTGATCAGTTTTTCCTTGGCCCATTAGGAAACCTAGATGCAGCTACGGTTATTGATCAAGAAGTAACTCGCCTCCCCTTGTCGGCTAGAGGATATAACATTGAGGGTTGGAGTAAGAGTTTTCGGGCTTGGCCGACTGCACTTAAAGGGTGAAAAAACTGGTATAACTGAGTAGCAGCTCAAAAAAGAGAATCCTGGGAAAGAATGGGTATAGCCGAGTGCATCCCTTTGAGTTTAGCCGATCCAGAAGCTAATGAGCCCTTGGTGGCCACGGCCTGTTATTTCTGGTCGAACACTTTTAACGCTTTCATGTTTCGCACCAGTTTAGTCGGCCCAACTTTATTGGACGTTGCTCAACTTTGCTGCTTAAGACCAGATGGAGAACAAATATCGGCTTTTAGCACCAAACCCAAATATAAACTTATTCGGTCCAAAGGCGAAGGCTGGTCCAAGTACATTGCAAATAATAATAAAGTAAACGGATTGGTATCGGATGAAGAGCACGTTGCTTTCCTTAACCTGTGGCTTGACCGATTTTTGTTATGCGGAGCCTCATTAGGGCCAACTCAAGTGTATCAGGCCATTGCAGAAGGATTGGTAGAAGGCCGTCGGCTGGCACTTGGAAAAACGTTTCTCGGAGCAGTATATCAAATGATGCACATTATTAGAAGTCGGCTTTACACGGGTTTCGCGGACTTTACCGTAGGCAATGTGGGTGGTCCTTTATGGTTTATTCAAGTCTGGCTGTATTGCTTCTTTAGCCGACCTTTTGATCTAGAGCCTAACGATGATACAACCTTTCCAAGAAGACAACCCAAAGAACACCTTTCTTCAGTACCAAGCAAGCCGATCGTTTGGCAAACGGTTCATTATGTGTTCTGGCAGTGAAACAAAAATCACAGCAGCCGATTCAAGGAAGTATATGTCCTTCTTCCTTCATTTGAGTGATGAGGATCTGAGACAACGAGACTTCTTTAGTTATAGCGGTGTGGCCGATTTTCCATGGCCTTCGTTCCTTCATCTTGAAGCCGACAACTCTGCGATGCCTCAGGAAACCCTAGACTTGTATAGAATTTTTATTTCTCCTTGTATTCTTCATGCTGGTATCCATACAAGAAATTGGACATACCAGCCATCATATGAATTCTACCATCCGTCCGTTTATGCAAGACAACTGGGATTTGGTCAAGTGATCCCGAGTTTTTAGCTTCTTGATCGGCTTAAGCCAAGAGCCAGAGTCCGCAATGCTACATCGGCTGAGATTGTCCTTGAAGTAGCCGATGACCTACAAGTTCATTCTTTGCCACACTTCTTCCTGAACACCAGACGAGCAGGAGGCTATACTTCATGGTGGTCAGTTATTGCAGAAGCTCTCTATCGGTCAAAGTCTCCGTCGAACATCATCAACGAATTCTTTCCGAATCTTCCGGAGCCGACGTTAATATCTCGCGATTCTAGCGGTGAGGCCACTTCGTCGGATATACTAACAGCGTGTAGATGTTTGGACGAGTATCGGCTTAGAGTCTAAATCTTCCACCGCCTTACATGAATTTTTACCTTGAATCTAACTTTGTTTTCCTCTGCGAACAAGGCATTTGGGAAGAAGGCGCTTGGCCCATCGGGCGACAGCCAACCGAGAAACAAAGAGAATCGGTGCCATTCGCTCGCTACGCTCGGTCCTTGGGCATTCAGAGCCCATCTCTGTCGGACTTGGAGAAGAAGAAATAACCTAGTAAGTATTTTATCGGCTTTCTTTTAATCTCTGATCAATTCTCATCTAACATGATTGGTTTATCCGATAAACTCTCAGAAAAGAAGCGAAAATACACAAAGGCTGGTGCCAAGAAGGTCCCTAAGCCCAATGAACATAGTGGCGAGAGCTCGCCACACGCGTCGGCTACTGGAGAGGTAAAAGTCGACCTTTTATAAGTATCTAAGTCTTTTAATGCATCGGCTCACCCTTTATTTTTATAGCCGACGCAGTCAACTCAGGTGGCGAAGATTTTAGCGGATCTCCCCAATGTTTCATCGACGCCTCTCTCTCCTCTGCGGCCGACGCCAACAGCCCCTGCTGTAGATCTGCTAGACATTTCTGACCCGACAAATCTGTTGGGCTTTTCGCTGGCCGATCTCGACGACCCTGAGATCATGGCCACAGATGATTACGACGCAGAGATCAGAAGGATTCTGGAGATCTCGAAGGAAGCGTCGGCTGTTGTGACCTCTGCCCCTGGCATGAAGGAGAAGCTTAACAAGCTCTTTGATTTGGTCACCAGGCCGCAGTTGGAGATATTGGCGAATAATCAGCCGATCAAAGATGTCATGGCGGCCGTTGAAGCTGACCTACCCCCAGAAGCGATGGCAGCCCTCCTAAATGTATGCCACTTAGATGAGAGGAGGTCTGAAGTTGAGGAGGCTCAAGCACGCATAGCGCAGCGCGAATCTCAAGAAGCCGATCAGAAATTTCTGGACAAGCTCGTCGCCGATGCCAAGGCGAAAAAACGCAAGTTTGACACCGACGCGCTACAGCTAAAGACATCCAAGGAAAACCTCTCCCAGTTTGAGTCGACAAAGAAATTTCTTTTGGAGGAACTGGCCAAGACAGAGAAATTAATCCAGGACGACCAACATTCCATGGAAAAAACCATGTCGGCCATGAAAGAACAAAAACTTGGTATTGCCAAGGCCATCGCAGGTGTGACGAAGCAGTCGGCCAAGGTGAAGCCAGTACCCGGGAACGCCAAAGACGATGAGCGCATCCTTGACGAAGTTCAGTGCGTGATTGTGAAGGCAGCGGGCGCTTTGTCGGCTCTGAGCGCGACTCTTCCTAGGTTAGGCATCCAATATTAATAATTCCTGAGATGTAAAACTTTTGTCAGATGTTACATGACTTGTCTGGGTATCTTTGTAACTTTTGGTAATCGGCTGTTTAACCGATTTTAAATTTACTTTCTCGTAAATATATTTTTCCAAAATCTGCAATCTTTTTTAGCCGATTAACAGCACCGTGTTAATCTTAGCTTTTTGAACGTGATTCTTAGTCGGCTAGGCTCCAACCCAAACGCTAGGATAATACTTCTTTAAATATTTCCCGTTAATAGCTTTATGTAAAACATATCCTTCCAACGTTTCTATTACGTATGAATTTCCACCGACTAGCCGATTAACTTTGTATGGTCCTTCCCACGTAGGTGACCATTTTCCGAATCGGTTATCTTTCGAACCAACAGGCAATATCGTTTTCCATACTAAATCGGCTTGATCGAAAGATTTAGGCACGACCTTTTTATTATATGCTTTCGCCACCCTGATTTTATTCTTCTTAAGTCAATCAAGCGTAGACAATCGTAATTCTGCCAACTCATCCAAATTATCGATCATCAAATTGTTATAATCCTGAGCCGACAAACCGTTTTGTCTGGCCACTCGTATAGATTCAATATTGATTTCCACGGGTAATACGGCTTCTTGACCATACACCAGCTGGTAAGGTGAAAGCTTCGTTGCTCCGTGGTAGGCTAGCCGATACGCCCAAAGCGACTCCGATAGAGTCGAATGCCAATTCCTTGGTTTTTCATCGATTTTTCTTTTGATCAACTTGATTAGCGTTTTGTTGGATGACTCGGCTTGTCCGTTAGCCTGAGCGTAGTATGGGGATGAATTTAACAATTTAATCCCTAGGCTAGTTGCGTAAATCTGAAACTCATTGGACATGAATACTGTGCCTTGATCGGTTGTAATTGTTTGCGGTATTCCAAACCGATGGACAATATGCTCATTAACGAATCCGATTGCCTCAACACTGGTCACTTTCTTGAGTGGTACAGCCTCAACCCATTTTGAGAAATAATCGGTTGCAGCCAAAATAAACTTGTGGCCTTTACTCGAAGCAGGAAATATTTGGCCGATTACATCTATTCCCCAACCTCTAAACGGCCATGGCTTGATAATTGGGTGCAAAGCTGATGCTGGTGCTAATTGTATATTGCCAAATTTCTGACAAGTTTGGCAACATTTGTAGTATTTAAAACAATCTTCTAGCATCGTCGGCCAAAAGTAACCTGTCCGTCTAAGCACTCATTTCATCTTATGAGCCGATTGGTGAGAACCGCAAATGCCTTCATGTACTTCACCCATTGCAACCCGCACTTCTTCGGTCCCAAGACATCTTAATAGCAATCCTTCCATCGTCCGATAATACAACGTATCGTCCATAACAATGTACTTCAAAGCTTATTGCCTAATCTTGCGTTCTGTCGGCTCGGATGGATCGATCAGGTAATTCTTTATTTGCGTTCTCCAATCCGTGACATCTACGCACATGACGACTTTATCCATTAGCTCAGTCACCTGATATCGGTCAAAGTCTTTGTATCCTGATGCCTGTTGGACCAGGGCATTGGCTCTATCGTTCAATTCTCGAGGAACATGACCGATAGAAAATGATATAAATGAGCCGATGATTTCGAAGCATTGTTCCAAATATTTCAGCAATATCTCGTCTCGACACTGGTATTCTCCTTTTATTTGCTGTACAATTAGCATAGAATCCCCGTATGCCTCAACCGCACTTGCTCCGATGTTTTCTAATAATTGCAAACCCTTGAGCAACGCTTCATGCTCTGCCTGATTATTTGAGCATCGGCTATTTAGCCGAAATGCGAATTCGAAATTATGCCCTTTAGGTGATATGAGCACTACACCGATTCCATCGCCTTCTCTGCACACAGACCCGTCAAAAAACAATTGCCAAGGGGTTACGGATACTAAGTCGATAGTAGCGTCATGTCCTGTTATAAAATCGGCTAGAACCTGCCCTTTGACTGCTTTGGCCGATTCATAAGACAAGTCGAACTCAACCAAGGCATAAGCCCATTTTCCAAGTTGACCCTGTAGGATTAGAGCTGATAACATATATTTTATAACATCGGTTTTACAGATTACTTTACAAGCCGATGCTAAAATGTAATGTCTTAGCTTTGTACATGAGAAGTATAAAGATAAGCATAATTTCTCAACGAAAGGGTACCTGACTTCAGCATCAAGAAGGCGTCGGCTTAAATAAAAGATTACTCTTTCTTTACCATCAACCTCTTGTGCCAGAACAGCTCCAATAGTTTCCTCTTCAGCCGATACATATAGTCTGAAAGGAACCCCTTTTCGTGGGGCAGCCAAAACCGGGGATCGACGGATATCTTTTAACATCATCAAAAGCCTTTTGCTGATCGGCTCCCCACACAAATTCTTGATTATCCTTCAACTTCGACAGCGGGGTAAAAGCGCGAATTCTACCGGAAAGGTTTGAGATAAACCTCCGTAGATAATTAATCTTGCTGATCAACTTCTGCAATTCGTTTTTGCATGCCGGCGGCTCGGTGTTGGCTATAGCTTTCACTCTTGCTTGATTAACCTCAATACCTCTCTCGTGTACCATAAAACCTAAAAATTGCCCTGCCGACATGCCAAATGCACATTTGAAAGGATTCATCTTCAAGCCATGTGTTCTTATGTTCTGGAAAACCTTTTCTAAATCGGCCAAATGCTGCAAATTATCTGCCGAATTTACTACGACATCGTCAATATATATTTCGACGATGTGACCGATTAAGTCATGAAAAATCAGGTTCATGGCTCGTTGATATGTTGCCCTAGCATTTTTAAGCCAAAAGTCATAACCGTCCACTCGAATAAACCTATGGCTCCAGGACATCTGAAAGTTGTCTTTGGTATATCGGCTTCTGCCATGAGTATCTAGTTGTATCCGGCGTTTCCATCTAGAAAACTTATGATTTTATTCCCTGATGCAGCATCGATAAGCATATCGGCTATCGGCATCGGGTATTCATCTTTCGGTGTCGCTTTATTCAAATCTCTAAAGTCGACACATACTCTAAGTTTTTCGTTTTTCTTCATGACTGGAACAATGTTGGAAACCCACTCCGCATATCGGCAAGGCCTTATAAATTTAGCCTCTAACAATCGTTATATTTCTTCTTTTATAATTTTATACAAGGCCGGATTAAAACGCATAGGGTACTGTTTAAACGACCGATAATCTTGTTTGATGGGTAGCCGATGTTCGACCAATTGTCGGCTTAAACCAGGCATCTCGTGATACTCCTAGGCGAAACAATCTTTGTATTCCTTAAGAATTTCGATTAACTTCTCTTTATATTTTACATCCAATTTGGCGCTAATAAAAATTGGTCTTTTTCTATCGCCACTACCTATATCAATTTTTTCAAGCAGATCGGTGGACGTGAAGCCTTGACCCAACTTTTTAATCTCTTCAAAGTCTTCTATAGCTTCATAGCTATCCGTCGTTTGCCGATAACTTTGCATTTTGTCTTGTAACGCCTTCACTGTTTTTCTTGTCCCCATTGGCGTAGCACTTCGTTTGCTCGATCAAATGTGCCTGGCTTGACACTGATCGGCACAAGTTCTGTCTTGCTTACGCAGATGAAATCACAATCTTCTAATGTTTTTCCAGATATACATCCTGCTTCTTCATGTTGCCAATTCGCGTCAGAACTGGCCATAGCAATGTGAGCCGATGTGTCAGCCGTGACAATTTCCACCTCCTCTCCGTTCCATTGGACAAGCGCCTGATGCATAGTTGACAGGATGCAACAGTTTGCGTGAATCCAGTCCCTTCCTAGCAGAGCACTATAGTTTCCCTTGGCGTCAATTACAAAGAAAGCGGTCGGCAAAGTTTTGCTACCGACGGTCAATTCTGTAACCATGACGCCTTTGGCTTCGGTGGGATAGCCTGTGAAGTCATTTAGAACCATGTTAGTTTTAATTAAGTCTTCATCGGACTTACCCAGTTTTTTGCAAGTTGTATATGGCATCAGGTTCACCGTAGCTCCACCGTCTACCATCATCTTTGATATCGGCTTTCCGTTTATATACCCTTTCAGATATAACGGTTTCAGATGCCGATGATCGTCTCTTGGTTTCTCGAAGATTGCGTTTTGGACTCCCGAGCAAGATTGGGCAAAAGTTTTTTTAGCCGATTCAGTTTTGATTTTGAATTTGGCTGGCAACGTGAACACCATGTTGATATCCATTGGGGGTGTATCATCCCTAATCATAGGAGAGTCTAGATCGTCTGCCGATTCAAAATCTTCCTCGGCTTGTTCCTTTTTCCTCCATTCTTTCTTGACAACTTTGACCGGACGAAGCTCATTGAAAGTATCGTCCCTCTGTTTCTCTGCATCGGCTTCCCAGATCTCTTGAGTCCTTAACCGCTGAAGTTGTCGGCGTTGCGATCGGCTAAGGCCAGACGGACACCACCTAGGCTTGGGCTCTACTGGTTTTCGTATCTGGCCGACCAGATTTTCCTGGTTCGTATCGTGCTTTTGCGTTTTGACCTGGTCCGGTACTCATTTTGGTTCAGATATTCTCTCGTGAACAGGCCTTCTGTAACTGTTGCTGTGATCCCGAATTGGCCCAGCCAGCCTATCTTTAGCCGATGGTCTCGGCCAATCATCTCGGGGGTAATGTTCCATCGGGCACGTATATGGCGATGACAATGCTACTCCTCTTTCCCAGCAAAACTGCCAAAAGGGACATCTTCTATGTGCCCTCTCCACATTTTCAGTATGATATAAGTTATCCGACCGGCGAGCAGGATATCGTGGTCGGCTACACATCCTCTCGTATTTCTCCATCAATTGTGAAAACGTTGGTCCCGGCCTTTTGGTCGATTGCCTTGATGGCGATTTTTCAGCTTTGTACCATTTACCCACCTGAGGATTTTTCTTAGGTTTAATGGTCCTCGAATTTTTTCCTTCGTGATCAGCTTCTATTTGTAGTGAGCCAATCGTAATTTTCAACGTCTGGCCTCCGTCTGAATTCGACTGAATATTGACCTGCCGATCCTTTTTTGGCTAATCATGCATCGGCTCTTTTCCTTTAGCTGAACATTGAACCATGTTAATAGGGAACGGATCAGCGTCAACTTGCATGGTCGGCTCATCAGCAAATTTTAGCCGATCATCTTCAATAGCCGACTGGATCTGTTAACGAAAAATATTGCAGTCGTTAGTATTGTGAGAAAAAGAGTGGTGCCACTTGCAATACCCGCGTTTCTTGATCTCGTCAACTGATGGTATAATATGTCCCTCAGGTAATCGTATTATCTTTTCTTGTAGTAATAAATCAAAAATACGATCACATTTGGAAACATCGAAGGCATACTTAACTTCCGACTTATATCTAGTCGGCTTTACCCAAGAACAGACTAGGGACTTTTTAGACCCTTTTACCCATTCGGCTATATTTATTTCTGCTTCATCATCCTCCGAAGAATCGCTTGGGCAATAATCCACCATATTGATTTTAACTTTATCCTTTTCTTTATTGCAGTTATTTTTAAATCTATCTTTAAATGCTTTATTGTCTGGGTATCGGCTTTCCTGAACCGATACACGATGAAGCAGATGACTTAAATCGTTGAACTCTTACCCTCCAAACTTCTCTCTAAGTGGTGGAATTAATCCCTGAAAAGCCAAATCTGCAAGTTGGTTGTCGGGCAACGTGACACTAAAACATCGGTTCCTAACTTCTCTGAACCTCTTAATGTAATCAGTTACCGATTCTCCAAACCTCTAGCGAACAGAACTTAGGTCGGAAATCCTTAGTTCTAAACTCCCTGAGAAAAAGTATTCGTGGAATCGGCTTTCCAAATCGTTCCATAAGTGGACCGAATTCGGAGGCAAACAAGTGAACCAAGTAAAGGCTGCTCCAGACAGTGACAACGGGAACAGTCTTATTTTCAGTCCATCGGACTGAGCTGCTTCGCCGCATTGAGCGATAAAGCGTCCGATGTGTTCTAGAGTAGTAGTTGAATCGTCACCGGAGAATTTTGCAAAATCCGGGACTCTGAAATTGTGGGGGTAAGGCATACGATCTATGTAATCAGGATACGGCTTTCTATAGCCGATAACCTTCCCCTTCGGCTGTATGCCGAATTGATCCCTCAAGACGGCGGAGATCTGGTCGGCCCAGTTTACATTATCGGCTATTGGCACCGCAGGCCCTTGATAATGTTGATCATAGTTGGGTCGTCAATTATGCTGGGTTGCCAATTATGCTGGGTTGCCAATTATGCTGGGTCGTCGGCACACGAGCATTGTGATCATACCTATTATGCCTGACTTGAGGTTCGGGTACTGGGACGAAAGGCTCTGAATAAGTTACTACCCTATGCGGACCTAGATTTCTAAACAGGGTAGGTTCATGCGGGTATCTTTCAGGCCCAATCGGCTGTGAAACCGATTGTGGAAAAGCATAGAACGGAGCCGACTGCGGCAGGTTTGTTGATGCGTCCAACTTAGCGGCGTCGGTGTATGCGTGGTAATGACTCACCCCACTTGGCCGAGGATCTCTAGGCAATATTACGGTCGGCTGAGTAGGCATCATGGTAGGGGGTGAGGTTATAGCCGACGGTTTAGGATCGGCCGTTGAGCTCTGCGTATTTTGCGCTACTGAAAAAACAGGATAATTCGGCAGAGCTTGCAATGGGTCAAGCAGACTACCTGACGAGGCTAACTCCTGGGCTATAGTTTTAACACTATTTGCTATCATCGGCTTAAGTGTTGTCACAAGAGCCGATGATTGGTTTATTAAAGCGTGGTGCACAGACTGATTAATCATAGCCGATAATTCGGCTTGAGCAGGCATGTATCGGCTTACCGGTTCTGTGACACCTGCATCTCCCAGGGCGTTGATCGTCGGCAGGGCGGATTTTTGAGTGACGCATCGTCTAGATTTATGATAACAGCTTAGCATCATCTCCTCCAACGTAGTCTTCCGAGCTTCAATCTCTTGACGTTGTTCTTCAATCAAATCGTCCATTGTTGGAACGATTATGGCTTCTGTGTTGAGATCGGATGGCGGAATCGACTTTCCTGATGAAGACATGGTCCCACCGAGCGTGCCTAAGAGTGTGTTGGCGTCAAAAACTTGATGTAGGGTTTCGACGGACACACCGAATTTAACACTTGGTTGAGAGCGAGCGGTCGATTTGACTCATGTCGACAAGGTAAAAAATATAAAATTCGCACAAAGCCGATCGTAACGATCAATCGGCTTAAACTCAATCAGCTCGAAGCCAATCAAAATCAAGGTAACGAGATAAATCTAATTAGCCGAGTAAGGCTAATCAGAGGGTAGAGGTAGATTGATTCTGAAGAAGGCAATGCGCAACAAAATCAGAACAAATCAAACCTGGGGTGTAATTGACGAAGATCAATAATCGGCGATACACAACTTTATTGATCAAGATCGATTACAGAAACTAAATTACAAAAGCTACTCCTGGTCGACAGGAAGGAAGAAATTAAAGGCTGGTTGATTGTATTGTGTTGGATCCTCCTTGTGGCTTACTCTGACCCTTCTTTTATACCCGTCGGCCGATCGTGTCCTAATACAACACGTTCCGTTACTTGATCCGTATCGGCCTTATCTCGGACAGTTATTTCCTTAAAAATCTTATTGTTGCCAAATATCTTCAGATCTTTCCAAATCGTCCGTTACTTTCCGCATTTTTGACTTCATTGCCGATTTTGACTGACTTGCTAAATTTTGGTGCAAACAGCAGTTCAGAGTTCAGACATCAGAATCTTCAGATCATTCGTACTACAACCATTTGATGTTTAGCTGGAATCTGAAACTCGTTGGAAGTCCCATATGGGACCCTCATACCTGCCTAGTGCCAACGTTGCAAAATTTTGCATTCTTGCAGGCGATATCAGATGGTAACCTGTACAAATAAAAGAGTTCCCCATATGCAGACAGCATTTGTCAGTTCTGAGCACTTCCCAGCTCGCTCTCCGTTCAGTGCGTCGCCAACTTGAACACAAAAAAGAAGAATGCGTCCTTCTGTTTTGTGAACACATTTTGGCTTGATTCAGTTGCTCGTTAGCTAGATATATGATCTCAGCATGCAGCGCTTGCCACGGTGTTCGATAAGAAGAGAAGAAGGAAATATACTTAATTAGACTACATCATAAGCATTAGAGTTGTATGCATCATATAAGTATGTAGCGGTGCAGTCGTGCAAACTGAAGACTTATTTGTGTCGAGGTCAGACTGCATCTACGTTCCGAACTCCCCGTGCATAAAAGAGCGGCCTTCCTTACTAACACTAGCTCGCGACGCAATACACCGAGAGAGCGAAATTCTTGGGTCATCTCAGTAGGTTCAGAAACCGCACGTTTGTCTGGATCATCATACAATTGCTAAGGGACAGGCATGGACACCAATTTCAAGCTTGCGATTCTCATCTCATGCACGCTGCTCCTAGCCGCGGCGTGCCAAGGCCTCGAGGTCGGCTACTACAGGAAGACGTGCCCCAGGGCGGAGACCATCGTGAGGACCGAGGTGAAGAAGGCCGTGAGCAAGAATGCCGGCGTCGGCGCCGGGCTCATCCGCCTCCTCTTCCACGACTGCTTCGTCGAGGTACGTATCCTCACACGACGACACACATATATATATACACGTACGCATCACGTTTGCATTGCATGCTAATCTGATAGTACGCTGTGTGCGTAGGGTTGTGACGCTTCCGTGCTGCTCTACGCGACGCCGGAGAACCCGCAGCCGGAGAAGCGCGGGCCGCCGAACAACAACAACCTGCGCGGATTAGAGGTGATCGATGCGGCCAAGGACGCCGTCGAGGAGGCCTGCCCCGGCACGGTCTCCTGCGCCGATATCGTGGCCTTCGCCGGGCGCGACGCGTCCTTCCTCCTCAGCAACTCCCGGATTGACTTCAGCATGCCTGCGGGCCGCTTCGACGGCCGGCGCTCCAACGCCTCCGACACGGTCCTATTCCTCCCCCCGCCGTTCTTTAACATCACACAGCTCATCGGCTGCTTCGCCGCCAAGGGGCTCAGCGTCGAGGACTTGGTCGTGCTCTCCGGCGCCCACTCCGTCGGCCGGTCCCACTGCTCGTTCTTCTCCCTGGACCGCCTCGCCGCGCCGTCCGACATCGACGCGGAGTTCGCGAGGTCGCTGAGGAGGAGGTGCCCGGCCGACCCAAGCAAGACCGACGTCAACCCTACCGTGAACCAGGACGCGGTGACCGCGGCTGCGCTGGACAGCCAGTACTACAGTAACGTGCTAAACCGCAGGGTTCTGTTCACGTCGGACGCCGCGCTGATGTCCACGCGGGAGACGGCGAGGATGGTGCGCGACAACGCGAACACCGACGGGCGGTGGGAGCGCAGGTTCGAGAAGGCGATGGTGAAGCTGGCCGGCATTGGCGTGAAGGCCCGCGGCCATGGCGAGATCCGGAAGAACTGCAGGGTCGTCAACTAGTAGATAATTAGGATGGTCAGTTCGTCTGATCAAATGGAGACGTACACGGATTGTTTGAACTCTTTCGTTCGACTATTTGATCGATTTAACTTTGCAGAGTTACGTAAGTGTCAGTTTCCGGCTTGCTGTATTTAAGCTGCGTTCTACTGTTTTTTTTTTCTGCGGAATAACTACCGATCGGACGTCCGATCTAAGATTTTTTTTCAGATGTCTGCAATATTTTTTTCCCATACGTGCAACATTTTTAATAATCGTGTGCAACAAAAACGCGTGATGTCGATCCGGATTGGCGCAACATTTTTTTTCATGCGTGCAACATTTGTAATCACTGTGTGCAATATAAACGCGCGATGATAGTAGAAGTGCACAAACAAACAAAAATATTGTACACGTTGATTAATTTTGTTGCACGTATTATTAAAAAATATTGCGCTGACCTTCGGGAAAAAAAAACCTGGCGTGGGACGTTGATTAATTTTTGGCTAAGTTTTGTTGCTAGCATGCTGTCTCGTTTGTTAATTCTTTCTCCTTTCTGCTGTTCCTGTTGTATTCCAAATGCGTTGTATTACGTCTTTGTTGCTCGGTTCGACGGTTCGTATACGAGATTGAAAACGATCATGTTAATTCCATCCTGAAGGCGACTCGCAAACTGATACGAGGCGCAGTTTGTTATCAGACCGTCACAGCGTCGTCGTACTACCACAAAACGAAGACGCTGTGTGTGCGCGCGCGCGCATGTGGCACTTGGTGATTTCTTGCGTGTGCGGCTAAGCTTTGCCCCTTGCGCGTTTGTGTTGGGTTGGACCTGCGTTTCGGGACGGACAAGGTCAGTGGCTGGTTGCGGCGGACTGGAGGCCCGACTTCGCGGTGCAAATATGGTACGGCGATTTAAATTTTTGTAACTCTACTCTTTAAATTTCGGTAAATTTTTGTATCTCCTAATGACACTAAAAAGTATCAAGTTTTGTTTCTATGGGTACATCCACTCTTTAAATTTTCACAAATATTACGAAACAGTAGCGTGAATAGTCCAAACGACGGAATAGGTCTCCACCATCAAACCATCTTATCATCGTCCTATATTTATCTATAAATTCCCATTCCACTCTTTCTCTCTCACACACACTTCAATTCTTATCCACTATGTCCAATTTGCTGCACACGTCGGCGCATATCCTTGCTGAGCCCACTTCTACGCTGCTGAGGACGGAAGGCACGCATGTGACCATTGCGGGAAGGTAAGGCGGCGTAGCGGAGAGTGGGCTCCACGACAGAGCCAACTGCTAGGCACGACAATGTAGTGATGAGCGGGTAAGACAGCACAGTGGTGAGCAGGTGCAAACAACGACAATTGTGGATGGGCTAGGCTACTATGGCGGGGAGTACGGGTAATGATGACGGCTGTGGGCTAGCTTAGCGAAGCACGAGAAGACGAGTGCCCACGGCGTCTCGGCGGGTGTGGAGCTACGTGCGAGTGCAACGGTGCATTGCTTGCCGATATCCTTGTCAACTCCGCTCACATCGCCTCGTGGCTCCACTTAGCTGCCGTACGCGTCACAGGCGACTTCGAGCTCTAGCTTCACCCTCTTGGGCAAGCAAGGGAGGAGGCTGTGATGCTGGAGAGTGGCAAAAACGGGGCGACCGCCATAGGTGAGCACATAATGGATTTTTTTTCTTTTTTCTTTATTTGTTACGGTGAAACCTATTTGAAACTCGATGTAACCTATTGAAACTTGCTGAAACTATCTGAAACTTTTAGGTTGAAACTCAATGAAACCCACTGAAACTTTTTAAAACTTTTGAGGTTAAAACTTGATGAAGCTTACTAAAACTTTTGGGGTTGAAACTTGTTAAAACTTGAGTTCAAAAATATGAAACTTGTTGAAATTTGGTCTTAAAACTTTCTCAGAATCTTCTCTCTCGGTCACTCTCGTTCTTGGTCGCTCACTCTCTAGTGTCGATGGCTGACGAAGATGGCACCGCCGCCTCTACCGACGGGTTCACCGCGTCCCTCGGTTGTAGAAGGAGCCTGGGGCAGTGGTGGCACGATGGTGGGCGACAGCGACGCGTGATGGGCGACGGTAGAGGGTGGTGGGCGGTGGTGCAAGACAGGACGGCAAGGGTCAAGAGAATATTTGTTTGGGCGTGGTGGCCACGGGGGAGGGGGAGCTGGAGTCGCGACTGATCGCAAAGAGGCAGGGGCAGGGGCGTGAGCAGCGGAAGAGGCGCGCGGAGCTACGACCAACGTGGCGGCGACGACAGAGGAGGGAGACAGCAGAGCTAAGAGAGAAGAATGAGGAGAGGGAGGGAGGAGTAGGAGGAAAGGGCAGACGGAGTCGGGATGGACGGTTGGATGCTTATTGACGTCAAAAACTTGAAGTAAGGTCTCTGACAACAGCACACCAGACGAACACCTGGTTCAGAGCGTGCCAGTCGATTTGACCTGTAATCGACAAGGTAAAATATAAAATTCACTCAAAACCGATTTCGTGAGGACCAATCGACTTAGACTCAATCAGCCCAAAGTCGATTAAATCAAGATAAAAAGGTAAGCCCAACTAGCCAATTAAGACTAATCGGAGGATAAAGGTAGATCGATTCTGAAGAAGGCGATGCGCAGCAAAATCAGAATAAATCGAACCTAGGCGTAATTGATGGAGATCAACAATCGGTGATGCGCAACTTTATTGATCAAGATCGAATTACAAGAAGGCTAAATTACAGGAACTACTCCTAGTCGACAGACAGGAAAAAAAGAGAATAATGTAAATTTGTGGATTTGATTGTGTTGTCCCTTTTGCGGCTCGCCCTTGTCCGCCTTTTATATCCGCCGGCCGATAGAATCCCAGTATGACACGTTTTGGGAGTTGTATCCGTATCGGCCTCTATTTTGAGGGTGATTTCCTTAACGATCTGTCTTGTTTTCAAATATCCTGATCTGTTATCCCAATCGTATCTTGCTGTTTCTGGATTGCCGATTTAACTATACTTGCCAAATTTTGGTGCAAACAATGCTATACCAATCTCTAGTCGCTGTCTTAAATTTTCGGTACTTCCTATGACGATAAAACATCTCTTTCATCTAACCTGCCAGTTTCACCGAGATTGCTCTGACACGTATATGCATGGTATTCCATGATGGTGACGGTAGGAGCGGAGGATGATGATTAGCGAGAAGCTCAGGAACCTACAAGAGCTAGTGCCCAACATGGACAAGGTAGCAATAGTTAATCGATCACAACGTCGATCGTTATATACATTCAAGCTTGCTGTTTGTACAAACAACAATATACTTGTATGTAATTGTTTTGTTTGTGTACATGCAACTAACTGAAGTGATCTTGTTTGTCTGAAACTCTAAATGTAACAGCAAACGAGCACATCCATCCATATGTTACACTAGTCTGATCTCGACAAAAAGAAAAATCTTTATTCACAGAAAGCATTTGATTTCTAAGACATTATTGAACTAGTTAGTTCCTCTCTCTGCAGACTCTGAAACATGAGCAGGAGAAAATACCTGCTGCGGCAAGCGTTTTGACTGAGCAGGGAACCAAAGAACTGAAAGGTAACGATCCTTATCAATTTGAAGGATGACACCTGTGCTTGAGAGAAATGTAAATGGATGATGCTATTGGTAACAAATCCCGATCGATCGAACCCGTCGAAATTTGTACATTTTTAGACACAAACTGAGGGACCAGGCGAAGATGGATGACGCGCGCCGCGTATATATCAGGTGTATGGCACGCATGGATGGAAGATCCACGGTTTCAATTTGCGAAGCTGTGTATCGGTCGATCCCAATTCAAAAATGCTCAGCTAGCTACTGCAAAATGGCAGCCGTCCTTATCCTTTAACGTGTTCCCAGTTTTCAGCTTATGATCACTAGCTAGCCTGTAGTTTAGGTAAAAAAAAAATTCCGAAAATATCAGTTCAGGTACTTTTTAAGATTTCCACGTCGTTCATCTCAGTTCCAGAATTTTTATATGAAAGAAATTCATTTCATACAACACTAGAAAGTAAAGATGTAATTGCCATCAGAAGTCACTACTACAGAACAGCCAATCCTTGCCGGCATATCACTGCCGGTTAGGACCGAGCCGGCAGTGATAACGTATCTCTGCCGGTTCGAAAGTTAAGTTGGGGGGATAACTTATCACTGCCGGTTCATGCAACAAACCGGCAGTAAAAAGCAAGATATCACTGCTGGTTTGAGACAACAACCGGCAGAGATATATCAACGCCGGTCGTGCTTAAACCGGCGGGGATACTTGCATTTTCACTGCGGGTTAAAGCAAGGACCGCGGTGATATTATCTTCCAGCGTAGTATGTTTTTCGCGCGCATTCGAGCTTATCACTGCGGTTCTGCGAGCCGGCGATGATAAGTGTTCTATATAATCGAGACCCACGCCTCCCGACCGATCGAGCAAAGACAGAGGCGCTCTGTCTTTGCTCGATTTGCATATTACAACGATCTGCTGCCGAAAAATTTGTTAAAATTTGTATTGTACTTCTTTTGAGGTTAGTAATTTGATCTCTATTTTTGTAAATAATAAAAATTGCCACGTGGATTTTTACATAATGACAAAAAGGTGTATTTTCAAATGTTGAAATAATAAAAACTTGTTAGATGAATATTTACCTAATAAAAATTTTTTGATATATTTTAATGTACTCAAAGTATATCCTAAGTGCTTACAATTTTTTTCCAAATTTGTAAATAATAAGGAATTGCAAGATGGATATTGACGCAATGAAAAAAAGATTGATATATTTGGATATAGTCTAAATATATCATAACTATTTACAATTATTTTCATTTTTTACAATACTAAAAAATTGCTATATGGATATTTACATAACGGAAAAAGGTTGATGTATTTTAATATAGTCAAAATTGCTACATATGTTTTTAAATCTAATTGTCTACAATTATTTATTATTTGCAATTATATGCGTATGTAATGTTTGATTTAATTAATTGTAGATGGACCGAAGGTGGATGTATGACACGGACCGTTGTGGGCGAGTTTTTAATGGTGTGAGTTATTTTCTAAGCGTGGTGCGGCGCTAAGTCGAAGAATCTGGCGGACTACATGTGCTGTCCATGCGTTATTGCAAAAATCGTAAGTCGTTTTCTACCATAGAGTCGATCGTGCACACTTGCTTGAAGAGGTTTCAAGGTGGCTATACCGTTGGACCAAGCACGCGAAGATGAGATTGTACATGAAGGGCAACACATTATTGAAGATGACGGAGACAACGGTATGACGGCAGATTGAAGATCGTTTGTCGGCGACCACGACGAAGATCTGGATCAAATGTTGCGTGATGGGGAGGAGACTTCACGAGTGAAAGAGAGTTTCAAAAGTTCCAACATATGGTACAGGACTCCACGACACCATTGTACCCGGTGCGCAGGAGGAGCACAAAAATTGCGAGCCGTGCTTACACTCTGCGCAGCTTGAAGGCAAGCAATGGTTGGTCCGATAAGAGCTTCACCGAGCTCTTATGTCTCTTGGGGATTTGCTTCCGAGGGTAGCGTGTTGCCTACAAGTGCGCATCGGGCCAAGCGGGTTGTCCGCCCGTTGGGATTGGAAGTACAAAGGATACACGCATGTCCAAGCGATTGCATGTTGTATCGCAATGAGTTTGCGGACTTGGATGGTGTGTTGTTTGCAAAGCAAAGCGGTATAAGAACAACGATGAAGACATCGATAATGAAGATGTCGGGTGAAGCGTAAGAAGATGAGATCTCCCGTAAGGTGGTGTGGTATTTTCCTATAATTCCCGTCTCAATCGATTGTTTGCGAACAAAAGGCATGCCCAATTGCTACGATGGCACGCCAAGAGCGTAAAACGATGGAATGCTCGGACACCTGCGACTCGTGCAATGGAGGAACATCGACATAAAATATAAGAAG
The DNA here is from genome assembly GCA_036346275.1 of Otatea glauca. Lineage (NCBI taxonomy): Eukaryota > Viridiplantae > Streptophyta > Magnoliopsida > Poales > Poaceae > Otatea > Otatea glauca. The sequence goes on along the minus strand of CM070724.1, from coordinate 46,359,635 downwards.
CACTTTGCATATGATGTAAGGAATATAAGGTTCGGGTTGAGTACGGATGGGATGAATCCTTTCGGTAACATGAGCGATCGTCATAGCACTTGGCGGTAACTCTATGTATCTACAACCTTCCTCCTTGGCTTTGTATGAAGCGGAAGTACATTATGATGCCACTCTTCGATCCAAGGGCCCAGCAACCCGCAACGATATCGATGTGTACCTCAAACCATTGGTTGAAGATCTTCTAATCTTGTGTAACGATGGAGTGCGGGTATGGGATGAGTATAAAAGAGAAACTTTATCCTCACGCGCATTGTTGTTCGTAACCATCAATGATTACCACCCCTTGGTAACTGTCGGGCGCACGACAAAAGGCTTCAATGGATGCGTCCAATGCTTAGATGGTACAGCTAGTCGGTGGTCAAGAACTGTCGAAAAATGTCTTACATGCGGCATCGTAGGTTCCTCCGCAAGGATCACCCATACCGCAATAATAAGAAAGCTTTTGATGGGACAAAGGAGACCGCTTTAGCTCAAAGAATCACACCGGGAGAGAGATATTTGCAGCTGTGAGGATCTTAAAATTATCCACGGAAAGGAGCAAGCGGTACATCTATCCGAGTTCCCGTGATAAGGCTCCTTTGTGGAAAAAGAGATCGATATTTTGGGTCCTACCTTCTTGTGGCAAAGACTTAGAAGTGCGACACGCAATCGACGTCATGCACATAGAGAAGAACGTGTGTGACACTTACTTGGTATCTTCTTGGATATACCGGCAAAACAAAAGATACTCTCAAGCACGGATGGACCTTGAAGATATGAAACTCGGAAGGAGCTGCATCACGAGACATGGATACTGGGAAAAAGTACCTTCCCGACTGCTACACTCAAAGCAAGAAAGAAAAAATTAGCATGTGCGAATGCTTGCACGGAGTGAAAGTTCCGTCGGATACTCTGCCAACATAAAGAGACTAGTCTCAATGAAAGACTTAAAATTAATTGGTATGAAGTCTCACGATTGCCACGTGATGATGACGCAGATGCTTCCAATTGCGCTTAGGGTGTTCTGTCGAGAAAGTCCGAGACCCAATTGTGAAGTTGTGTTCATTCTTCAACGCGATTTCACGTAAGGCCATCGATCCATTGAAACTAGATAAGCTACAGAAGACGTGGTCCACACTCTCTGCAGTTCGAGATGTGTTTCCCCATCTTTTTGATATTATGGTCCATCTCATTGTTCACATCGTGAAAGAGATACTGATTCTAGGTCCCGCGTTTCTACATCGATGTATCCTTTTGAGAGGTTCATGGGGTCATAAAGAAATATGTTCAGAATCGACATCTAGGAAGGTTGCATTGCGGATGGTTGGGGAACCGAGGAGGTCATTGAGTTCTGCGTTGATTACATGGATCTCAAACCGATTGGTGTGCCTACATCACGACATGAGGGTAGGCTACAGGAAAAGGGACATCAAGAGAAATCACTCCGTACAAACAATCTAGCTTCATTCACACAAGCACATTTCGCGATTCTGGGACAATCGGTTGTGGTGGCCCGTATGTCAACATGCACAAGAGCATGCTATCCGAACAAACCCAACGAAGTCGAGAGGTTGGATCGCAAGAGAGCATAGACATAACCGGCGATTGGTTGCGTAGGCACATGATGCATACGGAGACAGAGTGCGCTCAGTTGAAAGTGTTGGCTCAAGGACCGTCCACTACAATTCGGACATTCCAAGGATACGATATAAATGGTTTTACTTTTTATACAAGAGCACAAGATAAAAAGAGCACCAACCAAAACAGCGGTATCCGTACAGATGCCTACGACAGCAACGGAGATAGGAAAACCTACTACGGATTCATAGAAGAGATTTGGGAGCTTGATTACGGACCTTTGAAGGTCCCTCTCTTCGGTGCCAATGGGTAAGACTTCCAAGGGCATGAACATCGACAAGTATGCAGATCACTACGTGGACCTAAACTGGTCGGATCTGAGAGAAGAACCATTCGTACTTGCTAATTGTGTTACACAAATCTTTTTGTATCCGATCCAACTAACAAGGAGCGCCACGTGGTTATTCAAGGAAAAGAAGGATTGTCGGGTTGAGAATGTTGTCGACGAGGAAGAGTACAACCAATTCGATGAGCTTCCTCCTTTCGGAGAGGACGTTGACCTCGGTCTCATGGAAGAGAGTGAGGACGAAGTTACATACATACGCCGCGATCATGACGAAGGTCGAATCGTAGCTTAGTTGTCCTAATGAAATACATTTTATTTTCTGATATGTAACAATTAATGTATTCTTTTGTCATATGTATCAATTTGTGTGAATTCGACTTCATCTGTGTTTTTTGTATTTGTGTGAATTTTTGAAGCGATGGTTGGTCTCTGCATTTGTTTGAATTTAAATCTAATATTACATGTCCTGAAGTATTCTTCCAAAATTTCAAAAATTTGGATAAAAATTGATAGGATTTTAAAACAGTGAGCAATTTGGATTTTTTATTTTGAAATATTAAAACTATGAAAACAGTGAGCAATCTGGATTTTTATAATTTTACAACTTTTTCAAAACTTAGGGAAATATTTAAATCAAATATTACATGTCTGAAGTATTCCTCCAAAAATTTGCGTAAAATTTGGATAAAAATTGATAGGATATAAAAATCCCAAAGCAATCATCCTTTGAAAACTTTGACATAATTGATCGAGCTTATCACTGCCGGTTGTCTCATTAAGCCAAGAAGAAGTGATTTATCACTGCCGGGTTAATACTACAAACCGGCGATGATAATCAAGTATTACTTCTTGGTTTTTTTGAACCGCGGTGATAAATACTTTCACCGCCGTTGATCTCGAACCGCAATGATAATACTTTCACCGCCGTTGATCTCGAGCCGGCGGTGATAATTCAACTATCATCGCCGGTTTTCTTTATTATCCGCGGTGATAATATTTCGGATTCTTTATTATTGGCGGTGATAACATATTCTCGTTCACGTTATGAAAATATTTTAACATCATTTGTTATGTTTTAAAAATAAAAATCGAAATAGGATAAACATCGAGTTCACGCCAACCACTTGAAGTGGTCCGCAAGAAAGCTTGTTCACGCCGGACCACTTCCAAGTGGTCCGCGTGAACTCGCTCACGTTATGAAAATATTTTAACATCATTTGTTATGTTTTAATCTCTATTTTTGTAAATAATAAAAAATTGCCACGTGGATTTTTACATAATGACAAAAAGGTGTATTTTCAAATGTTGAAATAATAAAAACTTGTTAGATGGATATTTACCTAATAAAAAAATTTTGATATATTTTAATGTACTCAAAGTATATCCTAAGTGCTTACAATTTTTTCCAAATTTGTAAATAATAAGGAATTGCAAGATGGATATTGACGCAATGATAATGTATTATCACTGCCGGGTTGATACTTTCACTGCCGGGTGTAGATACAACCGGCAGTGATAATGTATTATCACCGCCGTTGATATTGAACCGCAAGATAATTTTTTTCACTGCCGGGTTGAGCTTGAACCGGCAGTGATAAGTTTTTTCACTGCCGGGTTGATATTGAACCGGCAGTGATAAGTTTTTTCACTGCCGGGTTGAGCTTGAACCGGCAGTGATAATTCAACTATCACTGCCGGTGCTCTTTATTATCCGAAGATAGTGTATCACCGGTTTTGTGTTGACCCGGCGGTGATACTCTAACCCTATAAATTCAACGCCGCGCCACTCACTTCTCCTCATTTCCCCTTCAATCGACGCCGCCACTTGTCTCCTCGCATCGCGGCGCCCTCGCCGAGTCTCGCCGCCCTCGCCCACTCATCGCTGGTCGCCACTCGCCACCTTCCTCCCGCCGCCATTGCCATTTCTTCTCGGTCGTCGGTCGACGCCCGCCCGAGTCCCGCCGCCCTCGCCAATCCTGCCTGGTCGTCGCCCTCCCTCCGCCGCCATCGCCATCATTGGTATGCCACGAGGTTGGGTTATGTAATAGTTAGCGACTTTTTGTTTAATCAGAGATATCAGATATGGTCACACATCTTCCACAATCCAATCAAGGCCCGGTCGAATAGGAGTCTTACCATTTCTCTATCCATGAGCAAATTGCAGCATCTACTGTAAAAAAGTAAAGAAGCAACGAACCAACAAGAGCCAAAATCTTGGGGGTAGTGACGATTTTACCCAAAAGTTGCTCAACTTTTGGTCCCTTTCTTCATCGTGTCTCTCTGTCAGTGCCTTTTTGGCAACGCACAAGGAAATAAAAAAGATGCCAAGCTAGAGGGCCAGAGGGGACAGTGCCAATCGATCTGCCATGTATACGTCCCATACATACATACATACATACATACATGTACAAAATTATCTACAACAAACCCATGATACAATTTTGGCTCTACACTTTGTATCAAAATGCATGTAAAATGGGATACTACATAGCGTTATTTAAACATGACATTTGTCTTTTTTGTATCGCTCAAATTGTCACATCACCTGCTAATGATTTTGTTTTGTCACCAATCGATCCCGCATGCATCTTGCTTTGCTTGCTTTATTCTTTCCCATAATGTATTGCTTTTCTGGGCACAAACTGTACGAGCAACACGATTTTGTGCAATTTGTTGCATAATTCCAAATGTACATCTGCTATTAATTTCTCCATAGATTCCAAGCACATGTTGTGAATAAAACGTTGTGCCCAACTTGCCTTGGCCATCTTATCGATCTACTTTATATATAACTAATTAAAATAGTGTTAATAGGAGCCATATTGTTAATAGGTAACCATTCTCTCCTTAATCGGAAAAAAGGACCCATATATATTTTTTAGAGGACGAAATAATAGCTTAATCATTTTAGGGCCTACAATGTGCATACATATATTCATATGTTGTACTTACCCTTCATAATATTAATAAATAGGAAACGTAGGCACGGCTCATTCGATTTGTACGTACATATATGAAGCAGATGTTTAGCCTGTATCGCATCAACTAAAGTCTAATTAATAACAAGCAGTCGATCAGTAGTGGGAATTAACAAGCTAGAGGACAAGTGACACCTTTAATCGATCGCGGTATGAAGAAGTTGAAGTAGGGACACCGGAACAGTGACCATTACCAAGTAGGCAAGTACTAGCATTTGGTTTTTAATTTGTGTGTGATGCTGCTACTTAGGGTGCATTTGGTTGGGTGAACGAGATTAATGTATAGATGTATATGTGTATGTATTTAGTAGAATTGCTTGATTTAGTTTGGAATTTGGGGCAGCAGTACAATTATAAAGAGTCTGTAATGACGTAATTATAAAGAAAAATGAAAGAGAGCAACACTTCAACTGACCATTCTCAATTTCAAGTAGTTTTCTACAATATTAATGTATAGATGTATATGTGTATGTATCCTAGGATATGTAAACATCCTTTCACGGATTAACTTTAATGTCAATCCTCGCTTGTATGTGTCTTTCAAAAATGACCTTGTTAATTGGAAATTTTCAACAAACTTGCTAGGAATGGCCTCCGACGAAGGACAAGTGCCAAGGAGTTGGGCCTCAAATATGGACGAAGGAGGAAGGGTAGCCCAATAATAGCCCAACGTCCTATCTCAACTCGCAGGACCCAACCATGGACCAACGCGACGATACTCACGTAAGCGAGGTAAAGTTTTAGTATCTTGTGGTTCCCAAAACATGGTAGGCCCGCATTTACTAATAATTTAGAAGATCAATTTGCGTGCTCGGCGTCGATCAACGAAGGCGTAGCAAGTCGTGGTCCCAACAAGATGCCTAAGGGAATTTTAACATAGTGGAGCTCTCGCAATCGGGAACCCGCTATACCGAGTCATCATTGGGGCCAGACAGACAGCTGCGGGGTTATTGCTAGGGATGACGTGCCCATCACTATAGATCATGGATTGGCGCGGAGGTGACCAATGGGTGGTACCCAATGAGTCAAGAACTCTTTATGGGACAAGTGAAACAAGTTTTCCAGTTCCCCAAGGGACCGAGCTGGTTGCAAAGAAACGAGCACTCTTCATCATGTGCCTCGCGTGGAAGAATTGGAAGACAACATTAAACAAGAATTATGTGAAAAGAATGAAACGCCGAATTTTGACACGTACCCAAAGTTAAGGGAGTTCGGGATGAATTTGTGGCGTATAAGAGGTCCAAGAAGCTCACATAGTAAGTGAAAGGAACAAAGCAAACGCGATAAGAATATTCACCCTCACGGACTAGGAGCAGGAGGGTACGTGAAGAAAATACCGGCATGGGATCGGTCCGAACAAGAAATGACCCGCAAGGGTATAATTCTACAACGGCCTCCTTAAGCGAAAGATCAAAGCACCGTTGCTTGGGAGGGGTGCTTCTATCTCCGATGATGGCGGCTAAGCTTCGAACCGATAGAGAGCGTGAAGTCTGCGCAGAATCACGGATGCTCACTCACGCCTTCCCAAGGATCTTTCGTACCACGAAGGAGAATGACGAGCTAACCATAGCCCAGGTAACAAGGAGCATCCGTCGCACTGAGAGGAGTTGGTTTGGTCACGTGGAAAGAAGCCTTCCCGCAGACGCATGGATGTACAAACGCTCAAAGAGATTAAGAGAAGATCAACTGAACGCCGATAAAAATGCTATCACGAGAGCGCTAGAGGAACAAAGGTCGGAACTAGATAAGGCCGTGGAGCAAGCCGTGCGAAAGCTCTCACTCACGACCGCCACCGGTGAAAGCCCCGAGCTCATCGGTCCGGTGCTCGTAAGAGCAACAAGGCGTCCACGTGGATTCCTCAAGAGCATGGACTGCGTTTTCCTGTGGATGACATCAAAGAACCGACACCGTGCAAACTACATTTGGTCGCACATGGCATTACCATAAAGGTGGCTGAGGGCAGGGCTTGGCCATGCCAGGAGTGGCACTTTGCACTGTCGCCCGATACCACAGGGATTCGCCAGGGTCAAAGTGGACAGTGTCGTCCGCCAATACCGAAAAATGGAGGTAGAGATCCCTGGCGAGGATGGGAATAAAAAGCTAGGAGAAAATGTGAATGGCTTCCTCGCGTGGCGCAAGAGCTTGATTAAGTTTGGCTCGGACGATGAGGGCGACGACGATGATGATCAGCCGCACTCTCCACACAGAGACCTCCCGCCCTTCTCGCCGCCAACCAGGAAAAGTCCAACTCCTCCGCCGGCACCAACCAGAAAAAGCCCGACTCCTCCTCCAAAAACTGTGAAGAATCGAACAACGGGAACATCTCGGCAGTCGACACCGTCCTCGAAGAAATCTCAACCATCTGTGAACCCAGGACAACCACAAAAGAAACTATCAGCTGACATGACTGAGGAAGAGCGGAAAAAGCATGTAAGCGCCTGCGTAGCATCTCACTTTAAAAGGTGCCATCAAGTAAGAAGACTAAAGTTGATGCCGACGCAAAAAGTTTTTCTTGAGTATGGCAAAAGTGCAAAAGACGGGCAAAGCTTGAACCTTGCAAAATATCGGACTACGAGCGATATCCGTAAAGCAAGATTTGCAAAGCGCTAGTGCCGACATCGCTAAAGCGGGATGCTCAAGCGGATGATGTTCAACTAGATGCTCGGCGCAAGGTCTCGTGGAAGTTTGTTATGGGAAAACCGCTGGTTGAACCAAATTCATTTCGACAACCTTACAACTCAATCATGCGGTGCCCATCGATGGTACATGCAAGCGATCCAACGATGGTATGGAGGCGTTCCCAGTCAGATACACAGAGCAAGATTTTCACAATGGGGATAACATCTGCTGGGTTCTTTTCACGGAGTTGTATATGTTGTACCAGCAAGATGCCCTGGACGTGAACATACTTAGACTATGGACTTTGTAAGTCTGTTAGTATATCGTTGAGCATTTCTGCATCGCTTAATTGCATCTCTAACTTCTTTCTTATGTAGAATGGAGGTACGTATATGTAGAAGAAATAACAATGACAATCTAGCATTCTTAGATCCGGCTCACAACGAGAAACTTGTGAACGATAATCCACAGCTTCGTTGAAGACTATTTATTTAATGTTTTTTGAAGTCGCAATACAAAACCTCCGTTCTTTTACCCTATAACTTCAAGCACGATCTCCGACTTCTAATATCGTTTTACTATTTTTGCGTAACACGCACGATGTGGGAGTAATTGACTACGTTGACATATATGTGCAGTTTCACTGGGTCCTCCTCGTCATCCAGCTTAGATGCTAGCGTGATTTTTGTCTTGGACTCCATGAGAAAACAAACTAATCTGTACTCAAGACCTTTGGGACATCTTTGAGCAGTAAACTCGATCATTGCGTTATTACTCTAGCAAAATTCCATTCTATTGCATTTAAGTTTAATTACTATTCAAAATCATTCACAGGGCTTTACACGATATCTGCAAGAAAAGTGTTCGTATCGTCCATACCGAAAAATTTTGAAATAATAAATGACTTCCATGCATGAAGCAGAACCCGAAACAATTTATGTGCATTCTATGTATGTACAAATATGCATTCAATTGTCACGAGAGTGTCGGCTATAACGAAGCCATGGTACGTAATTACACTTTGATGCCCTTTTTATTTAACAAATATCATCATTAAGTAACTTCATTTTTTTCAAAACAATACCCAAACCGAGAACCAATAAGTTATTGCTCACGTAAATTATAGCAATTCAAGAACAGCTCGCGGATTCATTCATGATGAGATCATCAATCCAAACGGCGAGTTCCACGAGTAGCCTCATCGCCTCATTCCTACGGCCTAGACGTGTGATATGTCTACTTCGACTCATTGTAAAATCAAAGCAACGGGATGACATGTAGTCGAGCTACATTGTAAAAGCAAATTATATGATGCGTAATTTAATATATTTGAATTATGATTTTAACGATGCTTAGTCGATACATGCATATATTTGAATTATGCTTTGAACGATGCTTTATATACTAACATATGGACACTGTAAACAATTATATAAAATATATATATATTGCACAAAAATATGCAAGATTTTTATCGCGGTTCTTGGAGAAAACCGCAGTGATATGTATATATCATCGTCGGATTATGGTACAACCCGCGGTGCTAGTACAATATCCTTGCCGGTTGTAGATATAACCGGCAATGATAATCCTTATCACTGCCGGATTTTGGTTTGATCCGGCAGTGATAGTCCTTATCACTGGCGGATTTTAGTTTGATCCGACAGTGATAGTCCAATATCACTGCCGGTTGTAGGTAGAACCGCAGTGATAATCCTTATCACTGCCGGTTCTCGAGCCGCGGTGATAATCCTCGAGTATCACTACCGACCAATCACTGCCGGCGCCAATGACCGGCAGTGATGGGGTTTTAGAACCGACAGTGATGTGCTGTTCTGTAGTAGTGAGTGTTCCAATGCCGATAGACTTCATCCTCCCAACTTCTGTAACACCCAAGTGCAAAGGATAATCCCACCCTAGGTTATATATTTCTGCTACAAGTAGGCGATATGCTTGGACCATAACAACGGGGTTACTTGCTTTCATTGAAAACACAAAGTTATGAAAGTCCAACTTCCGACAGATCCTAGCAAATTCCAAAGCAGACTCAACCTGAAATTAGTATGCAGAAGATGTCACGCATCTATCAAATAATGGTTAAATATATCCTCATGAAGGAGATAATCACTTTTTCCCGTGGAGAATCACCATAGTAGCTCATTATGCGGTCGGAAAGACTGCCATGATTTGTTCCTATACGCATGGCTCTTCCATACTGCTTGCATTTCTCAACCAATGGAGAAAAGACCTGAAATGATATTAAGGTGGCTGTGTAAGTAAGATAACATGCGGCATGTTCGTACTAATTGAAGCGTACGTAAGAGAGTGAATAGATTTTCAACCTTCTCGATATGCTCAAGCTCTTTCTGGTAATCATCTTCAGTATATTCCAGCTTCTCAATTGGGCGCACCGATCGGCCGCAAGTAAAATTGTCAGTATTTGCACAAAGTTAAGAATATAGCCAACTATAAAATGAGAAACAAATTTCCAGGGTTGACACGAATTTTGTCGAAGCATTCAGCCACTCTTCAAGCTACTGTATGAGCAAAATGAATATCGGCCACCAGGGGGATGTTGTAACTGTTGAAATACAAGAAAAATGTGGGGATACATCCATGCAAAATCACCGAATCTGTGGAGAATTGACTACTTCTGAACAAGAGTGTTTTTAATCTCGAAGCAGGCATCAGCTTCCTTCCTACCCTGGACAGTTATTCTAACAAAATCAGCTCCTTTATCTGCTATCCTCATAATCTGCACCAGTGCGATTGATATACTTCAGTAGTTCACTAGTAATAAAACAGAAAACATCTGAAGAAAGGACGATTATTTATGCATGCCTAACATCCACAGACAGTACTAAGAAACAACCAACATGTAGTTTAGATAGGAGCACACCTGGTCTACGGTCTTAGCAACATCCTTGGTATCTGAAGTGGTCATAGTCTGAATCCTAATGGGATGATCGCTGCCAAGCGCCACATTCCCGACCATCACAGTACAGGTTTTTCTCCTCCTTGTCTGGTATATAGATTCTCAATACTTTTGCCTGGGAACTAAAGAACAGCAAAAGGAAATTTCATTCAGGCAGATAAAAGTGACATAGAATTAATCTGAACAAATCCTTTGGCACGAATATAGAATTATACATACGTAATGTGCAAGGAGAACATGGCATGCCAATTATACCTAAAAGTGGGCTTCCTTCGGAAGATGGCTCAAGCTCCATAGTATCAGAACCTGTGGTAGAGCTCCTCACTACGAGCGAGCGCCTTGCCTCTTGAGGAGCCCGTCCTCGGACTTCCTGTTCCAGGAACAGACAAGACCTTTGCCAAGTCGACGCTCCTCGTGAAGCCGATGCCGCCATCACAGACCCTAACATGCGGGAGAGGAGCCGGCGCCACCCCGGTCCCGGTGGCCATGGCTATGCCCAAGCACCAAATGCCCACTCAGGCAATCCTACAAACACCAGCAGGGCAACCAACCAACACTGGAGGTGAGCACAGGATCATCCATGTGGCCTTGTAATTGGCACAAGATGGAATATTCCCCTGTCGCTCGTAGCCGCATGGCTCTACCGTCTTCTCACTGGCCTTGTTTTCTCCAAGGATGAAGACGACGACTTGTTAGTTGTTATTGCCATATAAATTTCGACCTCGACAAGGGAACTGCCCTTGCTTTCTTAAAGGAAGAAGAAGACAACCACGACGATTTGTTATTTCCGTAGAATTTTCGACCTCAACAAGCGTACATCTTTCAGTGAGTGGATTATTGAGTGTATATTTCACTTACTATAGTTCTAATTTTGATATCCACCTTTATGTATATGCGAATGTGTTTTTAGTTGTGAGATTATAGATTTTTCTTTGGCCTCGTGCGATTTTTTTGTAATAGAAAAAATCGACCTCAACGGGTAACTGTAGCAAACATATGTACTTAGATCGCCTGCTTGGCCAATCTACGGGCAATCCTTCTGGCCCGGGAATTTGATCGGCGCTGGGCACACAAGGGCCCCCCACGGTACAGCACGTCGGTCATGACTCATGACACCATAAGCGTGCTGCGTCAAGTTCCCAGCTGACTCGTCTGTGTTTGGGTCCATGCACACCATCGTGCCCGGGGCGCCGCACATCCTGCGAATGTGGAAGTTGTACGTGCCGCCGCCCGCGCCGCAGGGCCTCCCCGTCGTCGTTGAAGCCAAACGTGTGCGCTTCGCGGAGGATCTTCACCTAGGCGGCGAAGTAGTCGGCATACACGTTCGTCGCGCGCGGGAACGACCGTTGCAGCTCTCCGATAGCACGCTGCAGCCACGCATTGTGCAGGCGCGCGAAGAGGTTGATGGCGACGAGGCAGCCGTTGCCGTCGTACACCGCCGAGCCTGTCACGTTCACCGCGCTCAGGTAGCTTGGCACGCACCCGAGGGGGAGCTGCCGGGGATGACCACCCGGCCGGACAGCACCCATCTCAATCACCTCCTGAGACGATCGATGTGCTGGAATTAGATACTTCTGTGGCTTTGGTTGTGAATACGTTTGAAGATTGAAACGTGCATAGAAATCAAGTTAATTAGCTGCCTTTGCTATGGATTGCACGACTTCAGGTATAAGTGCCAGAGCATGTGCTACACTTGCTATCATAGTGAATTTCTCATACGAAGAAATGATAATAAAAGGTTAATTCTTGTTCAAACTCCATCAAGTCCTAGCTCATACTACATACTCCGTATATTACAATCCACAGATTTCGCCGTCGCTCGCGCCGTCCACGTCGCGCTCGGCCCCTCGTGGCCGCGCCTCGGCAGCGCGTCGCGTCGCCAACAATGAACCGGGCGCCGTGCGTCGACGGCTCAGACTGTAGCGTGAGCCACGTCGCCACGCTGCTAACCGGTTAATACACCTTAAATAGTTAGTTACTTTGGTTAAACCCTAACACCCAAGGCGCACGCAGTAAGCCCTCTCGCGCCGGCCAACGACGCGGCCGAGTCCGCTTCGCCACGTGTTGCCCCGCTCGGCTTTTTCCCGGAGCGACACGTGGTGCGGCTACGCACCCTGGCGCGCGAGCGACACGCGGCGTGTTTTTTTTCAAAAAGACCCCCACGAATTTTCGAAATTTCATACCGGTCCTGTTTTTGGCAACAAGGCCCTAAAAAATGAGATTTGCAAAAAGATCTCAGGAATTTCCAAAATTTCATGCAGGTCCCTTTTTTTACGGAGAAGCCCTAAAAACCCCGAAATTTTTTTTTTCGGAAAGTCCTTGAAAAATCCCGAAAATTTATTTTTCCCCTCCACCGCCTCCCCGAAAATCTCGGAGTTATGTCCAAGATGCCTTTTCCTGATGTGATTTTCACCCGCTGGATGCCAAATTTGCGAAGAGACCCCGAGGATTTCTTTAAATTACATAGAGGTCTCTTTTTTTGAGGAAAGATCCTAAAAAATCCTGAAAATTCATTTTTTTCCCTCCGCAATCCCTCTAAAAATTCCGAAATTACGTTCGAGATAGATTTTCCCATGCGATTTTCACCCGTTGAATGCATTACGGTTGGCGTGGCGTGCGCCGCGCCCACGTGTCTAGTCTTATCTTAAATCAGCAAGAATTGCTGTGCGAGGAGGGCGTCCATGTCACAAGATTTGTGAAAAGGCCCTCGTTGAATTCCGAAGTTGCGTCGAGATCCTTCCGCCGGTACTTTTGTGAAAAAACCCTCGTGTTTTTGCAAATTTGCATCTAGATCCAAATTGAGCTGTTTTGCAAAAAAAGGGCTCGTAGTTCTAGAAAATTGTGTTTAGACCCGAACTGTTGCAAAAAAGACCTCATGCTTCCGAAAAATTGCATACAACCTTGATCGAGCCCTTTTGCAAAAAAGACCTCATGCTTTCGAAATATTACATCTAGCTCCGGACCGAGCACTCCACCAAAATTCGTCTTGCGTAGCGTAGCATACGACTCTACCTAGTATGGATTTGTGGAGCAAGATGGATCTAGATTTTTTAGCCAATGTCAAGGATTTGGAATTTTTAATAATACATATTTTCAAAAAGATTACAGAAATAATACACCAAAAAGACAGAAATAGACCTCTATCATCATTTCAAATGGTGACAAAACCTCTATCGCCAATATAAATAGCGAAACACGGATGTGGTGTTTAACGAGGATCTCTATCACTATTTGGACCGACGACAGGTCCTCTGTCATCATTTGGATTGGTGACATAACCTCTATCGCCAATTAAAATAGCTATAGAGAACCTGTCGCCCTTTGAAATAGCGACATAACTTCTGTCGCCATCTAAATTGGTGACACGGGTTCTGTCACCATTTTAATTTGGGACAAAGTTTCTATCGCTAATCCAAATGGCGACATAACCTTTAATAGATTTTTTTCAAAAATAAAAATAATACGAATTAGTCCATACGGGTTTAGGAAAAAAAAAGAACATCGAAATTAGCTATGTGCTGAAATGGAGTAATATTTTCCTTAAGGGAAGAATACCACAATCGGTCCTTTTCTATCACATAACTGAGGAGTTCGTTGTATACATGTAAGAAGGTAAAGTTATGTCTTTTGTTTGAATAAATCGGATGAAGTTTGACATAGCATTTCGTAATAAATGTGTGAATTACATGGCACGTAGAGTTTGGTTCGGTGCATATATTCGCCTTACAACTCCTACTATATGGAAACATACACATCAATACAACTCCTACGATATGGCAACATACATGAACATTAACACAAACTACAGGTAAGATACATGTCCATCTTTAAGAATAAAAAATATTCGAAGGATGAAAAAAGTAACACTTGCGTGATAGATTCTATGCAAGAGGATCCATTAGTGCATTTCCCTTGGATTTTCCGCAGATGTTGGCCTTGGCTTTCTTCCGATCACTCCCGTACACGTCCATCCAAAGCTGGTGTTTCGTCTCCTGTCGGCGTTTCGAGCGCCGGCAAGTAAATTTGTAAGTCTAAGGGGCTGCGCGTTCCCGCTCCCTGAATGGTTAGACCCTGGAGTCCAAGATGTATACCGGTTCGGGCCGAAGGTCCCTACTCGATTAGTGCGTTGGTATTGTATTCATCAAAAGTGATGATCGCACCGAAGTTTTTACAAGCGAGAGGTGGAGCCTCAACACTAGAATGATCTAAACTTAGCTCTCAGAAGGAGAAGAAAAAGAAAGAAGAGGAAGAAGAGGAAAAAGCTCTCTTGTAGCTCTTACTCGCTTGCCTGTTAGGAGGTTCCCGCCTCCTTTATTCAAGATCTGAAGGGGCAGGTTACATCGAGAATTGGCGGCGCCAAAGCGAGCTACTTCTAGGGCTTCAGCTTGCCCGCCGTCGCTAATCGCTCACGATCGGTCGCTTGTTCGCCGACCGTCGCCGCTGCGAGCCTATCTTTGGGTCGGTGGTCTAGCCGGTCGAGTGGTTAGGTAATCCTCCGAAGTGGCGAGCCGCTCTCGTGATCCATGTGGTGCCGACGTAGTCGCGTGTGACGTTGGAGTTGCCTCGGAGAGCGCGTGTCCTTGCACCGGGTGGTGGGCCGATGGGACAGAGACGTGGCTTCAGCAGCCTTATCAAACCGTTTTGGGAAGGACCACCGCCTCGCCGATCCTTCGAATGACCGCTCGTGGGGCACGTGGCCTTAGGTTGACACGGACTCCGATCACGCGACGCGCGCCTCGAGTCGGAGTCGCGGATCCCGCCCCGCCGCGGGGTCGGGAACCTCGCCGAAGTCGGAGCCGGGGATCCTGGCCCCGCGCGGGTCGGGAACCTCGCTGAGTCGGAGTCGGGACCGGCGGGAATGGTCTCCGAATGGTCTCGTAGGCATTTGGGTAGCGTGCCGGACGGCCTGTTTAGGCCGGGGCCGATTCGAGGCCGCCGCTTGCCGCCTGGGCTTTGCTTGTTGCAATTGGGCCGTTGGTGCACCCTGCTTTATGAGTATTCGCAAGAGTCCCGAACCTCCAATCGAGTTCGCAGACTTTGGGGGTTGAGCTTGATCGATCCGCTCAACTAGGTGGGCCAACGGGGCCTACCGCTTTTGCCGGGCGTGCCCCAACGCGTCGACGCCCGCCGGATTACGCTCGAGGTATGCGAATCGCGGATGCCTTCGGAAGTTTTAGTGCCCGAGTGCCTTGGTCGGCAAGGACGACCGGATGCCTCCGCGAGGTTCCGGTGTCCGAGTGCTCGTTTAACGTCGTAGCCGGGCGCCGTCTTAGTCGGCAAGGACGCACGGATGCCTCCGCGAGGTTCCGTGTCCGAGTGCCTTGGTCGGCAAGGACGGCCGGATGCCTCCGCGAGGTTCCGGTGTCCGAAAGTGCTCGCTAACGTCGTAGCCGGACGCCGCCTTAGTCGGCAGCGACGGCCGGATGCCTCCGCGAGGTTCCGGCGTCCGAGTGCTCGCTTAACGCCGTAGCCGGACGCGCCTTAGTCGGCAGCGACGCCGGATGCCTCGCGAGGTTCCGGTGTCCGAGTGCCTTGGTCGGCAAGACGACCGGATGCCTCCGCGAGGTTCCGTGTCGAGTGCTCGCTTAACGCGTCGTGGCCGGGCGCCTTAGTCGGCAAGGACGATCGGATGCCTCCGCGAGGTTCCGGCGTCCGAGTGCTCGCTTAACGCCGTAGCCGGACGCGACCTTAGTCGGCAAGGACGACCGGATGCCTCCGCGAGGTTCCGGCGTCCGAGTGCCTTGGTCGGCAGGCGACGACCGGATGCCTCCGCGAGGTTCCGGCGTCCGAGTGCTCGCTTAACGCCGTAGCCGGACGCGCCTTAGTCGGCAGGGACGGCCGATGCTCTCCGCGAGGTTCCGTGTCCGAGTGCCTTGGTCGGCAAGGACGACCGGATGCCTCCGCGAGGTTCCGGCGTCCGAGTGCTCGCTTAACGTCGTAGCCGGACGCGCCTTAGTCGGCAGGGACGACCGGATGCCTCCGCGAGGTTCCGTGTCCGAGTGCTCGCTTAACGCCGTAGCCGGACGCGCCTTAGTCGGCAAGGACGACCGGATGCCTCCGCGAGGTTCCGGCGTCCGAGTGCTCGCTAACGCCGTAGCCGGACGCGGTATCCATCCCGAGTCCCCGTCCGCGAGGGAAGCTGCGAGAGGAGTAGCCGCCTATCCCACAAGTTTACCCCATCCGCAGTGTGGGACTGGAGGGGGTGAGCGACGCGCGTTTACTCAAGTGGTTTGAACGCCGTGCTCTTGGAGCTAGTAACGGTAGTCCGAGTGGGTCTGGGAGGTCCCGCCCAAGGGGACCCTTCCGAGCGACGGTCCCAGTAGGGTGTCCTCGCCTGCGTGGGGCGACCCATAAGAAACCTTTCTTTACTCAATCCAGATGGACCACGGGTCGTCCACCACCCAGAGCACACCGGTCCGCCGCCATCGATGAGCTCCCGGGAGAGTGTGAAGTATGGTCTCGGACGCAGTAGAGGTGACTGGTCGTCACCGACCCAACCGGGACCCACCGTGGGGCTCACTCGTGCTTGCCCTCGCTCAAGTTTCACTGGGCGCCCTACGCCCATCCGGTGGGTTAGGCCTTT
This sequence comes from Otatea glauca, assembly GCA_036346275.1. Lineage (NCBI taxonomy): Eukaryota > Viridiplantae > Streptophyta > Magnoliopsida > Poales > Poaceae > Otatea > Otatea glauca. The sequence continues at coordinate 46,342,566 of CM070724.1, read as the reverse complement.
GAACTCACGACTTTGGTGGGCCTCGCGCAAGCCACAAAGCTTTTGCCATCTTGGGACGCGGCGCCCAATGGGCCTTCGCGCCCGAACAACCGTCCGGCCAAAGGCGAGACCAAGAGGTAACGGACACGCTGTTGGGCGGCGTCTTTATGACTCTGCAACCGACGCGACAGATTAAATGCGAGTGGAATTGGAAATCGGGAGTTACTGTGCCGGCGTGATGACGAGGCGGACGCGACGATTCGCTCGAGGAGGCGTCCGCTCGGCGTCCCGCCGCCTCCTATAAGTACGTTGTTGGGGTGCCTCGGGTAGCCACGCCGCTTCTTCGCCTCCCGTCCCTAAAGCAAGAAAACGCCAGAGAGCCGAGAAGGAAACCTCACCTCTTCTTCTCACCTTTCCGCCGCTTCCGCCAAGATGTCGTGGACTGAGTGCTCCGCAGACAGAGAGTCGCGCGCTCGGCCTAGTGAAGAAGGGCTTCCTCCCGCGCAGGCACCTCTGGCGGAGGGTGCCGATCGGGCCGTTATCCCGGCGCCGTAGAGCGACGAGGTTGTGGTCCCCGCCTGCTTTTTTGAGAGCGGCCGGCCTCGCCGCCCACCCTTTCGCCCAGGGCTTCTTTTCCATTACAAGGTGGAGGTGCACCACCTCAACCCTAACGGGTCCTTCACATCGCCATTTTCATTACCCCGCGAGGCCTTCTTAGGATTGAGCCGCATTGGGCGCCAGGCGCACTTCTTCCAGCGAGGCTTTGGAAAGACAGTTGCTCGACGCGACGGCGCCCATGGGCGGCTCGCCTCCAGCCGAACGGCCGAGCCCGAGTACTGGACATCAAGCCGCCGTCCTCTAACAAGGGATGGCGCCCGAATGGATCTATGTCCGGAACGTTGAAAACAGCGCCCGTGCTTTTTCGGGCGAGCTCCTGTCGCAGCATGGAGCAATGGACTGGGGCGCCGAGAGAGGGAAAAGAACAAAGTGGCCCCGATCGTGGAGGAGATTAGGGCTCGAGGAAACGGGGCCGACCGGGATGTTGTCGCGCAGCGTTCATGAGGATGCGCGTCGGCCCCGCGCCAGCCGCACCCCATGTTCCGGTATGAGGGCCATCCGACCGGCAAGGATGGAGGTGGCGAGTTGGCGCGCCCGAGGTGGAGGCCCGTGGCGGCGAAGATCGGAGGAAGCGCCACGGTGGCGCGGCGCCACCCGGCCTTTCGTCGGCTCATTCCCAAATCGTGAGTTTGTGGATTTTTCTTTCGCTTCTTTCTTCTTCGCTCTTAGCGTCGACTGACGGTCGCTTTTGTATCCTCTAGGGGCTCGCAGCATGTCCTCCGGCACCGCCTCCCGGGAGAAAGAAGCGAGGCGGCCTCTCGGCGAAGACCGCGAGGCCGATTCCCGCAAAAGGCGTAAGGAGGAGAGGAGGAAGAAGAAGGAAGGAGCGCGCGGCAAGGCACGCGCGCGAGGACGATCGGAGTCCACCGCGGGGGGCGACTTCACCGATAGTGGGGAGAGCTTCCCGACTACAGCGCATTCCTTCCGACCCTCCGGTGAGTGGTGGCTCGAGAGTTGGCCCGACAAACAGCCTCCGCGGCGCGGTCCTCAGCGAAGGGCGACATCGCGGCCGCGCTTGTCGACGCGCCCGATCGTGGTAGCCGGTGAAGCGGCCACCGACCGCCCTTGGTGGGGCCGACGAAGAGAGCGCGTGCAGCCGCGTGACTCGCTCCGCTCGGTAAGTATTTCTTCCTTCGCTGAACATTTTTGTAGAAAAGCCGCCGTGACTTTTAAATATCGTGGCGTCGCGCCGCCTACACGGGCGTGACGGTGGGGCGTGCGCGCAACCACTTCTCAAGTGGCGGTCACGCGGCGGCTCGGTGGTACCGATCGGTCGGCGCTATGGAGCACGCGATCAGGACGCCCTCCTTTGAGGAGGGAGAGATCGAGGCCGCGAAGAGCCCCACGCTTCGCCCGACGCCGCCGGCCGACGCGAGGGTCTTCCCAGGAGGGACGGCGACGCCACCGCCATTGCGCCACCGGCGGGCGCCGCGAAGAGGTGGAGCGATCGCCGACTCCACGGGCGGTGCCGGCCGAGATAGTGTCACGAGGGGTCGGCGGCAGCCCGGCGGCCGCCGGGGCGGCGCCGATGCCAGAGGCGTCAGACCCCTGGGGCTCCGAGGCCGACTTCATCGCCCACGCCATGGCGCTCGTCGCGCCGCCCTCCAAGCCGACAGCGGTCTGTCTGGCCGGATGTGGCCCTGTGGCCGGATCCATGGACCCGCCGAGGCGAGTGGGCGCCCTTCTGCAGGCGCCACGGTTGCGGAGGAGGAGATAGGGCTGATCCATAAGGGTCCGACCCTAGCCTTAGAGTCTTCAAACAGGCGCCGAGGTGATGGTCGGGGATTCAACCCGTAAGTTTGGTAAGCCGAGCGAAGGAGTCGACTTTGTAACTCTCGATATGCTTCGCGGATTTGAAAATGTCTGTGTTGTGCAAAGATTTGCGGCCTGCCCGAAGCGCCAGCCGTGCTCCTTCGCCGCCGGATGCTCAACGGCGGCCGCAGTGGAAGAAAGTGGTCGGTGCGGCTTGAGTTTCGTCTTGCCCAAGAGGCTTTGAACATTGGGCGGACGGAGGCGAAAAACTCCGCCTAGGGTGGAGGAGGCCTCAAAGGCCCTTTACGACGAGCGCCAGGGGCCGAGGCCTTGAGGGCAAGGGTGGTGGAGCTTGAATCCTCCCGGCGAGGTCACCGAGGCCAAGGACGCCGCCACCTTCCGAGGGGTGGCACAAGCGAAGCGACCCATCTGCGGTCGGAGCGGATCGTGCCCGGAGGACGCCGAACAAGCTTCGGCCCGAGCAGAGACTGTCGGAAGGAGCCGCTTCCTTGAGGACGCCCTACGAGTCTCAGAGGGAAGTCGGCACTGATCGACTCTGCGATCGTAAGTATCTCAACTCCTCCATTGATTTCTTTGGTTGGGGTAACCTGTAGAGGAGACTCATCCGAGACGCCAAAACTCGCAGAGGTGCAGAAAAACTCGAAGCGTCGCCATGGAGGCTCGGAATGCGCGGCGGAGACCGCGACGTGGTGATCGCGCCGTGGACAAGGCTCGCGGCGCCGAGGGTCTCCGAGGATGGTAGGGCCGAGATGGGCGCCGAATCGAAGCCCTTCGGAGGGCGGCCAGAGGTTCGCGCCAAGTCTTGGGCACAGGGCAGCCCGAGCGCACTTGCCCTCGCTACCGCCCGAAAGCCGGGCTTGTGGAGGCGGCCGTGATTGCGGGCGCAGCTGGAGCTTCGTCGCGACCGGTCAACACCGCCTCGCACTATGACGGTATCGACCTCGCAGGTGAGTAGCGGCATCGCCGAACCGGACCGACGACGCAGGTCGACGTGTTCGAGCCCGTGTCGAGCCGCATGCTCGGAGATCGCCACCACGCCCCGCCCGAGGTCGCCTTCCAAGATGCCGTGTCCTCCTCCTCCGCGCGCCGCCCACCGTGAAGAAGAGGAAGAAAGAAGTTAGCCCCTTTTTTTTTTTTTTTTGCAAAGACTGTGTAAACGATCGTAAGTAATTGTAAGCTCCGGCTTGCCTCTTTGCTCTCCTTTGCGTTTAGGTTTGACCGACCATAGCCTCAAGGACCACGGGTCGCTTATGCGTAGGTCGGGTCAATTTGAGAGGGTCAAGAGGATAGGAGTCTTGTTTATGCGTAGTTACGCGCACTCATGGGGTTCGAGTGTTCCCGATCGGCCAAGGGTTTTTCCACTCGGCACTTCCTTCTTCCGCAAAGTGCTACTTAGCAACCATAGCCGCCGGGCGAGGCCGAGCGCCGGTCGAGAGGGTTACCGCCGGGATAGACTCGTGACTAGTCGGGTCACCGACCCACATGAGTACGTGAGTTAGCCGAGTTCGTGCGGGGAAGATTGTTCCCAATCGACCAAGAGGTCATCCCACTCAGTGCTTCCTTCTTCCGCGAGTGCTACCGGGCAACCATAGCCGGCCGGGCGAGGCCGAGCACTCGGGTCGAGAGGGTTACCGCCGATAGACCTCGTGGTCGGCCGGGTCACCGACCAAGCATGCACACCATCCGGAGCGGCTCGAACGGGCGCCACGGGCACCCGAGTCGCCACGTGGCGACTGTGTGCCTGTTGGGAGAAAGGCAAAGACTTATACCAGAAAAAGAAAAGAGCTTAGGATAGAATCGCTTTAACTTTTCAATGTTCCGGGCATTAGGGAGGATGCGACCATCGGCGCCCTTGAGTCGAAGGTGCGGTCCGAGAACTTCCACGACGGTGAAAGGACCTCCTGTGGGGGCGCCACCAGCTTATCTTTGGTTGTCCGACCCGACGCAGAACCAAGTCGCCAATACCAAGGATCGCCCTGAACTTGGCGGTGTGGGTAGCGGCGCAGGCTTGTTGATATCCGCCGACCGCAGACGGGCCACGCCGCGCGCGCCGAGCCGGGTCGATGGCGCCTTGTTGCGCAGGCGAGCCCCGAGCCTCATCGAAGGCTTGCAATCTCGGGAGCCGATTCCGTGTCGGGCAAAACGGCCGGCCAAACACCATAAAGAAGGGTGTGAACCCGTCGCCGGGTCGGCGTGGTCCGCAGACTCAGAGGACGGAGGCGCTCGGCTACCCAAATACCGCGAAATGCTTGAGCCGATCGAAGATCCGCGCTTGAGTCCTGAAGGATCATGCCGTTAGTGCGCTCGACCGCCGTTAGTCCGCGGATGGGCTATCGCGCCTCAATCGACACGGATGTTGAAGTCGCCACGAACTCGAGAAATTCTTCCCGTGAACTGTGGTTCCGTTGTCGGTGATGATGGAGTTTGGGACTCCAAACCAAAACGATGTCGCGAAGAAGATGGCCGCTTGTACCGACGTGGCGCCACGACCGGCTTGGCCTCTATCCACTTGGTGAACTTATCTACCGCGACGAGCGGTGGGTGAAGCCCCGGCGCTTTCCCGAAGGTTCGACCAAATCGAGTCCCCTGACGGCAAAAGGCCACGTGATGGGATCGCTCAGAAGCTTGGGCCGGCGATGCGTCTGCGAGCAAAGAATCGCATCCTTCGCAGTGCGCACGATATGCTCGGCGTCGACAACACGATTGGCCAAGAGAAACCTTGTCGAAAGGCCTTTCCCACAAGAGATCGGGTGCTGCGTGGTGACCGCAGACTACCGTATGTCGCCCAAGAATTGCTTTTCCTTGGTCGGTCAAGATACATTTTTGGAGGACCCGAGGGACTCCTTTGTAGAGGTCCGGGCCGATCAGATTTAAGGATTTTGCCCACGGGCGAGGCGCGGCCTCGGCCGGTCGGGAAGTGACCCGTCCACAAACGGTCGATGTAGGCCTCCTCCGCCGGACTCAAGCGCTAGCACACCACGGGCAGATCCGCCAAGTCTACGCCCGACCGCTGGCTTGGCCGGGCGACCGCGGCCGGATTGGTCGGGTGGCCGCCACCGCCGAGTCCACCGACAAGGGGCGCAGGAGGTCGGAGACGAAGATCCCGGCGATGTGCTCTCTGCCGAGGCAAGATTGGCCAGTGGATCGGCCTCGCCATTGTAGCGCGGTAGCTATGGTGAAGCTCGAAACCCTTGAACTGCTCCTCGCCGGCGATTTCTCGACAAGACGCGCCATGCGGGCGCTCTCTGGCCCGCAGCCTTCATGACTTGGTCGACGACAAGCTTGGAGTCCCCGTGGATGTAGAGCCGGCGGGCACCGAGGTCGGCAGCGATCCGAGACCGCTGACGAGCCTCAGACGGCAATGTTGTTGGTCGCGCCAAGAGCAACCTAATGGCGACAGCTCGTTCTCGAGTGGGGAGATGATGACGACTCCGCGCCGCGCCATTCTTGGTGTAAGACCCGTCAAGTACATTGTCCAAGACGGGTCTTCGACCACCGGTGGTGCTCGGGCTTCGTCCACTCGGCGACGGTCGGCGAGCTCGCGATTTGATCGCCGTCCGAGGGACGATATTATGCCATGGCCGCTAAGCTCGAGCGCCCATTTGGCTATCCTTCCCGAGGCATCGCGATTGTGGATGATCTCGCCTAGTGGGGACGTGGTCACCACAAGGATGGCGTCTTGATCGAAGTAGTGAACGAGTTTCCTCTTTGCGATGAGCACCGCAGAGAGTAACTTCGCACTGTGGTATCGAGTCTTGGACTCGGAAAGTACCTCATCGATGAAGTAGACCGCCGCTGTACCTGAGCTCACGGCCTTCTTCCGCCGCTTCCACCACGAGGGCCGCTACCGACGACTTGGGTAGTGGCAATGATGTAGAGGAGCAATGCTCACCGGTGCCGGGCGATCAGATCGAGGCGAGGACAGAAGGCCTTCAAGCGGGTGAGGGCCTCCGAGCCTCGTGTGTCCAATCAAGCGGTCGGATTTCTTGGCAGCCCAGAGCGGCATTCGCGTCACGAGGCGAGACACGAACGCTCAAAGCCGCCAGCACCCGGCCACCGACCCTTTGAGGTTGCCGACCGGGCCCATCCTTGCGATCGCGAGATCTTCTCCGATTGGCCTCGATGCCTCGCCGTAGACGATGAAGCCTAAGAGCTTTCCTTTGGGGACCCCAAGACGACTTCTGGTTGAGCTTTATGCGAAACCGTCAAGGTTCGCGAAGTCTCTTCTAGGTCGGGCGATAAGGTCGCCACCTTCCCGGTCTTTACGACAATATCGCCGACATACGCCAACGCTATGGGCCGATCCGGTCATTGAAGCACGCTTGCATACATCGCCGGTATGTAGCGCCCGCTCTTCAGCCGAAGGGCATTGTGACATAGCGTAACGAGCCGAACGGAGTGATGAAGGAAGTCGCGAAATGGTCGGACTCCTTTAGCGCAACCGTGGTAGCCCGTAGGCATCCAGAAGAAAAGAGACTCGCACTCAGCCGTGGAGTCGATGACTTGGTCGATGCGAGGTAAGGGAATGGGTCCTGGGACATGCTTTGTTGAGACTCGTATAGTCAACACACATTCTCCATTGCCCGCTCTTCTTTTTACAAGTACAGGTTGGCTAGCCACCTGTGGTGGCGCACCTCTTTATTTAACCCCGCCGCCAAGAGTTTGGCGATCTCTCCTATAACCCCGCGCCTTTCCTCGCCGGCGGCGCAGCGCTGGGCGACCGGCTTTGAGCCCGGTCGAACGCTCAGGAGTGCTCGGCGACCTCCTTTGAATGCCCGCATGTCGGAGGACCTCCATGCGAAGACATCTTTGTTAGTGCGGAGGAAGTCGACGAGCGCGCTTCCTATTTGGCGGGGCGTGGTTCGACCAAGACGGTCTTGGTCGGATCACGTGGATCGACCGTGACCTCCTTCGTCCCTCGGCGGATTTGAAGGATCCCGCCGACGGTCGGATTCGGGACGGACTCGGCGGCTTCCTCCCGAGCTTGTTGAGTTCGTAGAGGCAACGACCGCTGAGGCGAGCTCGCACCGCCGCGGCCGTAGCTGAAGGCAGCCGGAAAGACGATGCCGCGTAATGACTCCATGCGTCCGCATCTTCACTTTGAGGTAGGCGTGGCGGGGATCGCCATGAACTTGGCGAGCATGGCCTCCCAGATGGCGTGGTAGGCGCCGGAAATCCACGACCTCGAAGGTGAGGGTCTCGCGCGAAGTTTCCGGCCTCGAAGGTGACGGCGGTCGACCGCCGAGCGGATGGGCTTGTCGCCGGGATGACGCCATGGAAAGGTGCCTTGCTTGGCCGAGGCTTGAGCGCGACCCCATAGCGCCGAACGCCTCAACGTGAGGATGTTAAGGCCGCGCCCCGCCCATCGCGACCTTCGTGAGGCGCTTGTTCGACGACGGATCGACCACCGCCGGTACCTCCCTACCGTGGACGCGATCGGGTGATCGGTCCGATCAAAGGTGATCGGAACTCCGACCACCAAGATATTGGGGACGCCCGCGCGACGATGTGGACTCGCGATAGCGAGCTTGAGCCGACGCTTGTCGGCGTAGAGTGCCGGTCCTCCGAAGATCATGAGGCACCGCCGGGCTCGGGAACTCGTCGTCGCCTTCTTCTCCGCTGTTCGCGGGGCGCGGCGCTTTTTCCTTTGCTTCGCGGCGTGGTGGGGACGCTAGAGAGATAGCGCCAGACTTCGCAGCCCCAGATTTGTGCTTGACGGAGAACCCATGGTTCGCATGGGCCGCCCATCAATTTCTCGGCGGTCGGGCGACGGCCGGCCGCTACCGCTTAGGCAGGGCGGCCGACCGTGGCAACCACTTGGGGCTCACGGACCGCTCCCGTGCCGCTCCGCTTGTCGGGCGGCCGGAAGGAGACCCGTTTGACGCTGGCCTCGCTGGCCTTTCCTCCTTCGAAAATAGCCCCTACGGCCTCTCACGGAGGCGTGGTTGGTGGCGATGTCGAGGAGCTCCTTGAGGTCCCGGGCTTGAGGCACCACCTTGTGCACCAAGGCCTTGCAGAGGTGCCAGATGAAGGCTCCCACGACATCGGCGCCGGAGATGTCGGGAGCTCGTTACCGGGCGGAAAACCTCCGATGTAGTCCCGAGAGTCTCCCTGCCGCCGCTGCAGCCTTCGTGTCCTGGAGTTACCAGTATGCGATTATAAGTGCCCCGAAGTTACCGACGAAGAGATTCTTCAAGTCACCCGCCTCGACGCTTTTGAGGCAGTACTCGAGCCGTGCTCGAGCCGAGTCCGCGAGGTAGATGGGGAGGTACCGGATGATGAAGAGATCATCCGTCGCTCCCCACCCGCACGCGAGCCGCAATCTTGAGCCGACACCGGGTTGGTGGCCCCTGTACTTGGCAATGTTGGTAGGCGCCGGACCGGCGGGAAATCCGCCGGCGGATCCCTTGACAAAAGCCCGTGGTCCGGACCATCGTGGCTCGGCCGCGTAGTGGCGCCACCATCCGCAACACGTGAGTGGCGGCGCCCTCCGCCATCTTTCTTCGCGCCGAGGGTGGCGCGATGTCGAGGCATTACCGAGGCGCCGCGCACCGGGGTGCGTGAGGCCCGGGGTGGTTCATGGTGGGCGTGCGGTCTTGGCCGCACCTCCACCGGCTCCATGTGCAGACGGCCCGTGGCGGAAGTAGCGCCGGTGGTAGGAGCCGAGGCTCAGATAAGCCGCACGACGGTCGCGCTCCACCACCCCCGGTTCCGTAGGTAGCTCGCCTCCGGTTTGCGGGCTCCTAAGGCCTCGAGCAAGATTGCGCCGCAGCCACGCTTTGGCTTGCGTGAGGGAAAACTGGGGCGCCGGATTCGCCCCAACTTGTGGTGTTTTGGCGCGCGCGCGCGCGCTGCCGCCAAAGACTTGCGCTGGCTCGGGCTCGCCCCGCCCAGTTGGCTCGAGCCGGCCGAGCTCACCCTTCGCTCCTCCAGCTCTCCGCGTTGCCGTTGGAGCTCGGCCGCGCGAGCTCGAAGCGCGTTCAGCCAAGGCCAAGGCCGGTATTCCCCCGTGCCTGCCTCGGTCGCGGACGGGACCGTCAGAGCCGCGGTGGCTACGACCAAATCGGGCAGGCTCGCCACGCTGCACTCGCGAGTGCCGCTGCGGGCGGATACTCCGCGTCGGAGCTGGAGCCATGGTCGAAGAGTCTTCCAAGAACTCGTGGATGGAGGCCGGCAGGTAGCCACCATCGCCACTCGGGCCGCGAGCCTACGGGGTGACATGGTCACCCGCCGCCTACGGAGTTTTCGCCGACCGCGCGAGCACTTCGGTTCCGGCCGGGAGCTGCAGGCGCCCCTGCCGGCTTAGCGAGCGGTCGCGGAGAGGACGCCTGCTCTCACGGGCGCTCGTCTTCCGAGACGGCGGGGACGAAGCGTGAGCCCTCCCGTCGGGTGACGGCGGTCGAGGGAGCCAAGCGGATCCGGTTCTCGGCCTTGCAGCCATGCCGCCGCAGCGGTGGATGCCATCGTGAGATAAACGGAACCGAGATGGTGATGAAGACGCGCGAAGTCCCCTACTCGGGCGCGCCAACCGCCGGCGTTTCGAGCGCGGCAAGTAAATTTGTAAGTCTAAGGGGCTGCGCTGCGTTCGCTCCCGAATGGTTAGACCACGAGTCCAAGATGTATACCGGTTCGGGCCAAGGTCCCTACCCGATTCGGCGTTGGTATTGTATTCATCGGGTGCGGATGATCGCACCGAGTTTTTTACAAGCGAGAGGTGGAGCCTCAACACTAGAATGATCTAAACTTAGCTCTCGAAGGAGAAGAAAAAGAAAGAAGAGGAAGAAGAGGAAAAAGCTCTCTTGTAGCTCTTACTCGCTGTTCTGTTAGGAGGTTCCCGCCTCCTTTTATTCAAGATCTGAAGGCGGTGTTACATCGAGAATTGGCGGCGCCAGCGAGCTACTTCTAGGGGCTTCGCCTTGCCCGCCGTCGCCAATCGCTCACTGATCGGTCGCTTGTTCGCCGATCGGTCGCCGCTTTCTTGCGAGCCTATGCGCCGGGTCGGTGGTCTAGCTGGTCGAGTGGTTAGGTAATCCTCCGGAAGTGGCGAGCCGCTCTCGTGATCCATGTGGGTGCCGACGTAGTCGCGTGTGACGTTGGAGTTGCCTCGAGAGAGCGTGTCCTTGCAATCGTGGGTGGTGGGCCGATGGGACAGAGACGGGCTTCAGCAGCTTATCAAACCGTTTTGGGAAGGACCACCGCCCGCCGCCACTAATGACCGCTCGTGGGGCACGTGGCCTTAGGTTGACACGGACTCCGCGCGCGGACGCGCTCGAAGTCGGAGTCGCGGATCCCGCCCCGCCGCGGGTCGGGAACCTGGCTGAAGTCGGAGCGGGGATCCCGCCCCGCCGCGGGTCGGGAACCTCGCCGAGTCTGAGTCGGACCGGTCGGGAATGGTCTCCGAATGGTCTCAGGCATTTGGGTAGCAGGCCGGGACGGCCTGCTTAGGCTGGGCCGATTCGAGGCCGCCTGCTTGCTGCTCTGGGCTTTGCTTGTTGCAATTGGGCCGTTGGTGCACCCCTGTTTTATGAGTATTCGTCATCTCCACATTAGGCTTGTCCTCACTCTCAGCTACGGCATAGAGGGCCATCTGTGCCTTTTCCTTGGATTTTGCATGGGAGTAGGCCTTGACTTTCTTTCAATTATTTCCGTACACATCCACCCAATATTGGTCTTTCGGATCCACTTTAGGCTTGTTCTGGACTTCAGTTGCGGCATCATGGACCATCCGCTCTTTTTGTTTGTCCAAAAACTCACTCCAGGCCTTCCAAAACCCCGTCGATTCACTACGGACTATTGGTGTCTTTCCTTTGTCTTCTTCGCTCTGACGCGAAGGTCAGGTGAAGGCCTCGGGTGCAACAGGGTAGTTCAGCCCAATGGAACGTTGCTCCAAATCGACATTGTCAGCAATCTCACCGTACATTGCATTTGCAACAAAGCTTGAAGACATATTTTTATAGGATTGTATGGACTCCATCACTATGCATGTATGTGGAACAACTATAGAGCACTTTCATAGGGTGTCCCACTTAGGCTAATATGCAATGACTCACCATGGACATCCCTCTATCTACACTTCACGTCATACACTAGTTGCATTGACTTTACTACCTTAAATGTCCTACTCAATGACACTGCCCAAGACTTCACTGCTTCTTGCACCTTCGCCTTACTTTTGTACATCACTCCTTGTTTAACCTCATCCTGCTAGTATTCCCATGCAACCTCCTCACCTTCATTGACTAACAGCTTGTCAAACTTGTATGCATTCCACTCCGTCGAAAGCCCCTCCTCACATCCAACATGCTCATCATCACAACATTCATCATCTGGCAATGCCTCATAGTTGTGGTATTCGATCTATATTCGTTCCACCAAGGCTTCGATCTATTCGCCTTCGTCTACAATATCCATAGGTTTTTGCACCTCCAACATGGAAAGATCTACAGTCTCGGCGTGTATCGAGTCGCCACCGTCTCCCACATCTTGGCACATGAAGCATGAGTGACTACGGCTTGACTACCCGATTTCTTTAACATCATCATCGACGGCCTCTGCGTGCATCACATGATCTGAAGAGACTTTTTAAAATGCTTGGGTTAGCAACACTAGAGGCAATCCTCGCCATTCGGCAATCGTATGTACGAGCTCCACAACTTTAGCCCCTTCAATTCCACTAACTTCCGGTACATGCGTTGCCATACACAAATACCAACACTATGCAAGTTCAAATCATGCAACGCATGGTCCAATGAGAACAACTGATACAACAATCTCGTATCAGTGCCCTAGGAATGCTGGTCTGCACGTGACATGCTAACCGTCACACTTGAAAAATGACCTAATTCAATCCCTACTGCACCCAACTATGAAACCTTTTCTCTATAGTGTATTTTGAAATATACTCGCTCATCCATACCTGTCGAACATTTCGTTAAAAGTTATTATGTCAACGATGGCTTCTCATTCCATTAACTAGATACATAATAAAACCTAATGATTTCCAAAATTAATGCGACCACTATGCTTACCTATCATAACAAATTAGTTGGAGTACTATCCCCTTGATGCGCATACCAATATCGAATATAGGGCATATAATATTTAAAATAAATATAGAGAGCGAGTAAGAATTGAATCGAATACTATCATGACTATTTCTCCGAACATGAAAACCCTTCAAATTGTACGCACCAAAACAACAATGATATAACATTTTTTTTGGACCAAACATTCATGAAGAACATGTAATGGCCCAAATTCTCCATTATATGTTCATTTATGTTAAAATAATATATTATGTAGTTTGAGTTTTTCTGCATTTTTCGCAAGTTATTTCAACAATTATCCTATTAAAGACAACATTGTTTGAATTTATTAGAAAATTAAATTGCTAGAAAATTCTTGCAAATAATTTTAAAAATTCTAGACCATGTCAACAACATCCTAAAAACTTTTAGAATTTTTTGAGCTAGATCACCAATTTTCAAAATTGAAACTTGATTTCTATCTTCATTCAATACAACGAGTTTTAAAATTTTCAAAATTGGTCCGTGTCACATAATCCGCATTAAGAAATTGTTCGGTTTGGTATGAAACTATTCAATCTATTTTCACCCTGATCTACAATACTACATTGCTGCGCCATAATACAATTACATATCTACACAACTATAGATCTAATTGTTAGGCTTATTAACCTACCATGGTCTCAAAATATAATCTAAAAGGCTAAAAAAACTCACTTCCAAAATGTGATCCCATTTTTTTCTCTTCTCTTCCTCTCCCCTCTTCTCCTTTTCTTCCCTCCCCTCTTCTTTTGCTATTGGTTGTCTTGGTTGAAACTGAAAGTGCATCTAGCCACTTATGTTATTTTGGTGATTAATGACAAACACTCATAATGACAATCTATACAATTAAGTAAATGCTTAACTTAGTGCTTAGCAAATGACAAACCTCTAATATGATTATATTGCTATGAGACTAACATGTTATTGCCTAGTTGAGTATCAGTCTCATCTTTTAGAGGAAAATCAAATAGGAAGGTTAAGCAAAGATAAGGTATGCAATTTTGGTATCTATTCTATATTTGTTATTGCATTCCTTTCGTGCAAATGCATAGTGAACTCCAAGTAGCATGTTGATTTTATATATGCACATTGGTTCATGTCATATTTATTTGTGCATATATATTCATTTGAGTTCATTATAGTATGCATGTATTAACTAGAGTTAAACTTCATATTGCTATAGATTGACTTGGTGCATGCATGTTTTATTTGTATATCTTCTCATGCAATTCTCTTAGTGAAGTTTATCTAGTGTTGGATCACATATTTACTCTTACTCTAAATGTTATTTGCACATGTACAATTCGTGTATATTCTATCATGTGCTTCATTTAAGTAAAGTCTGTGATCCTTGCCATGATTTAATTGATTCATCATATTGGCAATTATCTCTCTAGTGCATATAGATCAATTACATATTCATCATGATGTACTTAGTAGAGAACATTTCTTATGTCAAGTGTTTCCATTTATATTGTGCTTCTTTATATGAAACACTTGTTGTAATCAACTGCTCATAAATATCAACTTATTCATATCTATTGAGCTTTTGGGACTAATGTCTTTCATGAGTAGTTTGGAAAGAATTAGGTCCCGTCTGTGTATGACGACCAAGGTATCTTGGAGGATGATCATTAAGCTGAGGTCAACAAGACGGCGGTGTCACCAAGAGCTGAGGACTAAGTCAAGAGCGACTTGGCGTGGAGATCGTCAGAGAGGATGATCAAGTCAAGGTTGATAGGACGAGAGTCTCATGAGGTGAATCGAGTCGAGTTGGACAAGGCGAAGATGTCATCAATTATATGGTAAAGGTCTTCATGCATCGACATCAAGAAAGAAGACGGCAAGTGACTAGTTCTAGACTTATATTATCTTTGATTTAATTTGAGTCTAAGGATTGCCGTACTATTAAGAGGGATGCGATGTCGAATGACTTTAGATGTGTCAAGTGCTCAAGTGATCTATCCTTGTTAATCTTAGAAAGAGAGTGGTGTTGGTAGTGCTTGGAAAGTGAGGGTTGTAGGTCTCTCTTGGTTTCTTTGTGAAATCTGTGGTTATCCTTTTAGTTTTGGGTAGTGAGACCTTGTTATTTGTGTAGCCCTCGTTCTTAGCTTTCGGAAGAGTCCAAAATCTCTGAAATCGAGTCCGAGTCAAAAGTTATGCTCGTTTTACCGAGCTGCTCAAGTCTGATTCGACTATCCGGAGTTAGTCCGGACTATCCGGATAATCCGGAGTATCCGGACATTTATCCGGACTCTCCGGGTTGGGTCTCTCTGTTAGCCTTTCTCAGTCAATCCGGAGTATCCGGATTGAAGTCCGGAGTCTCCGGGTTGTGTGCGGCTGTCTCCAACGGCTAGTTTTTTGGGACCTCTATTTAAAGCCCCCTCTTCCCCAATTCAAAGAGGCTGTGTTCCCACTGATTAGAGGTGCTATACCCTTGTTCTTGAGCCCCTAAAACACCTCTTTACCCTTAGATCTAAGTGATCCCCTTGGTGAGAAGGGTTGGGAAGAGTTTGAGGAGTGAGGTGCTAGGTTGAGTGAGATTTGAGTTGATTGAGCACTTGATTTCATCTCCAAGCTTGTTCTTCGTGAGCATTTGTTACTCTTGGAGGTTGAGGACTCCTAGACGGCTAGGAGGTCGCCTACGAGCCACCGGAGCTTTGTGTGGTTGGCCGTGGGAAGTTTGTGAAGGCCGGTTCCGCCTCCGTAAGGGAAGGAATCAAAGGAGTGAAGACCGCGAGTGCATTTGTGCAACACCGGAGGAAGAGGGTTGAAAGAGACCCGGCTCAAGTGTGACCGAGCCGCCTCAACGAGACGTAGGATCCCTCAAGGATCCGAACTTGGGTGAAAATCATCGTCTCAAGTTTGCTTCTTATTCTTGTTTTGGTATTTGATTTTGAATCTTGAAATTGCCCGATCTACTCTTTTGTTGTGTTTGGCTCTAGATCTACAATATCCCCATGTACCTGATGGTATTTAGATCTTTTGTATTCAAGTAGATTGTTGAAAAATTGCAAAGATTTAAAATCTCCATTCAAGTCTCAATCCGAGTATCCGGACTCCATAACCCGACAGTCGGACTATCCGGACTATCCGGATTGAATACCCCAGACACTCCGGGTTAGGACCCTCGGGATCGGACTATCCGGAGTATCCGGATTGAATACTCCGGACACTCCGGATTGTTCGGGACACTCGGGAGATTTTATTTAGCTGCAAATTTTTATTCCGCTGCATTTAGCTATAAAGTTTTTAATTCGCCTATTCACCCCCCCTCTAGGCGACATCCCCTGTCCTTTCAGAAACGGTGACAGAGGTGGCCGTGCCGATTTTTAAACATAGCGCGGGGTCTCTTTCGCCATTTCAATTAAAGATTTGTTTACTCCTTCACCATTTAAAATGGCGCCAGAGCATATTGCCATTTCAAATAGCGAAAGAGTGCGTGGGAATCTATGTGGTCGTTTCAACTGACGATTCATTTACTCTGTCGCCATGGCAACTCATGTAGTATTCTATCGTTGGTTCAATTGGTGACGAAATCTTTGTCGATATTTGAAATGGCGATAGGATAAATTTCGTCATTTCAATTGGTGATAAAACCTATGTCGCCACTCTAAATAGCGATTGAGGTATATTTCTGTCATTTTTTGGTGTATAATTTCTGCAAATATTTTTAGAATATGTTTTATTTAAAAAAAATCTATGGATTTGTGTTCAGGTTCCAGCCTTCCAGGTAAGTGGGCAGGCACTCAACCCTCTCGCGCGGTTGGTGCAATGCGCACATGTTCGATCAAACTCAATCGAGTTCTCTGATCCGTTTCATCGCACGGCAACCGTGAAAAAGAGAAAGGTGTACGCTTTATTCGCCTTCCCGAGAAAGTACAGCGGTACAACCAGATTATATTTCAGTGTGAGCTGCAGAAGGAGGGAGAAAATGAGTAGTTGGGCCAGCATGTGCATCAGCATGCAGCTAGCTGCGTCGTTTGCTCATTAGCCGCCCTAATAAAATAAAACTGAGCAACAGTACTATACTCCACCCCCCGTGAAAAAATAATGATTTGGTAAAGAACAATTAAAGTACACGACATGCATCCATGCATGTTATTATGCCTAAGCCGTCCCCAAACGCTGCACTTGCATGTACACACACCTACTGGCTATTGATTTTCCATTCTATAAATAGCCATCCGTACAGACCAGTTCGCAGTCACCTCGCAGGATTCGTCTCTCCCTTACACCGTTACACTCGCATCCAGCATTCCAGCTAGCTGCTAAAGAGATCGACATGGCTGCTAAGCTTGCCACTCTGATCTCATGCGCCTTGCTCCTAGCCGCGGCGTGCCACGGCCTCGAGGTGGGCTACTACAAGAGGACGTGCCCCAACGCCGAGGCCCTTGTGAGGGCCGCGGTGAAGAAGGCCGTGCGCAAGAACGCCGGCGTCGGCGCCGGACTCATCCGTATGCTCTTCCACGACTGCTTCGTCGAGGTATATGTGACTAGTGATGATGACACGTGCATTCGTGTATAGTACTGCATAGCAAAGTCACTAACCATGCACGTAATGATGTGCTATGTACGTACGTAGGGTTGTGATGCTTCCGTTCTCCTGGACCCGACGCCGGCGAACCCGCAGCCGGAGAAGCTGGGGGCGCCGAACAATCCCAGCCTGCGTGGCTACGAGGTGATCGACGCGGCCAAGAGCGCTGTCGAGAAGGCCTGCCCGGGCGTCGTCTCCTGCGCCGACATCGTCGCCTTCGCCGGGCGCGACGCCTCATACCTCCTGAGCAAGTCCAGGGTCAGCTTCCCGATGCCGGCGGGCCGGCTCGACGGGCGCAAGTCCCTCGCCAGCGACACCCTCGAGTTCCTGCCGGGGCCGTCCTCCAACCTGACCAGCCTCATCTCCGGCTTCGCCACCAAGGGGCTCGGCGTCGAGGACATGGTCGTGCTCTCCGGCGCGCACTCCATCGGTCGGTCCCACTGCTCGTCCTTCGTCCCGGAACGCCTTTCCTCCCCGTCCGACATCGGCGTGCCGCTGGCCAACTTCCTGAGGAGGCGGTGCCTGGCCAACCCGACCACCGCCAACGACCCGACGGTGGTCCAGGATGTGGTCACGCCGAACGCAATGGACAACCAGTACTACAAGAACGTGCTCGAGCACAGGGTGCTGTTCACGTCGGACGCCGCGCTGCTGTCGGCGCCGGAGACGGGGAGGATGGTGCGCGCCAACGCGAAATTCCCCGCGTCATGGGAGAAGAAGTTCGCCAAGGCGATGATGAAGATGGCCAGCATTGACGTGAAGAGCGGCAACCTCGGTGAGATCAGGAGGCAGTGCCGGATCGTCAACTAGCAAGCTAGGAAGCTAGAATTTCGAGCAACGTAGTGTGCATTTTTTTTGTTTCATTTGATCCCATTTCCGATTGCCATGTTAAGGATTTTAAATGCTGTTAGTAACGTCCCACTTGTAGTGGTGTGTGTCGCGGTTCTTCCCTTGTGTTGCTTTCTTGCAGGGAAGATGCTTTTATTTGTCGATCCTTTTTTGTTTGCTATTGTTGTCTGGCATACACTGCCCTTCCTGAAGAAATGTAGCAATGCCTCTTTATTATTGTGAGCAGTAATCTTGTAATAGGAAAGGTTTAGTTTGGAAAGTTTGTATTAAGAAAGTTTAGGATAAAGAGTCCAACTAGGACATGGAAGTAGAATCTTGTAATAGGAAAGGTCAGGAAGGCGCAAAGGTGGGTGCGAGTGTAGGCGACTCGGGAGAGCACAACGTTGTTTCATGTACGCAAGCGAGACACACGGAACGAGCTGAACAAGTTCTTGAACAGAGCGAGAAGTAATAAAGAGAAAATTGTTCCAAGAGTTTTTAGCGTTCTGTTCCAACAATTGGTATCAGAGCTTCGGATTCAAAACCCTAGCTGCTGCCCCGGAAGGAGGAGACTCCCGAGGTGGCCAACCGCGGGGCAGCACCAGAGAAGGCAAGAATTTGTCGCGCGCGAGGCGGTTGCCAAAGCCGAACTGACCGGCGACGGCCAAGGAAATTGACGAAGCGGCGACTTCTCCCAAGCCGAGTACTGCATGCATCACGCTGAAAAGAAAAAGGCGCAAGGAAATTGACGTACGTGCTGCTGTTCCGTGAAAGCAATAAAAATAGCAAATCAAGAAGCTTCAGATCGGGGCGTTTAACACCAGGAAGCAGCGTTTGTTTCTTCCGTTTTGCCGTTTTGTTCTAACAATTAATATAAGAGCTTAGGGTTTTTAATCAAGCCGTCTTCTCCGGAAGGAAGAGACTTCCAGGGGTGGCCAACCGGATGGAGACATGTGGCTGGAACGACCGCACGAGAAAAAAAAGAGAAGAAGCGACGACAAAACCGTGCCTGTGTTAGAGCAAAACAAGCCGATCATCGTTCCCAAGGAGGCATCAAGATCGTCGAGTAGCATCTGAGGAAGCATCAAGAGCATTCCCGTCGACTCTGATTTGGAGCGGCGCCGCACGTGAAAAAAATAGGAGCAGAGACGCTCCGTGCGGCAACAGCACACGAAGCATAGGGAAGTACTGGAGGGAGGTTCCCAGAGGCAGCAGTTAGAGCTTCGTGGCGTCTAGGCATAAGGCGCAGTAGCAGAAAAGGACTCCCTCCTACGAGACGCAAGAAAAGATCAAAGAAAGAAATTGAAGGACAGGAAAGCAAGGCAAGGAAAGGAAAGAGGAGTCCTGGTGATATGGGGCAGATCGTGAGTTCTAGGACATGGTGGCTGCTGCAAAGAAAGATGGAAGCGATGTTCGGCTAGAGAAGAAAGCAAATCATCGTAAGGTTGATGTAAGAAGTAAAGCAAAGGCTCCCGAAAACAACAATAGTTCAACGCTTGGCGTATTTTGTTTCGCGTCGTATCTTTTCCGCAGTATCGCAGTAAAGGCGTCAGGAAGGCGCAGAGGCACCAGGTTGGTGCAACACCGCCGTCGAAGAAGCGCAGAGGCACCAGTGGGTGCGAGACAGCGCCGAAGGCGCAGAGGCACCGTGGGTGCGAGCGAGCGCCGTGAAGGCGCAAAGGTAGGTGCGAGTGTAGGCGACTCGGAAGAGCACGACGTTGTTTTATGTACGCAGGCGAGACACACGGAACGAGCTGAATAAGTTCTTGAAGATGAGTGAGAAGATCGGCGTGATCAAAGATATTACAAGATTAGGGGGAAAATGTTAGTAGTAATCTTGTAACAGGAAAGGTTTAGTTTGGAAAGTTTGTATTAAGAAAGTTTAGGATGAGGAGTCCAATTAGGACATGGAAGTAGAATCCTATTCCGTTTCTTAGGGTTGTGGTTTTGGGTATAAATATAGGGATATATCTGAGTTTTGTAATTGAACAGAGCGAGAAGTAATAAAGAAAAAATTGTCTCAAAATATTTTCACGTTCTATTCCAACAATTATTCGATTTGCACGTGAGATTTTGCAATAACAATGCAGTACTAGTCGACACACAGTCACAGATCAATAGAGTACGGAGAATCTATAGCGTGTTTAGCTGCGCGATAATCTTAACGAGCGTCAGTTCTTGTATCCACTCGCGTCACAGAGACGTGAGTAGTATATATGTATGGGATAATCAAGGATGACCAAGGGAATCGCATGCAAGAAAAGCACATACATTGTTTAGATTTTGGGGAAGCGCGCCTTGGGACAGCTCAAATCAAATTTTTTACCGTGCCAGTACCTGCTCTCATCATGCCTGCTGCCTTAAGCAGTACTAGCTAGATGAGCTGCGGTGCAGTGGAGGGGCCTCCAAATTCCAAAAGAAAGCTGTTAGATTTTGTCTCAAAAGAAAAGCATAGCAATATAGCATAGCATAGATTTGGATCTTGGAGCATAGTTTTTTGTGAAAAAGGAGAACAAAAGGAAAACAAAGTTCAGAATAGTGCTCTAAATTCTCTAACTAAGAGCTAGGCCATCCCTGAAAGCGGAGATGCCCGTGTGCCTACAAATTAGAACATGGCAAGATGCATGGATGCATATATATAGCTCCATGATCTCCATGGTTGGGCTGATGTCGAGCAACATTATTTGCAGGGTATGTGTTTGCACCAAAATTTAACAAACTTGGTCAAAATCGGCAATAAAGTCAAAGATACGGAATTAACGGACAGGATGGAAAGGTTTGAAGATATTTTGGTAACTGCAAGATTTTAAAACAACCGTCCGAGATAAGGCCGATACGAAACGGACTTGAAGCGTGTTGTAACAGGACACGATCGGCCGAGGGTATAAAAGAAGGACCAAAGCGAACTGCAAAGAGATCATCAACACAATACAATCAACCAGTCTTTACTTTTTCTACTTTTCCTGTTGACAAGGAGTAGCTTCTGTAATTTAGCCTTTGTAATCGATCTTGATCAATAAAGTTGCGCGTCGCCGATTGTTGATCTTCGTCAATTACACCCCAGGTTCGATTTGTTCTGATTTTGTTGCGCATCGCCTTCTTCAGAATCGATCTGCCTTTATCCTCTGATTAGACTTAATCGGCTAGTTAGACTTGTCATGTTACCTTGATCTTGATCGGCTTCAAGTTGATTGGATCTAAGCCAATTGATCGTTACGATCGGCTTTGTGTGAATTTTATATTTTTTACCTTGTCGGTTACAGGTCAAATCGACTGGCACGCTCTGAATCCGATGTTCGTCTGGTGTGCTACTGTCAGAAACCCTACATCAAGTTTTTGACGCCAACACACTCTTGGCACGCCCGGTGGGACCCGCAATGTCTTCATCAGGGAAGTCGATTCCGCCATCAGATCTCAACGCAGAGGCCATAATCGTCCCAACAATAGACGATTTATCTGCAGAGCAGCGTCAAGAAATTGAAGCTTGGAAGGCCGCGCTGGAAGAGATGATGCTAAGTTGCTATCGAAAAACTAGACGCGGCGCCACTCAAAAATCCGCCTACGACGGTCAACGCCCGGAGATGCAGTGTAATGCAACGTAAGCCGATATCCGCCGCTCGCCGAATTATCGCCTATGATTAATCACCATGCACCACGCTTGATAAACCAATCATCGGCTCGTAACAACGCTTAAGCCGATGATAGCAAATAGCGTTAAATCTATAGCCCAGAGTTAGCCTCGTCAGAAGTCCGCCGACCCATTGCAAGCTCGCCGAATTATCCTGCTTTCTCGTATCACAAAACACGCAGAGCACAACGGCCGATCCTAAACCATCGGTGTAACTTCACCCCACCATGATGCCCACACAACCCACTGTTATACTACCTAGGGACCCTCGCTAAATGGGGTGAACCATTACCACGCCTATACCGACGCCGCTAAGTTGGATGCACTACAATTTGCGCCGTCGGCTCCGTTCTACGCTTTTCCCCAATCGGTTTCACAGCCGATTGGCTCCGAGAGATTCCCACAAGAATCCACCCTGCTAAGAAATCCAGGTCCACACAGGGTAGTAACATACTCGTAACCATTTGTCCCAAAGGTTTAACCTCAAGTCGACGAATCGGCACGAGCAAGATGATCGCAAGACCGGCAGACAAAGATAATTGCAACCCAAGTTTGCACTCGGGGGGCAGAACGCCGATTATGACAGATATTATCAAGGGCCTGCTATGGCCGATAATGCTAATTGGGCCGATCAGATCTCCGCCGTTCTGAGGGACCAATTCGGCATACAACCAAAAAGAAAGGTTGTCGGCTATAGAAAGCCGTATCCCGATTACATAGATCGCATGCCCTACCCTCATAACTTCAGAGTTCCGTGCTTCGCCAAATTCTCCGGGATGATTCTATCACCACCTCGAACATGTTGACGCTTTATCGCGAATGCGTGAAGCGCCCAATCCGACGGGTGAAAATCGACTATTCCCGTTGTCTTTGTCTCGCAGCGCATTTGGTTTACTTGCTTGCCTCCGAATTCGGTCCATTTATGGAACAATTTGGAAAGCCGATTCCATGAATACTTTTTCGGCGCTTTAGAACTCGATTTCAGATCCGAGTTCATCCGCCGTAAGTTCGGGAATCGAACGGATTACATCAAGAGATTTAGAGAAATTAGGAATCGGTGTTTCAAATTACATTGCTTGACAACTAACTTGCCGATTTAGCATTCCAAGGTTTGATTCCGCCGCTTAGGAGAAATTCGAGGACAAGAATTCACCGACCTTAGCCACTTATTACATCGCGACGCCCAGAAAGCCGATTCACCGACAATAAAGTGTTCAAAGATAGATTTAAAAATAGCAATAACAAAGAAAAGGACAAGGCTAAAGTCAATA
Organism: Otatea glauca; assembly: GCA_036346275.1. Lineage (NCBI taxonomy): Eukaryota > Viridiplantae > Streptophyta > Magnoliopsida > Poales > Poaceae > Otatea > Otatea glauca. The sequence goes on along the minus strand of CM070724.1, from coordinate 46,319,865 downwards.
TGGTTGAATATTGTCCAAGTGACTCATCGGAAGACGAGGAAGCGTAAATAAACATAGCCGAATGGGTAAAGGATCCAAAAGTCCTTAGTCCGTTTCTTGGCTTAAGCCGACTAAGAACAAGTCAGAGGTTAAGTACTCTTTCGATGTTTCAAAGTGCGGTCGTATTTTTGATTTACTTCTACAAGAAAAGATAATACGATTGCCAGAGGGACATGTGATACCGTCACCCGATGAGATCAAAAAACGCAGGTATTGCAAGTGGCATCATTCTTATTCGCATAACACTAATGATTGCAATATCTTCCGTCAACAGATCCAATCTGCTATTGAGGATGGTCGGTTGAAGTTTGCTGATGAGCCGACCATGCAAGTTGATGTTGATCCGTTTCCCATCAACGTGGTACAGTGTTCGGCTAAAGGAAAAGAGCCGATGCACGACGAGCAGAGAAAGGATCGACGAGTCAACATCCAATCAAGCTCGAACGGCGATCAAACACTGAAAATTACAATCGGCTCTTTACAAATAGAAGCCGATCGTGAAGGAAAAAATTCAAGAACCATCAAACCCAAAGGGAATCCTCAGATAGGTAGATGGTACAAAGCAGAAAAATCTCCATTAAGGCAGCCAGCAAAACGGTCCGGACCAACATTTTTACAATTAATGGAGAAATACGAGAGGATGAATAGCCGACCACGGTATAAGGCTCACCGGTCGGATAACTTGTACCGCACCGAGAATGTGGAGAGGGCACACAGAAGGTGTCCCTTTGGCGCTTTTTTGGAAAGAGGAGTAGCGTTGCCATCACCATACACCTGCCCGATGAAACATTATCCCCGAGACGATGGGCCAAGGCAATCGGCCAGAGATAGGCTGTCTGGGCTGATTATAGAGCAAGGCAGAAGTGACAGAAGGCCTGTCCACGAGAGAATATCCAAACCAGATCAAGAACCGAGCCAAAACAAGATACACAAGCCCAGTTCTGATCAAGAAGATTTGGCTGGTCAAATACGAAAGCCGGTAGAACCCAAACCCAGGTGGTGTCCATCTGGCCTGAGCCGTTCACAACGACGACGGCTTCAAAGGCTAAGGATGCAAGAAATCCGTGAAGCCGATGCCGAAAAACAGAGAGACGAAACGTTTAATGAACTTCATCCAATCAAATACGTCAAGAAAGAGTGGAGAAGAAAAGAACAAGCCGAAGAAGATTCCGAATCGGCTGATGATCTGGATTCTCCCATGATTCGGGATGACACACCTCCCATGGATATTAACATGGTGTTCACGCTGCCAGCTGAGTTCAAAGTTAGGACTGAATCGGCAAAAGAAGCAGTTGCTCAATTGTGTTCCAGCGTTCAGAGTGCCATCTTCGAGAAACCTAAAGATGACCATCGGCATCTGAAACCATTGTATCTAAAAGGATATATAAATGGCAAGCCGATATCAAGGATGCTGGTAGATGGAGGCGCCACGGTGAACTTGATGCCGTACACAACATGCAAGAAATTGGGTAAGTCTGATGAAGATTTAATCAAAACTAACATGGTTCTGAATGACTTCACAGGCGACCCTACAGAGGCGAAAGGTGTCATGGTCACAGAACTGACTGTCGGTAGCAAGACTTTGCCGACAGCATTTTTTGTGATTGACGCCAAAGGAAACTACAGCAGTCGCTTCGGTCGGGATTGGATTCACGCTAACTGATGTATCCCATCGACTATGCATCAAGCGCTTGTCCAATGGAACGGAGAAGAAGTTGAGGTCGTTGCAGCCGACACATCGGCTCATATCGCCATGGCTAGCTCCAACGCGAATTGGCCACACGAAGAAGCTGGTTGCATATCGAGCAATGCACTGGACGATTGCGATTTCATATGCGTAAGCAAATCAGGGCTCATGCCGATCAGTGTCAAGCCTGGCACCTTTGATCGAGTAAACGAAGTGTTACGACGATGGGGACAAGAAAAACACTAAAGGTGTTGCAAGATAAAATGCAAAGCTATCGGCAAACAACGGATAGCTACGAAGCCATCGAAGATTTTGAAGAAATTGAAAAGTTAGGTCAAGGTTTCACGTCCACCGATTTGCTTGAAGAAGTCGATATAGGTAGCGGTGATAGAAAAAGACCAATTTTTGTTAGTGCAAATTTGGATGTAAAGTAAAAAGAAAAACTAATAAAAATCCTTAAGGATTATAAGGATTGTTTTGCTTGGGAATATCACGAAATGCCTGGATTAAGCCGTCAACTGGTGGAACATTGGCTACCTATAAAATCGGGCTATCGGCCGTTTAAACAGTATCCCAGGCGTTTCAATCCAGCCTTGTACCAAGTCATAAAAGAAGAAATAGAACGGTTGTTGGAAGCAAAGTTTATCAGGCCTTGCCGATACGCGGAGTGGGTTTCCAACATCGTTCCAGTCATGAAGAAAAATGGGAAGCTTCGAGTATGCGTCGACTTTAGAGATTTGAATAAGGCAACGCCGAAGGATGAATACCCGATGCCAATAGCCGATATGCTCATCGATGCTGCATCAGGGAACAAGATCATAAGTTTTCTAGATGGTAATGCCGGTATAACCAGATACTCATGGCGTAGTCGATATATACGAAAGACTTTTCGATGTCCCGCACAATAGGATTGTTCGAGTGGACAGTAATGACTTTCGGCTTGAAAAACGCTGGAGCAACGTATTAGCGAGCAATGAATCTGATCTTTCACGATTTAATCGACCACATTGTAGAAATTTATATTGATGATGTAGTGGTAAAATCTGCAGAAGATTCCCAACATCTGGCCGATTTAGAGAGGGTGTTTAATAACATAAGATCGCACGGTTTGAAGATGAATCCTTACAAGTGTGCGTTTGGCGTGTCGGTTGGATGCTTTTAGGCTTTATGGTAGATGAAAGAGGAATCAAGTCACCAAACGAGGGTCAAGGCCATAGCCGATCATCAACCACCGACATGCAAAAACGAAGTTACAAAATTGATCGGCAAAATTAACTATCTCCGCTTGTTCATCTCGAACCTCTCCAGAGGATTCGTGCTTTACCCCGCTGTCGTTAAAGGACAATGAAGAATTTATATGGGGAGCCGACAACAGAAAGCTTTCGACGAAGTCAAAAGGTATCCGCCCAACCCTCCGCCTGGTTTGCACCTCAAAAGGGGTTCCTTTCGATTATATGTCTCGGCAAGAAGATACTATTAGAGCTGTTTTGGCACAAGAGGTACATGGTAAAGAGAGGGTTATTTTTACTTAAGCCGACGGTTGTTGGACGCAAATCAGTACCCTTTTATCGAAAAACTATGTTTATCTTTGTACTTCTCGCACAAAGCTAAGGCACTACGCTTTAGCATCGGCACGTAAAGTGATCTCGCAAAACCGATGTTATAAAATATATTCATCACTCCTATTCTCGCGAGGTCGACTTGGCAAATGGGCTTACGCCTTGGTTGAGTTCGACTTATCATATGAATCGCTTAAAGCACCAAAGGACAAGTCCTAGCCGATTTTATAATGTGATATGCCACTACGGCAAACTTAGTCTTGGTCGCACCATGGCACTGTTCTTTGATGGATCAAGATGCGGGAAGGTGATGGTATCGGATTGTACTCACTTCACCCAAAGGGCATAGCTTTGAATTTGCATTCGGTTAAATAGCCGATGCTCAAACAATCAGGCCGAGTACGAAGCGTTACTCAAAGGCTTGCAATTGTTGGAAAATATTGGGGTGAGCGCTGTTGAGGCATATGGTGATTCAATGTTGGTGGTGCAGCAGATAAAAGGAGAATACCAATATCGAGATGAAATACTACTAAAGTATTTAGAACAATGTTTAGAGATTATCGGCTCTTTCGCATCATTTTCTATTGGTCATGTTCCTCGAGAATTGAACGATAGGGCTAATGCTTTAGCTCAGCAAGCATCAGGATACAAAGATTTTGACCAAAGTCAGGAGACTGAACTGGTAAATAAGGCAGTTATGTGCACGGATATTGCCGATTGGAGAACGCAGATAAAAGATTATCTAGATGATCCATCCAAGCCGACGGAACGAAGGATACGGCAACAAGCATTGAAGTACGTCGTGATGGACGATATACTATATTATCGGACCATGGAAGGCTTGTTGTTAAGATGTCTCGAAGCCAAAGAAGCGCGGGTGGCGATGGGTGAAGTACACGAAGGTATTTGTGGTTCTCATCAATCGGCACATAAGATGAAATGGATGCTCAGACGAACAGGTTATTTTTGGCCGACGATGCTAGAAGATTGTTTCAAGTACTATAAAGGATGTCAAACATGCCAAAAGTTTGGCAATGTACAACTAGCACCAGCATCGGCTTTACATCCAATTATCAAACCTTGGCCGCTCAGGGTTGGGAATAGATATAATCGCCAAATATTCCTCGCTTCAAGTAAAGGCCACAAGTTTATTTTGGCCGCAACCGATTACTTCTCAAAGTGGGTCAAGGCTATACCACTTAAAAAGGTGACCAGTGTTGAGGCGATTAGTTTTGTGAATGAACATATCGTCCATCGGTTTGGAATACCGCAAACAATTACGATCGATCAAGGTACGGTGTTTATGTCCAACGAGTTTCAGAATTATGCAACAAGTCTAGGGATTAAGTTGTTAAACTCTTCCCCATATTACGCTAAGGCTAATGGACAAGCCGAGTCGTCTAATAAAACACTAATTAAGTTGATCAAAAGAAAAATTGTTGAAAAGCCAAGGAATTGGCATTCAACTCTATCGGAGTCACTTTGGGCCTATCGGCTATCTTATCACGGAGCGACGAAGCTTTCACCTTACCAATTGGTGTATGGACAAGAAGTTGTTCTGCCCGTGGAGATTAACATTGAGTCGATACGAATAGCCAGACAAAATGGTTTGTCGGCTCAAGATTACAATGATTTAATGATCGACAACTTGGATGAGTTAGCAGAGTTACGATTGTCTACACTTGATCGGCTTAAGAAGAATAAGATCAGAGTTGCAAGGGCATACAATAAAAAGGTCATGCCTAAGTCTTTCGATCAAGCCGATTTGGTATGGAAAACAATATTGCCTGTTGGTTCTAAGGATAACCGATTTGGAAAATGGTCACCTACGTGGGAAGGGCCATACAAAATTAATCGGCTAGTCGGCGGAAACTCGTACTTACTGGAAACGCTAGAAGGATATGCATTGCCAAGAGCTATTAACGGAAAGTACTTGAAGAAATACTACCCTAGTGTTTGGATTGGAGCCTAGTCGATTAAAGACAGGTTCAGAGCCAAGATTAACACGATGCTGTTAATCGGCTGAAAAGATTGCAAACTCAGGAAGTATAGCAGAATATAAATCGGTTAAACAGTCGATTATAAACATAAACAAGTTAAGTTACAAACATTTAGAACAAACATTCAAGACTCATGTTTTCAAAACAACCATCGAAGTTTTACAGTTCAATATTGGATGCCCGATCCGGGAAGAGTCGCGCCCAAGGCCGACAGAGCGCCGGCCACCTTGGCAATGATCTCTTGAATTTCATCCAAGAGACGTTCGTCGTCCTTGGCATTCCCAGGCACTGGCTTCACTTTGGCCGATTGCTGTGTTACATTATCGACAGCCGCAGCAATACTGAGCTTCTGTTCTTTCAATTCCGGCGCAAAGGTCCCGTAACTTGTTGGTTTTCTCCGATTTGTTTCTCGCTTTGGCTAACTCTTCCAGAAGGAATTTCTTTGTTTTTTCAAGCTTGGAGAGAGATTCCTTGGTCGACTTCAGCTGAAGTGCGCCGGCATCAAATTTCTGCTTTTTTGCCTTGGCGTCAGCAACCAATTCATCTAAGAGCTTTACGCCGGCTTCACGGCTTCACGCCGACCGGTCTTGGGCCGCCTCTACCACAGACTTCTTGTCATCCAGATGGCATATGTTGAGCAAGGCTTGCATGGCTTCTAGAGGAAGGTCGGCTTCGACGGCGGCCATGATATCTCTGATCGGTTGATTGTTGGACAAGATCTCCGATTGGGGACGCATGACTAGATCAAAGAGCTTGTCAAGACGCTCCTTCATGCCCGGAGCAGATGTAACAGCAGCCGATGCCACTTTTGACACTTCAAGGATTTTTCTGATCTCTGCATCGTAGTCATCGGTAGCCATGATCTCTGGATCGTCAAGATCGGCCAGGGAAAATCCCAGCAGGTCAGTCGGATCTGATGGTTCTGGCAGGTTGGTGGTTGGTGGTTGGAGTTGGCAGCGGTGTGGGGATTGGCGCGGTGGATATGTTTGGAAGATCGGCTAAGATCTTCGCGACTTAAGCGGTGCGTTGGCTAAAGGAAATTAAGACAAAGGGTGAGCGATTGCATTAAAATACGTAAGTTACTATACAAAGTATTGTGACCTACCTCTCCGTGGCCGATCTTTGTCGGAGAGCTTTCACCACTCGCCGAGAGGCTTGAGAACCTTTTGCAGCACCTTAGTGTATTTTCGCTTCTTCTCAAGATTGTCGAACAAACGATCCGTTAGCCAAAGAACGCTTTATAAAAGGAAGCCGACAATAAAACTTACTAGGTTGTTTTCGTTTTCCAAGTTCGACAGAGATGGGCTCAGATGCCCAAAGATCCCGATGCATAACCAAGAACGGCAAATTACCGCGATTGTTTTTGGGTTGCTTATCACCCGATGGAGCCGAGCGGTTGACTTCTACAACAGTAAAAATTGAGTCGATGCAAAACAAATCTCGCATTTATTGAAGTAATGAAAGGAAAAGTTTAGACTCTAAAGCCGATACCTCGCTAGAAATGACTACATTCAGATAGTATATTCGGCGATGAAGTATCGCGCTAGAGTCGACGATTAGATACTAGCGTCGGCTCGGGAGATTTGGAAAGAACTCGAATAATGTTAGATGGAGATTTTGACCGATACAAAGCATCCGCAATAACCGACCACCATCTGTGTAACCTCCGCCGTCCCGTATTCAAGAAGAAGTGTGGTAAGGATTGGATCTGTAAGTCATCGGCCACTTCAAGGACGATTTCGGCAGATGTAGCACTATGGACTCTAGCTCTTGGCTCAAGCCGATCAAGGAGTGGGAAGCTTGGAATTATTTGGCCAAAACCGAGTTGTCTTGCATAAACCGATGGGTGATAAAACTCGTATGACGGCTGGAAAGTCCGATTCCTTGTATGAAGTCCAGCATGAACGATGCAGGAAGAAATGAAAATTCAGCACAAAGCAAGAGTCTCCGAGGCATTGCGTAATCGCTTGGCTTCGAGTTGAAGAAATGAAGGCCACGGAAAATCGCCACACCGCTATAATCAAGAAATCTCTCGCCTCAAATCCGTGTCGCTCAGATTAAGGAAAAGAACATATACTTTCTTGAATCGGCCGCTGTGATTTTAGTTTCATTTCTGAACACATGATAAACCGTCACAAAAGATCGGCTTGCTTGGTATTGCGAACAACATTTTCAACATTGTCTTCTCTTGGGAAAGCCGTGTCTTCGTGAGGTTCCAAATCAAATGGTCGGCTAAAAAGCAATACACCGGACTGGATAAACCACGAGGCCCACCCACATTACCCACAATGAAGTCGGCAAAACTCATATACACCAACTCCTAATGATATACATCATCCGATACATCGCCCCGTAAACGTTTTTGAAGTGCTAGCCGACGACCTTCTACTAGTCCTTCAACGATTGTCCGGTATACTTGGGTTGGCCCTAATGAAGCACCACGTAATAAGAATCGGTCCACCAAAGGTTGAGGAAAGCGACATGCTCTTCGTCCGATACTAATCCATTCACTTTATTATTATTTGCAATATACTTAGACCGACCTTCGCTTTTGATCGGATAAGCTTATGTTTGGGTTTAGCACTAAAAGCCGACACTGCTTCTCCGTCTGGTCTCAAGCAAACAGAGTTGAGCAACGTCTAGCGAGGTTGGACCAACCATACCAAGGCGAACATGAAAGCATTAAAAGTATCCAGGCCGAAATAACAAGCCGTGGCCACTAAGGGCTCATTGGCCTCTGGTCGGCTAAACTTAAAGGAATGCACTCGCTATGCCCATCCTCTCCCAAGACTCCCTTTTTTGGGTCGCTACACGATTATACCAATTTTTCCACCCTTTGAGTGCGGTCGGCCAAGCCCTAAAACTTTTACTCCAACCTCGATATTATATCCTCCGGCCGACAAAGGAAGGCGGGTCACTTCTTGGTCAATAACTATAGCTGCCTCCATTCCCAAAGGACTCGTAAAATATTGGTCGTTCTTTGTGCGGAATCGAATAAGTACCTGGCTAGGGTCCATTGTAGCCGATGAAGGAAGCTGGATGAGCTAAAAGGTTTGCTTCGGGAGTACTTCAAACGGAAAGCTTAAACCGATTGCAGGTGATTCGAGAGCTTGTGCGCGTAAAGAATGACCAAGGTGGGGGCCGCATTTTATAGCACGGTGAAAATTTGAAGAGGCGGGAAGTGAATCTCAAAAGGCGCGAGCAGTTAAAACGCACCACCGGCGTGTCAGAGAATTACGGTGTGATTAAAGTATCAGTTATTGAGGGAAGTTCAATGGTTAGCCGATTATAAAAGCCGATAAGCGAAATTTTTGACAAATGACAAGTCATTTCTCAAAATGGGGGCATATGTTTGCACCAAAATTTGGCAAACTTGGTCAAAATCGCAATAAAGTCAAAGATACTAATTAACTGACAGGATGGAAAGGTTTGGAGATATTTTGGTAACCGCAAGATTTTAAAACAACCGTCCGAGATAAGGCCGATACTGAAAGCGGACTTGAAGCGTGTTGTAACAGACACGATCGCCGAGGGTATAAAAGAAGGACCAAAGCGAATCGCAAAGAGATCATCAACACAATACAATCAACCAGTCTTTACTTTTTCTACTTTTCCTGTCGACTAGGAGTAGCTTCTGTAATTTAGCCTTTGTAATCGATCTTGGTCAATAAAGTTGCGCATCGCCGATTGTTGATCTTCGTCAATTACACCCCAGGTTCGATTTGTTCTGATTTTGTTGCGCATCGCCTTCTTCAGAATCGATCTGCCTTTATCCTCTGATTAGCCTTAATCGGCTAGTTAGACTTGTCATGTTACCTTGATCTTGATCGGCTTCAAGCTGATTGGATCTAAGCTGATTGATCGTCACGATCGGCTTTGTGTGAATTTTATATTTTTTACTTTGTCGGTTACAGGTCAAATCGAACTGGCACGCTCTGAACCCGATGTTCGTCTAGTGTGCTGCTGTCAGAAACCCTACATCAAATTTTTGACGCCAACATTATGTAATAGTATAATATAGGAGACTGTGATAGCTACGGGATACCATCACAGCATGACTAATTGACTGTACTGCACAAGGACGTGGGTTCCAAATGTTCGTATCCAGGTGGTAAACTGAGCGTAAAGCTAGGATCGTATTGGTTTTCTGAACACTGTCAAGTTCAGAGAGTTAATTGATACTGCATTAATTACCTTTCTTATAGTTCGTATATGTGAGCGATAAACGATTTCAACTATATCTATGTTTTCTTCTTCTACCTCCCAAATTATTAAAACAAAACAAATCTTGGCAGGTTTTTCCAGTCGTCAAGAAAAGTACAGTCTGCTGATAGTCTAGTTAATTTCGCAGAAATGTAAATATATAAAGAACAATAATGCGCTCTATGAGTCTATGTGCTTATTGCTCTTTTGGGATTTCATACTAATATAGTACAATGTGGAAGACGTACGGTTCAAAGGGTGGTGCAGAGCTTTATTCGACATTCTCAAACATTCGATCTCCAATGCTTTGTTTATCATGCAATGTCTGTTCAATGCTGGCTAAATATATCTATATAATCATAAAAAATCAAGACATCTCCTTCGTTTTATAAACAAAAAAAAAATCTCACAACAATCCTAAAAAAGAAAAAAAAACTAGAAATTCTTATATTAATAAAAAAAAGAGAGAATGATCTCCACTAGTTATTTTTGGTAGGGCTAGATTATATTGGTGCAGATCAATCATACGTAGATATAATTATATTTCAATTATAGAAAGTAGATTTATATATCAAAGCAACTAGCACAGTTGTTATAATAATGCCTTTGGGTTGATTAATGTTTCCTTTGCTTATTTTCCATGTAATCTTTGTTCAATCTCAAGAAGCAGTGTGGTTGCACTAGTCGAGTACCCTAGCTTGTGCTTGTTTGTCACTGTCGTTAAATATTCCACGCGAGAAAATCGATAAAACGCGCGATTGACGCTCCACGAACGAGTAAATCGAGAAAACGCGCGAAAAAAATCTAAAAATAAGACTTTGTTTTTCGCAAAAGGGTTTAAACGTAATGCTAGAAAAGCGAAAAAAGGACATAAACGCGATGCATAATTTTTTTTAAAAAAAAGAAACGTTTTTTCCTTCAAAAAGGACCTAAACGCAATTTCGATTTTCCTAAAAAGGACCCAAGCGCTACTCCTAAAAACGCTAAAAGGGTATGGACGTAATATATAATCTTTTTCGAGAAAAGGATCCAATCGTAATATTTTTTTCAAAAAAGGACCTATCCATAATATTTTTTTTTGAAAAGGATCCATATGTAAAAAAAAAGTGGCCGACTCGGCTCCAGCCGCGAGCCGAGCCGGCCCCTCCCGGCTCAAAACGCCCAGGAGGCGGCAAATCTGCCAAGTATAGTATAGGTATTATTATATTATTATTATTCGTAGCCTCGTAGGCTATTAAGCCAACAAGGTTCGAATTGCCCAACATTACCTGCTAGAGTACACATACACTCCTCACGTGGGACTTGCATTGGATCTCAATTCGTTTATAAGGTTGCGTTTGGTATTCTCTTGTTCTCCCTCTCGCATGGCTTTTTGTTTTATTTTTTGGTGGCAATTTATTGAAAATGCATATGGTAATTTAGGGTGTAACTGATAATTGTTTTAAAACTTTTTAAAATTTATAAAACTGCTGGTGATTTTGAAATTAGGATGATATCTTGCTAGAACTACATATGGTAATTTCGGTTGCAGCTGATGGTGATTTTCTTGGACCCTTTTCAAAATCACAAAATTGATTGATCTCGAGCTGGTAATCCGTTAAAATTGTATATGGTAACTTTATGGTGCAATTGATGATATTTGTTTTAAACTTTTCCATATTCACAAAAGTGATCGTATTATTTTTATTTTAGGCTAGTAATTTGCTATGCCTGCACATTGAAATTTAGGGTGTAACATATGGTATTTTTTTAAAAAAATAAAATTTATCAAAACTGGTGGTAATTTGTTAGAACTGCATATGGTAATCTAGGGGGCAACTGATGGTAGTTTTTTAATTAAATCTTTTAAAATTTATAAAACTAGTGATAATTTGCTCTAACTGCATACGGTAATTTAGGGTGCAAATAATGGTGACTTTTTTTTAACCTTTTTCGAATTCAAAAAATTGATATTTTTTTAATCTTAGGCTGGCAATTTACTAACATTGCATAGGGTAACTTAAGTGCATCTGATTTTTTAAACCATTTCAAATTCACAAAATTGGTGATAATTTTAAATTTATGTATAAAATTTTCTAGAAATGAAGATGGTAATTTAGCGTGCTACTTTTGTCTAAACGTTTTCCAATATGCACAAAATTGATGGTAATTTTATGGACTACACTTAGCTTTACCAGACTGACATGCATGCAAATGGGACACTATCGTGGGCCCGTCGCCTAGGCGCACACACACACATCAGATGGGGATGCCTCGTTCTCTCCCATTTTCGAGAACACCTTCCGTTCTTTTCTGATTAAATTTTACAAAACTATATATATTTTTTTTAAAAAACTATCAAAAAATTATCGGGTTTATTTTTTATTTAATAAAACTACAGAATTTAAAAGAACTTCTATCGCAAAACTACAGGTTTTAGAATTAATCGTTTCTTACAATAGGTCTGATAGTGTGAGCCACATAGCAGCCTCACGCGTCCTCATTTTTCGTTGCACTCGCGCATGAGGCTGCCATGTGCGTTTAGATTGTCAGACACGTTACAAGAAACAGTCAATTCTAAACCTATAATTTTGTGATGCATGTTGTTCTAAAATTTATAATTTTATAAAATAGAAAAAAAAATCTGCAGTTTTTTTAGTTTGCACAAAAAAAATCTTTAATTTTGTAAAATTTACTCTTCTTTTCTTTTCTATCCTTTCCTATCATCTACCTCATGCCCTCATGTCTTGATACTTCATCCGCGTGATGAAGACGCCAAGTCGGCCCATGAGAGCTAGGTGAGACAACAATCAGTCCGTGATGAGTCGCATATGCAGGACGGCGAAAGACGGTGTGGTGTGGCTATCGAAGCAAACCGGTTGGACGGTGAACTCAGCGACGTGAAGCAACACGGTGGGCTCACGCATCGTGGAGCCACGAGAAGAAGCACTCGTGATTAGCATACCAATAAAAGGAAACGGGGTTGGTGCGCTTCAAAGTCTGAGGCGCACTCAGTCGCTTCTAAATTCACGTCACATTAACGTATACCAGATAAGCAACCGCGAACGCAGCTCTCCACACGAAAAATCGAGAAAACGTGCGATTGTCGTTCCCCACGTGAGAAAATTGAGGAAACACGTGAAACGGCCGAAAGGATAGAAACGTAATTTATTCGGCGGAACGGTTGAAAGGATATAAATGTAACGCGAGAAAATCGAGAAAACACGCGAAACTGTTGAAAGGATACAAACGTAATCACGTTTTTTCGTATTTATTCGGCGGAACGGTTGAAAGGACATAAATATATCTGCATTTTTTTAGTATTTATTCGAATATCTGTATTTTTTTCACCTATTCGGGGTCCTCTCACGAAGGATCTGCGATTTCGCTGAAACGAAAGACCCTCTTCGAAAAAAACGGAAAATAAAAAAAAAAGACATAAACTCTTTCTTTTTGTTTTCCAAAAAAGGATCTGAATGGGTTTTTTTTTTCCGAAAAAGGAACTAAACGTAGTATGTATTTTTTCTTCCATAAAAAGGACCTAACCGTGTTTTTTTTCTCCGAAAAAGGACCTAAACGTAATTATGATTTTCTGAAGAAGGACCTGAGCGTAAGGCTTAAAAACGCAAAAAGGACATAAGCGTAATATATTTTTCTTTCCCAAAAGAAGGATCTAACCGTAACGTTTTTTTCCAAAAAGGATATAAACGTAATTTTTTTTCCAAAAAAGAACTCGAGCGTAATTTTTTTTCGCAGCTCGGCGAGCCGGCGCTCTCCTGGCTCAAATCGCTCTGGTGGCCGGGACTCTCCCATCTTTAATGGAGGTAGTATATACTTAGTACCTATATTAAACGCCGTAGGTTTCGCGGTCTCTCGCCGCGCCCACGTGGTTATTTCGGGGCGACGTGGGCACGCGCCCTCGCGCCGCGTCGGCGCTCGAATTCGGCCGCCATTGTATGTACGGCCAGACCACAGTGCGCCACGCCGCTCTTTGGGCTAGGCGCTCGTATAGCTCAGGTATTTTATAGCCGTCAGTTTTCACGTGGGAACCTGCGGCGCAGTGGTATTGCGCATCATCCGCGGCCAATGGACTGCAGGATTCGGTTTTATCATAACCACACGATCGTAGCTATCAGAGAACTATTTACATACAAGAACATGTCCAGGGGATCTTTAGTCGGTCCTCAACAAAATTTCTCTGAAACTACGGGTTTGGAAGCCCTCGGAGGCTGCGGGGGATTCACCGCATATTACTTGTTGATTATTATATTTTTAAGTGCTTGTATCCATAATCGGAGCTCGTCATGCCTTCTTCCCAGTCGCCCATTTTTCTGCCACCAAAAAACACTAGTATAGTGTCATGTCTTCTGATTTCCTTTTCCCAGCACGTAATATATGGTCTTTTCCTTTTTTAGAACGTTTGTTTCCTTTTCCTTAATTTCAGGATATTTGTTTCCTTTTTTTTAGATGATGCTAGAGGTGGGGGGAGAACTGTTGTGGGCCACAGGGATGAGTTAGACACATTAAACAATGGCCATCGGATGTGGGTGAGTAAAGCTGAGGAAAGATCTGAGAGGTTAATTTTGATGGAGGCAAGTTTCTGGAGACGTTTCGCTGGGTGCATGAAGGTTGGGCTATCTCTAGTGGGGTGCATTATTTGGGATGGACGTAGAAAAGAATGCTTAGATGCATTATAAAGGGCTATAGACTTGTTTGATGCCCAAGTCACTAATACCTAATACTAGATCCAAGGGTTATAGAGCTGGCACTGAAGAGAGGGACAATAAATGAATAAACAAGAGTCTAATCATTAAAAAAAAACAAGGGTCTAAAAACGGTTAATTTACTTCCAGAGTTACCTGTGTTAATATAGGTTTGTCTCACGATTCGGGTTCAGGTAATATATGCTTACAGACTTAAGGTGCCTATTTATCCCCACAATTGAGTTAAAAATTACGTGATCAGTAGCTTCTTCCAAGCTAAAACTGCTTGTCTGCTACCGTACAATATCAGCGAAAGATGCTTTACTCTGAGCTTAACTGTGTAAGACAGTTCAGTAATACATCCAATCCAAGATAATCTGATGTTCCAAGGTCCACCTTGAAATAAAAATAGGGTGATTTTCATAATAGCAGAAACCGCACTACGAGTTTCCAAATAATTGAATATTTCCCATCCTTACCAAACTCTGGCCCAATTGTCCTGGAACTCGACATCACTGATATCATGGAAAGATGAAGGCATTACAGCAGAAGCTTGATCAGAATCGTAAAAAGGATCATAGTCCAACATTGAGTTGGCCAGCTGAAATCAAAGTTAACAAAATTGCAAGTCTTGAAGAGTCAAGGAAACAAGATGACTAGCATAGAACATCAAAAGAGAGATGCCAGTTTATATAGATAAACAGACAAGGGCTACAAAGAAGTAAGCGTTTGATAAAGAAGTATGGCTACTGTAAGACGTCAGATTTTTTATCTATGAGCTTGGCCCATATGATTGCTAGTTTGCAACACTAAGTGCCAAGCCAAGCCATGCGAAAGATGGTTCACAAATCAAAATAGTGCCTGCAACTTTTTCAAAAGTCAGAAGTCAGCACAAATGATGTGGAAACAATTTTGTGTTTCCAAGCATTGGCAAATGAAACCCAGAAGATTTCTCTTATAATTGATGCATACATTTTCAGGCTTTCGGTTATCAGTTTGGCGCCATGAGTGGAGGAATTCCAGGAAATCTTTATAGAAACAAAACCCTTTTTCCAAAAAAAAATTCTTGTTGGGGGTGAATCCTCAAATGTAATGTATCATTATAGCTATTGAACATACAAATCCAACCTGCAAATTCGAAGAGTTGAAAGCTCCTAGCCGTCCCACGACATACCAAGCCTGAATTACCTGTGAAGAATAGTTGATGTCAGGACAGAGTGTTTGCTATCTGAATAACGAGAATGCAAAGAAACAAATATACAATGTCACTTTACACCGCCAAGCAGGCCAGCATCCCGATCAGTCGGTTCTCCAAAGAGTTCAAACCAAATGAAAGAATTTAACGGGCTGAAGCTGCAGCAATACAAAGATAAATGCCATTCAGTGTTTCAGGTCCCGCAACTCCTTTAGACTCGGAACAATTACACATGCATAGAAAAGGAATGATGTGACAACACTGAGTATATCAACAGTGTGTGATATCAACTTAGCTGTTGAGTGTTGATTCGTAAACCACAGTACCCCAATTCAGATTATCATCTCATTTGAAAAATGAAAATAATCAGAACCAAAGATGCAGCATGGAAACAGAAATTCGTTTGAATACGAATGTTTCTGGAGATGCTCAGTTGCGGCGCGTGGCAAGGACGCATGTCGCGGCCGTGAGTCGTGATTTTTTGTGAAAGGATCTTGGAGATTCCAAAAATTACGTGTAGGTTCTCTTTTTTGCGAAAAGCCCTCTCAAAATTTGTAAAGTTACGTACATGACCTAAAAAATTCGAGAATTCGCTTTTTTTACCCAAAAAACCAGAATTCACATTTTTTTTAAAGACCCCAAAAAAATGGGGAAAAAATACGTAGAGGTCCCTTTTTATCGAGAAGAGAAAAAAACTGAAAAGACACCAAAAAATTTGGTAAATTACATATAGATCCCTTTTCCGAAAAGGCACCCAAGATATCCGAATTTTTCAAGTTTTTTGTGAAAAAACCCCCAATTTTTTTAGAAAAAATTGAGCAAAAACCCTCAAAAATTATTCTATTAATGCGTGGGTACGTTGCGGCTGGCGCGGCGTGCGTCGCGCCCACGCATCTAGTTTATCTTTATAGCGGGGAGATTCTGAGTGCTGTCGACTGCGCCACGTCAGCATCTTCGCAGAAAGACCCTCCAAAAAAATTGAAATTACATTTAGGTCCTCCGGTCGGTTTTTAACAGAAAGGACCCGAAAAAATGAAATTACGTTTAAGTCCCTCCGCGGTTTACGTTCAGGTCCTCTCGACGGTTTTTAGCAGAATGATCCGAAAAAACATAAATGCGTTTAGGTCCTAAGGAATCGATTTTTATCATATTGGGCTCGAAGAAAAATAAAATTACGTTTAGGTCCTTTTGTGGTTTTCTAAAAAAAAACGCAGATTCGCCGACGGTTTATAGCAATCCATAAATTCGTCGATGGGTCGTGGTGACCTATTTTTTTTAAAAAAAAAGAAAACCAAAAATACGCAAAAAAAAACACAGATTCGCCAACGGTTTATAGAAATCCGCCGATTCGTCAACGGGTCCTACCGGAATTACGCAAAAAAACAACCTATTTAAAAAAACCCAAGAAAACCGAAATTACGCAAATTTTTTCCACAAATATCCGTCGGCCCAAATTTCTTGTGCCACAGCGTTGCACGACTGAATTTTCCAAATTTCGCACGACGCAGCGTAGCGCGTGGCTCTAAACAGATACACATCCAATACCTAACAAATTAAGTACTTCTTGATAAAATAGTACTCGAATGGGATGATTTTATCCATTTGATCCAGATCTGAAGACTTAAAATTTAAGTGCTATTTAGCAACGAAATACCCAGATTATCCATAGACACTCCCAACAATAAATCCAAGAATTAACACATTCTTAGATTTGTAAAGTCTACACGGTTATAATTAGACCCATTGTAATAGATGGTATAGGTCTTTCTTTTTTTACCGATTAATTTGGTATCTTTGGCCTTCGAGAATAGACATGGAAGTTTCTTTTTCTATTGCTCTAACAAGAAAATAGATTTAATAAGATAATAATAGATAGATAGATCTTCGTGCCTCAGGACAACAAAAGGTAAAACATGTAGTAGTCGTATACTCGGACACTCGTACTGTGCTGTTTAGGTGGCAGTGGCACACTCCCTCAATGTGAAGCTGCTGGGGTATTTATAGCCGGTGCAAGATTGCCTCACAGTGTTTGAACGCAGGAAAGAGTATTGCGGCTCGGATTTGATCCAGGCGACAATCTGGCGTAGCTTCCTCTCCGGCACAGAGGCGACGTGAGGTTGACAAGGTATGGCGCGGGAGAACCAAGGGCAGGCGTGGCGCCAGATGAATGTGCGGGCGGCGCGGAGCGTTGAATCGGCGGGAAGAAGCGCGAGAAGGCTCGGGAGGGCTCGGCTGTGAGGAGAAGAGAGGGAGAAGGATTCTGGCGCTGACATATGGGGCCAGGGCCACCGGGCAATGAGAGGGAAAGGTTTTCCCGTTGCTTTTGTGAACGGTTACGGTAAAGGGGCTGGCCCACACGTCAGTGATGGAGAAGGAGTCAAAGGGATAAGGCTTCAGGACAGCTCCATGTTCGGCATTAAAATGGCTACCAAATCGAGTTAAAAAATTATAAAACTTTTTGAGTGAGGTATCCTGGTATTTTTAATCCTTCATTAAAATTTTCGGATCAAAATATATTATAATGAATTAATTAAAATTCTGACACTGTGCATCAGCAAGAATTTTCATTTCGGGTTTTAGTTTCTTTAAGGGTGTAAATCATCTTAATTATTTTCCAAACTTTTTATAGAATTTTAGTTGGGCTAAGGATATCTCCATAAAATTTTAAATTCAAAATATTGGGTAATTATTTTATAAAAATTCTGACATCATAACTTTCAGATTTTTGAAGCCTCTGTTTTTGAATTTTTAGAAGGTCTTAATCACATGATAAATTCCTAAAATTTTTATCAGAGATAAATTATTCTATGAGGGTGTCATTTTAATTTTTACAGATCCAGATAAGTTTCGAATATTTTACATGAAATCTGACTTACATTGTTTCTAGTCAAAAGAGGTATCATTGATTTTATTTATTTATTTTTGTGTGCGTAAAATTTTTACTTGTTGGCTTTACTGACTTACCAGCATGGTTAGGGTTCCATGGTAAATTTTTCAAAATTTTACTTTTACTTTTTATCTTTTCACCATTATCTATTCTTTAATTCTAGTTATTTGATTTTTCTCACAATACACAAATCCAGTAAAATCCAAATAAATTCCAATAATGCCAGAGAAAATCAGAAATAATTATATTCAAATTCAAAATATAAATTTTTATATTATTGCATTTTTTCCGGGATGTTACAGTTTCAAACTAGTGAATATTGTTCTCTTCCTCTCTTGAATGAAAGCCAGAGCTCCTGCCAATCCTTAAAAAAAGAATAATCTCCGAAAAGATTGACGCAAAGAGAAGATTGGTCGGTTTGCGCTGGTGGACGGTGGATAGTACAGTGGTTGAGACCTTTTGAGTGTAGCCAGCCGCCGGCCTCTCTATGCAACAGCAGAGTCGATCGGAGGGCGCTGCTTACGGCAATCGGCGCGGGCAATTAGTGGTTGCCAGCCAGCAGAAAATTTGCTCCGCTGACAGGCCAAGTGTAATATGCTTACGGCACTCGTGGCCGTTAGAGCATCTCTAAAAGGACTCTCCAAAATCCACTCTCCAAAAATCAGATTTAAAGAACTCTTCAAAAAAAATGTCTTTCCATATCTACTCCCTCTCCAACAACACTCTCCATACCACACTTTCTATTTTCTCTCTCCTATATTCTAATCATATTCCACATAACAGTCATAACAACAACGGTTTTTTTACCGGTTAATTAAAATAGCTTTATTTGAATACAGGAATATGAAAATTGAAATTTATTTTGACGACCACATTGTAACGGTTATATTTGAACGTGGGAATTTTAAATTTGAATTTTCCTGTAACGGTCATATTGTAATGGTCATTATTAAAATTATTGTACGGAGTGAGTCATGTCCTAACTGTTATCGTAACGGCTATATTAAAACGGCCACCTTAACGGCTATATTCTAACGATAATCCAAACGGCTACATTATTATTGTCTATATATACATACCCATTTGCAGTTTGAAGTCTTGCACGTTTCTTGTTGTTCACTATCTACAATATCTCAATGAGTCGTCGAAACTTAGTCTCACAATGTCTCTCAGACGACAAGGAGTCTGACAAGAATAATGAATATGTATTTCTTCTTACAACAGGATATCTAATACATATGGAAGATCGGGGTGTCAATCTTCCACGCCATGGCGGTTCTACTCCTGGCCATGAAGTCGTTCATCGCAACAGACAAGAAGGACTTGCTAGACTGTTCCAGGACTATTTTACTGATCCTCCTATCTACGGCCCGACCTTCTTTCGGCGCATGTTTGGAATTATTCATTCTTTATTTCTTCGCATATTATGTTGATCCTAATGTCTATGGCTCAACCTTCTTTTCGACATAGGTTTCGAATGAATCCTTTATTTCTTCGCATATTGCATGCTGTCGAAGCGCATGATAATTATTTCGTTCATAAGAGGAATTGTGCTGGAATTCTTGGGTTATCTTCTTTGCAAAAGATAACCGCAGTATTTCGGATGCTAGCTTACGGTGTAGCAGCAGATGCTATTGATGATTATGTGCGAATTGGAGAAAGTACTGCTATAGAGAGCCTGAGAAGGTTTGTGAAAGCTATTATTGAAATCTTTGGAGATGAGTATTTGAGATCTCCAAATGAGAATGATACCGCCAGATTACTTACAATTGGTGAGGATAGAGGTTTTCCGGGAATGCTAGGGAGTATAGATTGCATGCACTGGAAGTGGAAAAATTGCCCTGCAGCATGGCAAGGCATGTATACTGGTCATGTTCACGAGCCAACAATCATTCTAGAAGCCGTTGCATCGCAAGATCTTTGGATATGGCATGCTTTTTTTGGTTTACCAAGGTCTCATAATGATATTAATGTTCTTCATCGATCCCCTCTCTTTGCTAAGTTAGCTGAAGGGCAAGCTTCAGAAGTGAATTATACCGTGAACGGTCACAAATATACAATGGGATACTATCTTGCAGATGGCATATATCCTTCATGGGCAACATTTGTCAAGACAATACCAGCTCCCCAAGGGAATAAGAAAAAACATTTTGCGGAAGCTCAAGAAGCAGCTAGGAAGGATGTGGAACGAGCATTTGGAGTTTTACAAGCTCGTTTTGCAATTGTTCGTGGACCAGCTCGTTTTTGGTATCAAGAAACACTTCGAGATATCATGACAGTATGTATCATCATGCATAACATGATAATTGAAGATGAGCGGGATGGAGGGCCAGTTGACTACAATTACGAAGCAATGGGGGAAAATATTGAAGTCTCGCATGAACGAATACCTGAGCTTTCTGAGTTCATTCAAACTCATCAATCAATCAGAAATAGAAAAGCTCACTCTCAGCTTCAAGAAGATCTAGTCGAGCACTTATGGCACCATTATGGAGGGATGTAGTCAAGCGCTAGTTTACTGTTTCTGCACTTGAACTATAATGTACTAGTTTATGCACTTCAACTATGATGTACTTCAATAAAGAGATTTCTTCCACACACTGCCTGTATTCTAAAACAGAAGTATTGCAGAGAAAGAATGGCGATATTTGAATGCGAGAAATTTAAATCCGAAATAATGCATACATATATTGTAGCATATCATGGTTTAGTAGCACAAAAGTTTGCAACAAATTAGTTCATACATCATAAGTAGTGCTCAATCGGACCTGTTACATCTCCGAGCGATGATATCATTCTACAAGGATAAGTAGTATTGTTGTTGTGGCCCACTCAAGCGACTAGTGTCGACGCTCATAATTCTCTCTTCTTCCATCATTCTCTTCAATTCAAACTCATTTTTTCTTATCTCAATCTTTTCTTTCTCTTGAGCAATCCTCTCCTGTTCTTGCGCAAATGCTCGTTCATACCGCTCTTCCTTCTTTTGCTCTTTCATAATCTCCATTTCTTTCGTCTCTTTCCTAAAGTTTTCCAGTGCTTCGATGTAAAGTGAACTTGTTACACCACTCTCAACTGAAGCTTTACCGCGGCGTAACCGCTCTTTCTCGGCCTTCCTACCAGCTGGCCTTCTGAGCACATCAGCTTCTGCAGTAGGAGCATCTTCAAGAAAATGGCTTGCATTATAGCTAACAGGACTGGAACTACCCGGAGAAGCATTAGACGATGTCTTTTGCTTTTTCTGAGATAAATGACCAGTCCACTTTAGATGGTGTTGTAATACGTTCCAACAATGCAAGTATGTAAATAATCGCCCTTCTTCTTCTTGGTACAAAGCTTTAGCATGGACAATCTGCAGAAGCACAGGTACCTTATTAACATGGACACACATATGAAGCTATAATAAAAAAGGGATATGGACCAACCTTATCCTGCTCTGTTATGCCGCTTTGTCTTCTACGCTCAATGCGGTCATAGCATCCACAAAACTTGTTGACATGTTCTTGAATAGATGACCATCAATGCATAAGTGAATTCTGACTACGCTCCGAGAAGAAATTTTTGTTCTCATGGAAGTAATCATGTATTCTACTCCAATATGTGGCACGAGTTTGTTGGGTCCCTTGCACTGGATCCAAACTAATATTCAACCATGCCGACACCAACATGTTGTCTTCATTCTCCGAAATTTTTTTGGACCTTTTATTGTGAGCTCTCGGTTGGGGACTGGAGTGGTCAACTGGAGAAGGTTGCTCCCCAATTGGGCTTTCATCCCAAGGTATTTCACTTCCCCCCTCACTCAACAGATGAGCATAGAAGTCATCCATATTGCACAAGCTGTAGACATCAAGACTTCATTAAGCATAGCAACACATGTAGTAAGCAAAACACATGTCAACAGAAATGAACTTATAGGTCTTAAAAGTACAACACGTCTTAATATGCATAATACAACAACACGAATAACTCAGTCACTAGACTCGATACTTTCATCCTCTCTAAATTGATGGTCATCACGTTTACCCGAATCATCGGTCTCGTAGTCGTATGGGCACAACTGCTCGTCTATGCTGGACAAAGTGTCTTCTTCTTCTTCTTCTTCTTCAGGTGAATCGACACCGTCTTTTCGCACCAAGTCTTCCGATTGTATGGCAAGTTCATCAAGGCGGCGAGCAGTGTGTTCGATCTCAAGCAAGAGTCGGTTAAGTTCATTCGCGCTTTCGCTTGAGCAAGGAGAAAAATTATCGTACACTATGTTCTTAATATCACTTGCGATTTCCTCTATGCGATTAAATGTCCAAGCATGCACTTCACTGACTTTCTTTGAATCTTTATCCATCTATATGCAAGTAAATAGTAAACTAAGACACAATATAATAGTGTAGCAATCAAATTGCATGCATTTAAATTTCGATCAATCAGTCCCAATTGATGAAATGAGACATCACTGTACTTCTCTACCATCAAACCTAACAGACTGTTGTTATGAACCTCACATAACTGGTGCACGTACAGTCCTTAAATTAGCACAATTTGGATAACTAGCTCAAATATATGAGAGTAATGCATGTTGGTGGTAAGGCTCTGAAAGCCTGAAACAGCCTTGTTGTGGACTGGTAACTGCTCCTGACTAGCATAGCAAGTGATGATAGTTGCTTCTAGTCCACACTACACCTAATCCATAGACTGACAATCTCCATATGTGATTCAGGACAAGAACTTGCAGCTCTTCTAACCATTAAAAATTCTTAGATTTTCATTCAGGGAGAAAGAGAATTAAGCTTACAATGGTTCACTACTTTGACTTGGCATATTCAAAAATTGTACAGCTTTGCTCCTTTGGAATATAAATTATTTATTACTCAACCAAAATGAGGTTCATGCACACTTTATAACTCCTGGTATTTTTCTTCATTTAACAAGTAACTGATGGAATTGATTGTACTCATTGCAATTTTTTTTCTGCACAACCAGATTGGCAAATGTAGCATTCCAATTATGCTACAGGATCATCAGAATACAAACACAGATAAACAATGAGGAAATAGCAAACTTTTTTAAATGTGCGTGGATGCCCTGAAGTTCCAGCGGCTACGATTATTTGAATGGAAAAGTATCAGAAATAAGTACAACATTTCAAATTACAACATTTCAAATTGAACAATGGCATTGATTAGTTGGTCCACAGTTTTTTCCTAGCACTTGTATTCTTTTCCTTTGTCCACAATATGGTTGATGCGAGGACAATGGAAGCATTACAACTCTTGACAGTAGCAACTAGCACCAGAAGGACTTTTGCCATGTCAATGTACAGAAAAAAAGGTGCTAACATTAACTACGTGATGCATAGCTTCTAAGGAATGCTAGAATCTACTGGTATCAAAATTTCTCATGGATGTGATATTTCGGACAAAGCCTCACGATCCACAACTAAGGGTTTACTCGGTCATGGAAAGAAAATTCAAAGCAATTAGAGATCCAGTAAATACAAGTACAAATGAAGAATACAAACACAGATACACAATGAAGCAATAGCAAACCTTTTTAAATGTGCGTGGATGCCCTGAAGTTCCAACAGCTACAGTTATTTCAATGGAAAAGTATCAGGAATAAGTACAAAAAATAATTATTAAAGCAGTGTGCTACAACTACACCAGCGGCTAACTAGTGTCAAATCCTAGTCCAGGCATGCAAAATGCAAGATACCCAAAACAAACTACTTTTGATTGCCTGTGAATCACCGAACATAATTCTTAAGATATGCCTCCAGACTCAAGGGCTTCTGTGACGCTCGAGGCTCAAGTCTGGACACAATGAGGCCGAGCAACCTGAGAACCGAAGATATGGCTTTTGGTTCAAGAAAGAGTATGAAAAGCTAAGGCGATAGTGCCAGCAAAGCCAGCTTGTTGGTAAGACAACCCCAAGCACTAAAGTGATCAATCAAGGTTCAACATGTAGCGAAGTCGAACTATACAAAGATTTTAAAAATATCATACTAATCGTAAATATTCATTACGTTGATCCAACCGAAGACTTGAGCTACCATATTGAGTTGAATTTCTTAAGGATGCCATCAATACAACCCCAAGCGCTCAAGTCGAACATCAAGTCGAACTTAGTCGGAAAGCATAAATGAACCGCAAACTATTTCAAAGAAGAATATTTAGACGAAAACTTCCAGAAAGCTTATTAGAAAGCAAGAAATTTCACTGGTAGTAAATTGAGCTTACTCACATTCATGTACTAACAATGATGGTATCGTCAGTATGTAAATTACAACATTTCAAATTGAACAATGGCATTGATTAGTTGGTCCACAGTTTTGTCCTAGCACTTGTATTCTTTTCCTTTGTCCACAATATGGTTGATGCGAGGACAATGGAAGCATTACAACTCTTGACAGTAGCAACTAGCACCAGAAGGACTTTTGCCATGTCAATGTACAGAAAAAAAAGGTGCTAACATTAACTACGTGATGCATAGCTTCTAAGGAATGCTAGAATCTACTGGTGTCAAAATTTCTCATGGATGTGATATTTCGGACAAAGCCTCACGATCCACAATTGAGGGTTTACTCAGTCATGGAAAGAAAATTCAAAGCAATTAGAGATCCAGTAAATACAAGTACAAATGAAGAATTCGACATAGATCTGCGAATTACTCTTGCAAGCCCCTCTTGGTCACAGCCATGTGCTGGTGACGGGCTCCTATTATGTTCTTGATGTCCCACTAGATTTGGAAGCACACCAGGTAATGCTAAAATTCGCACGGATCTACGAAAGGCAAGACCTTTTGATTTGAAACCAATTTCAGAAGACTTTCAGAACATGCCTTAAAAACAAGAAGCCAATTTCTAGCCAATCTTCCTCGAATTCCTCATATCTACTCAAGCCAAGAAACACATCAAGATCTACAAAGATCCACTCCAACAAATTGAAATAATCCTACCAGACGAGTAATCGCTTTTAGCTAATCCATTCCCCCCTGAATGGCTCCCTCTAACTGGAGATCCAAGGAAAAGCAATGGAAGAGAGCAATCAAAGTGAGCCCACGCCAAGAAACGAGGACTCAAGCCCTAAAAACTCATGAGCATTCCGAAGCTTCACACGGAGGGGGCGAGCTCGCCTTCCGATGGCGATGGCTACTAGCGCGGGGCCGCCTCAAGAACCAACGCTCTGGAACATTCGAGAACCAGAAGAAACCTACAGAGAAGAGGCCAGACGAACCTTGTCGCTCCTAGCTCTTCCTGCCGAGACGAGGGAGAGGAAGACGGTCGGAGTCCTGGTGGTCGCGCGAAGGAGCCGTTCGGTACTTCTCGCCGGATAGAGAGCAGAGAGAGACTCGCCAAATGTAGCGAGTCTCTCTCCACTCGCTGAGTTTTTCGCCGAAGATGACGAGGCTGTTGGAGACTGCACAGTTGCCGTGAATGGCTAAAAAATAGGAAAGAGAGCAGGATAGGGAGACTCTTGGAGATGCTCTTAGGGCCATATACGAGCTGAACTCAAGCGGGCCTAAGTTAGGATCTAAGTCTGGACCTACGTTTGAGTTTGGTTTGGCATAAGTTCTAGTAGACTCGAGCAAACTCGGTAACAATTCATAATTTAGCATACACTAATTTTCAACAACTAGTATAGTGCTCTGTCTTTCGGTTTCCTTTTCCCAGCACGTAATATATGGTCTTTTCCTTTTCTAGAACGTTTGTTTCCTTTTCCTTGAGATGATGCTAGAGGTGGGGGGAGATCTGTTGTGGGCCACAGGGATGAGTTAGACACATTAAACAATGGCCATTGGATGTGGGTGAGTAAAGCTGAGGAAAGATCTGAGAGGTTAATTTTGATGGAGGCAAGTTTCTGGGGACGTTTCGCTGGGTGCATGAAGGTTGGGCCATCTCTAATGGGGTGTATTATTTGGGGTGGACGTAGAAAAGAATGCTTAGGTGCATTATAAAGGGGTATAGATAAAAAAAACTTAAACTCGAGCTTAGTAAAAGTTAACATGCAACAATACTCAACAAATTAGAATAGAAAAATTATCGCAACTCACAGCATAAAGCATAATAGCATGCATGCCTTAATAAGAACAATTATGAAAGTAATAAGAACAATTATGAAAGTAAAGGACTAGGGGTCTAGACAGACCGGAAATTTTACTATGCCCTAATGTGTAATTCGTGCTCGGCTCATTGAAACTCGTGAGCTCAATATCAAGCTCGATCTCGACTCGTTTGGAGCTCAAGCTAAGTAGCTCACAAGGCTCAAACTTTTTTTACTTGTCAACATCCAGTGGCATGCTGACAACTCGTGGCATACCATAATACTATGTGCAATTGGAGGCCTATTTCTTATTTCGCCTACTTAGGCCCATCAAATCCGTGGGTCTAAACAACACAAACCTTCTTTAAAAGCAACCAAAACACTCTCTCACTCTGAGACTTTCTATCTCTAGGCTAATTAACGAGGCCAAGGCGGCTTCGTCATCCAAGCATGAGTACAACACAAGAGTAGGGATGGTAATCGGATGAGTATCTCTGGCTATGACTACCTCAGACCCGACACTTGAATCTGAATACATGTTGTCCACCAGAACCTGAACATATGCTATTCACCAGAACCCACTAAACATCACAGGCACAGATCTGTGCCCACGCCCAAACCCGATGGGTACCTGATACCCAATGGGTACCCATGGGGCAGAGGTGGGCACATGGCTGGAGGGGGAAGGCGAAGGGGGCACACGTGCCTGGTCGGAGGAGGAAGGGGAGGGTCGAAGGCGTTGCGTCGCACCCCGCACGCCGTAGCCGTCGCCACACCCCACGCCTGCCGTAGCTGTCATCATGGACACGCCTGCTGTAGCCGTAGCCACCACCGATGCCATGGCCGCCACGTCGAGCTCGGCCTGCCTTCAAGCCGCCCGTCAGAGTGGGAGGGGGAGGGGAGTGAAGGGGGCGAGGAGGAGGCAGCCGGAGGGGGAACGAGAGGGGGAGATGGAGAGGGAGTCGGTGGGGGTTGAGGTGAGGGTGAAGGAGGGCGGCCGATTCTGGGGGAAGGGAAGGCCGAGGTCGGCGGGGACGGTGGGGGCCGAGCAGAGTGTTGCCATCGGGGAGGGGGTATGGGAGGGGGAGAGGGAGAGGAAGAGTTCAACAGCTTCGAGCTTCGGCTGGCAACTAGGGTCTGGGTAGTGGTGATGAAGAGTTTGGCCGGGGGGAGAGAGAGAAAGGAGAGTTTAGGGTTTGGCCTTTTTAAGTAGGTCCATATGTCATAGAATACCTATTAAGTATTTATGGGTGCAAATTGGCATCCACGCTTATCCTATGATTTTATCGGGTACTTAAACCCGAAAACCCATAGATTTAAAGTTATACTTGTGTCTATTCTTATTAGGTCGGGTAACCAAACCCATGGGTGCCACCCCACACGAGAGAAACTTATGCCGAGCTCACTACGGACGGAGAAGAAAGCACATGAAGCAGCGGGCGAGGGCCCGATCAGGCTGCATGGGGCGGTGGGCCTCTGAACATTTGAGCCTGGACAGCATCCGAACTAGTGTTGCGTGCTATGTCTAGGCTGGTGATAGGCATTGAGCATGCAGCGTGGTCGACTACAATGTGCTCTTCTAGTCTACTAACATATACTTAAGCAGTGATGATCCTAGGCACTGATGTACGATTAACTCATCATTTGATTGGGATTGCCGTATCAACCGAACCAAGTACCTAAGTTCTACTTATTTGGATGATCTGGGTGAGTGAGGATAAAAGTAGTTTGCAATTGTCTCTTCCTCTGGCATACGCTATACTCCTGTTTTTTTACATGACGCTCTAGAATCTGTACCGTAAATATGTTTAAAACTATATATAATAGCTATATAAGAATTATATCATTAGATTTATCATTAAAATTCTTTTTATAATATTATAATTATATTAGTACATCTTAATGTAAAGTTATAAAAGTAACGGTCAAAGTCGCATTTAGGAGACCATGAAAAATAAAAAAAACATCAAGCAAAAAAAGAACGGAGGAAATATAAGTTAGAGCCATGTATTAGATTAGTGAGGACATCCTCTATAAAAAAGAACTTCCCCGCATACGGAATTGCTCTGGGCTGACGTCCGATGGGAGCCCACCTATCATACGCTCCATCCCCAATACGCACTGTCCATTTCAACCACTCTTTCTAGTCCTTATCTTCTTGTGTTTTTCTGTAGTCTAGCTAATTCCCAATCACTCTATCTCTCCACCCCCATATCGCCCTCCCATTTCTACACCTGCATCCCAAACTCTACAGTAGACCTCTTGTCCAAAGCTGCCACCACCAGTGCTTGACAAGGCTATTTGCCCGCAACCAAAGCTCATGCAAAGATCTTCGAACCTAAGGGTCCAACGGGAGGTCATCGCCGCGGCCTTGGCCTACGTAAGCTCCCTAATGGTTTCATCAAGCTCTCGTAGCATCCCGAAAGGCGCCCAAGCTCCGTTGTCGGCTGTTGCCGTGGCCTCCGTGAGCTCTAACCCTATGCAACAGCCACCACGAGCGGCGAATGAGCTTCACAATCACTTGGGTGCTGCCTCGTCGAGCGGTGCCATATTTCTCCACCGATGCCGCAACCTCCTTCTCCAATGAGCACGACTACTCGCCAATGTCCACGCACCACCCCTCGTCCTCATCCAGGTAGGTTTTGTATGTATTTTCTCGAAGTGTTGCAATATCTTTTCTTCATTGTTGCAGAAAATGATTTGGTTTGCCGCAACACATCTTGCTGAATTTTGTAGCAAACAGGATTTTGTTGCTAAGGTTTATTGAATTTGTTATTCCGAAGTAAATTTTTGTTACAATATGTTGTTGGTTTTGTTGCACCAATTTGTTCGCATAGATTTGTTGCAACTGAAGCCACACTACTACAAAACACCAGATCACTGTCGGGTTCAAATTGGCATCAATACCGAATATTGGAACCGACAGGGATAGTCCGACTATCACTACCGGTTCTAGAACCGACAGTGATACCGATATCACTGCCGGTCTGTATGCGAACCGATAGTGATACGTAAATCCAAAAATCACTTGGTAAAATAAAAAAAATTTATTTGTACCTGGACCACCCTGTATTTACTATACATGCTTAGCACGTCACAAGTCACATGATTTTCACGCGAAATACACACGTGTGCGGTTGCTAAGAGTCGAACCTGTGACCTGCTGCTCCGCGCGAACTCTCCTTACCATCTCATCTAACATATACTTCTCAACTACTATAAGATATATTTTCCTTCTATCCCTTCTTATCCGAAAGTTTTAACGATTATTTTGACATCTAAATGACTTCAAATATAAAATTTGTCAACTACAAAGTTGTAGATCTCATCGAGAGCTACAATTTTCATATAAATTTTGTCTCCATCCGATTCCGTATGAAAAAGTTATGATTTTTCAAAAATATTATCACTGCCAGTTTGGATTTCAAACCGGCAATGATACTTCCTCTATTATCACTGCCGGTTCTTCTTCGGTCGAGCATTTGTGCCGGTCTAACTTATGAACCAGCAGTGATAGGCCGGCAAGAAAGGGTTTTTTTTGTAGTAGTGCCAATTTTTGTTACACACGTAGCTTCTCATTGTTATGTTCGCCACAAATCTGTTGCACTAATCTAGGAGCAGATTGAATGCTTGAGTGATGGGTTTGTTGTAACCGTGGGGGAATATTTTATTTGCATGTTCATCTGATTGATGTTGTGCCTTAGGCAATTTGTTACATATTCAATTGTTGTTTCGAACTATTGTACTACTTTTTTTTTTTGAGGATATTATGTTTTTTCGTATTTTGTTGCAGATGTTAATTACAATTTTTATACGTATTGTTTAGAGATGTTGCGACTCTAAGTCGTTCCCACTGCATGACTTGAAGAATCTGTTAAGGAACCTCGCTATCGAATAGTCCGGGGTTCCCGAACAGATCTGAAGTGGAGAACAGAAAGAGAGAGAGACACGTGTTTAGGGAGAGCGAAAGCGGAAATTCTTTATTGCTAATGAATTCTTGTACATAGGGGGGACCCCCTCCTCCTTTTATAGCGCTCTCTAGGGTTTTGGCTAAGGGACCACATGGGCCTTCCAATGGGCTATTAGGGTTTCTTAACACACCCCCTTGGGCCCTTTGCCGCGAGATGCATATGCCTCAAAAACTCCAGAAAAACCCAGTGGAAAAAAAACTTGGAGAAAGAGTACATAGCATACGCTTACTATGTTGCACGAATTGCCTCGTTAAAACCTTACGCAAGAAAACTTCAGGAAAAACTTGCTAAGGAAAAAGAGTACAATTCTCCCAACTTCAATTGCTAATCTTCGAGATTTATGTTGGGTATTCATAATTCATGTTCAGGATTCATGCGGGAGTATGTGACATATCTCCCCCTGAAATCTGCACTTCTCTAAGTCTCATCATCCCAATTCCTTTCACGCACCTTTCAAAGGTAGATGCTGGGAGTGATTTAGTGAACAAATCTGCAAGATTTTCACATGACTTAGTATGCAATATCTTAATCTCGTTCATCTTATGCAATTCATGAGCATAGAAGAACTTGGGGTTGATATGCTTCGTGAGATTGCTCTTCACATAACCCATCTGTGCTTGGGCAACACAAGCTGCATTATCTTCATAGATTATCGTGGGAGTTTGCTCAATGTTCAAACCACATGACTTCTGGATGTGGTGAACCATTCGTCTGAGCCATGCACATTCACGTGATGCTTCATACAAAGCGATGATTTCTGAGTGGTTTGTCGACGTCGAGACAAGAGTCTGCTTAGACGACTTCCAAGAAATTGCTGTTCCTCCACATAGGAAAACATAGCGGTTTAGGACTTGCCGATGCTGGTCGATAAATACCCAAAGATCGGCATAGCCAACCAAATTCAATTCATTATTTCTTCTAAAGAATGCACCAAGGTCTTTGCTTCCTTGGAGGTAACGGAAGATGTCCTTGATCCCTTTCCAATGCCTTTTGGTGGGTTACGCCTTTGCATCGAGCTAGCAAATTCACTACGAACGCAATGTCCGGTCTAGTGCTATTCGCAAGGTACATGAGCGCTCCAATTGCACTCGGATATGGGAATTCTGCTCCCGTGACTTCCTCCCCTCTTCTCTAGGTCTCAGTATGGGTCTAGGTGCGCTTGGAGTGACCTTCCACCATTGGAGTCTTCGCAGGATATGCTTTTTCAAATCCAAACCTTTCCAACACTTTACGTGTGTAGGTTGATTGATGTACCAAGATTCCTCCTTGGACATGTTCAAGCCGCAAGCCTAAACAAAACTTGGTTTTACCCAAATCTTTCATTTCAAACTCGGACTTCAAGTATGAGCATGCCTCTTCAATTTCTTCATCCGTCCCAATGATGTTCAAGTCATCTACATAGACGGAGATTATACGAGAATCCATTCGGGATCATTGTATAAACACACATGGACAATCTTCACTGCTTATGTAGCCTTTCTTGCAGAGAAAGTCACTCAAGCGATTGTACCACATTCTTCCCGATCGCTTGACCCATACACAATGATTTCTCCAATTTCACACTGCATGTGTTTCTATTTGCTCCATCTTGGTTCGGGATAGGAATTCCTTCCGGTACTTTCATGTATATCTCCGAATCCAAGTTTCCATACAAATATGCTGTGACAACATCCATTAGCTTCATTCTCAACTTCAAGTTGACTGCCATTGAGATCAAATATCTAAAGGTAATTCCTCCCATGACCGGAGAATAGGTTTCTTCATAATCAACTCCAGGACGTTGAGTGAAACCTTGAGCTACAAGCCTTGCTTTGTACCTTACAACTTCGTTGTTTTCATTTCTCTTCCGAACAAAGACCCATTTGTGACCTACAGGGCTTATATGGGGAGGTGTGCGGCATACAGGCCCAAACACCTCTCTCTTATTCAGAGAGACTAACTTTGCAGTGATTGCCTTCTCCCAATCTAGCCTTTTCTTGCACTCTGCGAGAGATGTAGGCTCGGGATCATGATCAATGATCGAGGCAATCTTCTTTGCAAAGTATGCATCAACGTTGGCTGTTGCTCTATTCAGGGATTCTCCTGTTATTACAAAGTTTATGGCCATTTCTTCATGGGGTGCTTCATGCACTTCTACTTGCTCTTCGCTGCTTTTCCCTATTGCAGGAGCAAGTTCCTTTAGCTTTTCATCGCCTATGTGTGCGCACACATTATTTCCGGCGGCTTCCTTCAGTGGAAGATTCAAATCTGGAATTGCCTTTTCCATTGGCTTCTTTCGGTGCAGTCTCAACTGCTCCCTTCTTTCCTTGGGGCATTTTCATGATTGGTTGTGGTAAATCCTCTGCCCGATTTTCTCAGACGTCTCGGGTACTTTGGGTTTGAGGAGTCGATTACTGCTCTTTTCTTTGAGGCCTCTGAACAGGTTGAGGATACCTTCTATTTTCTTTGGTATTTCCACCCTCTCGGTGCATTCCTTGCGGGTACATGCGACTTAACCACGCCCTTCGGATCACAAAATGATCAGCGGTTCATTTGCTAAATTCGCAAATCAATTATCTTCGACTTCTTGATTTGCTTCATTAGTGCGGGGGTCATGTGCGGGGATCCCAGTGGAATGCCATATGATTTCCCGGTATTTTTCATCCAAAGGTTGATTTCCTCCCCCTAATGACGGGAAACGATCCTCGTCAAAGATGCAATCAGCGAATCGGGCTGTATGCAAATCTCCAGTCATGGGTTCCAAATACCTGATTATGGATGCACTCACATAACCAACGTATATCCCAGACTTGCGGAGAGGGCCCATTGCAGTCCGCTGAGGGGGTGGTATAGGTACATATACCATACACCCAAATTTTCTAAGATGGGAGATCTTGGGATGATCCGTGCATAAGTGCATAGGAGAATGGATGTTGTAGGCCGACGGTGCAAATTGATAAGAGCTGCTGCGTGCGGGCGCGTGTCCCCAACAAGTGTTGGGCAAGTTACAACTCTGCAAAAGCGGTCTGGCAATGAACTTGATCCTCTTTATTAGTGCTTCTGCTAGTCCGTTCTGCGTATGAACGTGCGGTACAGAGTGCTCAATCGCTATCCTGTTCTTTGTGCAATAATCATCAAATGCCTTTGAAGTAAATTCTCCGGCATTGTCCATTCTAATGGACTTCACGCGATGATCAGGGAAAGCATTCTTAATTCTTATGATCTGCGAGATCAGCTTTGCAAAAGCATGATTTCTTGTTGACAACAAGCATACATGCGACCATTTCGAGGAAGCATCGATGAGCACCATAAAGTATCGAAACGGCCACGACAGGGCTGAATCGGATCATAAATATCCCCGGATGCGTTCGAGAATGCAGAGATTTCATTTTGCACTTTCATGACAGAGGGTCTAGTTATTAATTTCCGTGGCACATGCAGGCACACAAAATCTTCATGATTCGGAAATTTTTAACATTAATGCCATGACCTTGTGAGTTGTTTACTATATTTCTCATCATTCTAAGACCAGGATGACCTAATCTACCATGCCATAAAGAAAATAACTCAGAGCTTCTAAAAACAGTCTTCAAGGAAGTATACACTTCGGGTGCATGAATATTCGTGTAGTACAACCCTGATTCATATGAGGACATTTTTCTAATACCATTTTTCCACATACCGCGTGCTTCACAATGCACAAGTATTCTTTTCCATTTTCTTCATTGGTTTCTACGTGAAAACCATTGGCGCGGATGTCTTTAAAGCTTAAGAGAGTGCGCGTTGATTCAGGGTACAAAAGGGCTTCTTCAATTACCAAAGTTGTACCCATAGGCAATATAATAGTGGCTCTTCCTGAGCCGATTACATATGAGTCGCTTCCTGCGATCGTAGTAATCTTTCCAGCGTTCTTCGTGATCGACTGGAAATACTTAGACTCTCTTAAGATGGTATTTGTTGTGCCACTATCAACAATGCATATCTCTTCCATTTGGGCGCTACACGATTTCTAGATAAAAGAAATATAATTCTAATCAAACAGAGGCATAATAATTCAAATATTGCTTGTAAATGAAATAATACTGGAATAAAGAATAAATTGCGTATTTATTCATAAAAGAAGTATGCTCTTCTAGAGCTTTCAATTCATTATTCAAAAGAAAAATGCTAACAACCATAATCTAAAAGAAAATGCGATTCATGCATTTAAACGGCAGTGCAAGACTTGATTCCTCTGCTTGATGGTAGGTTTTGCGTCCTACGAGGACCCTAGTCCAATCGCAGCACGGAGCTTCTTGCCCCCAAGAACTATCTTCACGTCCGATGCCTCAAGTGAGGTAGTTCTGACCGTGCGGGGCCAGTTCTTCAAACTCACGATTCACTATTCATGATTTCAAAATTCTGGTTTAGATTACTGCGTGTAATCTGATAGAAAATGGTTGCAAAAAGCATAAAGTACAGAAAATAAATTGCTATGCATTGCAATATCTTAAATAAAGCAATAGATACAAAATTCATAAAGAATATTCATAAAATAGAGAAACAAAGCAAGAAAGATTAAAAACAGAGCCAAATAAATCTTCTTGATTTTCTGGCAATTTTTCAAAATTTTCTGCAATTTTTCTGCAATTTTCTATATTTTTTTTTCTTTCTTCTTTTTCTTTAATTTCCTTCTTTTTTTCAGCCGAATCAGTCATTTGGGCCATGCGCTAGAGCCGGCCCATCCGGCCTTCTTGGCCCAAAAGGAAAAAAATGCTCCAGCCAACAAAGACTGGCGGCTAGGGTTCCCATCCCCTAGCCGCCATATACTCATGCTCCAAGAAAATTTCGCTTCAAGCGTCCGACGATAAGCGCATAAACCGGCGGCCGAAGCGGGGCTGCGAGTCGAGGTGCGGCGTCGCCGGCCGCGAAGCGGCGGCGCTGCGCGAGCCGGCGGCCGAGCCTTGCGCGCAAGGCTTGCGGAAGCGGGCGCGGCGAGCCAGCGGCCGAGCGAGATGCGCGCTGCGTCGACCGGAGCGGGCGACGTCGCTCGCTACGATCGGCGGGACCGAGGCGGCGTCGTGCCCTCCGAGGTGGCTGCGGTCCTCATCTTTGGCTGGCGGCGCAGCTACAAAGCGCGGCGTCGGCGCGCTTCGCGGCGGCGGGAGACGGCCGGAAGGCTCGCGACGCGGCCGAGGCCGGGCGGCGCAGCGTGGACGACCGGCGCCGGCGCTGGAAACATCCTAGCCCACGACGGCGGCTCGGAGTGGCTTCATGCCGGCGGGTTCGGGAGGCGACGACGGCGTGCCGTCTTAGCGCGGCGCGGTCGGCGGTATAGCTTTCATCGCGCCGGTCCGGAAGGCTACGGACCGGACGCTTCTGCTTGGTTTGCCGGCGCCGCCGCTTTGTCGGGCCGCGCGCGGGTGCCCTCGCCGTGTAACGGGCGGTCGCCGCCGTTTCTTGGGCGCATCCGCCGGGGCGTCTTCTGCGAAGCGCCATGCGCGCCGGGCGAAGTCCGAGCCGAGGCAGGACGGCGGCGGCCGTGCGGCACGGCGGTGGCCGGACGTCGTGGCTTCGTGCCATGTGACGGCGGCAGTGGCGCTTCAGAGGCCGAGCCGGGCGCTGCGTCGGCGCAGGCGGCAGTGACGGCGTCTACGTGACGGCCGACGATGAACAGCGTTTCAAGCGCGTATACCGAGGCTTCTGTGATTTTTTTTCTTCTGTATGAACAGTAAAACTGTGTAGGTAGCTTCGTGCTAGTAACTTCAAACGATCGTCGTGTGGCTTCGTGCCACGTGACGAAAAAAAAAACGGTACAAGATGCGTAGGATAGATGCATGCGTAGAAACGACAAGCGTCTAGATTCAATTGCGAAAATCCTACCTTTCTCACCTTTCAAATCTGTACTCCGGTAGAGCTTCGTGCTGATAACGTGTTAAGGAACCTCGCTATCGAATAGTCCGGGGTTCCCGAACAGATCTGAAGTGGAGAACAGAAAGAGAGAGAGACACGTGTTTAGGGAGAGCGAAAGCGAAAATTCTTTATTGCTAATGAATTCTTGTACATGGGGGACCCCACTCCTCCTTTTATAGCGCTCTCTAGGGTTTTGGCTAAGGGACCACATGGGCCTTCCAATGGGCTATTAGGGTTTCTTAACAGAATCCATCCATCCCACATGTTCGAGTACTGGTTGTAGTCACAATCTGAGAAGAAGAAAGGGATGAGCCAAAAATGGAAATTTTATTCAATCACACAGGGCTCTAACCGAGTAAAATTCCGTCAATTGCGCGCAACACAACAATGCGATCAGGTATACTCAGACGAAAGAATGAAACAACATGCTTCTAACGAAACAAATGGAACAAAATCAATAAGATGATGCAACACGAACGGTGTCACTAATCCCAAAACCACAGTGAACGGCTGGTTATTAACTGCAAATGGCAACTTCTCGGTCGTGAAACCGATCTTAGTTAACGACCCTGCACGTCGTCCTGATCTCGCCGTTGTCGGCGGTCTTGACCTCGATGCCGGCCATCTTCACCATCGCCCTGGCGAACTTTCTCTCCCACCTCCCGGGGATGAACGCGTACGTTCTCCACGACCTTCCTCGACGTCGCCCGCGACGTCAACAGCGACGCGTCGGAGTCGGAACATCACGTTGTGCTTGAGTACGTGTCGGAGATGCAGGGAACATGCGAGCGCAGCTCATCATGCATCTGAGTCCAGAGCTCTGACGTCGTGTACTTTGCGAGAGGAAAGGAAACCGGGAGTAGCAATGTAGCATGTGGACATCAGGC
Organism: Otatea glauca; assembly: GCA_036346275.1. Taxonomy (NCBI): domain Eukaryota; kingdom Viridiplantae; phylum Streptophyta; class Magnoliopsida; order Poales; family Poaceae; genus Otatea; species Otatea glauca. The sequence continues at coordinate 46,282,854 of CM070724.1, read as the reverse complement.
TTTTTGAGCTCGGATGTTTGCAAGCAGCGTGGATGGATAGGTTTTTCTTTTGCAAAGTGAAGTTAATTTAGCATCTTCGTCAGAAGTTGGGCACATTCCGAACAATAATGCCGGTATCGATTAGGAGCCACTGGCTCACGGCCACGAATCAAAAAGAAATGCTTCCTTCTTTTATTCTGAACTTCTGACAGACCACGTCCTGTTACTTAACAACATGTCTTCAGTCTGAAGCTTCTGCCAACGAAATGCTCATGTACTCCTATTTAGCCCCGTAACATCTATACACCTTTATAATACACCTAAGCATTCTTTTCTACGTCCACCCCAAATAATGCACCCAACTAGAGATGGCCCAACCTTCATGCACCCAGCGAAACGTCCCCAGAAACTTATCTCCATCAAAATTAACCCCTCAGATCTTTCCTCAGCTTTACTCACCCACATCCGATGGCCATTGTTTAATGTGTCTAACTCATCCCTGTGACCCACAACAGATCTCCCCCACCTCCAGCATCATCTCAAGAAAAAGGAAACAAATATCCTGGAATTAAGGAAAAGAAAACAAACGTTGTAGAAAAAGAAAAGACCATATATTACGTGCTGGGAAAAGAAAATCGGAAGATAAGGTACTATACTAGTGGGTAAAAGTGCAACTAGTATAACTGGGCATTCGTTTCGATCGTTTCACTTCACACGAGCTTCTCAATTACGGGTGTAATTTGCTGGACAATGGAACGGTCGAGTACGTAGTTTGCTAATGCCATTGATATGAAAAACAAAACTGCGTATCCCCCGTCTCACTGAACAAGCCAGTGGAGAGCGACACGTGTGGCCATGCCTCCTCCACGCCCTAATGGTGCAAAGGTGTGAAGAAGACAAGAAATAGAGAAGGAAATTCACCACATTACTCCTCAATTGTTCCTGAACAAGAAAAGAAATAGAAAAGGAAATTCAGTGATGCATGGAACGTGCACCAACTTGAAAAATGGCTGAATGGGTTAGATCTGAATGCTCTACGAGGGCAGAAAATTGGCCGAGAATAAGTTGCATTGTGTACCATCCGGTATTTTGCTACGTGATATTCCGTAAAGCCACAAATAGTTATTGTTTTGGATAAAGGTGTAGTCAAACTTTTAAAATTTTGACTATCAATATCTCTTTAAATATTTAAGTTGGATATATGAAAATCATATATATATATATATATATATATATATATATATATATATATATATATATATATATATATATATATATATATATATATATATATTTGTCTCGAAAAGTACTTTCATAATGTTAGAATTTTATTGAGTTTTATAAACCTATTATAATAAGAATTAGTGATCAAAGTTGTGTTTTAAAGATCACATCGATGTTCAAAATTGACAACTATATATTTGTTCCTCCTGGAGGGAGTACTTGTGTATTGGCATTCTTTTACCGGCTATATACTCGCATCATGCATACAGTGGGGAAGCTTCCATCTTGTAAGCAAGTCGCGTTCATGCCACCACCATCAGCTAATCAGCTAAATCGGATCAACTAGCTAGCTAGCCGCCATGCATTCATGTCTTGAAGCTCTAAATAGGACCTGATCAGATCAATTCGATCGTACTTAGTTTTGAATATGCTCCCGGTCCAAGCGTTGCATTATTGTTGCTAAGAATATCGGCTTAAACTTAATCAGCTTGAAGCCGATTAAATCGAAATAAAAGGGTAAGTCTAACTAGCCGATTAAGGCTAATTAGAAGATAAAGGTAGATCAATTCTGAAGAAGACGATGTGCAACAAAATCAGAATAAATCAAACCTGAGGCATAATTTAAAGAAGATCAACAATCGGCGATGCGCAACTTTATTGATCAAGATCGAATTACAAAAACTAAATTACAAGAGCTACTCCTAGTCGACAGGAAAAGGTAATGTAAATTGTTGTGTTTGATCCCCTTCGCAGCTCGCTTTGGCCCTTCTTTTATACCAGTCGGCCGATCGTGTCCTATTACAACACGTTACAAAACCTGATCCGTATCGGCCTTATTTCGGATATCTTTCCCTCAAAGATCTTGCCGTTGCCAAATATCTTCAAGTCTTTCCAAATCATCTGTTAGTTACCGCAGGTTTGACTTTCTTACCGATTTTGACTAGACTTGCCAAATTCTGGTGCAAACATATGCCCCCATTTTTTAGAGATGACTCGTCATCTTTCAAAAATTGTAACTATCGGCTTCTTTTCCATCAGCTAACTGTTAATCTTCACTCAGTAACTACTGCTTTAATTACGTCGTAATTTTCTGACATGCGGGTTAGTGCGTTTTAACTGAAATTTTTATCGAGCTAAAAATATGCGACACCCACAGATTCATTCCTCATGCGCACAAGCTCTCGAATTGTCTGCAATCGGCTTCTAGTCTTCAAGTCTTTCAGCGCTCATTGCTTCCAATCGGCTGCTTGTCAAGATCGTCTCAATGGACCCTTCTTAGGTATTCATCCCAATCCCAAACAGTAATGACCAATTTTATCTAGTCCCAGTAGGAAATCTAGAAGCCGATTCAGTTATAAATGAAGAGATTCCTCGCGCTACCCCTATCGGCTGCGGGATATAACATAGATGGTTGGAGTAAGAGCTTCAGAGCTTGGCCGACAACGCTTAAGGGATGGAGATCGTGGTACATTCATGTGGCGGCCCAAAAGAGGGGTGAATGGGAAAGAATGGGCATAGCTGAATGTCTCCCTCTTTCCTTAGCCGATCCAGAAACCAATGAGCCCTTAGTGGTTACAGCTTGCTATTTCTGGTCAGACACTTTCAATGCATTTGTATTTCGCACCGGTCTTGTCGGCCCAACTCTTATGAATGTAGCCCAATTATGCTGCTTATATTGCCAAGCCTAGGTACAAGCTTATCAAGTCTAAAGGTGAAGGATGGGCTAAGTATATCAGAAACAATAATAAGGTTAATAGGCTGGTATCGGACGAAGAACATACTGTTTTTTTTTAACCTTTGGTTAGATTGATTCCTGTCCTGCGGTGCTTCTTTGGGACTAATCCAAATATATCAAACCATAGCAGAGCAACTAGTAGAGGGTCGTCGGCTAGCACTTGGGAAATGCTTTTAGGAGCAGTCTACCAGATAATGCATATAATAAGATGTCGGCTTTTTACTGGCTTCAAAAGTTTCACTATCGGAAATGTCGGAGGACCGCTCTGGTTTATTCAGATCTGGCTATACTGCCTATTTAGCCGATCTTTTGAGCTGAATCCATCTGAAGACACAGCGTTCCCTCGCGAAGATACTCCAGAAGGTATGGTGCCCAGTTTATAGCCAGTCGATCTTATAGGGAGAGATTTATGATGTGCTCTGAGAATGAGATAAAAGTGACATCTATCGACTCCAAAAAATATTTATCATTCTTCCTACAACTTGACAGTAATGAATGGAACCACTCTACTGCTTATACTTTTCAAGGAGAAAGTAGTTTAGAATGTTGTCGATACATCACACATAACAATAGTAATCAAGCTGACTACTTGTGCAGCGACCCCTTCCCCTTCCATTGCAGCCACTGTTTTTTTTCATCTGCATGTCTACTTCTTCCCGTCTTTAACAGTCATATATACAATCTGCATGCAGTGCACTATCTTAACTTGTTTTAATTTAGATCCGTTACTAGCTAGTACCATCAAATTCATGTTTGAGGTGCTAAACTACTACTCCTGATGCTAGCTCTTCTTTAAGTAATACTACTACTCTACATGCTAGCTGATGAGAGTAAACTATATGCATGCATGACCAAGCAAAACAAGAAATGCAACTTTACCACATTGCATAAACTAAATTCGGCATAAAGCCACGCTATAGGTTCATCAATTCCATCTTTTTTATTTTTGTGTCATAATTTGTATATGTTTTTTTTTCAAAATTTTCACATGTATTCCTCATAAAGGCATTACAATTCGCCACAAAAAATTTGGTGCGAAATCAGGTCCAAAAAACATCTCAGTCCAAAAAACCAAAATCTCGACGAAATTGACCGAAATATCGTCGAAATTCACCGAAATCACTGTAGTAATTTGGAATTTTCTTTTATCCAGCTGAGATTTGATATCTTGGCCCCGACCGAAATCCAAAATTTTTGAAATCTCAGTAAGATTTTGAACACTGGAATAGAGATAATAGCCAATTTATTTGATCGATTGATGTTAACTTGTCACTGATCCCATTGTTCGGCTTGTCAGCGTATAATACAACGGCCAGAGGGCCTTATACTCCAGGACATCACCAACCCCGCATAATCAAGTAGCGCACTGCAGAAACATCGTGGCTGCATCTTGGATCCTTTGGTCAAAACCGGAAGAGTGAAGCGAAAGGAAAAGGTCGAAGTGTTGAGCTAGGCTTATTAAGGATTTTAAAAATAGAAGGATAGGCCACTGGGCTGGTCCGACTAAGTGAGGAGAAGGCTGGGCTTTGAAGAATTTCTTTTATTGCGATGACAAAAATATACACATCTTTTATGTGAGGAAAAATACACATCTTTGGAAAAAGATTTGATCATCTCAAACATTTCAAACAAGACCCCCGGCTCCATATATTGAAAATTTTGAAACAAAACAAGTAGTGCTAGTAAAAAGAGAACAAAGGAAAAAAAAAACAGAGAAGCTAAGCCATAAACAGCCCGGCACCACCACAAGCTACGCGAAGCAAACTACTGGCTGCTGCTGCTGCTGCTGCTATAACGTACCGCAAAAAACAAAGGGACTGTTATTAGGCTATTACAAGCACCTGCAACATGGTTAACATTCTCTTACCCATGTTTGCATGATGACTAACTAAAGTATGATTGTATGAATACACTGTATACCGTTCCATGCGTATGTGATTAACTAAAGCTAGCACACCGACACCGACATATATACCTGGCCAAGTACTGTAATCAATTTGTACATACAGATATCCTGACTAGATGCATTTGTACATATCCCATGTTACAGCTGCGAAGCGTGATTCCCTCTCATTTTCTCTCCAAAGCCGTGCATAATCAGTGCGCGCCGGCCAGTTTAACAGAGCTATTAAACATGGCAGGTCAACTGTTTGAGCTGTGCACTTGTGCCTCTTCCATGTTCCCCTGCTTGACTTCACATCCATCACAACGTGCAACCCGCACACAATGCGCGGGAACATTCGACGAGCACCCTCGTCCCGGAGCTATAAATAGGCAACGCGTAGCTTGCAGCCTAGCAGCAATTCTTACGAAAAGAAGTAAAATTACGCACTAGCAATACCAACACTCGAGCAAATTAAGATGGTTAAGATCGCCGTTCTTACCTTGCTTGCGTTGCTCGGGTATGTCTCGTGCCAAGGTTATGATGGGTATCCCGGCACGAACCCACCCACATATCCTCCGAGCCCAAGCCCGGAGAGCCTGAGCCCACCTGCTTATCCTCCTGGTCCAAGCACAATCGCTTATCCTCCAAGCCCAAGCCCGAGCCTGAGCCCACCAACTTATTCATTGCCTAGCCCAAGCTCACCTAGCCCAGCCCTGGTCCCACCTAGTTATCCTCCTAGTCCAAATCCAATCGCATATCCTCCAAGCCCAAGCCAACCCACTTATCCTCCAAGTCTGAGCCCGAGCCAACCCACTTATCCTCCAAGTCTGAGCCCAAGCTCACACAACCCAGTCCTGAACCCACCTATTCATAATCCTAGCCCAAGCCCATCCACTTATCGTCCGCCTAGCCCAAGGGCACAAAGCCCGACTCCTGCAGCTTATCCTCCTAGCCGAAGTCGAAGCGCACCTACTTATTCTCCCAGCGCAAGCCCTCCTGCCTCAGGGCTCGCTGTCAGTTACTACAGGAATTCCTGCCCAAACGCGGAAGTGATCGTGAGGAAGGCCGTGAAGAACGCCACTAGCAACAACCGCGGTATCGGCGCAGGGCTCATCCGTTTGTTCTTCCACGACTGCTTCATCCGGGTACACAACTAACTCACTGAGATCGATGGTCAAAACTTGCACATACATCGATCATACATGTAGCTAATTAGTATGCATGGACTGTTCGATCAAATCAGGGTAGTATCACATGCATGCACGTACCTTGCATTATGGATGGCAAACCATCGATGTACGTACGTACGTTCTTAAATTGTACTCCATTAATTCTTATGTACTGTGATGCACGGCGTGATTCAGGGGTGCGATGCTTCCGTCCTCCTCAACACGACCGACTCCAACGACCCGACGGAGATGCTCGGCATACCGAACTTGAGCCTGCGCGGATTCGAGGTGATCGACGCAGCCAAGGCGGCCCTCGAGGCAGCCTGCCCCGGCGTCGTCTCGTGCGCGGACGTCGTCGCCTTCGCCGGCCGCGACGCCACCTACTTCCTCAGCAACAACATGGTCGACTTCGACATGCCGGCCGGTCGCTACGACGGGCGGGTCTCCCTCGCCAACGAGACCATCCCCAACTTGCCCGCGCCCTTCTTCAACCTCCAGCAGCTTAACGACAGCTTCGCCGCCAAGGGGCTCAGCATGGAGGAGATGGTGACTCTCTCCGGCGCGCACACCGTCGGCCGCTCCCACTGTTCTTCCTTCTCCGACCGCCTCCCGCCGAACCCCTCGGACATGAACTCCACGCTCGCCGACTCGCTGCAGCAGCAGTGCAACTCAAGCAATGGCAGCGACAACACGGTGGACCAGGACTTTAAGACCCCCAACGACCTGGACAGCCAGTACTACAGGGACGCGATCAGCCACGACGTGCTGTTCGATTCGGACGCCGCGCTTATGACGTCGAACCAGACGGCGAGAATGGTGTTCGACAACGCGTTCGTCCAGGGGCTATGGGAGAGAAGGTTCAAGGCGGCGATGGTGAAGATGGGCGGCATCGAGATCAAGACCAGCGCCAACGGTGAGATCAGGAAGAAATGCTGGATCGTCAACTAGTGTGGTCAGAGGCAGGCTCGCGGTTGATCATGAAACCATCTCACCTTTCGGCACAGGCCTGCATTTGATTGAGAATAACCTCTTTTGTTGCATTTGCATAGTCATCTTATTGTACCACGCGCGACTTCAATCCCGGCATTTCATATGTTGACACCTTGACATAGAAACTTGAGCCATATATACAAGATTTGCTGCCGCTGGGAGGGTTCTCGCGTTGCTGTACAATCCGTCTCATCTCGATTTTTGATGGTACATTGTGGACAATAATCAGGCTTGGCTTCCAGCAAAACTTGGCCGGAAAAGCGCCGGGCGCGCGCATGTCAACTTGTGCTCAGCGTGTTCAGGTCCACTCAAACACCATGACGTGCGCTCGAGGAACGCACGGAAACATTGCCATTACAGAGTTTTTACCATTCTAGATAGATATTACGAGATACCATCAAATTACTTTTAATTTTTTTTAAACATACCAAAATTTATATTAACATATATAGTTTTGGTACCTCTTATACTATAATAATGTAAATTTTGATAACTCTTCGGAATAGTAAATAGTCTTATATAACAGTATCTAATAATAGATAGGGAATATCTAAAGAACGCTACAGCGTTCCAACGGTATGACTCATGGCCGTTTGATGAGAGCTCCTTGAATGCACCAGATATCATCTCGAGAAGCTTCCCGAGTCTCCCTCACTCAACATGTGCACATTCCCATTTCTCTATCGATCTAGATTCAAGCAAGACCTTCGTATTCTCATCTCTATCCACGTAACACTAGCGGCCGATTCACCACTTGTGGTAGGCACTTGGAGAGGCAACACAGTGACTACATTCGAAGAAGCCGACACGCGGCAGCAAGTGGGCATGTCGATGGCAGTTGTGCTACTCCCTTCCATGAGGTCTGCAGCCGCGTGGCCACGGGGAGCACAGCTAGCATCTGTGACGGCCAAGTGAGCGTTGCAGGGAGTGTGAGGCTATAGGCGGGCATGACAGAGACCGGCCGTGGGGCCGCAGGTGAGCATTGTAGCATGAGGCCCGTTAATGTTTTTGTTGTTGGCAAGCTCATGGCGGTTCTCCAACCGTTCTAATTATTTTTATGAATCTGATCGAAATTTGTTTGCCTTTACTGAAACTCTTGAAACCCGCTTTAATTGTTGAAACCTTTTGTACAAAATTCTCTAAAAATTGAAGTTTGTGTTGAAACTCTGTTGAAACTATACTCTTCTACAACTTGAAGTTTCAACATTCTAACTTGTGTTCTAGTTTTGAAAGCCTCTGAGTCGTGCTTTGAAACTCTCTGAACTTTTAAACTCAATTCAAACCTGAAGTTTCAATGTGTCAGCTTCTTAATTTTTTTTGTGAAACCTGATGGTTGAAACTTGAAACTTGCTAAAAAAAATTGTATTTTATTGAAACTTTGTGGAAACTGGGGTCTTGAACTTAACTTGAAACCTTCTGAAATATGGATCTTGAAACTCATTTGAACTCACCAAAACCTACAAAACTTGAAATCTGAAACTTCCTTGTTGAAACATACGAAACATACATCATACAATGGAACTTCATGAAACTCTATCAAACTTTGATATACCGTTGGTAGCACTTTCAACGTATACCGTTGGCTAGCTGCTTTCTAATAGATAATATAACATCTAAGAATCTACAAAAAAGATGTTTGCTTGAAGAAAATAAATTTTACAAGGATATGCGTTGACGTGGCTATAGAAGCACTCATGTATAAACATCTTGTATTTTACATGCCCATGTAAGCTTTAAAAGGCAGTAGCTGGAGACTGCAGCAGCAGCAGCAGCCGTCATGAACACAGCACAGTGTGCTAACACTGCTGCCAGTTTATCGTGCCCATGTGTTTGACTGCCATGGCGTAATCAAGGCAAAACGTCACGGCCAAAACGAGACCAACAATCTGAGAAAATAAGAAGTAGGCCTGAAGAAGGAGGGCAAAATTAAGTCAGAAAAACGACTCAGCCCAACCGACCTGTTTGCAATATTCTATCTATTGAAGAGATCGTGTGTATATATATTGGGCTCACGGGTTACTTACCACAAAACATTGACGACTTGGTGCGAAACCCTGAAGATTCTCATTGGGCTTCGCTGATGCTGTCCTCGTTGCCTCGTACTGTTGCTCATCGTCAAAGTATATATGCTGCCGTGCCGTTGTGTACCGGTACTTCCCCACCAGCTCTTCGCTGGTCCCGGCCGGCAATTCAGAGATCAAGATAGGGTGCTCGCCGCCGTCGGCCTTGGTGACGACGACAGTGGGGTACTCAGCTCTACAAATGCAACACAGGTGGTTGTCGCGGAAGAAGCGGAGGTGCACTATGCATTTGGAGCACATCTCACAGTGGCCGCAAGGCCCGATCGATACCCAGTCCAGTTGCTCCATGCACACTGGCACTGCGCAGAAACTGCCTCCCGCACTTCTGGTGCTAGAATCGACGTTGATGACGTGACTGTTAGGTTAGATGCACGGTAAAATATTAGAGACATAATTTAACGTGAAAAAACCCTTGCAAAAAAAATCACCTTAAACAATCAATTATAATAGTTCAACAATTACATATATAGAGGTGTGGCTTAAATAGCCAAAAAAGTCTGAGTTGAAGCAGATTTAGACTATATACCTATTTAGATAAAACCAAAAGCTATGATAAGTAAAGATATCGAGTTATCTCTAATAGTGGTTGTGGTCGTTGCTGCCTTCCTCGTCGAGGCTTATGACGTGGTTGTGATCACCGTGGCCACTGAGATGTGCCATGCTTGCAAATTGAATAGACAATATCTGTGTCACTATTAGAAAATAGATATTCCCTTGTGCCTACAGACCATCATAAAATAGAAAAAAAACCATTAGGTTTTATTTTCCTAACAAAACCTCTCATCCCTAGCTGAAAAGAAAAATTAAATTTGTCTGACGCCTACCCTTCGACAAAATAAAACCTGACGGTATTACCCATCAGGGAAAAATGGATTTCCCTTGTGCGTGTTACTGCTAGGAAAAGTAACCATTACCTGTTAGAAAAATACATTTCGTTGATTATTCTATTACAGTCAGCAAAATTTAACTTAACGGTTTGTTACCTATCAATAAAATTTATTACCTTAATTGTTATATTCCCGTAAGGAAAATTTAATTTGATGGTTTATACCCATCAGCAAAACTTAAGTCCTTACTTACATTATTACTCTTAGGAAAGTAAACTTATTACTCTCAGGAAAGTAAACTTGACGGTTTTTACCCGTCAGCACAATAAAAGAGCATAACTTTTTGCAACAAAAATTACTTTTATAGCAACCAACTTGGTAGCTTCAACATTAATATATGTAAATCATATACAACCATGCATCATCAATTGAACAACACATATCCATGCATCATCAATTGAAGGTGACGGTAGCCGGAGGAGGAAGAGACCGACGGAGAGGAGATGGAGGCAAGTGAAGGCGACGGTCGGGCTGGAGGGCCAACCGGCTGGAGCCGAGCTCGGGTGGCGCCAGCCTGGAGATAGAGAGGAGCAGAGAGAGAGAGAGAGGGAGGGGGGAGGAAGCAGATAAGGGAAAGGAAAAAGAAAGGGGAGAAGAGGAGGCCAAGAAGGAGTGCAGCTAGGAAAAGAATAAAAGAGGAGGACGGGAAAAAAGAAAGAAAAAAGAAAATGAAAGAAGAGAGGAGAAAAAGAAAGAAAAAAAAGGGAGGGGAGTGTCACCGAAATCTGGAAATTGTCCATGTTAAATAAACTCGATAAAAATCCGAGAAATGAACCCACCTAATCTAATATGCATCAACTAAAAGTTGTAAAAGTAAAAGTGATCGAAAACTTAAATAAAGAATTACAAGTATAATTAATATCAAAATATTGGGAGTGGTTGGGCACCATAAAATCTACAAAAATTCTACTAGCCACTAAAATGTGGCATTTATGTAATTTCAGGAATCAACTCCAATCCGATCGTTGATCCTCAACAACCATCGGGCAAGGACGAATATGTGTACCAAATTCAAGTCAAGTTTCCCCTTGTCCATATTTGAGAAATTGTTTTCAAATGATTTTGTATTTATTTAAGCTATCATCAATACATGAGAAAATATATTTTAAAGCAAAACCTCAATTCGGAGGCGGTTGGAAGGATGGTTGTGATAATAACTATTGTGGCAGTGGTTTGGTATGGTGATGTAGAATGAAAATTGATGTTGAGGCAGTGTGTATCTCGTGGAGTTGTTGACATGGCTCATCCATCGAGAAGGGCAGATGATGTATTTATTTGTATGGTGGGTAGATGGCACCGATGAGAAAGATTGTCATGCCGGTGGGGCTCTCTACATAGGCTATAATATAAGGTCAAAAACTACACTCGGACGGTGAGTCGTAATTACAGTACTAGCCATAGTGTGTAAAATCGGTCAGAAAAAATTGTCTTATGAAGGTATTGTGATCTCCACATTGGGTAAGAATAGATAACTAGGAAGTGTGAAACTGGAAAATGCCGAAAAGGCCCATTGAGGGACTCAAAATCAGCTGCGGTTGATTCAGACACTATATTTAAAGTCTGGGATAGAGTATCTCCGATATCAGGTAGGAGTGCAACTGGCATGCTATTAGTAGGTGGAGAACGTTAGGGAAGGACACCATGGCTCGTCAGTATGCCAGAGTTGGAGATTTAATACTGGATTAGTGATAAATATTTTGGGGCTTCACAGAATAGGGTTACTATGGGTAAAATGGTACAAACCTGCGAATAGTCAAATCATAAATTCGTGCCTATCTCCTAGATTGGAGGCTACGAAAGCTAAGTGTCTCATATATGAGTGCTAGTAGAATCTTTTATACTTAAAATACTCAACCTTAAAAAAACAAAAAACCTAATTTCGGTGAAAATGGATTTTGAGGTAAGGAGTGTGTGTTGGATGGTTATGATATAAACTCATGTACGCATTTGCTATTAATGCTTGCTGCGTATTTTTGTACTCACCTTTGCTTAACTCTCTCTTTGCTTAGAACTGAGCAATATGGATCCACCAACGAGTAATGGGTGAAGGATTACCCACTAGGTCAGGGTAACAAGGCGACGAAGGACCACTAGGAGGACTGAGTGGAGTAATGGACCGTACGGTGACTGTTAATCCATTAAGTACCTATTTACTATGTAAATTAATTATAAACATGATATGTACATTATGTAAGACTTGGTAAATATGGACCTGTAACATGCGTGACAATGGATTGTAATATGTTCCATTTCAGTCTCTAATTATTATTCTGCTGCAACACTCTGAATATGATGTATTATCTAATAAAATATCAGGTGTGCTTGATATTTTGTTAACTAATATACCGAGATTTATGTAATTATCTCAGAATAATGACGATGTTATTATTCAGCCTAGAGCCCCCAACAAGCTTGACAGTACTACAAGAACGTGCAAAGCCACGACCTGCTCTTCACGTTGGACGCTGCGCTCCTGACGTCGTCGGATACAAGCTCGCTGGTGCATGCGTTCCAACTCGGACAACGAGAAACTGCGGGAGGAAAAGTTAAGGCGGCGATGGTGAAGATGGGCGCCGTCGAGGTCAATACCAGCGCCAACGGCGATATCAGGAAGAGCTGCCGTTTCGTCAACAAGCACTAGACCGGTTGATCGGACTGATGGACACCGCTTGACGATTGACACTGCGACTAAGCTCGCACTTTTGTCCGCTATTTAATTTGGATGTTCTGTTCATTCTTTTGTTTGGCTTGCATTGTAATTTTTCTTGTTGTACTACATACCTTTTCTTTACAACTGTTTTACTATTGTTTGGAGTTCCTTCATGTTAACAAAATCTGCATAATCACCCATCAGCTTTTTAGAGAATCAGAATATGTACAATTAAAATCTATCCCCAAACAAGATCTCCCTCTTAATATAAGTTGTACAAATTTTAAAGCAAATAAAAAGATAAATAATAACCATCTACTTTCACTCGTACATCAATATTTATACAATTTAATAAAAAAAATAGATAGAAGTATCCATGTCATGTTCCGCGACTGCTGTTCACATCGGACGCCGCGCTAACCTGGAATACGAGAACGCGTTCGTGCAAGAGCGGTGGTTGGAGAGGTTCAAGGTAGCATCGATCAACACTGGCGACAATGGCGAGATCAGGGCCAACAGCCGCGTCCTCAACGAGCCAAACTCCAAACAGAGGATCGCGTGGCGTGCCATACCACTTCTTTTCTCAATAGAAGTAAGACGTTCACACGACCACACACCTCCTGCGAACAGTACCATCGTATATACAAGTGCGTTTCCGTAGCATATGCTGAAACAGAAAGAGACCGAAGATAAATATGTAAATCTTATAACATTTCTAATATATATATATATATATATAATTTAAACATTATAGGTATAATGATACAGGCACGACTTCCCTACTCGACAACCTTTTATGATTTTTTTCCATGTGATCTATTCTGTGATAGTCTTTATTTATCACTGTGTCTACTGGATGTGATTCATTTTATGGGCGAGGAGGGATTCGAACCTCCGACACCGTGATCGCTTTTGTAGAGATTTGAAAAGACCTCAGTAGACATCCCATGTCCAGTTTCATTTGAAGTTGCTGGGGTCCAAACGAGCATTAGGTTTGAATTGCCGTCTCTTTCTGTCTTTCATTTGAATTCTAGGGCAGGGATGTGGGTATCACTACTATTGATTAACAGATAGACAAACGTGTTTTTAGCCCCAAAGGAAGTACTAAAGGACCCTATCATATTTCTTGTATCTTCTGTAGAGTGGGTTGGGGTTATGACGGCTATCGCTATAGCACACTCCGAAGATGAATAAGTTAATGTTTTTGAAGGACTATGTGGAGGTCCATCCATGTTTGTGATGAGTATTTGACTTTATTTGAGCAAGGTGTGCTCAAGTTTGAGTTTGATTTGGATTGTTTTTCGAGCTAGAGCAATTTGAGTTACTGGTTGGAGACCAGTCGTTCGACCCCGAGTGGTCGGGTCGTCCGACCTAAGTGGTCGGGGCTTTGGCTGGATGGAGACCAGTCGTCCGACCCCGAGTGGTCGGGTCGTCCGACCGAGAGGTCCGGCTTTGGTGGTCGGAGACCACCGTCCGACCCCCCGAGTGGTTGGGTCGTCCGACCTTGAGTGGTCGGGATGGAGACCAGTGGTCAGACCATGGTTGATCGGGATGGAGACCAGTGGTCAGACCATGGTTGGTCGGGATGGAGACCAGTGGTCAAACCACGTGTGGTCGGGGTTACGCTGGTCAGCATAGTGTATATCTTTCTGTTGAGATGGATATGTGTTGTTGGACCTTGCTATGTGATGTGGTTTCCTTGTCTATGATGGTTGCGGACTTTGGAGCTAGGTCATGGTGAGGCGAAGGGATCGTGACTAGGCCGGGAGAGCCGAGGTCCGGATGATCAAGGTGTCGCCAAAGATGACTGAGGCAGTGGAGTAGCTGCAAGCCAAGAAGACAAAGGAATGGATGAGATGCTAACTTGGAGCCGCTCGATCTAGGAGGACCGTTGGATCGCGGTCAGGAAGATAGAGTAGCGGGTCAAGTTAGTGTGAGTTGAAAAGCATGCAAAACCCGTTGTGTTGTTGGGTTTCGGGTGAGCCCATGCATAGCTTTGTAAGTGGGTAAAATCTCAGCCCTTGATGGAGTGCTCTAGGGTTTAGAGGCTCATCCAAGGGTGGTAGGTGTTCTAAGCCCGCTATGAATAGACAGGAGAGGGGTGTCTCCTTGGGGTGGCGGTGAGGAAAGTGTACGTGAGTAGTTGAGAGTTGTTGAGAGTGATGTGTAAGGATCAAATCCTGGCTCTTGGATGTTGGCTTAGGATTGAAGCAGACATCCAAAGGTGGGAATTGATCCTGTGTCACTATAAATAGAGGGTAGGGCAGCCTCCCCTCTTTGAAGGTTCTGAGGTTTTTGCTGCTCATTTGAGTTTTGCCCACTTTGTTGTGAGGCTTTGTAAACCTCCTTTCCAGAAATGAAATGTTCTTCATTTATGTTCTTGTTTCATTTCCCTTACGTATTTACATTACGCACTTAAATTCTGTTATCTAAATTCCGCATTTACTTACTTGCAATTTACTTTACGTAATTTGGATTTGCCTTATCTCCTTCTACATGCTATTGAGTCTTTGTTGAAATTCATGATTGATGAACTCTTCTCTGGATTCGGTGCTTTCAATCATCTAGGCAATCCTTGCGTTCTTGTTGCAAGTTTGTAAATCTGTGTGTTCTTAAAGTGCGTAAACGTGTGACTTGCAATTCTTTAATCTTGATTGGCTTCTGGTTCTTGTTGCCAAGGATGAGAGATTGCTGGATGAATCTTCTATAGATCATATCCCAATCATCTAGTCAATCTACAACCTCTTCTATTCAGTTTTGCAAGAAACCAATTTCTATGCCTAGTTTTCAGATAGTGTTTCTATTTGAAGGGTTGTTTCTCCGTGTACTTACTTGATGTGATTTGTGGAGAGTCATCCAAGGATATTCTGACCATCAACTCCCACCAGCAAGTTAGGGGTGAAGTCTGTGTTCGTGACTCTGTTTTTGGTGTTGCATTTGTTAAACTGAAAAGAGACGGAACCTTGGTATCAATTCCTTCGATTGATGATTGAAATAGGTTCCTGACATCCTTAGGGAGGTGCACACTTATTTTCACTATTTTTGGATCAGCCGATCAAAAGTTACATAGATTTCTGTTTTTAAGATCGTGCTGATTTTACTGTTCACTCGAACATTATTCACCCGAGTACTGTTCATCCGACCACTTTAGGTCGGGAGTACTGTTCATCCGGCCACTTCAGGTCGAGAGTACTGTTCATCCGACCAATGCTGGTCGGGGGGTACTGTTCACCCGGACACTATTCGCACGAGTACTGTTCATCCGACCACTTCAGGTCGGGAGTAATGTTCATACGACCACTTCAGGTCGGGAGTACTGTTCATCCGACCAGTGCTGGTCGGGGGGCACTGTTCACCTGAACACTATTCATCACGAGTACTGTTCATCCGACCTCTGTAGGTCGGGGGTACTGTTTATCCGACCAGAGATACCCGACCAGTGCAGTTTCTTTCTGGTCTTTTGGTGGTTTGAATTCTAGGAGGAGAGTTTATTCGAAAATTTTATTTGACTCCTATTCACCCTCCCTCTAGTCGCCTTTTTCGATCTTTCAGTTTTACTATATCTCTTTTTGTATTTTTCGAGGGATCGGAATTCCTAGTAAAAAAATCATGGATCTCATAGGATTCGGGCGGTCGGGGGAGGGCCCACCAAGTAGACGAACGGTTGGAACTTTCTTAGGATTAGACAAAAGGGTTCGCAAATAAAAACTCTATAGAATACGACCTTTAATCAAATGCAGACATAAGGAGCCTGCCCTGTTCACGGCAAGGAGTGAATCACTACGTCAAGAGATGATTCCCTTTACCATACCATCTTAAATGGCCATACGGCTAAGGCCGATGATAAGAACTAGTCAGGGTCACACGCTACGCTACGTCGTGCAAAATTTCATCGCGCGACACTACGCCGCGTAAAATTTGGTCCAACGGACATTTTTGAAATTTTTTTGCATAATTTCGGTTTTTTTGTTTTTTAAAAAAATTAGGCTGTAGAAGTCTTCCACGAATTTGTAGAATTTTTTTTGGAGAAAACCGCGGAGAGAACTAAACGTAATTTCGGTTTTTTTGTGTTTTTAAAAGAAATAGGTCGTTAGGACCCGTTGACGAATCTGTGGACTGTTATAAAGCATCTGCGAATCTGTGGGTTTTTTTTTTGAGAAAACTGCAAAGGGACCTAAACGTAATTTTGTTTTTCTTCAGGACCTGAATATAAACCGCGGAGGGACATAAACGTAATTTTTGGTTTTTTCATATCCTTTCTATTAAAAACCGACGAAAGATCTAAATGTAATTTCAAATTTTTCGAAGAAACTTTCCGCGAAGAAGATGACGTGGCGGGCATGATTGGCCGGCAATCCTCTCCGGTAGTATACATATACTAGATGAATATGCGCGGCGGCACGCCGCGCACTTGCACTGCGATGTCGCGCAAGGGTGAGTTTCCGAGTAATCAGTGAAATTTCAACGTATCAGTAGTATTGTCAGAATTCTTAAAAATTACACAAGTTTGATCATGCTTGAAAATTTTTATGGTAGCTTAGACATGCTCTCATATTTTTTAAAAATTGCAAAATTTTGATTATAATCTGAAATTTTTATGGTAGCCTAGGCATGCTTACAGAACCCTTCTCAAAAAGTTTGAAAATTCAAATTCGTTTGATGGCACTGGAAAAACAAAAGTAGCGAAATTTAAATGGATTAAGAATTTCTAAAATCGCACAAATTTAATCATGGTCCAATTCTTATGGTAGCTTATGCATGCTCTGAGGACCGTTATCAAAAAGTTCAACATGATTTATTATCTCAATTAAATCAGTGGAGTTGATACGAATGCATTAGTAGCATTGTCGGAATTTTGGAAAATTGTATAAGTTTGATCATGAATCGAATTTTTTATGGTAGCTTAGGCATGCTCTGAGGACCGTTATCAAAAAGTTTAAAATATTTATAACAATATTTGATAGCTCAATTAAATTAGGGAAAATTATCTCAATCGGTGAAAGGATCTGAACGTAATTACGAATATTTTAGAGGGACTTCACAGAGGAAGGACACGTGGGCACGGTCTCCTGCTGGGAAAGCTCCCAAATTTAATATAGGTAGTACTAGGTATGTCTACGCGGCCTAGCTGGGCGAAGAAAAGTATCGTAGAAAAAAGCTAAGATTTTTTTTTGAGCGCACTAGCGTAGAGAGCCGAGCTAGGCGAAGAATTTGAGGTATTTCAAAGGGTTTTTCTGACGGAAGAAAAGAATTGCTAAAAAAAATACAAGAAGTTTGAAGGGGCTAATGGGAAAAACTGATATACATGTAATCTTCTAGGTATTTCACATCAAAAACGCTGCGGGAAAAAAACTGTGCCAGACGGTAATAATTTTTGAGAAACAAGCTGCGAACGATAGTAACTAAATTCGAAAGTTTTGAGCCGAGGAAAAGACGCATGGACAATATCTTCCTGAAGTTCCTGATCGCGAGCAGAGGAAAAACTAAGAGAATTCTGACTGGCTTATGATGAGAAGAAAAGGAAACAGATCCTGGCCGAAGAAAAGAATCGCAGAAAAAATCTAAGAATTTTTTGGAGCGCACCAGCGCAGAGAACCGAGGTACGCACTATCGCATAGAACCGAGCTAGACGTAGAATTTGAGGCATTTCGAAGGGTTTTTCTGACGGAAGAAAAGAATTGCTAAAAAAATATAAGAAATTTAGAGGGGCTAATGGAAAAAAATATACATCAGTAATTTTGTAGGTATTTCACGGCAAAAACACTGCGGGGAAAAAATTGTGCAGGACGGTAATAATTTTTTAGAAACAAGATACAAACCTAAGTAATTAAATTCGAAAGTTTTGAGCCAAGGAAAAGACGCGTGGACAATATCTTTCTGAAGTTCCTGATCACGAGCAGAGGAAAAACTAAGAGAATTCTAGCTGGCTTACAATGAAAAAAAGGAAACAGATCCTGGCCGAAGAAAAGAATCGCAAGAAAAATCTAAGAATTTTTTACAGCGCACAATCGCAGAGAACCGAGCTAGACATAGAATTTGAGGTATTTTGTAGGATTTTTCTGACAACTTAAAAGAAGTTTTTTTGGGGTTTTGGTGGCAAAAAACCGCACCTAGATGTTAAAAAAGTTGCGCTAAGAAGGCAAAAGCTGTGGAACTTTTTGGGGGGCTTATGGCATAAAAAACGTACTGAAATGTAATTTCTGAGGAGCCTTGCATAAAAATGCATTGAAACGTAATTTCTGAGGAGCATTGCGCATGATTTTAGAACTCTCGACGATTCCTAGAGGGAATCTTTTGTGGGAAAAAGGAAAAAATCTGAATTTTTCGGATTGCAACTCAAAGGTAGATTAGAATAAAGATTAAAACGCTAATGATTTGAAATTCTCCGAGCTGAAATTTTCCTAACTGAAAGATCTCATTTGAATTTTCTCGAGTTGAAATTTTCCCAGCTGAAAGTTTTGCAAGTTGAAATTTTGCTGAACTGATATTTTCCCAGCTAAAAGTTTTGCAAGCTGAAATTTCGCTGAAAATTTCGTCTCGAAAATTTTTCACGGGTTGAATCTTGCAGTCGCTTTTTTTTGTTACAAACGTCCACGAGTTGAATCTTCTAGTCGCCTCTTTTTTTACAACAAGGAAACGGCGGGAAGTTGAGTCTTCTAGTCGCCTCTTTTTTTTACAGCAAGGAGACGGCGGGAAACACGGCTAAAAAACAAGTGCGGGAACGCGCAGCAAAAAAACCGAGCGCGGGAAGCTTGGGCGCCCATGCGGCCGCACATGCTGACGCGTCGCTCCCAAAAATGTTCGCTACAGCAACGTGCGTGAGGCGGGATCGAACGCGCGACGGCCAGTTGCAACCGAGAGCACTCACCACCGCGACACACCCCAGACTCACAGGCAGAGCGCAGCAAAACAGCTGAACATGGCATGGCCGCGAGCCACGTGGGCAAACGATGAGCCGGCCGTACATACGAGAGCTCGTTTCACTGTGCAACACGCGACGTGGTCGTCGGCAGCGCGGCCACGAGGGCCAAACGGCGACGTGGACGCCCTGCGAAGCCGGCAAAACTCCAGGCTTTAATATAGGCACGTATAAGCAAATGCTAGCATTTCTTTTTTTTCTTCGAGAAACATACTAGTATAATGCACGTGTCGCACGGCATGTTATTGTATTTTTCACGGTGTTGTTTTGGAGATTTTTTTCCCGATTTTCTTTTCCCCTTTTTTTTGTGAAACGAAAGATTTTCTTCTTGTTGCACTCGCCCTGTAATTTTTGTTGAAGTTAATTATTAAGAAGGTAAGCTTAAGTCTAAGTGTTTGTGCGAGTCTGGTCTTCAAGTTTGTACATGCGCTCCGCTTTGCAATATATAGGCCCGCCTAGAGGTGGGCACTGGGCCGAGCTATTTTAGGCCGATCCGAGACACGCTCGGTATAGCACGTCACTGTTTCAAAAGGGCCAAGCCGGTTCGTTACGGTTGCCCGGGCCGTGCCGGGCCTGCCAATCGAGCACGATGGGCGGCCCGGCCCGGTCCGGCACGACAGTTTGGGCCGTGCTCGGGCTGGCACGGCCTCGCACCATGGCCACCTCGTCTGCGGCAACCTCCCGTATGTGTTACCTTGCCTTTGTCATCACTCCCCGGACCCCAAGCAGCAGCAGCCACACAACGCAGCAACAGCGCCACGCGGCGGGGAAGTGGGCGGTGGTGTCCAGCGTGGGGAGGGAAGCGCCGTCGTGGGGAGGGCAGTGGGGACGGGCTACCGAGGTGGGGAGGGGAGATAGAAGGAGGCGAGGCGTGGGCTATGTGAAGGGAGAGGGAGGGCGTGGGGAGGGAGACGACATGGCCGCACCGGCCCCACTCATCCCACCGCGTACCTGGTCGTGGTCGTCATGGCCACACCGGCCCCACCCGTCCCACCGCAGCCTCGTAGTGCTCGTGTAGTCGTGTGGACGCGCCCACCGTGGACCTGCGTCCCGAGTCCCGACGCCTCGACTCCTCCCATGCGGTCGCTCCGCCTAACGCTCAGCTGCTCCGCCTCACTCCTCCTGCACAGCCGCTCCTCCTCCCGTGGTGCTGCCGCTCCGCCTCCCGCGCGGCACTCCGCCTCCCGTGCCGTGGCCGCCTCGCCTCTCGGGCTTCTCACCTCCCACACCGCATCGCGTCCACCTCGGCAGGTGAGTAGAGGAGGAGAGCTCGAGTGCTCGACCCGTGCCGGTGGGAGAAGAGAGGGGAGGCGCTGGTGAGGCAGTAGGGAGGCGAGACGGGAGCGGGGAAGACGAGGCAGAGGGGAGGTGGGAGCCGGGCAGAGGGACCGAGGGAGGTAGGCCGTGGGCGCGGCTAGCTCGAGGGAAAAGGGGAGAGAGAGTATGCAGGGAGCCAAGGACAATACATGTGATGGTGTAATGTACTCATGCATACGAATGTGCATGTATTGCCATTTAGTATGCACTAATCGATTGTTTATTTTTTTATTATATATATGTTCGTAACGTGCACTGGTCGATGTCTTCCATAATATCCTACATCAATGCCGACTAGGCTATACATTCGTTGCATGCCGTAGCACCGTATGCACACACTACTGCAAGTAACTTCGGGTCCTTTCCTCTCATCGCAATAGTGTAAACGGGCCAGGCCTGGGTCGGCACGGTACAAAGCAGACACGAAGCTTAAATGGGCTGTGCCTGGACTCATCAAAGGTGAGCCAGGCCAACCCGGCACGGCACGGCGAGCACGACGGCGGTTTAGGCTCGAAGCACGATGGGCCCAAGCCGAACCGATCCGGCATGACGCCCACCTCTAGGCCCGCCCAAGCAGTGCAGGCCTGTGACCATACACAGACTGCTCCTGAACTTTGGATGTTTCCTTTTCTTCGCACTGGGATTTTTCGTATTAGCTGATGTTCTCTGCGTGCAAAGCAGAATCTGTCTCCCTCGGTACAAAGCGGGATAGACCAACTAAGAACAGGGCGGTAGACCGCCAGACCAACCGGCGATCAGCATCGTGGACGGCACAAAACCTGGTTCGCTCTTGGCCGTCTGGTGGCCGAGCTAGGGCGTGTTTGGGTTGGGTCGTTTTCAATCCTGCATTCAACAGATCTAGCGGCGACGATGCCACAAAGACGCCGCACGAGATGTCTCGAACATAAGCCGCATGAGCGCACGCATCTCCACGGACATGTCAGCACTTTTGCAACCCGCACTAGAAAAACATGCATACATGCCGAATCACTAGCAAAATTCAACGAAAGGTACCCCCTCCACTCCTCCGGGAGGAGTTACAAATATTTTTAATCCTCCGTTACAAATAGTTATCATTTTAGATCGATATCTCCATACCACTATATATAGTTTCCTCTGGTTACAAATAATTGTAATCCTCAGTTACAAATAGTTATCATTTTAATCGATATCTCCATCCCACTATAAATAGTTTTAGTTTTGATTAGTTGTCATCGTCAGGTTACAAATGATAACATCTCCCTCCTATTATAAATAGTTATCGTTTTGAACATGAACCTTTGACCACTAATTTTATTATAATATATTTATAAAATCAATAAAAATATAATATTATAAAAATTCTTTGAGATAAATCTACCGTAAGATTTCTATATATTCAATTTAAATATTTAAAAATATAGTATTTTTATATATTCAATTTAAATATTTAAAAAGATTGTGACGTGTTTAATAGCAGATATATCCAAAACGATAACCGTAATTGGCAAGGGAGTAGTACGGTACTGGTCCAAAGGTGGACTAGTTCACTCGTACATACTTCAGCTCCAAGAGTAGATGACATATTGCATAGTTCGTCGCCACCAGGACATAGACGACTTATGCGGCCTAAGTCAGTGCCGCGCACCACGCGCATACACATCAGTACAACTAGTCGACGCGATGCATGATCTAGACTTTGGTGAAGCGGAGGTAGCCCTTGTCGGAGGGCAGTTTGGCGGTCTCGAACCCCTGCGGGAACAGCTTCTTGGCCTCCTCGTCGGAGACGCCCGGCGGGATGACGACGCGGTCCCCCTGCTTCCAGTTCGCCGGGGTCGCCACCTTGTGCTTGGCCACCGTCAGCAGTGAGTCCACCGCCCGCACCACCTCGTCCATGTTCCGCCCCGTGCACGCCGGGTACAGGAAGCTCAGCTTCACCTGCAGGCACCGCATAACTTTGCAACTCGATTCATCTCGCATAATCCATGGCCATTAATTCATGCATGTACTTACCTTCTTGTCAGGGCCAACGATGTGGAGAGTACGAGAAGGGAGCTGGATCCCCTTGGAATCCTTCTCGTCCGGGTCGACCATGTTGAGTTGTTTGATCGCTTCGCGGTCCGGATCGGCCATGATCGGGTACGTCACGTGGCTCCCAGGCTAATTACATGCACACACAATGCAAAGCCAGATCAATCAGTAAACACACATACCCAAATCCAAATTAATTACTAGCTCGCAAAAATCAAATTGGAGATCACTCGATTATATATAGGCAGCACGGCCGCACCTTGTAGGCCTCGATGTCCTTGATCCACTCCTTGTGGGACTGCACGTCGTCGCAGGAGATGCCGAGCAGCTTCACGCCCCTCTTCTCGAACTCCTTTTGGTAGTTCGCCATGGCCGCCATCTCCGTCGTGCAAACCGGGGTGAAATCAGCTGATGCACACAAGAGAAAAGGCGCAAAGCATATATGCTTTCACATGGACACAGCCCACAGCATCAAGAAACCAAAGCAATTCTGAGCAGCACGTACCGGGGTGGGAGAAGATGATTGCGTAGCCATTGCCGACGTAGTCGTGGATGCGGATCTTGCCACTGGTGGAGTCCAGCTCCAGGTTGGGGATGGTGTCTCCGATGGTGAGGCCCGGCATGATTTCGGTGAGCACTGAAAGCTACTACTGGCTATCGTCTAAAGCTTCTGCAAACGTCTCCAATGGAAGGCATTGGGAAGGGAAGGAGAGACATTTTATAGGAGAAATCAGTGAAGTGCTGCGTGTAGAAGTGGCACCAAGGCGCGGTGCATGGGGGCCACGTAGTTGGCCTCGTGGCAGCCTGTTCTAGCGATTTGCGTTCAATGCATTTGACCTGAGCTCCCCACTATAGGGCTAGCCCGAAGCACAGTACAAGCCTTGTCCAAAATTGTTTTCCTTCGATCCAATCCAGGTCTGGGCTTAGATCCAGGTCAAAGTATTCGGGAGCTCGTGAGCCGTGACCTATCTAGACTAGACCAGAGCATTTACAAAAGAATAGATGGGCCGCCGCCGCCGACATCCGTGTGCAGCACCGTTGTGTCCGCTCTACTGTCGATCTGCGTGGCGGTGGAACTTGCACGCCAGGAGGTGCCCTGCCTTGAGCCAGATGGATGCCTGCAGCGGCAAGGAGAGAGGAGATTTGGGGATGTCGACGGCAGAGCCTGTTGATGCGGCGGAGCTAGCGACCGGTGTTGCAGGTGATCCCAGAGGGCGAGGGTAGTATCGAGCTTAGGTGTAGATGCTGGCGAAGAAATCAAGAATCCCAAGTGGATACAGACATGGATTGGAACTGGGATTGGTTCCTATGTTTCGTTGTTCCTTTCTTCTTGCTCTTTTTCTTGCTTCTTTGTTTTTTTTTTTCTGTTTTTCTTTTACCTTTTTTTAGGCGATGGTTGCTGCGAAAAGGGATACCAAATCACCACTACACATTTAGCGACAACAACTCTATTTTTATCAGCTCGACGACTTCACCGGCGCCGTCTACAAAGGCAGCCTCTTTGGCCACTACGACTTCGTGCAACTCGAGTCCATGCGCGCCAGTAGCTCCTCGATCGCCTCTAGAGGCCCGCTAGCGCCGTGCTCGTCGCCCTCCGCGCGTGCCAGGAGGCCATGCTGCAAGGCGACAAGCTGGCCGCCGAGGATTCTGCTGTGGCGAAAAAGTGAACAGACGAGGTCTCACCTACTGTTTGCACCAAGATTTAGTAGGTATAATCAAAATCGGTAGATTTAAATCAACAGGATATAGCCGGTGTTTAACTCGAAAAGATTTAAGAATATTTAGTAACTGCAAATATTGGAGGAAAGACCGACCGGATTGAGGCCGATATGAATTGTGTTCTGCAACGTATTGTAATAGGACTCGATTGGCCGATAGGTATAAAAGATAGACACGGACAGGCTAAAAACAACAGCAATCAAATCAATCAGCCTGCATTATTCTTTCGTTTGCTTTCCGTCGACTAGGAGTAGTTTTGTAAACTAGATTCTCCTGTAACTCGATTTGATCAATAAAGTTGCGCATTGTCGATTGTTGATCATCTTTTGTTACGCCAATCAGGTTCGATTTTATCTGATTTTGTTGCGCATCGCCTTTTTCAGAGTCGATCTGCCTTTATCCTCTAATTAGCCATAATCGGTTAATTAGACTTATCTTTACTTTTGATTTGATCGGCTTTTAGCTGGTTAGATCCAAGCCGATTGTCTCGTAGGGTCGGCTTTGAGCAAATTTCGCGTTTTTCTTACCGATTGCAGGATCAAATCGGTTGGCATATCACGAACCAACTTAAACCCGGTGTTCGTCTGGTGTGTTGTAGTCAATAAACCTTACATCAAGTTTTTTACGCCAACACCTATGTTATTGAGTCGCTGACTCAAAATTTAGTACAAAAATGCTAAGGTCCAAGTCCGGTCCAAGCCTAACCTAGATCTGGTCCAAATCATTACGAGTCCAAAATGATCCGATTCATATAGTACTAGTCAAATACCCATGCGTTGCAACCACCGATACACATTCTTAAATTAAAAATCAAATCATGTCGTGCATTTACAAAAAGAATTGCAATCTTAAGGTGTCACGGTGAGGGAGAAATAGGGGCCGAGGAAGTGGGTGTGGATGGAAAGTGAGATGTTGGTTTTCATTTTATTCACGAGAGGTGGAGAAGCATGTCACGATCCGTGGTATATGTGTCGACGTATTGCTTTTCTTGCAGACAAGGAGAGGAATGATGGACGATCGTCGTCAACTCGTATTTATATATTAGTAAAGATAAAGATAAAAATTTTGTACAGACTTGATCCAAAAGGCTACACCGATCAAGCCCATTAGCATCCAAGTACCCTGTCTGCCGAAGTGGCCGAGTCATCAGAGGCGGTTGCGAATTTCAACAATATTTTGGTTTCTGTGAAACTCGGAGGGGAATAAGATGGACCGTGCCGCCGTTCGGCCTAGTTAGTGGGAGTGGGCTGAACGTTCAATCGATGAGTGATTCCAGCCCATAAATGAACAGGACACCACCATCGTTTATTAGTTACATACAGCGACACAGCAGCAGTACAGCACAACACTACACTGCCAATGGATGGTGTGTGGTTTGCATGACCCTATCGGTTCTTGCCTGATGTTACAGGTTAACCAACCATTCTACATCAGGCAAAATCCAAGACATCCTGCCTTGAACTCAAAAAGTAACTTGACACAGAACTTTAGCTGACAATGGATAATGGATTCCACGCAAGCACATTGGTTTATTCAGCAACAAAACAAAACGTCTCCGACAACCGATACACCATTATTCTGAGTTCATCTATAAAAAAGGTCGCAGCGCCACATAACCATCGCGGTCACTGCCATTATTATTCAATAATCATCCTCACTGAAGCGGAAACACTGGTCAGTCCAAGTCGCAAGTGAGCCAGAGGGGCTCGTCAAACTGGCCCAGCGACTCCTCCCCGACGGGAGGGCCCAGCGACAGCGACTCCACTCCTAGCCCCGCGCTCGACGGGCCCCACACCGGCGTCCCGTTCTCGTAGGCGTTGCAGGTCAGCCTGACCAGGCCCGACCCGTCGAGCCGGCACACGTACAGGTCGCCGTACGGCTGGAACTGGTTCGGTGCCGAGATGGGCTCGGCCACGACGCTGCCCAGGTTGGCCGTGAAGAGCAGCCACTTGGAGTCCGGGCTGAAGCACACGTGGTTGATCCGCTCCTTGTCCGCCTCCGCGCTCCCGGGCGGCCCGGCCACGTGCACCCGCCGCAGGCCCGACCCGTCGGGGCGGACCAGGTAGATGCTGAACACGTTCGGGTTGGTCGGGTCGTGCCGGTTGGACGAGAACGCGATCAGGCCCCCGTCCGGCGACCAGCTCGGCATCGTGTCGATCCACTCGCCGTCGGTCAGCCTCCGGATCGTCCCGTCGCCGCCGTCCTCGCCGCGCGCCGCGTCGACGATGTAGAGGTTCTTGTGCCCCGTGCGGCCGGACCGGAAGACGAGCCACCGCCCGCACGGCGACACCGCCGGGAACGCGTCGTTGCCGGCCTCCGGGCGGGTGAGCACTGTCAGCGTGGCGCCGACCTCTTCGCGGCCGTCCGTGAGCTCGCTCTGGTCAAACTGGACGCGCGCGATCCGGACCGTCGCTTTGTGGGTCTCGAAGATGGGGCCCATGGATGTGAACACGACCCCACTTTCAGTGGGGCTCCAGGTGGTGTAGAACAGGCTGGGCTCCTTGGAGAGCTCCCACCGCTTCGAGCCGTCGGATCGGAGGATCCTGAGCCCCGGCGTCTTGAAGAAGTCGCCGTTGATTGCAAGTTGCTTCGCGTCCGGCGAGAACGACGGGAAGCTGCCGTTCACACGGAGCATCCGGATGGAGCTCACGGGGCTCCGCACTTGCTGCAGGTGGGGCACCACCGAGTCGCCCGGCGCGCCCGCGCCGCGGAAGCGGTGGTACCCGAGCTGGCCGCCCGACTGCGAGAAGAAGGGGTTGTAGTGGTGCAGCTCCGGGTTGAGGAGCTCGGTCAGGGGGGAGAATTGCTCCGTCTCAAGGTCGAACAGCTCGATGTGGCGCTGCGCCCGCCCCTTCCGCCGCGTCGCCACTGCGATCCAGCGGCCTCTGCCGCTGCCCGCCGCGGCGGGGGTGAAGCAGTGCACACCCGGCGGCGTCACGCGCCTCTCGGCGCCGGAGGGCTCGAGGGTCTGCAGCGAGATGTCCACCCGGAAGACGCTCCACCACCCGTCATCGGCGACGCGGTGGAAGAAGAGCGTGTCCTCCCCGTGCCAGGTCGGCCACCCGCCCCGCGCGGCGGCGACGACACGGCGGGCGGGGTCGGTGGCCCGGAAGACGGCGACCTCCGTCTCGAGCACGCGGAAGTCGAACTCCCAGGGCCTGTCACCGTACGACGCGACGGCGACGAGTTCGCCCGAGGAGGACACGGCGGGGCTCATATCCACCACGCCCTTGGGCGTGACCCTCAACGTCTCCTTGGTGCCCAGGTCCGTCGCGTACACGGCTGCCCAGCTCCTGAACGGCACGGGCGGCTTCTCGTGGGCGGAGACGAAATACACCCTCCCGTTCTTCACCGTCGGGCGGTCGTGGAACAGGCTCCCCTCAATAGTCGGCAGCGGTTCGGTGCGCTCAGACCCCGGCCGGCACAGGAACAGACCGGCCGAGCCGGTTCGCTCAGACACGAAGGCGACGGCCTCCCCGCCGTCGTCCGCGAACTGGGCGTTGAAATTGACGGACACGCCGTCCGTGTGGCGGTGCTCGGCCAACCCCGAGGCGGAGACATCATCCGGGGACGGCGGCACGGCGACGGAAAAGACGTCGAAGCCGAAGTTGGTGACGCCGACGGAGGCGAAGACGATTGTGCCGGTGGGCTCCATCGGGAAGTGGCTCTGTTGTTGTGCACTTGTGCTTGCGAGTGGTGGTCTGCCAGTTGAGGTGTGTGCGCGGAGCGTGGGGTATTTGTAGGTTCGCGGTGGGATGGGTCGCTGTCAGTTGGGCCCACGTGTGATCGTTATCTTCTTGAACTGGAGGGTAGTGTGGGCTGTTGGAGTGGTTGTCGGGTCACCCCACTCCATGACTCTTGCGGTGTGCATGCGGCGAGTGTGAACGAGCGCCCCACAAACGGAATCTGTGGAGCACGTAGGCGTACACAAGTCGATCACCCTTTAGTTAATTAGGAGACGTATCATCTGCATCTATTATATATTAAAAGATCATCATAGATCTTTTAGAGTTTGCTAAAAAAATAAACAGGATAAAATTTTCAAAAAAAGTAAAATAGTTGGTCCTCAATTTGATGGACCCTAGCTAAGTTGAACTATAGTAATCATTAAAAGTTATTATTTAAAGAAAAATATTTAACTATTCATCTAGCGGAACCGAATTATAACAACTTAGTTTTTAAAAAAGAAGTTCAATGCCAAGTACAATAAAAATATAAAATCAACCCTTTGATTTTCGTACGAACTGCAAATTAAACCCATACATAGCTAAAATTTTGAGTAAAAATTATATTAAAATGAGTAGTTGGATTTGCATACAAATTCTAACTTAGAACTAATATTTAAAATACAATAAAAATTAATATAAATTCAAATGGAAAATAAAAGGAATTAGCAATGTGATTTTTATTCTAAAATCCAGAATAAAATTAGATGAAATTAACAAATTGGATTTGTAAACGAATTCTAACCTACAACTGAAATTCAAAATTAAAGAAACAATAACAACAAAACTAACAGAAATCTGCAATGAAAAACAAAAAAGTAGGATTTTGTACGAATTCCAAAGTAAAACTAAAAAAATCTATAAGAAGCACAATCCAAAAAATATGAAACTTTAGAGTAAAAATAAAATAAAGTTAGTGATTGTTTTTAATTCCATACTGAGTGAAAAAGTAAAAAAGATTATTTTTTATTCAGAATTAAAAGTCCTTAAATATGCTAATTAGGGAGAAAAATAAAAAATAATCTGATTGTATATATAAATTAGGAATTGAAATCTGTTATACAATAAAAGTCTATGGCAGGTAATTTACAATTGCTAAGAAAAAGAGAATATGGTAAAAATTCTCACAAATTTTTTTTGATCCTTTATTTGATGGATCTCCGTGAGATGGAATGATTGAGAAGGTGATTCATTGACTGATGTTCACTCGATTATACCGGTATGTATGTGCTATGTGATGCGTGTTATTAACATGTAGTATAGACAAGTATTGCAATAATGAAATAATGAGATGATACTGATATAAATAGAAAATGTTATGTCATACTATATTTACTTTTTTTTTTGCTATGCGAGTATTTGAGGAAAAAAATTAGTCACATGTGACAAATATTTGAAAACAGAGTAGGTATTTTTCTCTTATAATATATAATATTAAAATACCACAAATGGAGTTCTACAATGATCTATTTCTAAAAAGCAAAATCATACATACATACATACATACATACATACATATATATATATATATATAGTCATTTAAATATGCTTTAAAGATGATGACCGTGCAAGAGTGTCGTCCACCTGGCTAATTTCGTACAAAAAAATATATTGTAGAACTATTTTAGTCTGAAGCATGAATTTCTTATCAGTCGTTCCAAAGACGCTTGTTATGCACGGTAAAGAGATTGGCTTATCTGGCACTGCCGTGGATTAGGAAGCACATTTTTTATTGCGTCGCGTGAGTAAAGTCCAGCGAAGTGCCATTCTAATATGCAATTCTACGAAGACCACAACCTGAGTGTACCTGACGTTAAAAGAGGGAATGTTCAATGTTTCGATCAAGTGTGAACTCAGATGGACAATTGGCAGAGTTGGCAGATTCGAATTCTTGGTCAAGGCATCGTCATACTGGTACGTGCCATGTTATGTGGAGCTTGTTTGCCAAGAAATTTTTCTATAATTGTGCACTTGCTGAGCTGGTTTTCCATGCGTGCCAAGAAACATTTCGTAATTGTGCACATGGAAAAGTTTTTTGCTTGCAATCTAGCATACGCGGACACATTAGCACTAGCGAAAGAAGACGGCCGTACTTCAATTATGCAGGCTTTATGAGATGTGAACACAGGTGTGCTGTTGGACTGGTTGGAAGATTCCATCCAATTTTGGTCAAAGGAAGATCATCCCACATGGAGTCATTCGCGCTCCTTAGACAAGAAATCGATCGTTTGTTTCAATTTCATTCGACATATTCGTGTAAATGAAAGAGATTAGAGCAAAAATTTCATACTCTCCGCGGATGATATTAGTAAGAAAATGTAGGCCTGTTTGGTCATATACTATGGTTTTCATGATTTGCCAAAGTTTTTTTTGTCAAATTTGCCTAAGTTTAGGTCATCAAAATTGAAGCTACACTTAACTTCACTAGTAAAATAAATTTTGCAATACTTTTTTAAGTCAATGATGCGTAGAATCTGGATAGCAAGAAAGAACCTTTTCACGGGTGTAACTATAAACCAATCGAACGTCTAACTCAGTCAAACTTGTTACTTGATATGTGATAAAGTATGGCAAAATTTGGCTAGAACCAAAACAGTTCCATAGTTTTTTCTTCTTGAGGCGAAGCAAGAAAAATTATTTAGGCCCCCAACTGTGGCCTTAGGCCTAATATTTAAGCTAGTCCGAACTGCGAAGGTCCGACCCAAGCTGGGGGGACGATTGGTATTCAGACCAGAAAGCTCCGGCGGTTAGTCTAATACTGGCCCGGTGGAGAGTTTAAGCCTGGGGTGGCTGACCATCCCAATTCCTCACCCCACCCCTTCTCTCTGAAATAAACGAATTGAATCTCTTTTTTGATGTAAAAATATTAAAAGTTTTATCCGCGTAAAATCCAGAAATTTGTTTGGAAAGACATACATGTTAGATCATCTTCAGTGCTCCACCATGAAAAGTACCACGTCAGCATGTACGGTTCTTGGAGGTGTTGCTAAGATCTTCGATCATTCATGTAGGCTCAACGTGAAACAATTCTTTTCCGAGTGAATTGGAGAGAGGTATTCGCGCTTGAAGCGATTGCCTTAGATCTTTTGGGCTTATCCTAAAACAACTAATATCCATTAGTGGGGGAGTGGCGGTAGTTTTAGCTAAGGTGGGACCCCTCTGGAGGTTGATATGTATTGGAGATGCTTACTAATGGGGTAATGAGATACCAAACCACAACCATCTTCATTTTTGCTGTTTGTTGGTCTCCTTCACTTTGAACCTTCTTCCTCACCTCGTCCATCGCCTATGGGCTATGGCTCATGGTACCACCGCCACTTGCCACTACTTTAACTTGAAACTAAGGGTCTGTTTATTTTTACTTTATATTCTCTAAAAGCTGATTATAGATTGTAGTTGTAGAGAAGCTGATTCTCCAAAAGATGGAATCCAAAAGCACATATGAAATGAATTGTGGATTCTAGTGTATATGGGTGGGCTGGATTGTGAGAATTAGATTGTTTGTTTTTTATTCTGCTTTTAAAACCAGAATTTAGAATCAAAAGCTAAAACAAACATGCCTTAAACTTGATAATCACTGATGAAGCCCTAGAAATGTAATTTGCTAGTTGGGATCTTCACTATACAATTGTTGGCTGCTAGGGGTTGTGTGTGTTGGGTAACTCTAGTTACTCTACATCGTCTCGTCGTATTGTTGTGAGCATATAGAGTGGAAGGAGGATTGTCGGTCTGTACCGGACTACATGAATATCTAACCGCTTGTGTGGATATTTTTAGAATAGTTTTTTTTTTGTTTTTAAATACGGTAATTAAACGGGTTTTTTCCCATGAGGAGCAAATTCCGAAAATGATACCCCCAATTTGTTTTGGTCATCGAAATGTGACTTCTACAAGGGAAAATGTAATTAACTGATCATGCAAAAGGAGTACAGACAGAATCTTCTTAATTAAGCACCAACGAGTCTGAGGCTCTGAGCATGCTAACGAACCTCATACATGTGCAGACAGATCACCGTTAACGAATCTAGAACAAAAGAAAACAACTTTCCTAATAACCAGCTCTTAACGACAGGAGCGGCCGAAAGTCTCAGTCAGATGGCCCAGAATCAGATCCACCCACCTGCTCACACGCACGCGCAGTTCAAATTTGAATTCGAGCGGAGAATCCCAAGTCCAGGAAGAGGAGAAGACCCCATTGGCCATTACTACTTACTAGTCCCCTCTACCACCCCGCTCCCACACACACTATCGCCACCACCTGAGCTCCACTCCACCTCACTCCACTACCACTGTTCCGTCCACCACCGCCTCCGCCATGGCCGCCCCCGGCGCCGGCGGCGGCCGTCGCGCCTCCACCTCCCGCTCCCGCCGCTCTGCCGCGGCGGAGTCCAACGAGAACGACGACCTCGCCGCCGCGCCCTCCTCCTCCTCCGCCGCGTTCGGCCCCGCCCAGCCGTTCTCGCTGCCCCCGAGGTCGCCCCTCGCGGCCATCGCTGATCCAGGCAGGAACCCACGGTCCGCGCCGGCGACGCCCAAGTCTCTGGCCGGCACGCCCAGGGCCTGCGCCGTGGGGTCTTGGGTCAGGGATCGGAGCTCCTCGATTGGGGCGGCGAGGAGGGTGTTTGATCTGCGGGATCTGGCGGTCACGGAGGTGCCCGTGGAGGTGCCGCACTTTGAGCTCGACGAGGACCCTGCGTTCTGGAAGGATCGCAATGTTCAGGTTGGTGTCCGTGGCCTAAACATGCGCACAGATTGTAGCGTTGAAATAATACACAAGTAGTCCAATTAAATTAGCAACCATCACAAATTCACAATAATGGCCTAGATGATGACCTAAGTTTCCTAGGATTGTGCCGGCTGAATTGCTCATATGATAGACTATACTTTAGTCTAACCATCCTGTATTGTTGATGCATTTTGAGCGCTTGTAATGCTTGTAGTTCTAGTGCGCCACTTGTAGTGGAGTGTATCATACTATCATGCCAACTGTGAGTTCTTATATTGTGGCTAAATTATATTTTGTATGCATTGGGTATCATGGTTCTGCAGCTAATATACCTAGATGTCGGTGCGATCTCTACAGGTGTTGATACGAATAAGGCCGATCAATGCCGTGGAGAGTGCTACGCATGGTCAAAAAAGATGTTTGATACAGGATAGCTCAAAGACATTGAGCTGGACAGGACATCCCGAAACAATGTTCACGTTTGACCATGTTGCATGTGAAACAATATCACAGGTCTCTA
This sequence comes from Otatea glauca, assembly GCA_036346275.1. Lineage (NCBI taxonomy): Eukaryota > Viridiplantae > Streptophyta > Magnoliopsida > Poales > Poaceae > Otatea > Otatea glauca. The sequence goes on along the minus strand of CM070724.1, from coordinate 46,249,318 downwards.
GCGTACTGCCACTTATTTAGATTTCTTCCCGGATCAGTCTTCCTTTAGCCTAAGCAATGTATTCTACAATGGTTTCAGGAAAAGCTGTTCAGGGTAGTTGGTCTACCAATGGTGGAGAACTGCATGTCTGGATACAATGGCTGTTTGTTTGCTTATGGTCAGGTACGACTAAGTTGCACATGTTTGTGCCTGTAGAAGAATTCGTGTGACATATACGTGGTAATGTACCTATCATTTTTACAGACGGGAAGTGGGAAAACTTACACAATGATGGGAGAGCTTAGTAAGTTGGACAATGAACTTAGCAAGGACTCTGGTTTGACGCCTCGCGTTTTCGAATATCTTTTTGCTCAGATAAAGGAGGTACGGTGTTTATATGTCAGATTTGGTAAACTGTTGTTAATGGATAGACCTAAATTATACATTTTTTGAAGGAAGAGGAGAGACGACGAGAGGACAAACTGAAATATATCTGCAAATGCTCTTTTCTGGAGATATACAATGAACAGATAACTGATCTACTTGAACCATCATCAACCAATCTTCAGGTAGTCTGTTTAGCACATGAGAATTGCATCCTATCGCATGTACTGAAGGTGAAATCTCACATGTAGTTTTCCTCTGTAGATCCGTGAAGATATAAAGAAAGGTGTGTATGTTGAGAACCTAATGGAATGCTATGTATCATCTGTTAAAGATGTTATGGTGTTATTGTTACAGGTGATAGAATCCTTTCTCTTCATTCTGTGTTCCATTGAATCTTAGGCACTATAATTGGTTTGTGATAATTTTAATGAACCTCCTAAAATGTTCTTCTAGGGGGTTGCAAATAGGAAAATGGCAGCAACAAACATGAATAGTGAGAGCAGCCGTTCACATAGTGTCTTTACTTGTGTCATTGAGAGCCATTGGGAAAGTGATTCAGTGACGCACCTCCGCTTTGGGAGGTTGAATTTGGTTGATCTTGCCGGTTCTGAGAGGTGAGTTACAGAATCAAGGTAAAAGACTTTTTTTTTTGTCTTCACAAATACTGACTGAATTCAAACTAGGCAGAAAAGCTCAGGTGCTGAAGGAGAACGCTTGAAAGAAGCTGCAAACATAAATAGATCCTTGTCAACTCTTGGGTAAATCTTGCTCTCAGAAAATATTCCATGACTTATGGTGTAGTTCATACTTTTTTTTTTGTCTTATGAGAAAAGAAAATAACCCCATGTGCAAAGTCTACCCAGTTGTGAAAATGTTGTAGTTTACCAATGCTAACTCAATGCTCATATTCGAATACTCGTGGAGTTTAGTATGGCACCACAAAATATCTAGATCCATGCATGTTAATTTGCATGATGTTAGCTATATTTTTCATTTTATAAAACCTGCTACATTTACGACTGGGTGAAGTGTACTGAATATACGTGATACTGGTATCCCTTTTTGGAAATGTACCACGTGTGGAAATTCATAAAATCTGCTAACCTTTATTACAAGGTTCTTTATTAATTATTATATTAGAATATACATGTATTTGGATACTAAGATTGATAATGTCATAGCATGAGAGATTCTATTGTAAGAAGCACTATTCACAGTGCTAACCCAGCTGTATACCATTTCAGGCTTGTTATCATGACTCTAGTGGATGTTGCAAATGGGAAAGGCCGTCATGTGCCCTATAGAGATTCAAGGCTTACATTTCTCCTCCAGGTTAAAATTCAGAATGAAAACAGCCTCCTCGATTTTTTATTCGCATTTGTCTCCATTGTTTTCTCCGGCTCACCATACCATCCTCTCTAGGATTCTCTAGGAGGGAACTCTAAAACAACAATTGTAGCCAACGTCAGCCCATCTATTTGGTACCCATATTCTGTACCTCCATTTGTAGTATTCAGTACTTTTTTTTTCTATATTCTTAATAGTATGCTTGACTCATAAATGAATTACCCTCTTGCAGTTCCTCCAATGAGACATTGAGTACCTTGAAGTTTGCCCAACGCGCAAAGCTGATTCAAAATAATGTACTTATATTTTAAGCATGTCAAAAGTTATAAGATACAGGAAATTTTCCTTGTTGACTCATTTGGGGATTTATCTATTTGTGCTAGGCAAAAGTAAACGAAGATGCTTCAGGAGATGTTATGGCTTTACAAAGACAGATAGAGGAATTAAAGGTTAAGCTTTATTGCAAAAACTCTCCTTTGGATTTTAGAGGTGATTTTTAGTTAAATCATGAAATATCTCTAACAGGATCAATTAACATGCTTGAGGAAGCAACAAAGTGTCCCTGGATCACCTAGCTTTCAGCTGCTAAATTCAGGCTCTGATAATGAATTCAATACTTTGTGCGGAGTAGACGATCAATCAGGCTGTGATCTGAATCTCCTAAAGCAGAAGGTCGTATGACATGATTTACTTTGTTGGTAATAAATAATGATTTACTCCCTCCGTTGATAAATATAAGGCGTATTTTGACTTTGCACAAGGATTAAGATTGTTGTGAAATTGAGAAAGGCATGAGAGGAAATGACTTACATATCCGTCTTAATTGTCTTGGAAGATGATAGATAATGAATAAATGCATATGGTTGAGAGAGAATAAATAGGGGTATAAATGGAAAGGCTCATTAAATCTACATGCATACCTTATATTTTTCAACAAGACCATTCAAACTATAGACCTTATATTTATCAACGGAGGGAGTACTGTATATCACTTTCAACCAATTACTCATATATCTAATAGCAGGTTAGCCATCTAGAAGATGTTTTGGTTGGGAGCCTTAGGAGAGAGAAATCAGCTGAGACGGATATCAGGAAGCTGGAAGCTGAAATAAAGCATCTGAACCGTTTGGTAATACTACATTCATTGCAGATGGTAGCTCAAGAAAAGAGCTAGTAATTACTCTTATATTTGCCAGAGCTGCAAAATCTAATCAGCTTCTTATATGGACAACTATTTCTGCTGTAGCAGTGTATGGTGTTTAAATTTTGAGTGATGGCAGTTATCTGTTTTGGCAGGTCAACCTGATGGAATCTGATGCCCAACGCTTGAGAGTGATGCTGAAACTTCGTGACGAAAAACTAAGAAGATTGCATTTGTTAGCTGATGATCTAGTATCATCCGATGGTTACTTGATGGATGAAAATGTTGCAATGTCGCAAGAGATTGAGCTACTGCAAGAACAAATCAATGAAAATCCTCAACTGACACAGTTTGCTTTGGAAAACAAGAGATTAATTGAGCAAGTTAGAACGTAATATCTCAATCTTACAATTTCATAGTCCTAATGATTTTAGTTTGTAGACAACACACTTCACACAGCAAGTTGGGATATTTTTTGTACTTGAATAAATTGTTTGTAGCTTATTCTACTATACTCATATACAGGCTCCAGAACTTCCACAAGCAAGGGGAGAGAGAGATGCTATTAACAGAGATATCTCTTTTGCGTAACCATGTATGTTCATCCTTCCCAAATCCTTTTTATGCTTGATTGAAGTCATAAAAAAATTTCTTCTCATCTTTTTCGGTTTCAACATGCTACTCTTATCTTATGTATGTGTAGTTCCTTCATATTCTTGAGCAGAAGTATGCAACGCCTCCTAAAAATAGAGAAGCTCAGGTGTGTTCTCATTTGGATTTAATTTTATTTCTGAAAGCACTTATTCTCGTGGATATTGTTCTCTCTTTTTTCCTGTTTCAAAAGAAGGCCAAATGCTTAGCCTAAATTAACAGAAGCAGTATTGTCATATCATAACATATATAACGAAAAATAGGATAATTGGAAGTAAAACTCAATTAACCTCAAGTCGTCAATGTGTAATGAAGATTGATGTGGGATACAATGCATTCAGGGTGGTGATATCAAGGAGCTAGACAATTGCAGGAAGGAGCTGGATGCATGCTTAGAAAATAATGTTCTGCTAGCACGGTAAGTATTTGCTTACACCAATCCTATCATCTGAATGTTGTTTTATGTTTACTAACATGAAGATGTTTTAGGCAATACTTTATTTGCAAAGCATGCTGTTATATGATGTTCTTCATTGCATTATAGGCATTCTCACTTTTCCATTAAAGTTAGATAGTGCATATTTTGTAATAAACTTGACTAAAGTATTTTTTTTTGGTTGAGGTTAGCTTGCCCTATCCTCTGCAATTCAATCCCAATGTACTTAATTGCCAGTGCCAACACTTACTGTGGGACTGATTATTTATTCTTCATCTATCTATATTTCTTAATTATCAGTAATTACTTTTGAGATTAACTGTTATTCTGTTAGTCTGTTACACACCTTACGTCTGCTTGTTTTTGAAATCTAAGTAATTGACAATAATGATTATTCACACTGTTTGCAGTGAAGTAAATAAGCTGCGCTGTGAACTGAAACAATACCAGAAGACTTGCACAAATCAAGTATGTATGGTATTTTCACAGCCTCCAGCAATTCTTTATGCTATTTGTTCTGGTCAGAATAACATTCAGCACTTGGATGCTCAAAACCATTCAGGTTGCCTCTGAGGCAGAGGAGAATTGTGTGATTCCAGGCATCACTCCAATGCAACATGTGAGATTTTTACTCATTTTCGATTTATACCCGATAACCATAGATATGCATGTGCTTTACAATTTTTCTGTTTTTCTTTTGTTTGAACTTCATGTCAGGATCAAGCAGGATGGGACTTTTCATATTTGGCATCAACTGATGTTGAAAAGCAGTTCATGGATGCTGGGATCACAAGTAATATTGTGGAATCACTTCAACTTGACCTACCTTCAGAAATTGATAGTGAAGACCAGGAGTCTCATTCTCATTTGCATATCTTTGATCCAGAAACATGTGATTTAAAGGATTCTACAAAAGTGCCAGAGTATGGTGGCGGATTGTCTCAATGCTACAGCTTGGCTCTTGGATCTTCACATAATGTACTTGACAAAGGCATTATTCTGAGTGGGCCCATGGAAGATGAGCACACATTGAATTTTCTACAGCATGATGAAACGAGTCAAGTACATGGAAAGGCACCAAAGATGGATATATGTTTGCATGACGAACCTTCACTGTGTCATCAAGAGACCGAAATAGCGAGCTCAACTAAACAGGTATTACAGGATGAGTTAGCACACCTTAAAAGCATAAATCAAGAGCTCAAAGAGAAGCTAGTTATTATGGCTGAAGAATGTACCAGGCTTACAGAGATCATTGTTGCCAAAGATGTAGAAATTGCCTCTTTGTCTGAGGAATGGGAGGCTGCAATTGTTGATCTAACAAGCTTTTTGACTGATGGTTGCAGATCCCTAGATGACGCATATCAGAATTTTGATAATATGATTAGTTCATTTCCTTACAGCAATAATTCTGTGAGTGAACATGTGGAGAAGGCTATGAAAGTTAGCATTGAGAAGGAAAAAATGATTTTCAGGCTTCAAATCGAGCTACAAGCTGCACAGCGAATGGGCAGAGAGGTGAAAGAAAAGTTGCACATTTTGAGAGGTGCAACTCTTGCTATCGCTGAAGCTCAGCAGTCAGATAGTGATGAAATTTCTCAGGAAGCACTAGAACTAGTAGATTTATTACGCCAAAAGGATTATATGGTACAAGAACTACAAAACAATGTGAAAAAGAAAAATTCCCTCTTCGTAGAAGCAGTAGAAGGGCATTCTCGTGATGAAGTTCTATTCCCTGACAAGTTGGATGACATAAGTGTGGAACAACCTCATAACGATGATGGATCAGCAGTCAATCAAGCTAACTACCAGGTATGCACCACGTTCTTTACTGTAGACACATACCTTGTTTGGATGAATGCACCTGATGTGAAAATAGTGGTATTGTTTGTGTAGACAACTTCATCTATTATAGGTGAAATGGAAGAAAGCCAGTAGGATTTCCCTAGTTAGTGAAAAGAAGCAAGACTATCCTTCAAACTTTCAATGTGAACTGTCCATTAGAGTCCATTAGCCAACTTCCTACATGTTCTTATGACTGTTATGAATAGCAATTGTATTCAACATGAGGCCAATGGGCCAGTATATATACATGTACAAGAGGGTATAGAAGGAAAGCCTATATTAGGCAATATCTATATAAGGCTAACAATCTCTATACAAGGCAACTATCAATCTCTTATATAAGGCAACAAGATACTATCTAACACCTCCCCTCAAACTCATGATGGATCAACAACACTGAGTTTGAAGAGATAAAAACTATGCTGAGCTCTAGTCTGTGTCTTCGTGAAGAAGTCTACCAACTGAAACTCTAAAGGCACATACTGAAGAGCCACAACCTGATTCTGTACCTGTGATCGCACGTAAGAAGAATCAACACCAATATGCTTGGTGAGCTCATACTTCACTGGATCTCGAGCAATGCTAATAGTACCTGTACTGTCAGATAAAAGAGGAGTTGGTGTAAAAATAGAAACACCAAAGTCTTCAAGTAGCCACTGTAGCCAAGTAACCTCTGTTGTTAAAAGAGCTATAGCTCGCATCTCAGTCTCAGCACTCAAACAGGAAACTACTGTCTGCTTCTTAGTCTTCCAAGTAATGAGAGAACCACCAAGAAAAACACAATAAGCAGAAAGAGACCGACGATCTGAGTGATCACTAGCCTAGGTAGCATCAGAGTATGCCTGGAGTTAGAAGGAGCTGGAGCGAGGAAAAAAAAGACAGCAAGATATAGTTCCACGAAGATATCGTAGAACACGAAGAAGATGACTATAGTGGAGCTGAATGGGAGCAGAATCGAACTAACTCAAGACATGAACTAAATATGAAATGTCAGGACGAGCGACACCAAGGTAAGCAAGACTCCCAACAAGATGGCGATAGCGAGTAGGATCCTCAAGAAGTTCACCATCAGTAGGTCGAAAGTGAACATTGAGCCCCATAGGAATCTTCAGCTGTGCGCTGATCAGTGAGAAGCACGATCAAGAAGATCCTGAATATATTTCCCTTAGGATAGAAAGAAGCCCTTAGGTGTAGAAGAGACCTCAATCTTAAGAAAGTAGCGAAGAGAACCCAGATCAGACGTAAGAAACTGCTCGCTAAGACGAGCATTCACAAAGGCAATATACTGAGAATCATCTCCAGTAGTAATCATGTTATCAACATAGAGAAGACGAATAGTCCATCCACGAGGTGAAGTGTGAACAAAGAGCGCAGGATCATGAGCACTAGCAGAAAATCCAGCAGCAGTGACCACAGAAGAAAAACACTCAAACCAGGTACGAGGGGCTTGCTTGAGCCCATAAAGAGAGTAACGAAACCAACAAACCATGCCCTCAGGAATAGAATACCCCGGTGGTGGCTACATAAAGACCTCACGTAGCTCACCATTTGAAAGGCATGTACCATATTGATAACATATTGAGTTGTATGCACCAGCCAGTTCACCAAAAAACTTAAGTTGATAAGGAAAGCTGGGTAATTCATTTATACTTCAACACTCCCCTCACGTATAGGCGTAGAATAGAAGTGGGCTGCAATTATTTTTTTTAATTGCGCCAATCGGGTCTTGAACTCGAGACCTCTTGACTCTGATACCATGTTATGAATAGCACTTGTATTCAACATGAGGCCAATGGGCTAGTATATATACATGTACAAGAGGGTATAGAAGGAAAACCTATATTAGGCAATATCTATACAAGGCTAATAATCTCTATAAAAGGCAATTAACAATCTCTTATATAAGACAACAGGATACTGTCTAACAATGACCGCCTTTTATTGTAACTACTTGCCAAGTAAACGTTACCTCGACAATCCATTTTCCATTATTTTGTCTAGCTAATAACTAAAGTAAAGTTTGACATGCAGCTTCTGTACTGCTACTGATGCTAGTTGTTATATATGCTACTGGTCAAACTTTATAACAACAACAACCAAGTCTTTTGTAGGCTAGAAAAAAAACCTAATCAAAGTTCCATGCACTCATCCCACACCAAGTCTTTCGATTTTGGGTCATGGTTTCGGTACGTGAATCGCTAACTTTCATGCACTCATCCCACACCAAATCTTTGGGAATATTCCAATCCCGCAAGTTTCTTTTAACTGCTTCTTCCCACGTTAGTCTCGGTCGACCTCTGCCTCTTCTTATGTTTTCACGACGACTTAAAATTCCACTACACACCGGTGCCTCAGGAGACCTCCGTTGAAAATGTCAAAACCAACTCAGACAATTTTGAACAAGCTTTTCTTCAATTGTTGCTACCCCAACCCTATCATGTATTTCATCATTGCGGATTCAATCTCGCCTTGTGTGGCTAGTTTTCTGTTTGCTCTCAAGTCCCACCTTCTTTCTTCTATTCCAATGGTCTTATACATAGCAAGAAGGTATTGGCCAAAGGACCCAGCCCAACACTCCCCCTCAAGATGGATGATAGATATTTATCATTCCCATCTTGTTACAAGTCAAATTACATTCCTTAACTCCTAAACCCTTGGTTAGACAATCTGCTATTTGCCCCTTGAGTTTACATGGTTTATGTCAGGACCCGAATATGTAAATTCGGACCCTTTGTGTAATTATCACTAGTCTAAGATCACGCTAGTGCACACAGGCTCAACATAGATGAATATCACAATCATACACAACGAATACTTCAATAAAGACTTCATGAAATTAAATATAACTGTTAAACGACCTTATGATCGACCTTACATGAGTACGACACACAGGGCTAAGATTGAGAATAATAAACTGCAGCGGAAATAAATTTATTCGTAGAAATCCTTCAATTTGCCACAGTCAACTGACAAGATTCGCACCATAGTTGTCCGCTTCTTCCTGAAACTCCTTGTACGCAGGCGTAGCGCCGTAGCCTCTTCTCCAACTGGTGATATGTTGTTGCAAAGGGTGAGTACATAAAGCACTCAACAAGTTGTGCACAGAATGCAAGTCTAATATACTACATGCATGGCTTATTCCAAAAGAATGGTTAACATGGTTATTTTGCATTAAAGCATTATTTATAAAAGAATAACATAAATAGATTGTAAAGATAGTAAAACAAATAATAACATTAATAAAATTTTCAATAATTTCCCAAATAACAACCTTAAACCAATTCCATACCTTTATAGGCATACAACCTCTATTCTCACATTTATTTAATAAAATATAACCCTTGAATGTAATCACCGAGCAATGCTCAATATCGCGAGCACAGCTATTCGAATAGATTTGACACTCTGCAGAGCTTATACACTTTACCCACAAGATAAAATCATACACCACAAAGGTGAGTGATCATAACAAAGTCTTTCCAATGCTCTGTCTAAACCCAGTATTGCCTGCTGAGGTTTCAACACTAGTGGGACTGGTTACCACATATAGGGCCTCTCTCTCGTGCCATGTGAGTCTACCCGTATAGCTGAAACCTACACCACCATGACAGTACTAAAGCCTAGATATAACAAATTAATCAGTTAGGTCTACCCTATATCAGACATGTGGTTGTATGAATGACTCAGTTCAAATGCTTGTAAGGTTAAGTCCTCAATTGACCAAGACAAGACTTACCAAGAATTCATCATAACCAATATACCATCAAATGCCATTATCCAAAAACAATGCGACCACCCAAATGCCACATTGGCCCACCATAAACCAACTTTTGTCATTTGCCTCGGTCTAAATCATTTTATCACCCCAGTTGATTCCCATGCACCACGTGCCATCAACAACATTGTGTGACAATACCTGACACACAAATTCATAAACATGTTCCATATTCCATTAAGCAAGTTTAACCTTTCCACATAAAATGATACCAATAACTCGTTGCATAGCTAAGCAAACTATTCGCGTTCTACTTACCCCATATTGGCAATTAATAGCTACCAATTAGTAAAGAACCATTCTAGGGTGACAAATGAATTATGACATACATATGACAATGGAGGTATAATTCAATTCAGATGATTAGCCAAACCCAAAGTAATTGAACAATTATAAATTAAATTAGCATGCATTAGTTTAAAACAATATATCATTTAAAAACATGTACTCAACATGATCAAAGCACAACTTGCATTCAAAGAGCTCTGAATCCTACTCTGGACCTTGTTCTTGGCTTGGCTCCTCACTCATGAATACCTCGGGCACTTCAACGTCTACGCGAAACGAGCGATAAAGCAATAAATACCAAAAACAGAGAGTAAACTCAACTCCAAAAATTAAATAAAATTCACCATCAAATAGAGCTCAATTTTACAAATTTTTAAAAACTGGAATAACCTCAATCGGAGTTCGTATGAGGGAGAATGAACTAAAAAAACTTTAAAATAAAAGAAAAAGGCTCTGAAAATAGGAAAACCCGAATTTATTGAATTATTTTTCTACTGGAAAATCCGATTTATCGCGTCACTGACACGTGGACCAATTAGCAATTGCCATGCGCCCCTGACGCATGGACTCGGTCCACCGTGGACCACAGCATTGTGCCCGTGCGCTGGATGATGCAAGTGATGGCGTCGGCGCACACTCACACGCTGACACGCGGCACACACGGATAGGCCACCTAACCAGCGTGATCCAGATCATGCACTTCTAATCTAACGGCTGAGATATGCTAATGAGGCCAACAATGACGTGGCCACACCACGACCATACGATTAGATTGGACGGCCTAGACTTGAATATGAGGTTACGGCTCCTGGTTCCCATAGCTTGACACGTGGCAACATCCTCACCACTCTTCCTTAATCCGACGGTCTATATAACTCGACGGTTCAGCTCATGGCGCGACACAAGGCTCAATCTTATCCACATGTTTTGAAGCTAACGGCGACAGATGCACTCGGGTAACCCAAACGACACTGACATAGGGCAAGACCAGGCGCATCCGATCCAAATCGGACGGCCAACAATTACGCGGCACAAGGTGACGACGTGGCTACCCCAGTGTATGACACATGGCACCCATCCGATGGCTACCTCAGATCTGATGGGCTACGCTTTACCTGAGACGATGAACACGCGACGCGATCTAGATAGTCCACGGAAGATCCGACATCTAGAACCTTGTGGATGCGGCAATGGCACGACAGCGACTTACCACGGCGGTGGCTTACCGGGGTGGGAGACGATGACCAAGCTGACGGTGCTGCGGTGAGATTACAGTGACGTTAATAGGTGAGTTCGACGTGGCTTGATGCGAGCTTCCAAGATCCGGCCTCAGGAACGGCGACGATTCGCGGTGGATCAGCGAAAAACGACGACGGCGTTTTGCAGCTACTCCGGCAAGCTTGTGCACTACGCAGAAGAGGTCTCGGGTGACACAGAAGAGGTGTGGCGCGAAGTTAGCTACCCGATGCACGTGACGGCGCAATAAATAGCCGCCTTGAGGAGCGCGCAATGGCCCGATACGAACTTCAAGTCCTGTAGGGATACAGCGGCGCAGCGGTGATTCTGTTTGGATACGGCGAGCCGACATGGCGACATCCCGCGCGTCCATACAGCGAAAGATCCTAGGGTTCCGAAGCAACGATGACGCGGAAGAACGTCCACCGTTGGATTGGATCTTGATGGCTTGCGTTCTAGGGTTTCAGCGGGGTTGGCCCGTGTGGGTTGTGACGCGGAGGAAACGGCTCGCCTGTTGGGCTGCGGCCCAGCACTATTCGCATGCATTTTTAAAACATTTCCGAATAAAATAAATGCTAGAAATTCAAATAAGCTGAATAAAATAGCAAAAATATCAGAAAAATTCCATAAAATATTTTAGAGTATTTGGAACCAAAATAAAATATTTCCAGCAAAACATTATTTAAACTTTTCATAATTTTTAAATAACTTTAGCAAAAGGCCATAATTCAATAATTGCAAATCAGATCAAATAAATTCCAGAAAATTCATAAAATATAAAATGCATATTAAATCCAATAAATACAAAATTAGGGATGTTACAGTTTAACTGTATTGTACGCACATCTATCTTCTCCTTAATGAAGAAGCGATATATCTCCATATGCTTGGTTCTATCGTGCTGGATTGGATTATTAACTATGCGGACAGTTGATTTGTTGTCACACTACACCTTCAAAAACTCTTAGTACTTTCAGTTATGACAAAAGGTTTCTTACCCACAACACCTCACTAAGTCCCAGAGACATAGCTCTGTACTCTGCTTTGACTGTTGATCTAGACACAACTGATTGCGCCATGACACCAGGTTTCCTCCAACAAAAACACAAAAGCTAGAAGTTTATCTTCTGCCATCAATGCAACTGGCTCAATCAGCATCACTATAAGCATCCACGTTCAAATGCCCATTCTTCCCGAACCACAGCCTTTTCCCGGGACTACCCTTCAAGTAGCGCAAGATTCGGTAAAATGCATCCAAGTGCCCACTCTGGGGTCATGCATATATTTGCTTACTGCACTGACTATATACAAAATGTCCGGTCTTTGTGACATAATTATAGAAGTCGTCCAACGAGTCTTTGATAGTACTCTCTGTCCACTGGTTCTCCCATTTGGACACAAAGCTTGTGGATTTGATCAATAGGTGTTGATGCAGCCCGGCACCCAAGCATACCTGTGTCATTGAGTAGATCCAATACATACTTTCATTGAGAGAGAACTATTTCTTTAGGAGATTTGGCAACTTCTATGCCTAGAAAGTATTTAAGTTGACCAGGATCTTTGATCTCGAATTCCTTGCTCATATTCTCCTTCAGTTGTGATATCTCCACATCATCATCTCCCATGATTATAATATCATCAACATATATTGCAAGGATTTCAATCTGACACTTTGAGTGCCGATAAAATACGGTATGATCTCCATTGCAAAGCAAGTATATCCAAAAACTTTCTCACTGAGGGTCTATCATCCCTAACAAAGCAAGTACATCCAAAAACTTTCGGTGGAACCACAAACTTGTTCTCTCCTAGTAGCATTTCGCATGGAGTCTTCATCCCAATTACTCTTGATGGCATGCGATTAATGAAATATGTGGCTGTCATTACAGCTTCACACCACAAAAACTTATGTACATTCATTGTGTACATCGGTGATCGAGCCACCTCCAGGATATGACGATTTTTTCCTTTTCACCACTCCATTATGAGGATGTAGGTCTGGACAGGAGGATTGATGCAATATACCTTGTGCTGATAGGAAGGCACCAAATTCCTTATTTACGTACTTGGTTCCATCGTCTATCCTAATCATCTGAACTTGTGTATTGAACTGAGTTTTTACAAGAGCATAGAAGTCCTGGAAACATCAGAATACCTCATCCTTGTGCCTCATAAGGTACACCCATGTCATACGAGAGTAACAATAAATGAATGTAACAAAGTACTTCATTCTACTAACATAGATAACAGGACATGTCCACACATACGAATGAACAAGCACAAAAAGAGACATACTCCTGACTCCCTACTCACATAAGAGATCCTGTGTTTTTCCAAACGCACAGGCATCACAAATAAGTTTGTTTTTACCCACCCCACACATTACATCATGAAGAACTTTGCTCATTTTATCAGAAGACACGTGCCCCATTCTACAGTGCTAAGGCATCACCATGGCTTCCTTTTCTCTCATTTTTGCTGCTAACACAGTACATACTGTATTGTTTAGCACCTCACGATCCATGTACCACAGCCCACCACGCTTGGTTCCGTACCAATCCTCCACCCTGTTTTTCTCTCCTGAATTAAACATATTTCCCGGTCAAATATTACCCAATAATCTAGATGATCAATTAAAGCACTTAATGAAACAAAGTTGACTTGAAAAGTAGGAGCATGTAGAACTGATGATAGCTTAATAGTTGATTTGCATTGAATTATACCAATACCTTTAATTGGATGTGATGTAATATCAACTATTTGGATAGTTTCTTTACGTGTGGGTGGAAATTGAGTATATGACTCAAACTCCTTTGATGTGCCTGTGACATGCTTTGATGCCCTTGAATCTAGGATCCAATCTAGGTGTGACATTTGCGAGAATTGAGATGTATGAGCACAATTACCTTCATTAGCATAAGCAAAATGAGGGAAATCCCCGAAGGTGGAGTCCCCTTGGTCTTTATCATCGGTACTCTCTATCTTCCTCTTCAATTTCCTCAACTCTTCTAATTCTACCGCAGAGACCTCAACTTTGTCAGCAAATCCTTCTTCCTGCACCGCCACATTTACTCTGTGGTCACTCCTGTATCCACGGCCTCTACCTCTACTTGGTCCATCTCGGTCATTTCCTCTTGCTCTTCCACGATTCAAGCCCTTGAGGAATTGTACCACTTGCCTTTCTTTCAGTCCACTTCTTAACTGTGGATATGCAGTCTGCATGAGGCAACTCAAGGGGATCATAGTGATCTAGATTAGCCCACAATCGTTGTAGCTTAGCAACATACTCCATCACAGAATACTCCCCGTGTCTCAAATCACTAACTCTTTCCTGCGTTATAAGATCGAGGATGCCGACTAGAGGGGGTGAATAGGCGGCTTTTTAAACATTATTCTACAAATTTCTACAAATCAATTCACCCCTAATTACCGTAATGCCAAAACCTTAACAATAATTAATGCGGAAGCGATAAACTAAGGTTTTGATTTGGTGGTAGCCAGACCTTAAGTCCATCTTGGAAAAGTATTTAGCCCTATTTAGTTCATCCAAGAGGTTTTCAATGACAAGAATTGGATATTTGTTCTTCACAGTGCTAGCATTCAACTGTCTGTTGTCTATGCATAGCCTTCCAGTTCCATCCTTTTTCTTCACTAATATGGCTGGAGAAGAGTACGGCCTCACACTTGGTCTTACGGTTTGATTCTGTAATAATCCCTCCACCAGCTCCTCCATTGCATCTTACTTGTAATATGGAAGCCTGTAGGGTCTAATGTTCACCGGTTTTGCATCAGGGGCTAATGGTATTGTGTAATCACATTCTCTAGCTAGAGGGAGCTCAGTAGATTCAGCAAATACATCAGGAAATTGCTTCAGTATTTCTTCAATTTCTGCTGAGGTCACTGATTGATTCATTCCACTAGTTAAAAGAACCTTAGCATAGATCACAGCTCCAATAACTCCTTTGTCCATCAATTTCCTCAGCTTCTGATCATTGATAACATAGTTTTCCCGAGTGTCTCATCTATGAATGTTACCTTCTTCTGTCCATCTTTACATATATTGAATTATCTTATTTTCAGATTCAAGCTAACTGGGCTGTGCTGATAAATCCAGTCAGCCTCTAAGATCACATTGTGCCATTTTAGCTGCAACACCCTAAAATCAGAGGAGAATAGCTCTCCCTGTATGGTGTACTCACAATCCATACACTTGGAATCACAATTAAGCTTCATGCCATTTGCCACTGCCACTTGCACTGGAGTATAGTTACTGATTTTGCAGTTTGCCTTAATTGCTATGGCTGGAGTAATAGAGATAGTAGTGCTCCATTGTCTACTAATGCTATGGCATTTACCTTCCCAATGTTCATTCTCAGTGTAAAGGTAATAGTTCCGTGCTAGTACTGATCCCGCATGAATTGAAAGTTGAAGTACTTCTTCTACTTCTTTTTTGTGCATTGGGCTTCCTGGAGGGGTACCGTACTCTATTTTTTTATGGTCATTGAGTTCATCATCATCTTCAATACTAATAAGGTGAACTTGTTTCTGAAATTTGCACACCTTATTATGTCCTGGCACCCATGGTTCTTGACATTTGAAACACTTTCCACCTGTCCATTTGTTATTACTAACAACAGTTGGCTTCTACCTATTTTCCTTCTTACTCACTGCACTTCCACCTTTAGCATTTACATTTCCTGATTGAAACACCTTAGAAGTGTTTCCAGAAGTCCACATTATCTGCTTTTTATATGGAGCACTGCCCTCATAATTTCTTGCATGAGCATAAATCTCCACTAGAGTTCTAGGGTTGAGAGATTTCAATTGAATCTTGATATAACTTTTCAAACCAGATAAAAAATAGTCCATGAAATACTCTTCAGTCAAACTGGGATTGTCCCTCTTCACTAGATTCATATTTCATCATCTCTTCAAATTGGTCAATGTAAGCCTCAACAATTCCAACTTGTGTCAATCCCCTGAAATTGTCAGTCACCTCTATCCTTGTCTCAGCAGCAAACCATTGATAGATCATACTACAAAACTGTGGCCAACTAAGATTTTTGGTGTCAATTCTATTGCTACTAATCCACTAATCTGCCCTTTCAGTTAGATATACCTCTGCTATAGCAACTTTTTGTTCTTCAGGAGTTTTGCCTAGCTCAAAGCACTTCTCAGCTTTTCTGATCCAAGCCTCAGGATTCCCTCCATCAAACTTTGGAAATTCCACTTTAGGCCCTTTACTGAAATTGCTGTTATACTGGTTTCGATCCTCCCTCAATTGATTCATCTAGTGCTCTAGGGCAAGAGTATCCGCATGGCAATCACATCTAGCATATGGTAAACCTCCACTGGCTGGTATGGGTAATTATAGGGTGGTTTGTACTATGGCACATATGGTGGGTTGGATGTTGTGAACTGCGGAGAAAATGATCCAGTGGTCATCAATGGTGGATAAATACTAACCCCAATTGTTCCCACAGTAGTACTATCAGCATTCGCTACACGTGCTTGCGGCCCTTTTGGAAAATTGGGAATGGCATGGTTGATACTGAGAGGTATGGAAGGAATGCCATGAATGTGATTACTTACATGAGCATTTGGTTCAAATGAATGCCCACTGCCTGGAGACCCAAAGAATTGAGCAGTCGGTGTCGGCTGCCTTGCATCCACTCTCCAAGACTGTTCCCTATTACCCTCCAAGCTAGCCAAATTACTGGCTACCTCTCCTTGATCAGTTTTGTCCTCCAATAATTTGAGCATATCCATTACTTGGTCTATCTTGGCCGAGTTCCCTTGCAATTGCCTTTGGCATTGATCCATCTGATCCTGCGTCAAGGTCGAATGTTCCCCCATCTGTTGCTATAAACATACCATGTCTTTCTTCATTTCCTCCATATCTGCGGCTAGGACTGAGCCAGCATCATCTTCAGGGGCTTTACCACCTTTCGGCATCAATACCACCAAGTTTTAACACTAACTAGTAGATTTGGAATTTAACAGGGGAAGGACTAAGTTCTCCCCAAACCCTCTCTGCTAATTAATCTCAGATCTACCACACTTCACCACAGATCGAAGATTTCTTGAGCTAGCTGCGGAATTTCACCGAGAAAACTTGCTCCGGAATTTCACCGAGAAAACTAGTTCCTCAACCCTTGCTACTTGAAACAACTTCAGATCTGCATCTTGGCCAATGATTGGTTGGCTTTGATTCCAACAATTGTCAAGACCCAGAGACAATAGGACTCCCAACAGAAGATCTCAAAAGTAATTTGCGAAAAAGAAAGGACAAGAGCTGGAAGTTGCAAATCGCAAAAGAGGAAAGTAGATTGCATAATATTCGAGTAGGGTTTTTGATGATCCTTCCAATTACATCATGACTGCTTATATAGTCCTGCAACAAACTAAAGACAGAAGTAACGATGAATAGTAACAAGGGAAATTACTTAACAGTGAATAGTAATTACTACTAATGATCTTAGCCATCAGATCTAAGTGAAAGGACATCCTTACAACCAAGCCACAAGATTTACATAACTCCTAAGATGACTTCTAGACAGCTGGATTGAACTAATCAAAGAGTTATCTTGCGATTTCATCAGTTGGTTAACTGAATTGAAGCTCTCCTCATCTTCGGATTCAGAAATTCAGACATCTAACACCTCGGCTGCCCACATCGGCCCGCGAGCGACAACCTCGCCTGGTAGTCGCCTCAGCTTGGTCGCCTGTCGTCGGCCCGCTCACGCTGTGCCGCACGCCTGGAATCCTGCTAGGGTTTCGCTGGTCGCCTCACCAATCGCCCATGCTCTGATACCATGTGGCTAGTTTTCTGTTTACTTTCAAGTCCCACCTTCTTTCTTCTATTCTAGTGGTTTTATACATAGTAAGAAGGTATGGGCTAAAGGACCCAGCCCAACACCTTGTATGACCATAAATCCACTGCAGCATCTGCATCTCTGCTATGCTCACCTTCTATACATGCTGTCTTTTTGTCGCCCAACACTCCGCTCCATACAACATCGCAGGTTTTATTGCCATCCTATAGAACTTACTCTTTAACTTTTGAAAGATGTTTCTATCACATAGGACACCCAATGCTTGGCACCATTTTGACCACCCCGCTCGTATCCTGTGGCTCACATCTTCATCAATCTTGCTGTCACTCTTTAGCATCGATCCTAAATATCGAAAAGTTTCCTTCGTGAGTACTACTGGTCATAAACTCTGTTTCTTAAATATATAACGTTATATCAACACAGCAAAATAGGATGAACAACAGTTTTCTAGCAATTATCTTAGGATCAACCAGCGGCTAGGAACTATGCTTCATTGACATGTGTTATATCAATATTCAAGACTCACAATAATTCGAGCCAAACACATTTATCATATTTTACATGTGGCCTTGTGATACCATGTGTTCAAATACCTCACATAAAAAACATTATAATTTGCTCATATTTCTAAATATGTAGAAGTTGCTTTATCTTCCATATCATCTATTAAGATATAAACAGAATATTACATAGATGAGATCAGCATCTACAATCAGTTTAGGTAACAGAAATGCTACATGCATAGATATATTATGACTTTCTTCATACATTCCGGCTAACGTTTTCTTTCTGGGTTATAAACAACCCGATTGATAATGTGCGGTTTCATTGTTCCAAATCCTTGCAGTCAAAGCTAGACAGTGTGTTACATCTTGTTGAAGACAAATCAAATAAGGTTCTAGCCATATTTTCAAATTTTGAGGAGGCTCAAGAAACCATGGAAGAGGCTGAACTTATGCTCTCAGCTTTGTTGAAGGCCAATGAGGAGTTAAAACTTGAAAAAGATAATTGCAGGCAAACAGTGGAATTATTGTTGGCTGAAAAAACTACTCTGATCGATGAGATGCAGGAACTTGAGTCATCAAGTTCTTGTACAGCGCAGAGGTATGACAACTTGCATCAACAGATAAATGAATGTGTGGCAGAGATGGCAAAGCATGCTACTCTAATAAAAGGATCTTTTCAGCAAATACAAAGGGTTACTACAGTTGAACTCTTTGCGCTTTGCTCTGAGATTATTAATTTTGGGCAGGACTTGAAGAGGTGGATAAGTGATTCAAGGTCTTATCTGGTGAACATGGTATCACTTCTACAAGAAAAAGGCAGTTCTTCTGCTGAGCAGGTCCATCACCTTAATGCAAATGCTTATGCGAGCATGTCTCCACAAATTGAGCCACGTTCATGTAAGTGGGGTGGCAGCAATGCTGAGTTTAGTCAAGGAACTCAAGCAATTCATGTCAACAGTAGCAAACATATTGTGTCTATAACCGATATGGCCAAAGAAGGAAAGGAAACATCATCCATGCATGTAGTTCCGATTAGCTGTGCTGCAGAACTCGAAGATAGCAACATGAACAGTATGTATGATATGTCTGTTATTAAGGATATGGTTTTCAGTATTGCTCAACAGTGGGATTTCTTCTTTAACAAAATGTCCTGCATAAAGAATGCTGAGATATATCTATGTGCTGCTTGTGATGAACAAAACTATACAAACCCTCTTTCTGTACTTGAAAAACTAGAAAGGGAACAAATATGTTCAGCTGTTCAACTGCAATGTAAGGGAAGGAAAGAAGCTCACTCAAGAGAGCAAGACAGTAGAGATCTTTTGAATGATATCCGATGTCTCAAGCATCATTTGGTGCAGTTAATGATTCCATTGTTTAAATTTATCAGTAGCAATGACATTATGGGGGATGGAACAGGAAATGAGAAAGATTTTTTTGCTGTTCTGAATAAGGTGCAGAATAACTTGATTTTTGTTATAAAATTCTTTGGTTCTCTGTTGCTATCTGATCAGGAAGGTTTTCAGAATGTACCTTTGCTAAGCAGCATCTTTCATGACATTAGTAATATTGAGAAGAAAGCATTCATGCTTCAACAAATGTGCATAAACAATGGCAATTCTCAGGCTGATTACAGTACAGACTATGCCTCACTCAGAAAGGAGTTTGACAGGAAAAGTGATATTGCAGAAGGATTGTATTTTGATCTGAAACTACTGCAAGAGTCAACCTCACATGCGAGGGACATGAAAGAGAAAGCTGATGAAGTTTCAAGTGCCCTTATAAACATTCAAAGAGAACTTGAAATGAAAAATTCTGACATTGAAAACATGTTGAAAAAATCAAAGGCACTAGAGGAAGAACTGGCTGAAAATGGTGCTGCACTCATTATTTTAAGATCAGAGTTAGAGCAATCTCAAAGTTTATCATCGGTGCTGTTGAAGGAGAATAATGATCTGAGAGTGATATTGGAAGAGGAAACTGTGAAAACTAGTGAAACAAAAGCACTGTGGGAAGACAAATGTGAGGTCATAGAGGGATTGCAGAGCCAAATACTATTGCTTAGTTCTTCTGAAGAGGGACGTTTGATGTTAGATATCGAAGAATTAAATAATAATCTTAAAAAAATAAGTAGTGACAAGGGAAATCTCGAAGCAGAGGTACTTAGGTTGAGTGACAAGCTTGAGATGGCAATGGCTTTAGCTGAGGAGAATGAAGCAGCAGCTATTGAAGCTCGTCAAGTAAGTGCTACTAACACCCTTTGTATTACATCCCAATTTAGATAAAATTCACTTGTCCTGCTTTTGTAGGCTGCAGAGATAAGTAAAATCTACGCAGAGGAGAAAGAGGAGGAGGTTAAGATTCTTGAACGTTCCGTCGAGGAACTTGAAGCTACAATAACTGTTCTTGAGGAAGAGGTAAGCTGTTCATTTCTCTGCTTCCTTGGGTGCTGTCTGCTTTTTTCGGCTCACTGTTTCAATAAATGGCCCTTTGAGATTTTTCATGAAAAGAACTGTAGTATGTTACACACGGTTGCCAAAAAAGTTGTGGAATAACAGTAATGTACACATTATAGCACATTGATTTGAGGCAAGTAATATTAGGCGGTCCAAAATTTCTGTTTGCAATGATCTACATTCAGATTTTCTGATGTAGCTTTGTAAGCATTGGTGTCAAATTATGTGAATGCTTATGTTTTAATGCAAATTCTTAGTTCTCACATCACATATTCTCGGTTTAACCAAAGGTATGCAACCTTAAAGAGGAAGTAAGGAGCTATCAAATACACAAAGAATCTGAAGCAAAGTTTCAAGCTGTTGAAGAGATGCTACTTGTAGAAAATGCCTCAAAATGTGATGCCACTGAGGAATTTTGTTCAGGGGGATGTCAACTAGAAAAGTGAGAAATTTTTTCATCTGATTTTTATTATGAGATCCACATCAGATGTCATTTTGTAATCATTCAGTCAATTGCATTTTTATGGTAGGAGATTGCAAGCTGAGATTATTGCACATCAAGATGCTAGAAGGAAGATTGAAGGTCTCAAAATGGAAGCAACATGTAAAGATGAGGAGGTATATGTAGGAATTATTAAACACCACTATTTGAGTTCTGTGTTTTCAAATAATCTTCTAATGCCTTCTTTTCATGTGTATAGATAAAACAATGCAAAGAGCATATGGCTGAGTTGGTCCTGCATTCAGAAGCACAATCTTTGCTGTTTCAGGAGAAGGTATGATACCTTCAGCCGTTAATATCTTGATATTTAAAAAAATTATGACATTGAAAAAATATCGCCAATTTCGTTATATAAGTATTCAGTGCTGTATAGATGCTAATAATTCTCGCTGTACAGTATCAGGAATTGGAGCACATGGTTTCTAAACATAAGTTTGGTCCACATGAATCTAATTCTGAGACTGTCCATACCAAATTTGAAAAGCCTTCAGGGCGAACAAGAGGATCTGGTTCACCTTTCCGGTGCATATCTAGCATTATGCAACAAATGAACTCTGAGAAGGATCAAGAAATCTCAATGGCACGCCAGCAAATCGAAGAACTAGAAGCGTTGGTTAGTAATAAACAGAAAGAGGTAAAAATTGTCGCTTGTGTTTTCATCATAGTTTAGGTCAAATTATTTGGCACTGGTCAGTCGTAATCATATGTTCCCTATTCAACTTTCCAAATTAAGATGGTGGTTGAGGTGGTAGGACTTACTGAAAGAACTGGTTCTGCTAATTATAATATATTCTCTCACAATTTCATATTGTCTTATATTACAATGTAGTCCACTACACTTACTGGCTTGAATTTAAATGACGTGCTAACTAGTTGCTTGGGACCATTGTTAATAACATGAACATAAGTAGAAATACTGTGCCTTCACTGGGAAAAAATATGCAAAGAACATTTTTAGATCAAATTCTTAGAAATTATCATTTCCCACAGGATTCTGTAGGAAACAAAGGAAAAGCAGCTGTGTTCTGTTTGTTCATTTCTAGTGGTAAAGCATATGAATTCAATATCCAATGTAGGAAGGAGTTCCTCAAAGGTGATGCTTATATTTTTCTTCTGTGTTCATAGATATGCTTGCTGACATCGAGACTTGCTGCTGTGGATAGCATGACTCATGATATTATAAGGGAACTACTTGGCGTCAAATTAGACATGACAAACTATGCTGTAAGTTGCAACAGTATATCTTCAGAGCTATCGAGCATTAGGGTTCATTGTCTACTAGTTCACTTATGTGAGATTTGTTGTTCACATGTTTAGAATTTGCTTGACCAAGAAGAATTGCACAAGTTGTTAATAGCATCCCAGCAACAAATTGAACAATCAAAGGCGAAGGTAGGCCATAAACAGTTTTTTGTTTTACCTTGTTGCATCATATAGCAAGATGGTATTTCCTATTTTCATCTAATTTGTCAATCTAGGATGTGGAACTTGAGGTGCTTAAAGAACAATTTGGTCATCTCGTTCAAGAAAGAGAAAGGTGACACTTATGTTCCGGAAAGCGTTTGTTCATACAGCAAGAAAAACAGTTCGTTTTATGCTTTTGTTGTCAGTTGAAACTGTTTAATCAACTAAACATTGAGAGTAGACCAAACATTACCTAATATTGGATTCTTTTTTTCTTTTTAAGCTTGCTTGATGACATGGACCAAAGAAAGGCTGACCTGTTGGAGAGCCAGCTGCTCGTTGAACAGCTTGAGCAACGGGAGCAAATGCTCGAAGCCCAGAACGAAATGTTACAGGTTCAGATAATTTTTTCGCCGGATTCTTCCCTCTTTGAGATTGAAACTTCCAAAATATACTGTTCTATTCAACCTACCCGATGCTAGACATGCTAAACTGAACCTGTTGTGTTATTTTAGACGGAGAAAGATAACCTTCAACAGAAGATCATGGAAATGGACGAGACAATTGAATTGCTAGTAGGATCAAATCAAGTCATCGCAGATACAACTCTCAGAACGGTGAGACATCCTTCGAATATGCCAACCATTCAGCACTTGCCATTTGGTTCTCATAACCAGACGCTTTTCTTCTACAGAGCAATACCCAGCGTTCTGCCAGCAGCAGCGAGTTCAGCAGGAGGTTGCCTCAGTCGGATATGCTTCTCTCTCATGCGAGACATGAACATTCTCGTAGCCAAGCGACAAAAAGCTCGAGGATGCATCGTGGTAGACGTTAATGGAGGCCTGGCGGTACATCTGACACTGCTTGTGTTTGTAGATCGGCAGCGGCGCCGCCACCCTGACTGGGCCGTACAGATAGTTTTGGAAGTTGTAAGGTCAAAATGGTGATTGACTGCAAGAAACCTTTCCAGGTCTATAAGATCTGTGCATCTGTAAATTTGAGACACATGTGCAATATATGCGTTCTCTGTGTATATTTTTTAGCTTGAATGTTCTCCTTGGTGATTGATTCTGTCTTTTCTCCAAACTCCAAAGAACAAATTCATTCTCCGCATTGTGTCGTTATTCGTTGAACATCGATTGAATTCTACATAGCACTGGTTAAGAACAAAGAACAAATTCATTCTCCGCATTGTGTCGTTACCGACCGGTTTCTAACGTCTAAAACCGATATGGTCGAAAATCGATGTATAAAACTTGAAGTTCAAATTCATTATATGTTATGAGTTACTCTTTACCTAGAATATATTTTGAACTTTAAATTTTATACAGAGGTATAATAAATTTAGAAGTATGTCTACAATTTTTTTCGAAATTTTCTGCAATTGTTTTTTAAAGTTGGAGTGCACCGCAATTACATCCAAGTTAGATGGTACATAATACATTCCCTTAAATTTTAACATATCGAAGGTTTTCTTTTCATTCAAAAAATAATATTTCGGAGGTCTAAAAAATTATGACATTTTTCAAAAAGATGAATTTGTCTGGTTACGATGCATTTGTCGAGCTGCCTAGGCAAATTGGTCTGCTTCGGGTAACGATAAGCAAAAGCTAGCGATTAGCAAACCTGTTTGCGCCAAAAACATGAAGAAAGTGTTAGGTTATCACGGGGCTAGCCCATAATTAATTTAATAGAAATTTTAAAAAGCCCATTAAAATACTAGGAGTCATGAAATTGGTTTAGTCCCACATGGGTAATTGAGAGAATGTTTGACCAACTTAAATAGTTGAGTTGTGTGTCTCTCAATTAGAAAAGGAAAAAAGCAGTGCCACACGCGCGCGAGCCGAGCCGAGCCGTGTGCGAGTGCGAGTTGAGCACGTGCGCGGTGCAGGTCAGTCCGGACGTGCTGGGCGGGAAGCGGTTTGTTTTGCCGTTTCAGTGATTAATGTGGCCGGTTTATGACCAGTAATTGCCGTTAGTTACTAGTAACGGACGTCTTGATGGCCTCCTCTTAATCGCCGTCAGTTACTTTCATCTCCTACCGCAAGCCTATATAATCTGCTGGCTCCTACCTAAACTCTCTCGCGAGACTCCGTTGTTCCAACTGTAGCGCTGCATTGCTTGTTTCCCCACCTCTGTTTTCTTGCGCGCACAAGTAGCGGAGGGAGTAAGTCTCCGGAACCTCGTCCTTCTTGAGATCTTGCTCGAGATAGAAGGCCGATAAGGTTTTTGAGAAGCGTACCACACGACTGCTCAAGTGCGTCAAAATTTCGGGAAAGGTGTTCATGGAAGCGCATCTGCACTGCACTAACGTTCGACTGCATCGACCTCTCCACTGCACCAAAGGCTTCTCTGCGACAACCTGTGATCCTCTAAACCGACCGTCATGGCAAACAACAATTAGCAAGTCATTATTCAGCTTGTGCCTGTGCCTATGGTGGCACCGGCTCAAGGGTATATTTTTTATACCGTGTTTTTATCGTATTGATTTCTTATTCATTAGCTTTTGCGTTTGAGATAGATAATTTGTTATCTAGTACCTTTGGCTTTGAACTAGAATTGTGTCATTGTTTAATCATGATTTACATAATTTTGTGAATTAAAATATTGAGAAAATTCCTAATATTTCCAACAGAAAGGTCTATCGGCTACAACACACGTGATGAACGCCAGGTTCTGCGGTTTGAGGCATGCCAACCGATTTGATATTGTAAATCGGTAAGATGAATAGAAGATATACTTAAAGCCAATATGAAATTACAATCGGCAAAAGATCTAAACAGCCGAGAAGTCGATAAAATCTAAGGTAACGATAAATCTAATTAGCCGATTAGGGTTAATGAGATGATAAGAGGTAGATCTTCCCGAAAAAAACGATGTGCAACAAGATCAGAGAAAACCAAACCTGATTGACGTAATCGGTAAAGATCAATAATCGGCGATGCAACTTTATTGCTCAGAATCATATTACAAAAGGATCTAAGTTACAAGGCTACTCCTAATTGACAGAAAAATAAAAGTAATGCAAATTGATTGATTTAATTGTGTTGTTGTCCTCGCACACCCTTGACCATCTTTTATAGTAGATTAGCCGATCGTATTCTTTTCCAATATGTTGTCCACCATGATCCGTACCAGTCTCTTACTAGAACATGATTTCTCAAAAATAGACCAGTATCGGCTATAATACTATCTTTAACTTGTATTTCCTCATCCGATATTGACCAAAACACCCTGTTATCCTTAGCTTGACAATTTGACCATGTTTTACCAAATTTTGGTGCAAACAAAATCATTATTCGATATGCATCTAGGAATTGGTCCATGCCAGCTTGGTATGGTGTTGTCCTCTTGCTCCTCTAGGTACAAGGGCTTTTTTGGTCCGATGATAAATTTGTCTCGTTAAATCTTATCAAAATTAGACATTATCAAAATTTGATTACCAATATTTTGACCGAAGATTGATAAGAAAATAAACTAGAGAGCCAAGGAAGAAGAGAATCTTGCCAAAGTTTAGTAGCAAACTAAATACTTACAATTTTATCAACGCTTCCAAAACTTGGTAAGCCATTGGAACCAAACCAAACAAGGCCTAAATCCTTGGATTCGTCTAGTGCTTTCTTGGCAAAATTCTAAAGAGAGAAAAATTTGTAATATAGTTTCGGAATTGCTAATCTGAGACTGTCCTCACCAAATATTTGTTAAAGACACTCTCTTGTTGTGACATGTGTCAGCATATACTTTATTTCCCCTCAAACACTCTCTCATTGTGACACTTAGTGGCAACCTATTTATCATTTCCTCCTCCCTTCCTTCCCTCTCAAACTAACAAAAAGTTCTTTCCCAAATTTGTGACTAGAAAGTATTTTTAATCATTTTTGAATCCAAAGTTTTCAAACTTAAAGTTTTTTTAATAGAAAAATTTTCAATAATTTTTTGAATGGCAAGTTTTCCAATGAAAAATTTTTCTAGTCGAAAGTCCTTGAATGAATTTTTTTTTGAATCCAAATTTTCGAACTGAAAGTTTTTGATTGAATTCATTTGAAAGTTTCAAATCGATTTTTTTTTATCAGAGGAGAAGGGATGGAAAAGGAGAATAGAAGGAAGAGTGAAGGGGGCCGCCATGTCGCAATGGCAATACCTAGATGTGTCCTCACCAAAGGACTGACGAGGGTAAACTCAAATTAGCAACACCCATATAGCTTTGCTACAAACAATCATGTATGGCATAAGCTCGGTGAATTTCGACACTAAGGGTATGTTTGGCTGGAATCGGCTTTTTAATTTTGGGCTATGAAACCAGGCTCCAACTGAAACAAAGGCCCAAAGATTTGTTGTGTTAGGTTTAATATTAGCCTCGACTCCAAAATATCTAAACATACCATACTACCCTCCTCCTTCCACATCAATCTCGATTTCTTCTCCTTCGACCACCGCCATCAGCAACTCCACCCCGTCTCTTCGTGTCTCTCTCTTCCTCTCCGGCGGGCGGCAGCTCAGTAATTTTCTCAACTAACGCTGGAGGAGCCGTCCAAGCTGCCGTTTCCCAGTTTCGATTTTGAAGTGCAATTGGGCTCGGCTCCTATGAAGCTTCCCCGGAGCCCGGTTTTGGAGTTGCCAGAGGCCACGGCCCAAATCTCCTCGAGCCCACGAGCCGAAAAATCGGCCGAAATTCGAATTTCGAAAATCGGAAATATCGGGTCGAAAATCGTCAAAAATTGTAGAGTTTCAAAATCAAAAAATTTGAAAAGAAAAATAAAAAATTATCTTTTTTCATGGAAAATCGGTCGATTTTCGTGAAAAATCGACAGGCGAGTTGAACTTTTTTTGGTGGACGATTTTCGTCGATTTTCACCGATTTTCTACCGGTTTACGTCCCATAAATTTTTTTGAATTGCACCGATTTATCAGACGAATTTAGAAGTCGTTCCGCGCCGATATGACTGAAAATCACGTTCGACCATTTTCGGCGATTTTGCGAACCCACTTGTCAACTCGAAATTCAAAACCCCCCGCTTCCACTTCGATCCCCGAGCCGGCGAGGCGGCGAGCCCTCCCCTCATCATCAATTCGTCACCACCCCCCTCCCTCCTCTCCAAACCACCTCCACACTTCACACTCCTTTCTCTCTCCGACGTCCAGCTCCATGGCGTTTAGAGAAGGTATGACCTAAGCCCCTGGCCAGGCTCACCCCGCGGAACGCCTCTTTACTCTCTAACCCCTTCGCGCTCTCCACGCAGGCGCTAGCGGCGGAGACACGTGGTCGGAGATCGCGGCCAGCGGCGGCGGCGGCGGACCCCGCATTGGCGTGGTGTACGGGCGCCGCCGAGCGCAGGAGGCGTCGAACAGGAGAAACCCCGATGTGTAAGTGTTGGGCACCCAATCTTTGGGGATTTGGTCCTAGGGTTTGGATTTGGAATTTAGGATCGCCCAAGTTCTCCATTTCTCCCTGTTTGGCTGATTCGATTGCGACGATGGTGTTTTTTTGTTTCGCTCAGAAGGGGCAGCTTGACTGGCGAGAACCGGCCGAGCTTTGCGCCGAGCAAGAGGACCAGCTGGAACCGGTCGCTCTCCATCAGGTGCGCGTGAAACTCCATTAGCTTCAGTTTGTTACTGTAAATTCATTTGCCTTTTCGTGGGTGTCGGACACTCTAGCTCGCCTAGGCGGCCTAGACAGTAGGCTCCACCCTCCCGCCTAGGCGGCCGCCTAGCCTGCCTAATCGGTGATTAGGCGCTAGATGTTGGTCTGCTGCCCGATTAGCGCCTTGATAGTGTAAGAATCGTTGTTCCGATGCAATTCCTACTGCTTTGCCCACAAATAGTTGTTCTTCGGTGCATGCCCAGATAAACTTTTACTGCGTATCTACTGTCTAGTATTCTGGCATAGGCTGATGATGGACACAACCAGTATCGTGCAGTTGGGCAATGTTTGCAGTGCTCTCTTTCTTTTGATGTACAACAAACCTAGAAGCTAGCTCCTTGATGAAGCTAGCGACGTCTTTCTTTCCACATAGGCAATGAAACAGAATCTGGATTCTGAACCTCATGTGAGGAGGTCGAGCTTCTCAGGGAAGCCTTTCGAAAGGCTGGGTGTTCGTCCCTGGATTGGGCAGTCTGGGCTTCATTGACAGAGAGTCCAGTGGAGAAGCTAGAGGAAGCAAGCCCTTTAAATGAATTAATATGTGATTAAGGTTTTCCTTTTTTCCTTTGTTCTTTTGCATTCCTTGACGTCACCTTTTTTTTTTGGTAGAACTAAAATCAGTGATTTTGGAAAATGTTAATCCAGAACTGCCATAGTGCCATTTTATTGTCTCCTAGAGGTTGTTCAGTAAGAAATATTGCAACGTTAACTTTGTCAGTAGTCGGTACCACGTGCAAATCAGTGCATCTTGTAGTAATTTTTTTTCCGGAATTGTTATTTATATCTCAAGTGATTTTTTAACCAGAAGTTGGTGACTTTTTGATTACTTTTCTCTGTGGGCACCTCAAATCACTGGTTTTAGACTGCTCTTGAAGCGACTTTAATCTTTTTTTTTTTTGAAAGCTCGGCATGAGCTCTGACTTTCATTCAATGGGGAAGGGATAGCAATAGTTTTTACAACAGAGCCGTGGAAGATTCACGGCAGCAAAACACCAAACCAAATAGATACATAGGGCCAAGCAAGCCTTAGAGCAATTAGAACTTATGAAAACCCCTTTAAAAGGGGGTTTACAGCACCAAGAAATAGATACACCAGATACTGAATTGATGATGATATTAAAGCCTCTCTGGTTCTTGTTTCTTGTCCAGCGGGGAGGAGTTGTCTCCTACGTGCTCCAAGCGAATGCCAGATTGGGATTTCCTGTTGATATTTGGGGCCGCTGTGTGTTTCCTCTTCGTTCTTAATTATCAATCACATTTTGCTAGAACTATCAAGCCGATAGTCCATATGTCTCTCGCAACCTTCTTATCGATTTCTGTTGCGCTGATAGTTCCCCTGTTATCTGTGTTCAATCCAGTCATCATTCTGGACTCTCCAAAGATTGGAAAGTGATGTGCGCGACGATGATAATGTCTTAGGAAGCCCGATGTTGATGAGGACTTGTATCTGTTGTAGCCTGTATTCTTGCACCCCAGCAGCCACCATTTCATTTAAACAGAGAGGAGTACACCCTTTCAGCGCAGATCAAAACGCCTGGCTTGACGTCCGAAAACAGCAAGAACAGTTCTGTACTCTGTCAGAAACGCTACACAGGTGTATTGACCACTGTTGTACAAAGGCTGCTTGAGCAAGCCTTCGATTTCGAACATCTTGGGTGATGAGATCGAAGACCGATTGCACGTTATGATACATGTTGTTGAAAATTCTATTGTTTCTTTCCCTCCACAAATTCAAAAAAGCGTAGATTAGCACTCCATCAACCTCTTTCTGATGTTGGTTATTGAAGCGAGCGCGTACCTTCTCCCACCACATCCCGGCTGACCACTCAAGCCTTGGCCAGATCGTGTCCATCTGCAACCATACAGAGATCTTTGCCCAAATTTGCCTTGCAAATGGACAAAAAAGAATGAGGTGTGTCGCTGATTCCGGATTTGAACCACACATTGGACACGTGATACTGTTAGGCCATCCTCTGATGGCTAGTCTATCTGCTGTGAGGATTCTTTCTTGGATGTACAACCAAGCAAAGAATTTACATATGTTTTCCGCTTTGGCGCCCCAAATAGTGCTGTAATCGTGATCCGCCATCACTCCGTAAGCTGATTTCACTGTGAAATCTCCATGAGCTATCCATTTCCAAGTAAATGTTGTCTTCTATGTTCGGCTGCAGCTTAATACTCTGAATAGCCTGCCAAAGAGTGATGAACTCCTCTAGCTGTGTCTGATTTGTTATCCTTCTCAACGGTCTAAGCCATTGTCCGGTGGTTAGATCATCATGCACACAACTTCCTTTTCTACGAACCAAAGAGTAGCAATGCGGTGCCAAATCTTTTGGACACTTTCCGTTGAGCCAACCGGAAGTCTAGAATTTAGCCTTCTTACCATTACCAAGACTGATGCTAGTGCTGGCATTGAAGAGACATATATCGGTTTCGTCGCAACGTAGCTTCGAACCGACCCAGGGCCTGTCCTGCTTTTTCCATTCGCACCACAGCCAACGAACAAGCAACGCTCGTCCGAACCTATCGAAGTGCTTAATCCCTAGCCCTCCCAGCTTCTTCGGTCTGCAAACCCTAGACCAATTTACAAGATAGTGACCGCCTTTGCATTCCTGCTCCGCTCTCCAAATGAAGTTTCTTCTTAACCTGTCGAGTTTTTTTGCCGCCCATTTTGATAAAGGGAAGACCGTTAGGTGATATATCGCAAAGGAAGTAAGCACTGTATCTGCCAAAATCAACCTAGCTGCTCTCGAAAGCATCTTTCCTTTTCAATTTGCCAACCTCGCTCCTGCTTTGTCAATAATCGGCTGCACATCTGACCGTGAGACTTTCGTGGGACATAATGGGAGTCCTAAGTACTTGCAGGGGGAAGACATCTTCCGGGCCGGGAATCCCTGTAGAATGGAAGTAAGATCAAGGTCACTGCATCTGATGGGGTAAATCTCGCTCTTTTGGATGTTCGTGTGCAATCCTGTTGCACCTCCGAAGGTCGCCAGGATCACCTTAATTGTTTGTAACTCTGCCAAGTCTGGGTTGGCAAATATGGCCGCGTCATCCGCATATAGCGAGATGCGGTGCTTCGCCAATGGATTCTGCATAGGCTTAAGCAATCCCTGTTGAGCCGCTAGGTGAAACAAGCGCTGTATGGGATCAATGGCTAGGATGAAGAACATAGGCGACATAGGGTCCCTTGGTCAAAGTCCACGTCTAGGAGGAAAGGAACAACCTGGGGTACCATTGAGGAGTATCCTGGAAGAGGACGATGCAAGGATCATCGAGACCCAGTCTCTCCAACGTTGTCCAAATCCCATCTGCTCAAGGAGCTCTAACAAGTACTCCCAACTGACGGAATCAAAAGCCTTGGCAATGTCCATCTGGTTGTGGGATATAAGGTCCTGCAAGAAGGGAGCCATTCTGTTTGCCAGGAGCTTGGAGAATAGTTTCCCAACACTGTGAATGAGGCTGATGGGCCTGTAATCTGTAATCCTGATGGTGTCTTGTTTTTTGGGGAGCAGCAGGATGTTGGTTGAGTTTAGGAGACAGAGATTTGTGCCACTGCAGTTGTAAAATTGATTGGTTGCTGTCATGAGATCATCCTGTATGATATGCCAGTATGTCCTGTAGAATAAGCCAATGAATCCATTTGGCCCTGTAGCCTTTTCTGCAGGTAACGAAAAGGCCACATTTCTTAACTCGTGCACTTGAAACGGAGCCTCCATGCTAGTGAGGTTGTGCGCCTGAACCCCAAGCTCATTCCAGTTGAGGGAGTGCGATCGCGGGTTTTTCTTCCCCAAGCGCTGCTAGAAAAAGTTGAGTAGCTCACGTTGCTTGTCCCAGATGGTAAAGAACATCCCTGAGTCTGTTGCAATGGATTGCATGTGATTTTTCCTTCTTCGGGCATTCACTTTCAGGTGGAAAATTTTTGTGTTAGCGTCTCCCTCCCTAATATTGGTTATGCGAGATCGTTGCCTCAAGCGGACTCTCTGAAGGGCAACTAACCCAAGGAGCCTATGCCTAAGACTGCCATGAAAACTTGGTTCCTCCTCTGAAAGCTGCCTATTTTCCTGTGCCCTGTCAAGCTGCAAGATGAGCTCTGCTGCTATGGCGTATTGCAACTTTAAATCTCCAATTCTTTCCCTACTCCAGGCCCTTAGAGCTTTGGCTGTTCTAGCTAACTTGATCTGGAGATTGCAGAAAGCATCCTGTGTCCGTGTCGGTTTGTTCCAAGCTTGCTGAACAACCTGCTGAAATTCTAGCATTTTTGCCCAAAAGGTTTTGAACATGAAAGGTGTTTATTCCTACCATCGCAGCGTTTAGCTGAAAGAAAGATGACGAGCAAGCCATCAGAATTCCACCTTTCGTGCCCCTCACCGGAAGGGAGGTATAATTTTGCGAGAAGTTACTGCCAAGGATCTCTGTCACCATATCCGCATCTACCTGCTGCAGCTTGGTTTTCTGCAAGGTAACTACAGTAGCTCCAATGTCACGCACTAGCTCCCTGACAATGGCTCTCTTGGCCACAGAATTTAATCCACGCACGTTCCAATTCAAAAGTCGGCAATTACATTGGGACATGCTGCAATGTTTGTGGACACCTGCAAAATACCTGCGTTCCCTGCTGGACCTAGCTCTGTGGCAAGCACAGACCCGTCCATGGTGCTTCTGAAGAGACACTTGTGGCCTGAAGACCTTTTGACGAGAAGGAAGCAAAGCGGCGGCACCCTGTAAAAATTCCTCATACCAAGCAGAAGGCACAGATCGAAGACTAAAAGCAATGAACGAAGGAACTTTAAACTAACATTGAAACGGAGGATGACATAGACCAAGATTGACACGACACAAGAGCTACAATGGGGAAGGGAACACAGACAGACAATGGACCTGAAGGACATGCTGCGCTGCTCCCTCTCTGGATACACCCAAGAAGAGGAGGACCACACAACAGAAAGAACTAAACAACCATAACCCATGGAAACAAAAGAACGTCTAATCCCCATGTCTTGGTTAAGCCGCTCAGGACGCCTCAACCTCCCATGCTGTGGCCCCTGTGGCCTCTGCCAAGTCAGTCTTTCCCACCAGACCCGCTAGTTCTGAAAATGCTTGAATGATCTCTGGGTTTAAAGGTCTGTTGAAGGCGACTTAATTCTTAAAGCGACTTTAGTGTAAAAGCTGAAAGGTAAAGATTTTCTCCTTAGTACGTTAATCTTTCTAATTTTCCTGAAAATGGATGAATCTTAGAGCCGTGAATTTTGGTTTTATTTTTGTGTTATTACTTTGGACTTTGAAATTGCCTTTGATCTTTTGAGGATTTGGTCCTCAAGCTTTTGAACAATTCTTAGGTCCCTGTGATGTCATTACTAAAGTGGCACAATTAAGCAGGTTCATACCTTTTTTACACATTTAAGTTTAGTGATCTAGGCGACATAAATCCCCTAAAAACAGATATAGGTGACTGGCGACATAAATTGTAAGATTGAGAAACTTTGGTGCATTCTTTGTATGCATTCTCTTACAGAAAAGTATTGTTCAAGAGAATTCTCGTTATGTAATAAGTTCTTTTGCATTTAAGTTCAGTTACGGAGTTCATTTTCATTTAAATTTTTTTATGGATTGTTTTATATCAAACAAATTGGAATATAGTAATATTCTTTTTGTAGGCTGGCATTCACAATGAAATATGTGAGGGGTGTGGGAGTTGAATTGTACTTCATCTGCATTTCCTTATTTGTTTGCTTTGTGAAGATTCGGTCCATCATTGGTCACCGAGTTCATTCTATGAATGTCAAGTAAATATTTTGCCTCTAACGTCGTTTTGGTGAAACTTGACAGAGGGCGGGAAAGTATCTTTTTTGCTCCTGGCACAAATCTTCAACCTCAACAGAATCCCTGCAGAGCACTCAAGCGACCACCAAAACCGTGTAACCGAGTGGTACAACTAATATATTGCAGGCATATCTGCTGATAATATTGAAGTGGCTTACTTTTTAAGTTTGCTTCCCTCTTACAGAAGAAAACTTTGGGGAGGCCTCCCGACTTTAGGAAAGAAAAGGCATATTTTGAAGAAGTTGATGCTTTTGAGCTGATTGAAGAAAGCCCTTCACCCAAGAACTTTGGCACATGGGCTAGAGGAACGGAGCAGAATTACATTGTGCATGATCTGCCTGCAATATTGGAGAGATGGAAAATCTCCAAGATTGCAAGACGCGCATCATCCAAGCCCTTGTTTGACATAATGGAGACCCCACTTGTACCATCTGTCCAGAGTAACTGCAGTACAGATTATAATTTTCATGACAAGAGTTATAGAACCCCTGAAAAGGATAGTGGATCAGGGACACACCTTACGAGAAGGACAATCCCTTCAGGATACACTGATAACAGTTTAAAGAACGTTGTGAGCGAAACCAGCATTGTTACATCCTTTAAGGAGCTTAACATTAAGGAGGAACCTGTCGACACCAGCATTCCATCATTGAGTGGTGAAGCTCTGACTGCCTTTGCACAACTTATCATGGTTTGCAGGCAATCTGCCCCAGTTACTTTGGCAGAAGTTTTTTCTGCTTATTGGTATGTGTTTCAACCTTCCACATAATTGTTACTTTGTTTTCTGGACAGCTGGAGGAAATCAGTTTGTTATAACCTGTGGCTGTTAAGAATGAGTTGAGTGATTATTGTGCATTTATTTACCTGCGCTGTTATGGTTATTTATCACTTAGCAAAGATGCTTGTGAAAAATAGTGAGCTAGGAAGCATAATGAAGCTTGGCGAAGGAACATACGGGGAGGCCTTCAGGGCTGGAAGCACTGTCTGTAAAGTGGTCCCCTTCGATGGAGATGCATTGGTCAATGGAGAGACCCAGAAGGTTTATTTTATTCATTTTTATGCCCACTCTGAATTGTTCTGCTACTCATTAGATGGTTCTGTTTTGTAGAAAGCTGAAGAAGTACTCGAGGAAGTTTTGCTTTGTCTTACACTTAATAATCTGAGAGCGGACCAGGGGGATAGTGAGAAAGAGTATTCATGCAATGGCTTCATTGAAACGAAAGAGTATGTGCCTTTCATCTTCGCTGCAGTGGGAAAAATGCATAAATAAATTTTTACTGTACATACAGCATGTCTGAAGAATGTGTATGTCAAGGTTGTCATGGCGCTCCGGCAAGTTGTGGCCAGCGCGAGGCGCTAGGTGCCTAGGCGCACGCCATGGCGAGAGTTAGACGGTGGTAATAAAAATAGAAAAATAATACCTTATATGACTGAAAGTTAAATAAATATAACTCATGTAATAACTTGTAAACGCACCACATGTAGAGAGCAGAGAGCACAAAGAAGAGAGCAAGAAGCAACGAGAAAAGAAGCAAAGCAGAGCACAGGGCATGAACATAAAGAGCTAAGCAGAGCAGGGCATGAAAGCAGAGAGCAAGAAACTGCGCAAGAGCAGAGCAAAGAGCAAGAGGGAGCACACGAGGAGAGCAGAGCAAAGGGAGAAGAAGAATGTAGGGAGAAGGCGACGGTGGTGGCGGCGGCGGTGGGGAGTGGGAAGGCGACGAAGAGCCCAAGACTGCCAAGTCCGACGGCGACAAGCTGCAGGGAGGTAGTGAGCTTCTTATATCAACGATGGCGATGGAAATTAGCCGGAGAGGGGCGGCGGCAGCGGCAGCGGAAGTGAGCTAGAGAGGGGTGGCGCGACTCGTCCCTAGCCTTACTCGAAGCCTCAATTCCTAGATCTGTTTTCTCTCCCCTCCTCTCATGTGAAACCCTACCCGTCAAGGGTTTTTCTCCTCCAGGAGCTCGCCTAAGTATTATGGCCTGGGCGAACGGCCTCGGCGTTGACTTGGCGATGCCATGACAACCTTGGTGTACGTTATATCCTTCAAAACCTTACTACTACATTTATTCTAGAAATTGTAAAAAATGATTAGCCCTGCCTGACACAACAGCCAAGAGGTTTGATCTTGTCTGCTCAAGATGGTGCATAATAGGCAGGAGTTTGAATGCTTCTCAACTTCATGTGTTTTGCAGCTTTTGGGTTTGTCAGGGGCCATATGACCCTTCACTGATTAGTGCTTGGGAGGATTGGGATGCCAAATGTGGATCTGAGAATGATCATCCAAATGACTTTTCAAATGAACAGGTAAAACTTCAGGTCAAATAACCACATATCATTCAGGTAATTGTGGTGGAGCATCAGTGAGGGACCATGCTTCTCAATTATGTACCTCTTAGAAAAGTAACATTTGTTTCAGTGCTACATTGTCTTCGTGCAAGCTGATGGCGGGAGAGACTTTGAAAAATTTGCTTTACTTGACTACAATGAGGCGCGCAGTTTACTGGTTCAAGTATGCTGCTGGCATTTCCTAAGCTTATTTGAATTTTACCTCAACTACGAACCTGTTAGGATAACCATATACCATCCTATTGATGCAGGTTACTGCCTCCTTAGCTGTAGCTGAAAGTGCATGTGAATTTGAACATCGAGATTTGCACTGGTTTGTCCTTTCAACGCTGCTTTTGATTCGTATCTTTATTACTTTTATTGTGTGGGGTGGATTGGATGGAAAACAAGGGCCAATGATGTGTGCCCTGGTGTATAAATGATGCAATTTATGTTGCTTTTACAACGAAAACAGGATAATGTTTTACTTATTAAGAAACAAACATCATATTTATTAAAGTTGTATCATTAACTTTCACTACTTAGTGCTATGTAAAATGTTGTTGTTGTTTTTGTCAACTATAAATGCACAAGTTCATGTCGAGTTTGATAGAGAAGGTGGGTAGAAAAATCCTTAATATATTTGAATTGGGGCCAAGAATGTGACTTGTTTTAAAGGTTCCTGTTGGAAACCCTACCCCAGTTGCTGATAGTGATATGCTATTCTATATTGTTGCTTCTCAGTTTTAGTTATTAATTGTTACTTACCACCATAAGGTGCATGGCAGGGGTAACATTCTTTTGGCTCGAGATGAAACGCCAGATAAGAATCATACAACGAGCTTTACTCTTCAAGGGAACAGGATGTGTACTAGAACTTTTGGTTTGAACGTCTCCATAATTGATTTTACCCTTTCTCGGATCAATACAGGTGCTTCCTTTGACTTTTAGTTCAGAATAATTTGTGCTTGTATAATATGGGACTAAGTTTTCTATTTTTGCATTGCATTTCACCGCTCTGCAATATGAAATCTTTGTATGGAATAAGATTTTTAGAGTTATGCAATTTTTTTAGTGAAGTTGCCAAATCGGTGTCTTCTTTTATGTTTGTGAGCTGTGACAATTATG
This sequence comes from Otatea glauca, assembly GCA_036346275.1. Taxonomy (NCBI): domain Eukaryota; kingdom Viridiplantae; phylum Streptophyta; class Magnoliopsida; order Poales; family Poaceae; genus Otatea; species Otatea glauca. The sequence continues at coordinate 46,211,608 of CM070724.1, read as the reverse complement.
CAACAATTTTGGCCACAAGAAAACCACATTGCTACAATTGACAGAAGAGAATTGCAAATACTTGGTGGTCCCAGTAATTCCTAATGGGATCTGAGAAATCCCGAAAGCTGAATAGGCCAATCTTCTGAATTGTCCATTTAAGTTTTGGGACTTCATGGAGAACCAGACAGTAGAGAATGCTTTGCAGATAATTACGAGGCCACATATGTCTTATGCAAAATATTTGTCACATTTCACTCTTTTTGCGTTGCATTGTTCATCTGCTTCATGCAGTTGAAATCCTTGGAGGTGGGGAACACCAGGATAATATGACAAGGACCAGTCAGTTAGCTTCATAAAACATTTAAGTTTTCACCTCTCGTGCCACACAATTAACTTTGACATCTTGAAACTGTACCTCCTTTTCCCAAGAGCAAAGTGATTAAGAGTCATTTGAAGAACATCATATGTCTCCTCTTATGTTCCCTTGATAATCATTGTTCTTTGCAATGTTACTCTCCAGGGGATGCCATTCTCTTTCTTGACCTGTCTGTGGACCCTGAATTATTTGAAGGACCAAAAGGAGACAAGCAGGTTTGCAGATGATAAATATTAGATTAGCATGTTAAACTTTTTTGAGCTATTGTAATATATGATTCTCATATATGCAGGCAGAAACATATCGAAAAATGAAACAAATTACCAACGAATACTGGGAGGGAAGGTAAATAATATATGACAGCACAGAATTTTCTTCTGTAACACACAGTGGCACACCAAGTCTCAAACCATTACAATTTTTATTTACTGTATTTCTTTCTTGTTTTCAATGCAACATAACTTGTGCATGATTAACTTTGGTTGTCCCTGGTTTCAAGAAATGGACCCAAAACGCTTTTAAGATAAGAAATTGTAAATGAATTAGCTGTTCTTTTCAACTGTATATCTTGCTGACATGACAGGCGCTGATTCTGTACTTGTTATTGCAGCTTCCCGAAGACAAACGTCGTATGGTTAATTTACCTTGTGGATATTGTGATACTGAAACAGAAGAGATACTCTGTGAGCTCAGTTTTTCTGATAACTTCTGGATCCATATTCGTTTTGTCATGCCCGGCAAAACAAATTGCAGCATTTCTAACTTTGTGAACACCTTTGCTAGACATGTACTGCCAAGGACGAGAGGGAGCTTCGGTCGTTGAAGAAACGGCTATCCTCGTACGATTCTGCTAGAGATTGCCTCGCTGATTCCTTTTTCAGTGATCTATTGTCGAATGAGGCCACCCAGCCCTCTGCACTTCCTCTTGTGTAGCTGACAAGCCGTTTAGAGAGGATTTAGGGTTGGAGTTTATGCATCTGTTAATCAGCTAACGTGTACCTGAAACGTGAGGCAGGATAGATCGAACACGAGCTCGTCCCCTCGGGGTGTGCAAGAGGGCTTGTTGCTGCCCGTTGTCGCTTGTAGGATTCATGTATTTCTGAACGATGTTTGTGATTTGCCGGATGATCTTGTTTAGCCCAGCGGCTTCTGTAATCCTGTCAAGATGCCTATCTGGTAGCTCTCGTGCGTTCAATCAGCTCCCAGCATCGCGCGCCCACGACAATCGAAGGGACTTAGGACAACTGACCTGTAGGGTTAACCAAACTGATTTAGGGTTGAAAATCAAAGTCTAGCGAAAATCGTCAAAAATCGAAGGACGTTTTGGGAGAAAAAAATTGAAAGCTAATCGGTTTTCTCGAAAATCGACTAGAGAATCGAATATTTTTTTAGTTCGATTTTTTGAGCGATTTTTGTTGATTTGTATCGAAAATCACTCTATTTTCAACTGGTTTACGTAATATAATTTTTTTAAAATTTGTTTTTTGTTTTTGACCGGTTTACTTATCAATTTAATATTTTGAACCGGTTTGATACGGTTTGTTTATGCAATCTTCGAGTCGGTTTTCGCGATAAAGTGAACCACCTGCTGCTAACCTGTACAAAGGAATCGTATCCTCGTCCTGCCCTTCACTTCACTCTTCTATCTGTGGTGCATGCCAAGCGCTCTTACGCGAGCGGACGGCCTCTCGGCTCTCTCCCACTCCTCGCCGTGTTGCGCGCCGGCACCATTCTCATAGGTGCCCGGCTGTGCATTCGCGTCCACGGCCACGGCCCCTTCCGCTTCTGGCATTCCGCGTGAGGCGAACCCCTCGAAGCAAACAAGCAATCCGCCACACGACGCCACCGAACATGCAACCGGCCCCGTCCACCTAGAACTAGAAGGCTCATGGCTCAGGTCACGCGCGGCGCGTCTGAACGCCCGTGTCCGACGCACCGCGCGGCGATGCAAACCTCAAGGACGTGCGGCGCGCGTGTGGACGCGGTTCTCGACGGGTGCGCCGAGCCGGCCGGGCGCCATACCATACCACTAACGCTGCCCAAGTGACAACGTACGGCCTCGTAATCGCGGTGGACGACAGCGACGCGTGGTGGGCTTTTTTCGAACGGATCGCACCCCGCGCCACCTTGCCGAGGCAGCACCCGTGCTCTGGCTGGCTACGGCCATGTGCTATGTGCTCACATCGAAGAGGCAAGTAGGGATAGGAGCGGAGGACAGGGCCGGCGCACGCCCCGCCGGTGGGGAAGCAGGGAGCACTCATGCAGTGCAGCCGTTTCAAGTACAAAAAGCCCATCATGGGCTGATGAGCAGAAGCCGGAAGCAACCACGAATGGTGAAATCAGCGAGAGCAAATGGAAACCTTCACGGGCTCACAACTCACAAAAACGAATGAATCGTAACAATCTCGTATTCTCGTCACTACTGCATATACACGCACGACCAGAAAGCCGGGCGACTGCAAACATCAAACAGCACAGGCGCTGCTAAAAATCCGAAGCTAATGACCGGTGCAGAAAGAATAGATCAGATCATTGGAAAAGGAAACGACGGCAGGAGACAATATACAGGCACAAAAGAATTGTTACAACGTCAACGTGCATTATGGCGCACCAACAGCTAGCTGTTTCGCAAAAGAGAACCGCGCCGCACGGGACTCCCATTCACAATGCTCAAATCCTTCCGGAAGCTTCTGTGGACAACAGTTTCCTGTTCTGAGCAGGAGGTGCCAGTCCTGGGATCTCTCTGATGCTTTTGTTGTGTGGATTGACAATCTGGGACAAAGAGGCGCAGTATAAGTAGTGGATGATGTAAAAACCCAATAAAGAACTAAACTAGTCTAAAAAGAAGAACTAAACCACCCTGCAGTTTTAGCAACTATTTCTCCCAGGATTGTCTCCGGCCGAACAGTTAAGGAAGCTCTCGCAAACAGACAACGGATTAAGGACATCCAAGGGGGTCTGACAGTCCTAGGCCTGGTTGAGTACGGCCGGCTATGGGAACTGCTGCAGAGAGTTCAGTTGCAACCTGCAGTGAAGGACAGCTTCATTTGGAAGTGGAGCCCTTCATTGCAATACTCGGCAAGGTCGACTTATCGGGCTTTCTTCCTCGGTTCGGAAAGTTTCACCTGTGGCAAGGCATTATGGAAGGCGTGGACACCGGCAAAAATGTAAACTCTTCCTCTGGCTTGTGTTGCAAAAGCGATGTTGGATGAACGACAGGTTGCAGAGGCAAGGTATTGAGAACCATGGAGTCTGTCCTTTTTTCTGCCAAGTTCAGGAAACGGCAGATCACTTATTCACTGGCTGCATCGAGATTAAGCTCATATGGGGAGCTATGCTGAACTCCTATGGCTTACAGGCAAGACTGCCGGTCTGTGAGGGGCTGGCAGATTGGTGGACGGAGGCTTGCTTGAGGTTACAGGAGGGGTCTCGATTCTCTTGTGATCCTGGTTTTGGCACATCTGGAAGGAGAGGAACTCCCTCGTCTTCGAATCGAAAGCAGCAAGCTCTCAGGCGATCATCCAGAAGATGCTGGCTGAGGGTGCACCTTGGGCGTTGGCTGGGGCGCAAGGGATTGCTAGGCCAAGTCTCTAGGTCATCGCGGTTGTTTTTTTCAGCGTTGTTCACATGCCATTTTCTTAGACGGCCAGCAACCTCCTTTGGTCCACAGGCCGTTGTACCAATTAGGCTGTATTTTCCATTTTTTTCCTTGCTAATGAAGTTACACGCAAAGCTTTTGCGTGTATTAAAAAAAAGAACTAAACCAATAATGGCTTAAGAGGAAGGACTATTTGCATCACTGCCAATCATCACTAGCTTACACCCAGTTTGCACCAGCTTTACTTCTTGCTCCTAAAAATGTGAAACATCAAGTTTCCCCACCTTATTCTCCGAAATTGACGAGTTGTTGTTTTAAATTAATAACCAAATGAGGTATTCCCACTTTTTCATGGACATTTTATCTCCAATGTATAGTTTTTTATCAGGAAATTAGCTAGGTGCAGGAGCTGACTCCACCATTGATTGTAAACGGATTTCACTCCCCAGTGGGGATTGGCTTTTAGTTGTACATTGTTCCTCGACTAGCCACAGCGCCTAACACAACTTAATCCTATTCAAGTCCAAATACAAGCACAAAAACTGAAGATTACCTTTGCACATGAAATAAATAGCATACCTTAACAACAATGATTGCAATCACACCACAAACTATCATAAAAAGCAATCCCATGATGCATTTGTCAGTTGCAACCTGCAGCAACCAATCTTGTAAGTCATACTGTTGCTTCAGATAGTGCACACACAGGGAGAGAGAAAGAGAGAGAACCTGGCGACCAATCTCTTTCACCATTTGACTAGCCTTCTTCAGCGAAAAGTGAACAGAGTCTAGCTCATTGCCAATTCTCTTCATTTGCTCTGTCTGCAAAAATGATAAAGAGAACTTTAGACAGCTAGGAGATAACATATTTAGACTAGTAGATAAAATTTAAACAGCTGACCTTGTAAACGGCTACTTATACAAGTAATAGATCAAGAAACCAGATCCTCTAAAATATTTAGTAAGAACAAGATATACAGAACCTACTCTGGCTTTACAGAATCCAGAACCGGACTTCAATTTTCAGGGATCCATTGGTGGTGATTTTCCGGTTTTGTCTGGCTAAAATATTAAGCTTAGCCTGCCCTCAAAAACTTTACATAGGTTCCTTGAATAAAAAGGAACTGGGGGCATGTCGACCTTTGGTCTAAAGAACTCTTGTGAGCATACTTGAAATGGAGAAACATAACACAACTTTCTGAGTGATTCAGCGAAGCTGTATAGTAAATAGGAAAGTGGAGACCACAGTTGAACATCCTCTTAAGCATAAAAAAGTGTAGCATACATGCCCCAACAGAGCGCCTATCTCAAATAGACAGCCAAACTTGGACTATCGTTATCAAGCATAGTGGGACAAATGGTTCGCTGAGTACAAAATTGAAGCACTTTGGCTTTGGGATGATAGGTTGGCCATGAGTATCACACTATCTTTCAGTATCACACATCACGTCTTTGAAGTTCATAAACAAAATGCTGGACTCTCTTGTGAATACACTTGAAATGAAAAACATGACACAACTTTCTAAATGACATATGTCCAGGTAAAATAAATCACACGAATCTATGGTCTCAAATGGGGTCATGATATCATGACAGGAGGCTCTTTTTAGTAAAAAGAAAAAAAGAAATAAACAAAAAAGCTTGAGCTCAGCTATAGTCTGAGAAAAAGAATCAAAGTTTCGTGTTCAGTTAGTCCACGTAGGGTTAGCAGAAAGCTTCAAGATAAAGGTTAGGCAGTAAACAAACATGTTATTAGTTTTTTCACACTCATGACTCAATGAAATTGCACCATAAGAAAACTTACTTGCTGTGTTAGAGAAGCAGCAGTTTGAGCTCCAACTTCAACAGTTTGTGCAACAACCTGCAAGAAAGGATTCCTGAAAATTTTGTAATGAAAGAGAGCTGAAAAAAAGAAAGCGTGAGTCAGCAGCACACCATTTTCGAGCGCTCAATAGCTTGGTCTGTTTGGTCCATTTGTTTCCTTCCAGCATCAATGAGTTGTTGATTTGACATTTCTACAAAATTACCGAGATACTTCGATGAGAATGTATACCTTTCAGTAGCACATTTATAATATAACAAAATAATGATGATTAATTTCACCTGATGCCATTTGAACGTTTTCCTCAGGCAACTGCTCGTTACCAGTATCAAATAGTTCAATCCTCTTATTACCAAGGCTACTTTGGTAACTGCAAGACCATGAAAGTAGCACAGCATATCGATTAGCACAAAGCAAATTACAATGCAGCAGAAAGCATTGCAGGAGATGTAAATATGAGAATAAGACATCAAGTTTAACATTAGAAAAATCACATCTTGCATCTCTGAAGACATCATAACCAAAAAAAAGTTTCTACTTACGTTTTCCTCAAGGTGACATAGGAATTCAACTCTTTGATCTGTCATAACACATAAGAAACAAATTATATTTGTGTGGAAAATGACATATAGCAAAGACACTAGTGAAAGAAACTACCAACCATGAACTGCTTCTTGTCATTTAGCTGCTTGTTGACCTCAGCAGGGTTCTTTTTCTCCTCATCTTTGAGGATACGATCAAAATCTTTGATTAAGCTGCAAAAAAACCACATAATATTTACATAAATTTAAGACATCATATAAGAATTCAGTGCTATATTCTCCAGGTAAAGGGGTTTGGAAAATCATCGTGTCAGATGCAAAAAGATCTGAATTTGCCTATTCAAGTTAGGAATTGCAATGGCGCGTATATGGAAAAGCTAAACCCCGAGGTCACGCATGAGTCTTGCATTATCAGAGCACATAGCAGTGTTCAGCCCGACCTACCGCTTACACTCCCTCATCTTCCCAGTGAGATCCTCCAACTGTTTGGACTGCCTGTTTGAGTCCTTGATCTTGTCCATCTTCTGGAACCCATTTCTGCAGGAAACAATTTGCTATCAGAATGAACCAACAGGGAAGAAACGACAATTTGAGCATGGGTTGGAAAAATCTGATGCCAGCACAGTTTTGCAAGAAGTTACTTAGTTCATATGTTCAACTGTTAACATGCGGCGCAGAATGACGAACAAGATTTAGAAAGGAAAAAAGAAAAAAGAAAAAAGAAAAGGAAAAACAAGAAGATCATTGGAGCAGCAGCGGGGAGATCTGGCTCACTGGAGGGCGCGGAAGATGTCCTGGATCTCGCCGTCCACCTGCTCGAGCTCGGGGCTCATGGGCAGCACGTCGCTCGCCATGGCTTGCCGTCTCCCCCTCGGGCTCAACTCCCTTCTGGATCTCCGCCTCCGCCTCACGTGATCCGCCCAGTTCAAGCGGCAGCACCTCCTCCTCCTCTCGGGATGCTCACCCCGCCATTGCGATGGAGGCGAGGAGGGCGGCGGTTTGTAGTTAGGAGGAAGACGATGGTTGGTGTGTTGCTGTGATCCGAGGCGGATTAGCTGTGAGCCTGTGAGCTTTAAGCTGTACTCAAGGATAAGAGAGTACTAATTGATTAAGATCTAGCAGAGTATAGATGCATTTTACTACTCCCTTCGTCCTGAAAAGTAAAGCTTCGTCCTGAAAAGTAAAGAACGAAAGAAATTTTAGGACAGATTATGGTTTCTGTCAAAAGACTCTAATGCTCCTTTTTAATACTGTGTCTCTATTAATTGGCAACCTGCATGCATTAATTAATCACGATTATAGGGAATGACCTGTCTCATTTTTGTTTTGGAATATGTGTGGTCGCATGTATCTGCGTGTATCTGCATGCATAGGCATAATTTGAGAACACAATTTAAAGGGGGAGAGTTCTCAATCCCTAATATTGGAGGACACAATTTGAATGCTTCTCTCCTTTACTTTCAAGGACGGAGGGAGTACTTTATTATCGGATGAACTTTAAATAAATGCTAGCTAATCTAATATAGCACTATTGAATTTTGTGTACAGTAAAAGACCTCTGAGATAATTATTACACTTTCAGTTGTATCTTTCTGAAGGAACAGATAGGTGAGGGATCGAGTTATGCTTGCTTAGTTTAAGAGACACTGCTATCAAGTATACTTTGTTGGTAACACAAGGCACGCTTGTAACGCACAAATTTTATAGAATTTTCGTGTGAAACAATTCAATTTCTGGAAGACAGAAAAGGACGTCCCACGTCCCAAACATGTTTACCTATTGGGACACCCTAAACTTGTTAAACACAGGTCAGGACAGTTTTTTACTTCTATACTAGGTCCAGTACTTGTTATATGCCACTCGTAACCACAAGCGCTACAATTTCCATTCGTAAAATTACTCTATTTGACAGTGCCATTAGCCCGTTTCATTTCGTCTACAACAAACACGACAATACAACAGACCAGCAGCATTCTTGTATTTGGGTAGGCCACATAAAATGTAGGGAATACACGGATCATGGCTGGTGGTTTCGTTGGCAGAAAGCGACGGCTAGGTGGTACGCGGTGTCATGGAAATCATCATTTTTCCTAGTTTTATGGTAAACGTTTTTTTCTTCAAAAAATTAATCTTCTTCCAAACACAATTACAAAAATAATCTCATTCCTGATCGTGAAAGTTGGATGGCTTGTCAAGCTCGCTAAGCGCTTCCGCGATGCGAGAGCGCAGAAGGCGATATATGTCACCTTTCGATGTTTCTGTAGTTGGAGATATAGTTATTTTTATAATTATATTTAGAAGAAAACTAAATTTAAAAATATACAGAGAGAGAGACTAAAAAAAGTATCGAACTCTATCATGGTCGCTCCCGGTCAGGCTCCTATCTTCCCACGAGCGCGGATGCAACGAGCACGCCGGCCGGGGAAAAATTGGCCTTTTGATCCAACTTCTCCAGCGTAAGAGACCGATACAGTATGAGCTCGGCTAATCGGCCCTACTCAGCCATGGCGATGGCTTATGTATGTTTTCTTTTCTTCTGAAACCAAAATGCCCAGATAGTTTTTTCTTCTCCACTCTTTTCTCTTCAGTTCAGGCTAATCCTCCCCCCTCGACCGTCGGATCCAGCATGTGACTGCGTGAGCTGTGAGCAACCTGTTGACACCCAGAATTTGGTCAAGTACCCGATTCGGAAAATAAAGTTCAAGTATTGATAGAGTTCCAGTATAGATAAAAAAACTCTAGCTGATATCGGTTCAAAGAGTAATTTATCTCCTAGAAATTAAGACCGATACGTATTGTGGATTTTGAGGAGTTAGAGAATGATATGATCGGCCTAAATGCTATTGTTGACATCAAGATTTGCCAGGGGTAGTCAATTTAGGAAGATAGAGTTAAACATGGATAACCTTAGCCGATATCGACTCGGAGAAAAGTTTGTCTTTTGGAAGTTGAGACCAACACGAATCATGTGTTTATAATAATCAGAGGAAGATACGATCGGCCTAAGTGCTATATAAGAGGTCCATAGACGAGAAGAAAAAGTGCCCAGAGCCAATTAATCAACTCCCATCCACTTTTGTTTATTTTCCTGTCGACTAGAAGTAGCCTTTGTAACTTATAATCTCCCTTTTGTAATTCGTTTTTTATCAATAAAGTTGAGCATCATCGATTGTTGATCATCTTCGATTACACCAACAATCTCAGGGTTGTTTTTACTGATCTTGTTGCGCATCGCTTTTCGGGAAAAACAGCTCTTTACCTATCATCTAATCAGCTCAAAAGGATATTTAGATCTATCTAGCCGATCGTACCAACGAATCGGCTATGAAAACAATTATTTCGATCTATCTTGCCGATTGCAACATCAAATTAGCTGGCACGCCACGAACTAAACTTGAATCCAGCGGTCGCATGTGTTTAAACTAATCAATCATTCGGCACATTTTTAGAGACCAACACAGCCCCAAAACGGCCTCGTGAGAAGCTGCAGAAGCCTTTTGAATCCTATCCGTTCCAACTTCCAAGTGGTAGGTATATTGCATATATGTTTACATATTTACAGGTCAGGGGAGCTTCCTGCACATCCCTGCAAAAGTCGAGTTTGGAGAATCCTTCCAACATCCATGTCACCATGTGAGCTTTATCCATTCATCTACGATGCATGGGCTCGATCTTCTTCTTCACATGCGTGCACACTGCACGCCTGTAGTCCATATCCGATTCCAACCTCTTTGTCAGGAGGACAAATAGGAACCGAACTTTTGCACAAAGGCGTCGTCGTCTCGTCTAATTGGGCAATGCAAGAAAGAAATACAGAACGAAAGAGTTATGTCGCGTGAACCTCTTGCCATGCTCATGCATCCTGCATTCCTGCTTACAGATCCAGTCACGTGTGTTGAGAAACCCTAAAGCCCATCGCAGGCCCATGTGGTCCCTTATGCCGAAACCCTAGAGAGCGCTATAAAAGGAGGAGGGGGGTCCCCCCATGTACAAGAAGAATTCATTAGCAATAAAGAATTTCCGCTTCGCTCTCCTAAACACGTCTCTCTCTCTTCGTTCTCCACTTCAGATCTGTTCGAACCCGGACTATTCGATAGCGAGGTTCCTTAACACGTTATCGACGAAGCTCTACCGAGATCGAATTGAAAGGTGAGAAAGGTGGGATTTCAAAGAATTGAATCTAAACGCTTGTCGCTTCTATGCATGCATCTATCCTCGCATCTTGTATCGTTTTCGTCACATGGCACGGCCACACGGCGATTACTCAAAGCTACTTGGCATGAAGCTACGAAATCGCTAAAGACACGGTTACCGTATGAGAATCGCCACGCGGCAAGAAGCTACAACGACATGAAGCAACGACGCATAAAGCAATTTTACATCTAGAAAAGAAAAAGAAAGAAGCCGTCGCCCGGTTTCGCGCAAGACGACGCTCGACGATGCCGCAGACGCGATGAAACCCTCGCCGGCCGCCCCACCGGCGGCCAAGAAGCCGCCGCGGCAAATAAGACGCAGCCGCTGGCGGCCGGCGCCGCCGGGCACACGCACGAAGCGCACCACGCTGCACCGCTTACGTCGTCGCCGCCGCACCCACCCTACCGGTCGCGCTTCTGTAACCGCTGGCTCGGCCGCCACACATCGCTTGCATGCGACCCGCCGCGCAGCGCTTTGGCCAGGCCTCTCCGCGCCAGCGCCGAAGCGATCGCTGCGCCGCCGCGTCGCCGCCGAGGCACCATTGTCGTCGCCGCTTCGAAGCCGCTCGAGCGCCGCCACAAAACCGATCCGTCGCGCTTTGGCTTGCGCGCTCGCGAAGACGCCGCCAAGCGCCGCCGTCGGTCGAGCCCGCCGAGCATGAAGCTCGGCCTCGCGGCCATGCGACACCTCGGCTGCGTCGCCGCGTCGGCGCGTCGGCCCGACCTCGCGGTCTGCCGCCGACCTCCACGCCCGGCCGCCGTCTTCGCCCTGCTGCGCCCGGCGCCGCCTCGGCCTCACGGCCACGCCGACGGAAGCTGCCTCGCCTCGCTCGCGACCAACCCGGCCATTCCATTGCGTCGCCGTCGGCCCACCCGCCGTCACGCCCGCGCCCGCAAGCAAGCCGTCGGCAACAAGGCGGCCGCCGCCGCCACGCGCGCGCCTTCATGCGACCCTCGGCCTCGGCTCCGCCGCCACGACGGCGACGGCCTCGCCGTCGCCGCCTCCGACCGCGAAGCCACCTCGGCCTCAGCGGCCGCTCGTGTCGCCGGCTCGCGGCGCCGCGCCACCACCGCCTCGCCTCCTTCTTGCCGTCGCTCGGCCGCCGCCATGGCCGTCTGCCGCGCCGCGCCGCCGGCTTTCGCTCGACGCAACGCTGTAGCGTCGCCGGCGCCTCCGGCCTCGGCTCGCAGCCGTCCCGTCATCATAGGCCTCCGGCCTGCGTACGTCGCCACTCGTCCTCGGCTCGCAGCCGCCGCCATGCCCACCACCCGAAGGAATGCCGCCGCCGTCGTCATCTCGGCCCCCGCACGCCCTGGTGAGAACCGCCTAACGGAGAAGGCGAAGCGGCGCGCGAGGCGCGCGCAGGAAGGCGGACGGCAGACGAGGCGCACGCGAGAAGACGGACGGCGGCGCGAGGCAAAGCGCGAGCGGCGCGAGGCGCGAGGAGGCGGCGCGCATGGGGAAGGGAAACCCTAACGCACGAAGCAAGTCGCAAGGCAAGCACGGGCCGGGGCAAGGCCCATTTAAGCCGTTCGTAGGAAAAAAAAAAAGAAGAAAAGAAAGAAAAGAAAAGAAAAATTGCTAGAAAATTTTGAAAAAAATGCGAGAAAAATTTGAAAAATTGCCGTAAAATCAAGAAGATTTTTTTGCTCGCTTTCAATTTTTTCTTGCTTTATTTCTCTGCTTTATGAATATTCTTTATGAATTTTGAATTCATTGCTCTATTTTGAATATCGCAATGCATGGAAATTTATTTTCATTCTTTATGCTTATTGCAACCATTTTCTATTAGATTACACGCAGAATCTAATGTCGAAATTTTGAAATCATGAATTGTGAATCGTGAGTTTGAAGAATCGCCCCGCCTTGGCCGAACTATCTCACTGGGCATCGAACGTAAAGATCGTTCTTGGGGCAAGAAGCTCCGCGCGACAATCGGTCTAGGGTCCTCGCAGACGCCTTGAAACCTACCGTCGAGCGTAACGATCAAACCGCAGACCGCCATTTAAATGCATGAATCGCATTTTCTTTTAGATCATGGTTGTTAGCATTTTCTTTTGAATAATGAATAGTAAGCTCTAGAAGAGCATACTTCTCTCATGAATAAATATGCAATTTATTCTTTATTCCAAGATTCTTTCATTTACAAGCAATATTTGAATTATTTTGCCTCTGTTTGATTGGAATTATATTTCTTTTATCTAGAAATCGTAGCGCCCAAATGGAAGAAATATGCATTGTTGATAGTGGCACAACAAATACCATCTTAAGAGAGTCTAAGTATTTCCAATGATCACGAAGAACGCCGGAAAGATTACTACGATCGCAGAAGCGACTCATATGTAATCGGCTCGGGAAGAGCCACTATTATATTGCCTATGGGTACAACTTTGGTAATTGAAGAAGCCCTTTGTACCTGAATCAACTCGCACTCTCTTAAGCTTTAAAGACATCCGCGCAATGGTTTTCACGTAGAAACCAATGAAGAAAATGGCAAAGAATATTTGTGCAATGTGAAGCACGCGGTATGTGGAAAAATGGTATTAGAAAAATGTCCCTCATATGAATCAGGGTTGTACTACACGAATATTCATGCACCAAGTGTATACTTCCTTGAAAACTGCTTTTAGAAGCTCAATTATTTTCTTTATGGCATGGTAGATTAGGTCATCCTGGTCTTAGAATGATGAGAAATATAGTGAACAACTCACGTGGTCATGGCATAAATGTTAAAAATTTCCCGAATCATGAAGATTTTGTGTGCCTGCATGTGCCACCGGAAATTAATAACTAGACCCTCTGTCATGAAAGTGCAAAGTGAAATCCTGCATTCTGGAACGCATCCGGGGATATTTATGGTCCGATTCAGCCCCCGTCGGGCGCTTCGATACTTTATGGTGCTCATCGATGCTTCCTCGAAATGGTCGCATGTATGCTTGTTGTCAACAAGAAACCATGCTTTTGCAAAGTCGATCTCGCAGATCATAAGAATTAAGAATGCTTTCCCGATCATCGCGTGAAGTCCAGCAGAATGGACAATGCCGAGAATTTACTTCAAAGGCATTTGATGATTATTGCACAAAGAACAGGATAGCAGCTTGAGCACTCCGTCATCCGCACGTCCATACGCAGAATGGACTAGCGTAAGCACTAATAAAGAGGATTAAGTTCATTGCCGCACCACTTTTGCAGAGTTGTAACTTGCCCAACACTTGTTGGGGACACGCATCTGCACGCAGCAGCTCTTATCAATTTTAGACCGTCGGCCTACAACATCCATTCTCCTATGCGGCTTGTGCACGGGATTATCCCAAGATCTCCCATCTTAGAAAATTTGGGTGTATGGTATATGTACCTATACCACCCCTCACGATCGCAATGGGCCCTCTCCGCAAGTCCAGGATATACGTTGGTTATGAAAGTGCATCCATAATCGTATTTGGAACCCATGATCGAGATTTGCATACTGACCGGTTCGTGATTGCATCTTTGACGAGGATCGCTTCCGTCATTAGGGAGGAAATCAACCTTTGGATGAAAAATGTCGGAAATCATATGGCATTCCACCGATCCCGCACATGACCCCGCACTAATGAAGCAAATCAAGAAGTCCAAGATAATTGATTTGCGAATTTAGCAAATGAACCGCTGATCATTTTGTGATCCAAGGGCGTGGTTAAGTCACATGTACCCGCAAGAAATGCACCGAGAGGGTGGAAATACCAAAGAAAATAGAAGGTATCCTCAACCTGCTCAGAGGCCTCAAAGAAAAGAGCAGCAATCTGCTCCTCAAACCCAAAGTACCCGGAGACGTCCGAGAAAATCGGGCGAGACGACTTACCACAACCAATCACGAAAATGCCCCAAGGAAAGAAGGGAGCCAGTTGAGACTGCACCGAAAGAAGCCAAAGGAAAGGCAATTCGGACTTGAATCTTCCACTGCAGAAGTCGCGGAAATAATGTGTGCGCACACATAGGCGATAAAGCTAAAGGAACTTGCTCTGCGATAGGGAAAAGCAAATAAGAGCAAGTAGAAGTGCATGAAGCACCCCATGAAGAAATGGCCATAAACTTTGTAATAACAGAGAATCCTCGAATAGAGCAACGACCAACGTTGATGCATACTTCGCAAAGAAGATTGCCTCGATCATTGATCATGATCCCGAGCACGCATCTTCGCAGAGTGCAAGAAAAGGCTAGATTGGGAAGAATGGAAAAGGCAATCATCGCAGAGTTAGTCTCTCCGAACAAAAGAGAGGTGTTTGGGCCAGTATGCCGCACACCTCCCCATATAAACCTTGTAGGTCACAAATGGGTCTTTGTTCTAAGAGAAATGAAAACAACGGTTGTAAGGTACAAAGCTAGGCTTGTAGCTCAAGGTTTCACTCAACGCCCGGAGTTGATTATGAAGAAACCTATTCTCCGGTCATGGGTGGAATTACCTTTAGATATTTGATCTCAATGGCGATCAACTTGAAGTTGAGAATGAAGCTAATGGATGTTGTCACAAGATACCAGATGGAAACTTGGATTCGAGATATACATGAAAGTACCTAAGGAATTCCTATCCCAACCAAGATGGAGCAAATAGAAACACATGCGAAGGTGAAATTGGAGAAATCACTGTATGGGTGAAGCGATCAGAAGAATGTGGTACAATCGCTGAGTGACTTTCTCGCAAGAAAGGCTACACAAACAATGAAGATTGTCCATGTGTGTTTATACAATGATCCTCGAATGGATTCTCAGATAATCTCCGTCTATGTAGATGACTTGAACATCATTGGGACGGATGAAGAAATTGAAGAGGCATGCTCATACTTGAAGTCTGAGTTTGAAATGAAAGATTTGGGTAAAACCAAGTTTTGTTTAGGCTTGCAGCTTGAACATGTCCAAGGAGGAATCTTGGTACATCAATCAACCTACACACAGAAAGTGTTGGAAAGGTTTGGATTTGAAAAGGCATATCCTGCGAAGACTCCAATGGTCGGAAGGTCACTCCAAGCAGACCTAGACCCATCTGCACCTAGAGAAGAGGGGAGGAAGTCCCGGGAGCGAGAATTCCCATATCTGAGTGCAATTGGAGCGCTCATGTACCTTGCAAATAGCACTAGGCCGACATTGCGTTACTGTGAATTTGCTAGCTCGATCTGATCGTAACCCACCAAAAGGCATTGGAAAGGGATCAAGGACATCTTCCGTTACCTCCAAGGAAGCAAAGACCTCGATGCATTTTTGAAGGAACAATGAATTGAATTTGGTTGGTTACGCCGATGTCGGGTACCTATCGATCCACATACCGGCAAGTCCCAAACGGCTATGTTTTCCTATGTGGAGGAACAAGAATTTCTTGGAAGTCGCCTAAGCGGACTCTTGTCTCGACGTCGACAAACCACTCGGAAATCATCGCTTTGTATGAAGCATCTCGTGAATGTGCATGGCTCGGAAGAATGGTTCACCACATCCGTAAGTCATGTGGTTTGAACATTGAGCAAACTCCTACAATAATTTATGAAGATAATGCGACTTGTGTTGCCCAAGCACAAATGGGATATGTGAAGAGCAATCTCACGAAGCATATCAACCCCAAGTTCTTCTATGCTCATGAATTGCATAAGATGAACGAGATCAAGATATTGCATACTAAGTCATGTGAAAATCTTGCAGATTTGTTCACTAAATCACTCCCAAAGATCTACCTTTGAAAGGTGCGTGAAAGGAATTGGGATGATGAGACTTAGAGAAGTGCGATTTCGGGGAGATATGTCACATACTCCCACATGAATCTGAGCATGAATTATGAATACCCAACATGAATCTCGAAGATTAGCAATTGAAGTTGGGAGAATTGTACTCTTTTTCCTTAGCAAGTTTTTCATGAAGTTTTCTTGCGTAAGGTTTTAACGAGGCAATTCGTGCAACATAGTAAGCGTATGCTATGTACTCTTTCTCCAAGTATTTTTCCCACTGGGTTTTTCTGGAGTTTTAATGAGGCATATGCATCTCGCGGCAAAGGGCCCAAGGGGGAGTGTTGAGAAACCCTAAAGCCCATCGCAGGCTCATGTGGTCCCTTATGCCGAAACCTTAGAGAGCGCTATAAAAGGAGGAGGGGGGTCCCCCCTATGTACAAGAAGAATTCATTAGCAATAAAGAATTTCCGCTTTCGCTCTCCCTAAACACGTGTCTCTCTCTCTTTCTGTTCTCCACTTCAGATCTGTTCGGGAACCCCGGACTATTCGATAGCGAGGTTCCTTAACAACGTGGACGTGCTGCATTATAGATCGCTACATATACGCATTCTTGCAACAGCTTTTTATCCCGTTCGTTTTGTATTCTTCATCCCCTTGGTAAAGGTACTCGCTATGTTTTTTGTAAGGTGTATTTTGACTAGACACGGAGATTAAAAAGATTATAGAATCAAGAAAAAGACAAGATAAAATAACTATACTACCCGTGGTATAAACCCCTTGAAAATATGAAAAAGAATAGTTTGTGTAAGAGTTACTTATAAATACAAGAGAGATGATGTGATAAATAAGGATAGACAAGATAAAAAACATCACTAAATTTATATACGCATTTTATATTTTAAAATGAATATGAAAAATTATACATCTACGGAGAGGATACATTCCTAGCATGAAGAAAGATGGAACCCGTATGTTTCAATAAATCGACAATAAATGTGTACATGCATGGCATGTCCTACAGGACTAGCTACTACTCCCTCCTTCTAAGTTTAACAGGCATATTTCTCCTTAACACATAGATAAAAAGATATTAAAAATAATTAGATTACCTCTAACTATTATCGCTAAGCACTTTACTCAATGCACGCATGTAAAGTGTAAATTAAAAATGTATATTTATTACGGGTATAGAGAAAACATCACACTAATTTTACATTAGAATATGAAATATACCCTATATTTATAGAGAAGACTATTAAAAAAATATGCCTTATAAATTTGAACGGATGGAGTATATTAGTTGAGACAGTTTCATGCTAGAAGTGATCATTTTTTTTAGCTCTCCTTACCTCGTTTTTTGAAAATCTAATCCTCTTTTGAGCGGAATTATAAATCTAGTCTCCTTCCCACCGTGGAACATGACTCCCGCCCGCGTCGACCGCGGTAGGCCGTTGCTCTCGCGCCCGCCATCCGTGGCAGGCAGTTGCTCCCTTGGCGCGGCAGGCGCCGGTCACGCCTTCCGCGGTGAGAGAGAGGGCTAGATTTTGCACATGCGCTCGGAAGGGCTAGATTTTCAAAAAAAAAAAAGGTAACATGGGCTAGAAAAGTGATCATTTCTTGAAGCTAACCTAGCTTATCCCGAAAGCGTGGCATAGTTACATGTCGCTTTTCCCATCAGGCCGTGCAATGCACTACCGAGAGATAATTCTTCACTGTTGTAGTCGTAAAAAATTATTTTTTTTTCAGAACTAGCCCTGAGTGATTTTTCTTTGCAAAAATGACCCCTAACTCGCAAATCCCGTGCACGGGGAGCACGGCAATACAATTCTGCATACTGGGAGCACTGCAATAAGACATGCCGCGCCTCCACTCAGCGGCATTTCAAAAAAAATTCTAAAAATACTATGGTATTGTAGCATGGCATTTGCTACAGCACCACGGTACTGTAGTGAGGTTTTTTTTCCGAATTTTGGATTGCCGCTGAGTGGAAGTGCGGTATTTATCGCCGGTGGTGTGGGAATTCAATAATTCCGCTAAGTGCAGGCGCGACATTAGGTATTTCACCATGTGTCGCCTCGTGATTATTGCAGCGCTCCCCGTGTGCGGGAAATGTGTTTGCTAGGCTCCCCGTGCGCGGGATTTGCGACCTAGGGGTCATATTTGCAAAAAATCGTAGGTAGGCTAGTTCTGGAAAAAGATAATTTTTTAGGGGCTACTACCATGAAGAGTTCCAAGCTGCTTGGCTGACACCATAGGGTATGGGTGCAGCAAGCAATAGGTTGCAGTAGCCTACTATCCGCTAGATGGGCAGCACTCAACTGTCTCTTAGCTATACCATACCAGTATAATCCTATGCGGAGGATAAAGAATGTGAGAAAAGAGAACGCACTGTCTCTTATGTAAGAGACAAACTAATTACGCAAACCAACGTAAATAGTGATAGAGTGTGAAAGTAAAATATGATAATAATAATATTAAATAGTTAGAGAAATGATTTTAAAGACTCAATATCGAAGATTTTATCTCTAGTGTCGTCTTTAAATAAGTTAAAATCTTGTGTTTGATACGTACCCTGAGTATTAGCAGGACGTTGGATGAACAGGGTAGGAAAAAGAATTTGCGCACGCAAGGCAGAACATTGATAAAAATTTGGCTAGGTAAGTTACAAGTGATACCGCAAGTACAAATTTGTTGAGAAAAATTATGTATCTAATCTCATATTAAATTTTGAGAGATCTAGATAGCTATTCAAACTTGGGAAAATCAAGATATACTGCCTAGCTTGAAACGCTACTCGAAAAATTGACGCTAGCTGCTATGTTCCATTCCGAAGATGTTTAGATCTAATAAATACAATTACCCCCCCATCCTCGGAATTAATACTTTTTTTGCTTTTTTTTTTCCATGGGAGAAGACTGTTTAGATCTATATGGTTATTTTGTTTTAACGCAAAGGCAACCAAGTCACTACAACTATGGTTCGAAATAAATATCGTTTTAAGAGACACGGTCGGGCACAATTGCTATTGTGGAGCCATCTAACAAGCAATCAATACCTAAGATTAGCTGGGAACTCTTCACTATTGTAGCCTCTAATTTTTTTTTTCGGTACTATCATTCGTGAGATTTTTTTTACAAATATGGCCCCTTGATCCGTAAGTCTCGTGCATAGGGAGCCCTGCAATAACCAAGAGGTGACACGTGGCGAAATACGTAATACCACGCCTTCACTCAACGGAATCACCGAATTCCCGCACCACCGACGATAAATACCGCGCCTCCACTCAACGGCAATCCAAATAAAAAAAACTCACTACAGTACCACAATACTGTAGCAAATGCTGCGAACCGCGGTATTTTTTTTATTTTGGAATGGTGCTGAATGGATGCACGGCATGTCTTATTGCGGCGCTCTCCGTGCGCTGGATTTATGGGTCAGGGGGCTATTTTTGCAAAAAAAAATCGTGTAGGAGCTGGTTATGGAAAAGATAATTTTTTGATCTACAACGATGAAGAATTCGCCGAGAGATTAAGCCCAATGATTTTCTGGTCTTGAACCACTCCTTAGGAATGGCAATCGGGTGAGTACCTCCGGGTACCACCTCCTTAGACCCGAACTCGAACCGGAACAAAGTACCGCCTACCCAAAACAACTAAGCTTCACGGGCACAGATATGTGCCCACGTCCGAAACCGATGGGTACCCGATACCCAATGGGTACCCATGGGTAGAGGTATATGTCATCCACAATGCCTATATGCAACATCCTAGTTTAAGCATGCACAAGCACGATCAAACAAACTATCTTGCTCACTGCCAGCACCCCACATTCCAAAATTTCATATAAGAACTCATCTACATAAAACTCCATTGGACACTAACAATAGCATGGCCAATATCAGAACAAATTTACTTAGACACATAATTGATTAATTAACACAAAAATGCTAATCCTATTATCAATGGTAGCAATAGCAGTAAACAGAGGGAGAAGGGAAGATTTGCATTTAGCTCGTGGGATTGAAGTAGAAGTAGCCAACTAGCCATCACCGTAGCCGTAGCAATGGACACGGTCGCTGGTCTGGGGGTGGTCGCTGTGCTCGACGTTGCATTGGGGGTGGCCCCGACGCAAGTGCGTCGGCGGCAGCGGCACCAAGACGACGGCGAAGCCATTGGAGTCGGGGGAGGCAACCCTCAATGCCGCGGTTTCGAGGGCAGCCTAGAGAAAAGAAAAAGGGGGAGGATGAATGGAGAAGGAGAAGAGGGGGAGTGAGAGAGGGGAAAGGTCACTTAGCTTGGGACAACCGAGGGGCCGTCGATGTTGAAGAAGACGACCGGGTCCCATGGATCCGACGGCGGCTCCCCTAGGGTCTTGTGAAAAGAAGGTCACCAGGTCGGGGGAAGAGCCGGATCCGTCAGGGGTCGCAAGATCCTGTGTGGATCCACTAGATCCGATGAAGAGAAGGCCAGGGGAGAGGCGCGGGGGCGTGAGAGAGGGAGGAAAAGGGGGAAGCCGAAGAAGAGGCCGGCAGTGATGGGGACCGCCGGATTTGGTTGATCCGGGTGGCGCAAGGGCTCGGAGGTAGAGACGGAGGCAAGAGGATCGGGGGTTTGAGGCGGAGGCGGCACTCGGGGGAAAGAGGAAGGGAAAGCGCGAGAGAGAGATGGGAGGGGGAAAGATGGGGGCGGCGGCTGCCGGCTGGAATGGAGAGAGGGGTATGGCTCTGACGAATACTAATAACAGGGGTACCCCAACAGCCCAAGGTGACCAACCAGCGGCCTCAAGCACAGCTCAAGCCCAACAGACCGTTTCCAGCCCACTACCGACCTAAGTACCTGTAAAGCCACACGGGACTTCCCTTCCCGACCAACCAAGGGAAGTGTCTCCGACCGAGCCAAGCTCCCGACCTCCTCAGCGAGACGGCCCCCCGGCTCCGACCAAACAGGGATCCCGACCCTCGCAGTAGGTCGGAATCCCCTGACTCCGATCGTGCCAAGATCACTCCTGCCGAGGGTCACGTGTCGCAGCCTCTACCAAACGACCGCCACGTACCCCACGAACGGGGCCAATCAAAGTGACTATACAAGGCAGCGCTCCTTCCCGGAAGGTTTAAATGATCGACCAAGTCACGCTCCCGATCCCATCACCGGTCACATACAATGCGAAGACACGCTCACCCGAGGCGCCCACGCCGGTAGCAGCGACGTCAACACTCGTAAGGTTCGCAGAGGGCACGTACGCCGTTTCCCGGAGAAATACCTAACCGCCCTGACCAGCTAAGCTACCGACCCAGCATGGGCAAGATCGAGCACTGATCAGTCAACAGAACGAAGGACCGAAGCTCCTAGTGTAGGTCGTCTTGTCCTCTCCCAATTCCCGATGTAACCTGCCCCTTCCTTTCGTATAAAAGGAGGCAGGAGCTCCCGTAGAAAAAGGAGGGCGAAGAAGAGAGAGAGCGCCATCGAACCTATCCGACTAAGTCATTGGCACTCTTGCTTGTAAACCTTGTGCAGTCATCTGTGCATAATAGAATACAGCGCCACCACACGAACTGGAGTAGGGATCTTCTGCCCGAACCAGTATACATCTTGGACTTTTGAGTCTAACCATTCAGGGAGAGGAACGCGCGACCCCTTAGACTTACAAATTTACTTGTCGGTGCTCGAAACGCCGACAGTTGGCGCGCCAGGTAGGGGTCTTCGTGCGTCTTCATCATCATCTCCGGATTCCGCTTGCCTCCCTGATGGCATCTTCCACCTGCGACGGCATGGCTGCGCTGGGAAGCCAGATCTGCTTCGGCTCCCTCAACTTTGCCGTCACCACGGAGGGAGGGCTTACGCTCGTCCCCGCCGCCACCAGAGTTCCGGCGCCCACCGAAAGCCTGGGCGCCATCTCCAACGACCTCGCCCGGCTCGGCAGGCGCCCTGTCCTGCAGGCCGGGCCCGAGGAGTGCTCCACCACGTCTGGCGAAAGCTCCCGCAGGCCTGGACAGGTGACCGTGTCACCCCTCGCAGGCTCGCGACTTGTGGCTATGGCCGGCTACATGCCAGCCTCTATCCACGAGCTGTTGGAAGACTCTTCTAGCCACGACTCCAGCTCCGATACGGAGTACCCTGATCGTGGACGGCACTCTCGCGAGTGCAACATGGCGGGCACGGCCGACTTAATCATAACCCCCGCGGTTACGGGGGTCCCCATCCGACGCACTGAGGCGCAGGAGGGGGAACAACCACGCGATCATACTGAACGCGCTCAAACCCGTCGCGCCGAACTCCAGCGACAACGTGAAGAGCTGGATAGGCAAAGGGCCGAGCTCGACCAACTCCAGGCCAACCTGGAGCAGGATGAGCCCGCGACTCAGCAGGTGCCCAACGACGCCAGACGCGCGCTGCGTCAGCGCACTACAAGCGGCGGAAGAATCCGCGGTCCTCGCTTCTTCCCATGCAAGCGAACGTGGCGCGATCGCGATCTTTGCCGAGGCCTTCCGAATCGGTCGACCGGAGGCCAAGGCCACATACCGAACCTCCGGGGTGGTGGAGCGCGCGTGTGAAACACATGCAGCCTCGCTCCTATCGCCCGGCGCCACCTCGCCCACCGGGCCCGCATCGCCGCCCGAAGCCGGCTGGGTCCGGCGAAGGCGACGCCACACCACGAGCTGCCCCAGGCCTCGCGCACCCCGGTGCGCCAGCACCTCGGGGACGCCTACGACATTCGCGCCACCCTCGAGGCGCGAAGAAAGGCGGCGGAGGAGGCCGTCCACTCGCGTATAGTGGACTGCGGGCGCCACCGCCGCAGCCCAAGCCCCGATGGTCCCGGACCACGGGCTTTCTGCCAGGGGATCCGACAGGCGGATTTCCCTGTCAGATTCCGGGCGCCCACTAACATCGCCAAGTACACTGGGGCCACGAACCCGGGTGTCTGGCTTGAAGACTACCGGCTCGCATGCCGGGCGGGAGGAGCGACGGATGATCTCTTCATCATCCAGTACCTCCCCATCTACCTTGCGGACTCGGCCCGAGCTTGGCTTGAGTACTTGCCCGCCCGAACCGTCAGGAACTGGGCCGACTTGAAGACCCTCTTCGTCGGCAACTTCCAGGGCACTTACAAGCGCCCTGGCAACTCCTGGGACCTGAAGGGCTGCAGGCAGCAGCCAGGTGAAACCCTCCGGGATTATATCCGACGGTTTTCCCACCAATGCAACGAGCTCCCCGACATCTCCGACGCAGAATCGGATCCCCTTCCGACCGCTCCGACAAGCGGAAGCGGCATGGAAAACAGGTCCGCGAGCTCCAGGTTGTTGCCACTGTCGACCGCCCTATCAAGCAGCGGGCGCGACCGACCGTCGCGCCTGATCACTTCGAGAAATTGATGGACAGCCCGTGCCCGAACCACGGGTTCCCCGTCAAACATAAGTACCGGGACTGCGAAGTCCTGAGGCACTTCCTTTCCTGCGCCCCCGCAACGCCCCGGGGCAAAGGAAAGAAGCCAGCCACGGCCCCACCGGCCGCGGAGAAGAAGGCGGACGACGAGTTCCCCGAACCCGACGGCTGCCTCATGATCTTTGGCGGACCGGCGTGCTACGCCGACAAGCGTCGGCTCAAACTCGCTTACCGTGAGGTCCATATCGCTTCACTGGCCGTCCCTCAATACCTCTGGTGGTCAGAATTCCCGGTCACCTTTGATCGGGCTGATCACCCCGACCACGTCCCCCAGCCGAGAAGATACCCGCTGGTGGTCGACCCCATCGTGGGGAAGAAGCGCCTCACCAAGGCGCTCATGGATGGCGGAAGCGGCCTCAACATCCTCTACGTGGAGACGCTCGACGCCATGGGGATTCCTCGTTCGAGTCTCCGACCGAGCAAGGCTCCTTTCCACGGCGTCATCCCTGGCCAACAGGCCCATCCGCTCGGGCAGATCGACCTGCCCGTCACCTTTGGGGAACCAGGGAATTTCCGCACCGAGACCCTCACTTTCGAGGTTGCGGATTTCTCCGGCTCCTATCACGCCATCTTGGGGCGGCCATGCTACGCCAAGTTCATGGCAGTCCCTAGCTACGCCTACCTCAAACTGAAGATGCCCGGGCCACGAGGAGTCATCACTGTGGCATCATCTTTTCAGCTCTCCTACAACTGCGAACGCAGCAGTTGTGAGCTCGCCTCGGCAGTCATTGCGTCTGTCGAGCTCGATAACCTCAGGAGGGAAGCCTCCGAGTCCACCCCCGAGTCCAGCAAGTCAGGGGCGGGATCTTTCAAGTCCGCCGAGGACACGAAGAGGGTCGCGGTCGATCCCCGTGATCCGACCAAGACCGTTCTGGTCGGAGCCACGCTCCCCACCAAATAGGAAAGCGCGCTCGTCGACTTCCTCCGCGCCAATAATGACGTCTTCGCATGGAGGACCTCCGACATGCCAGGAATCCCGAGGGAAGTCGCCGAGCACTCCTTGAGCATCCGACCGGGCTCAAAGCCGGTCGCCCAACGCCTGCGCCGCTTCGACGAGGAAAGGCGCAGGATCATAGGGGAGGAGATCGCCAAACTTTTGGCTGCAGGGTTTATAAAAGAGGTCCGCCACCCCGAGTGGCTGGCCAACCCTGTGCTTGTTAAAAAGAGAAATGGGCAATGGAGGATGTGTGTCGACTACACAAATCTCAACAAAGCGTGTCCCAAGGACCCGTTCCCCTTGCCCCGCATCGACCAAGTCGTCGACTCCACCGCGGGGTGCGAGTCTCTTTCCTTTTTGGATGCCTATTCAGGCTATCACCAGATAGCACTAAAGGAGTCCGACCAGCTCGCGACTTCCTTCATCACGCCATTCGGCTCGTTCTTCTACGTTACAATGCCGTTCGGCCTAAAGAACGCGGGCGCTACATACCAGCGATGTATGCAAACGTGCTTCAACAACCAGATCGGCCGCAGCGTTGAGGCCTATGTTGACAACATCGTCGTAAAGACCAGGAATGCGCACGACCTTATTGCCGACCTGGAAGAGACTTTCGCGAATCTCCGACGGTTCCGTATAAAGCTTAATCCCGAGAAATGCGTCTTCGGGGTCCCCAAGGGGAAGCTGCTCGGCTTCATCGTGTCTGAACGGGGAATCGAGGCCAATCAGGAGAAGATCTCGACGATCGCAAGAATGGGCCCGATTACCAATCTCAAAGGGGTCCAGAGGCTAGCAGGATGCCTTGCCGCCTTGAGTCGTTTCGTGTCTCGCCTCGGCGGCCGCTTCTTGCTCTGCCGCTCAAGAAAACCAACCGCTTCAGCTGGACCCAGGAGGCTCAGGAAGCCCTCACCCGCCTGAAGGCCTTCTTGTCCTCCCCTCCAATCCTGGTCACCCCTACATCAGCGAACCATCGCTCCTTCGTCGCCGCCGCCATGCTCAAGTCGTCGGTCACGGCCCTTGTGGTGGAACGAAGCGGAGGAAGGCCGTGAACTCAAGGTACAACGGCCAATTTACTTCATCAGTGAGGTTCTCTCCGAGTCCAAGGCTCGGTACCCACAGGTGCAGAAGCTGCTCTACGCGGTGCTCACCGCCAAGAGAAAGCTCGTACATTATTTCGACCAGCACGCCATCACTGTGGTGACCGCATCCCCGCTCGGCGAGATCGTCCGCAACCGCGACGCCCGGAGGATAGCCAAGTGGGCGCCGAGCTCGATGGTTGCGGCATAACGTATGTCCCTCGGACAATGATCAAGTCGCAGTCCTGCGCACCGTCGCCGAATGGACCGAAGCCCAGGCGCCGCCGGTGATCGAGGACCCCGAGTACTGGACAATGTACTTTGATGGATCCTACACCAAGAACGGCGCGGGCGCAGGAGTCGTCATCATTTCCCGCTCAGAACAAACTTCAATACGCCATCAGGCTGCTCTTCGACGCGACCAACAACATAGCCGAGTACGAGGCTCTCATCAACGGTCTCCGGATCGCTGCCGACCTCGGCGCTCGCCGACTCTGCGTCCGCGGGGACTCCAAGCTCGTCGTCGACCAGGTCATGAAGGCTTCGGAGCCGCGAGACGCCCGTATGGCTGCATACTGTCGGGAAGTGCGCAAGCTCGAGGAGCGGTTCAAAGGTTTCGAGCTCCACCACAGCTACAGACGCCACAACAGTGAGGCCGATTGCCTAGCCAATCTTGCCTCCAGCAAAGGGTCAGTCCCACCCAGAATCTTCGTCTGCGACCTCCTGCAACCTTCCATCCGTTGAACTTGGTGGCGGCGGTCTCTGATCCACCTAGCTCGGTCACCCCGACCGCCGCCTTGGCGGGAGCGATTTGGTCGGATCAAACCGCGCGCGTCTTGGCGGTGAATCCGACCGAGGAAGCTCTTCATCAATCGGTTGACGGATGGGTCGCTCCCCCCTGACCCGACCGAGGCCCGGCGCCTCGCTCGGCGGGCAAAATCTTTTGTCCTGATCGGCCCAGACCTTTACAAAAGGAGTCCCTCGGGGGTCCTCCAGAGGTGCGTTCTGGCTGACCAAGGGAAGCAGCTGCTGCTCGATATCCATGGCGGGGTTTGCGGTCACCATGCCGCCCCCCGATCCCTCGTTGGAAAAGCCTTTCGACAGGGTTTTTATTGGCCGACCGCTGTGTCCGACGCCGAGCAGATCGTACGCACCTGCGAAGGGTGCCAATTCTTTGCCCGACAGACACATCTGCCAGCTCAAGTCTTGCAGACTATCCCCATCACTTGGCCGTTTGCAGTTTGGGGACTCGATCTGGTCGGGCCCTTCAAGAAAGCGCCCGGGGGCTTTACTCATCTCCTAGTCGCGGTGGATAAATTCACCAAGTGGATAGAGGCCAAGCCGGTCGTGAGCATCACGTCGATACAAGCAGCCATCTTCTTCTGCGACATCGTTTTTCGGTTCGGAGTCCCCAACTCTATCATCACCGACAACGGTACGCAGTTCACAGGAAAGGAGTTCCTCGAGTTCTGCGATGACTTCAACATCCG
This sequence comes from Otatea glauca, assembly GCA_036346275.1. NCBI lineage: Eukaryota > Viridiplantae > Streptophyta > Magnoliopsida > Poales > Poaceae > Otatea > Otatea glauca. Next base: position 46,184,462 of record CM070724.1, on the reverse strand, counting down.
TGTCGATTGGGCAGCCGTGGCCCATCCGCGGACTAATGGCCAGGTCGAACATGCAAATGGCATGATCCTTCAGGGGCTCAAGCCACGGATCTTCCGTCGGCTCAAGCACTTCGCGGGGCGCTGGGTGGTCGAGCTACCCTCCATTCTCTGGAGCCTGCGGACCACGCCCACCCGAGCGACTGGGTTTACCCCGTTCTTCATGGTGTTCGGCGCTGAAGCCGTTTTGCCGACGGACCTGGAGTATGGCGCCCCAAGACTACAAGCTTTCGATGAGGCTCGGGAGCTCGCCTCGCAACAAGACGCCATCGACCAGCTCGACGAGGCGCATGACGTGGCCATCCTACGATCGGCAAAATATCAACAAGCTCTGCGACGCTACCATAGCCGCCAAGTTCGAGGGCGATCCTTTGACGCTGGCGACCTTGTCCTTCGACGGGTCCATATCAGCAAAGACAAGCACAAGCTATCGCCGCCCTGGGAAGGCCCCTTCACCATCGTAGAGGTTCTCCGACCTGGCACCTTTCGACTCAAGGATGCCGATGGTCGCATCCTTCCGAACGCTTGGAACATAGAAAAGTTAAGGAGATTCTATCCCTAAACTCTTTTTTCCTGGCGTACTCTTTATCTTTATCTTTCCGAGCACACAGTCGCCTTGCGGCGCTCGGGCTGCCCTTTACGCGCCCGTTCAAGTCGCCTCTAGTCGACGCGTTTATGCGGGTCGGTGACTGACTAACCATAAGGTCGATCCCGGCGGTAACCCTCTCGACCCAAGCGTTACGGCCTCGCCCGGCGGCTATGGTTGCTAAGTAGCGCTGCGGAAGAAAGAAGTGCCCGAGTGGAATGACCTTTTAGTCGATCGAACACTCCTCCCCCGCGCAAACTCGGCTAGCTCGCGCACTCGTGCGGGTCGGTGACCTGACTAACCATGAGGTCGATCCCGAGCGGTAACCCTCTCGACCCAAGCGTTACGGCCTCGCCCGGCAGCTATGGTTGCTAAGTAGCGCTTTGCGGAAGAAAGAAGTGCCCGAGTGGAATGACCTTTTAGTCAGTCGGGAACACTCCTCCCCAGCACAGACTCGGCTAGCTCACGCGCTTATACGGGTCGGTGACCCGACTGGTCACGAGGTCCTCCCCAAGCGGTAATCCTCCCGACCCAAGTACTATGGCCTACGCCCCAGCGGCTATGGTTCTAATGCTTTGCGGAAGAAGGAAACGCCCAAGTAGAGCGATCTTTTGTCGGTCAGGAACACTCCGATCCCTCACAAGTGCGCATAACTGCTGAGTAACTAAGATTCCTATCCTCTTAGCCCCCCTCGAGGCAACCCGACCTACGCATAAGTGACCTTTGCTGTCCTTAGTGCTATGGCCGGTCAAACGTTCGCCAAAAACACGTAAGGGCAAGGCGTCTTCGAACTTGTTAAACTTAAAAATTGCTTACGAGCATGATAAGTCTTTACAAATTACAAAGGTTAAATCTAACTATTTCTTCCTTCCTCGAGGGCGACCTGCGGCGAGATGTGGCTGACAACCTCCCGAGCATGCGGCTCCACCAGGAGCTCGAACCTGTCGACCTCTCCGTCGGTCCGGTTCCCGGCGACGCCGCTGCTCACCACCGCAAGGTCAATACCATCGTAGTGCGAGATGGTGTTGACCAGCGCGGAAGAAGCTCCGAGCGCCGCGCCCGCGATCACCGCCTTCTCAATGCGCTCCGGGACTCGGGCTAGCGAGGGCGCTAAAGAACTCGGACCTGCTACGGCTCCAAGGACCAGGGCGCAGACGTCCTGGCCAGCCCTGCGAAGGGCCTCTAGCTCCGCGGCCAGCTCAGCCCGACCCTTTTCGGCAACCTCCAGCGCCGCCAAAGCCGCGTCCCGCGCCGTGACTGCTTCGTCACGGGCCTGCTGAGCGTCCTTCCGCTCCTCAACCGCAAGACTCAAGTTCTTCTGCGTCTCTGCAGATGGCAACGGCGCCAGATGATCTCGACTCACAAAAAGTCCCCGCAGAATTAAATAGAAAGCTGAGACCCTTACCGGCCGCGGAGGTTGCCAGTTTGCCGACCTCTTGCCTGACCGCCTCGTAGGAAGTCTTCAAAGAGGACAGGTCCTTCCGAGCGGCCTCCCGCTCGGAGCGGACTCGGTCGGCGTCCTTCCGAGCCTGGTCTCGCTCGGTTCGCAGACGGTTCGCCTGCGCTTGCACCGCCCCCTGGGCGGTGGTGGCGGCATTCCTAGCAACGGTGGCCTCTGCCAAGGAGGACTCGAGCTCCGCCACCTTCGTCCTCAGGGACTGGGCCCCCAGGCGCTCATCGAAAAGAGTTTTGGCTGCCCCCTCAAGCTCCTGGCGGACCTTCGCCGCCTCCGATCGCCTCACGCTCGGCGCCTCTTGAGCGAGCGCAACTCAAGGCGCAATGGTCGCGTTCTTCCTCGACAACCGCCATTGGGTATGTCGAGCCCGACGCAAGCGCCGCAAGGTGATGACTAACCATTAGTCTCACGGCGCGTGCGTCAGAGTTTTATAAGTTGGGTTCTTTCGCCAACTTACGGTCGACGGCTTGACTTCGACTATCGCGTCCCAACGCTCGGTTGGAGGATTCGGACAAAGAGTCGCCCTTTCGACCAGCTCCATCTCCGCTTGGCCCGTCGACGCCTTTGTCAAGAGCGACCCACTCGCTCGCGTCGATTCGCCACCGACCCGACTCGTGACCTCTCCTAAGCGGGCCCTTGGTCGTCTGCTCAGGCGGGCGCTACCCGTCCAGAGTACCATCGGCAACGATGATAGGATCGGTCCCCCAGGGGTCCCCTCGGCGACCTCCTCCTGTGGGACCTCGGTCGGCGCCTCCCGCATGGGCGTGGGGTCGCACGCCAGTACCGCGCCGTTTGGTGGGCACGATCGCCGGCGGCACCGCCATCTCTTCCTCCGCAGGGGCCACCACATCGGACGGCGGTGTCCCCAACCGAGGCGTTGGAAGCTCCTCGCCAGCCTCGACCTCGTGGGCAGGCGTGCCCTCGGTCGCCAGCACCGCAATCGGCGCCGACCCGACCGGCGCCTCTGGAACTTCTTGCGGCGTTGTCCCTTGCGGAATCGCCACGAGACGCCCCACGGTCACACCAAGATAAGCGCCGCACATGGCGACATTCTAAAGCGATTGAACGACTTTTCAAAGAAAGATGTTTGAACAAAAGAAAAGTACTTACTGAGCCGAGCGGGTGCGCGGCAGGCGCGCTCTCTTCGCCGGTCCCCCTCCGAGGGGCAGATCTGCCGGTCGCTTCCCTAAAGCTGCCTCCACCGGCGCGCGATGATGGCAACAACCACACCTCCGCCGAGGCCTCTCGGCGCGGTGCTGTGGTGTTCCCCTCTGGCGGTCGCGCGACCGATCACCACCGGTCGGCGGTCGGAAGGAAACCCACGATCTGCGTGGCCGGGGTACTTCCACTCTTTGTCGATGGAGGTTGCACCCGCAGCGTGGCCTCCGACACATCCTGCCACGCGCGCCCTCCCTCGCCGCTCCTTCTTTTTCTTCTTCTTCTTCTTCTCCTCCTTCCGCTTCTTGCGGGAGGAGTCGAACGCTGCGGCCTTCGCCCGAGCAGCCGCCCTCGCCTCCTTGTCTCCCGGGAGCGGTGCCCGGGAGGACATGCCCAAGAGTCCCTGGAAGGTAAAAAGCACTGGTCAGACCAAGTGTTAAACGCAGGGAAAACAGGGGCGGGAAGAGGTCCGGCCGACCTACCAGATTTGGAGGGCGGGCCGCCGAGAATGGCTCCGAATGGCCGCCTGCCGCCTCCGTGGCGCCTCCTCCCATGACGGCGGTCACCCGGGCTTCGACCTCCGTCGCGGCCAGCTCGGGCTCCGCCATCCTCATCTGGTCGGATGCTCCCTCGTAGCGGAACAGGGGGCGAGGTCTGTGCACAAGAGGTTGCACGCGCATCCCCATAAAGGCACGCACGACCACGTCCACGGTGAGTCCCTGCCTCCTTAGGGCCCTGATCTGCTCCACGATCAGGGCCACCTTGTTCTTCTCCCGCTTCAAGACTCCCAGTTCCACTCCTCCCGCCACGGAAGATTGCGGTGAAGGGCGGGCACTTTATCTCCGACGCCCGAGCATAGAACCACTCAAAGCGCCACCCCTTGTTGGACGACAGCAGCTTAACCTCGAGGTACTCCGTACTCCGGCCGGACCGAAGCTGGAGGGCCAGGCCACCAATGGGCGCCGCCGCGTCCGTCGGCTTGTCCTTCCAGAGCCTCGCTTGGAAGAAATGCCTCCACAACGCCCAATGCGGCTCGATTCCGAGGAAAGCCTCGCAAAGGGTAATGAATATGGCGATGTGAAGGACCCCGTTGGGGTTAAGATGGTGCGCCTCCGCCTTGTAATGGAAGAGCAGCCCCCGGACGAACGGGTGCAACGGCAAGCCGAAGCCGCGCTCGAAAAAGGAGGCAAGGACCACGACCGTCATCCTCGGCGAGGGGCAATGCTCGATCGGCACCTCCAACCGGAAAGATCCTGCGCGGGGAGGAAGCCCTTCTTCACCAAGCCAAGCGCACGACTGCTCTGGGCGGAGCACTCCGGCCACGACATCCTTGCGAAAGAGACGACGGAAAGGCAAGGAGAAGAGAAGGTTGAGTTTTCTTTTCCTTGGCTCCTTGTCGATCTTTTTTGTCTTAGGGACAGGAGACGAGGAAAGCCAGCAAGCGTAACTACTCAAAGCGCCCCGGCAGCGTATATATATAGAAGACGAGAAGGCACCAACCGAACAGGCGCCCCCTCGAGCGAAGCGTCGTGCCCACTCACGCCGGCCTGGTAACTCCCGATTTCCAATTCCACTCCGCATTTAAACCCTGACAAAACGGCAGAGCCAGAAAGTCGCCGCCCGGCGGTCGGCCCTAACCTCTCGGTCTCGCCTTGAGGCCGGGCGGTTACTCGGGCACGCAGAGAGGCCGGCCAGGCCGCTGCGGCCCCGAAAACGGCAAAAAGCCCCGTGGCTTGCGCCGGGGGCCCAGCTAAAAGCTGCGGGTTCAAAGGGCCTACCCCACCAGATGGGCATAGGGCCGCCCCAGCAAAACTTGAGCAAGGGGCAAGTATGAGGTGAGCCCCACGGTGGGCCCTCGGTTAGGTCGGCTGACGACCCAATCACCTCTACTCGCGTCCGAGACCATACTTAACACTCTCCCGGGAGCTCATCAATGAGCGACAGCCAGGTATGCTCTGGTCGTGAACGACCCGGGGCCCATCTGGATTGAGTAGAGAAAGGTTTTTATGGGTCGCCCACGCGGGGCCGGACACCCTACTGCGGGACCGTCCACTCGGAAGGGTCCCCCTTGGCGGGACCTCTCGGACCCACTCGGACTACATTATAAAGCTCCACGAGCACGGCGTTCAAACCAACGCGGGTAAACGCGCGTCGCTCACCCCCTCTAGGTCCCACACCTGCGGATGGGGTATACGTGTGGGATAGACGGTGGCCACTCCTCTCGCAGCTCCCCTCGCCAGACGAGGACTCGGGATGGACGCCCCACGTCCAGCTACGACGTAAAACGAGCCTACGTCCAGCTACGACGTAAAACGAGCCTACGTCCAGCTACGACGTTAAACGAGCACTCGGACACCCGAACCTCGCGCAGAGGCATCGCGGTCGTCCCTGCCGACTAAGGCACGGTCTAGCTACGACGTAAAACGAGCCTACGTCCAGCTACGACGTAAAACGAGCCTACGTCTAGCTACGACGTTAAACGAGCACTCGGGCACCCGAACCTCGCGCAGAGGCATCGCGGTCGTCCCTGCCGACCAAGGCACGGTCTAGCTACGACGTTAAACGAGCACTCGGGCACCCGAACCTCGCGCAGAGGCATCGCGGTCGTCCCTGCCGACCAAGGCACGGTCTAGCTACGACGTTAAACGAGCACTCGGGCACCCGAACCTCGCGCAGAGGCATCGCGGTCGTCCCTGCCGACCAAGGCACGGTCTAGCTACGATGTTAAACGAGCACTCGGGCACCCGAACCTCGCGCAGAGGCATCGCGGTCGTCCCTGCCGACCAAGGCACGGTCTAGCTACGACGTTAAACGAGCACTCGGACACCCGAACCTCGCGCAGAGGCATCGCGGTCGTCCCTGCCGACCAAGGCACGGTCTAGCTACGACGTAAAATGAGCCTACGTCCAGCTACGACGTAAAACGAGCCTACGTCTAGCTATGACGTTAAACGAGCACTCGGACACCCGAACCTCGCGCAGAGGCATCGCGGTCGTCCATGCCGACCAAGGCACGGTCTAGCTACGACGTTAAGCGAGCACTCGGGCACCAACCTCGCGCGAGGCATCGCGGTCGTCCGCCGACCAAGGCACGGTCTAGCTACGACGTTAAGCGAGCACTCGGCACCGAACCTCGCGCGAGAGGCATCGCGGTCGTCCTGCCGACCAAGGCACGGTCTAGCTACGACGTTAAGCGAGCACTCGGGCACCGAACCTCGCGCAGAGGCATCGCGGTCGTCCCCCGCCGACCAAGGCACGGTCTAGCTACGACGTTAAGCGAGCACTCGGGCACCGAACCTCGCGCGAGGCATCGCGGTCGTCCCTGCCGACCAAGGCACGGTCTAGCTACGACGTTAAACGAGCACTCGGGCACCCGAACCTCGCGCAGAGGCATCGCGGTCGTCCCTGCCGACCAAGGCACGGTCTAGCTACGACGTTAAACGAGCACTCGGGCACCGAACCTCGCGCGAGAGGCATCGCGGTCGTCCCTGCCGACCAAGGCACGGTCTAGCTACGACGTTAAACGAGCACTCGGACGCCCGAACCTCGCGCGGAGGCATCGCGGTCGTCCCTGCCGACCAAGGCACGGTCTAGCTACGACGTTAAACGAGCACTCGGACACCCGAACCTCGCACAGGCGAACCTCGCGCAGAGGCATCGCGGTCGTCCCTGCCGACCAAGGCACGGTCTAGCTACGACGTTAAACGAGCACTCGGACACCCGAACCTCGCGCAGAGGCATCGCGGTCGTCCCTGCCGACCCAGGCACGGTCTAGCTACGACGTTAAACGAGCACGAAACAAAGATATCCATAAAGGAAATTTCATTATAGGCCAACAGGCTCAAACTTTACACAATTTTGCAATATAGTACTCGACAGGTACAAAAATCGTTACGCTACACTACGGCAAGGCCTCCTCCGCTCCTAAGCCTTTTAACATCCGTACGGCACCGGCGGCACCGACGACATGTTGGTAGGCCCTTGCACGTCGACAGACGGCGGCCGCGCGATGTGGAACGATGCAGCCGTCGCCTCTGCCGTTCAAAGAACATCGACGGCCGCACCAACTACGATCGGCGTCCTCGCGCCATCGCCTCTAGGAGGGCCTCCTTGCTACCTCGAGCCTCGGGCGACCTCGAGCAACGATCGACGATAATAACATCACGGGTGCGGCTTCTTCCTCCGGAGTTCGGCCATCGCTGGTCGAACTCATTAAAGCTCAACCAAGGATCCTTTTCTTCCGCCTGACATCATCACCAAAAGCGAAGGCTAAAGGGTGCCCCGAAGCCATAGTTAAGAAAACAAAAGGGATTCTCGTTTAAGGGTTCATCACTCAAGCAAACCATGGCGTCCTTATATACCCGGACGAAGGAAGATTGAACGCCTCCCGAATAAATGCAAGCGTCGGAAAACGAAGCGCCCTTCACGAAATTGAGCGATCCGAAGACGAAGCGCGCGCGCGCTAAGTCAGGCGCAACGTGCGCGACGAGGTGATTCAAAGACCCCGGCGGTTCGAATGACCCAAGCAAAATTCCAAGGCAGCCGTCAGATGCGTTGGGGTACACCTGGCAGAAATCGCTTGACCCAATCGGTCGAGCTGACCGTATGGGCCCGGCCACTATTCTCAACCCTCAACCGAATCTGCTGAAATCGCTCAAGGGTTCGGGGGCTACTGACGAATACTAATAACAGGGGTACCCCAACAGTCCAAGGTGACCAACCAGCGGCCTCAAGCACAGCTCAAGCCCAACAGCCGCTTTCGACCCACTCACCGACCTAAGTACTGCAAAGCCACACGGACTTCCTTCCCGACCAACCAAGGAAGTGTCTCCGACCGAGCCAAGCTCCCGACCTCCTCAGCGAGACGGCCCCCCGGCTCCGACCAAACAGGGCTCCCGACCCTCGCAGTAGGTCGGAATCCCCTGACTCCGATCGTGCCAAGATCACTCCTGCCGAGGGTCACGTGTCGCAGCCTCTACCAAACGACCGCCACGTACCCCACGAACGGGGTCAATCAAAGTGACTATACAAGGCCAGGCGGCTCCTTCCCGAGAAGGTTTAAATGATCGACCAAGTCACGCCCCATCCCATCACCGGTCACATCTGATGCGAAGACACGCTCTCTCCGAGGCGGCGCCACGCCAGCGCAACGACGTCAACACCCGTAAGGTTCGCAGAGGGCAGGTACGCCGTTTCGGAGAAATACCTAACCGCCCTGACCAGCTAAGCTACCGACCCAGCATGGGCAAGACCGAGCGCTGATCAGCAACAGAACGAAGGACCGAAGCTCCTAGTGTAGGTCGTCTTGTCCTCTCCCAATTCCCGATGTAACTTTGCCCTTCCTTTCGTATAAAAGGAGGCGGGAGCTCCGTAGAAAAAGGAGGCGAAGAAGAGAGAGCGCCATCGAACCTATCCGACTAAGTCATTGGCACTCTTGCTTGTAAACCTTGTGCGATCATCATGCATAATAGAATCTGACGCCACCACACGAATCGGAGTAGGGATCTTACGCCGAACCAAGATACATCTTGGACTTTTGAGTCTAACCATTCAGGGAGAGGAACGTGCGACCCCTTAGACTTACAAATTTACTTGCCGGTGCTCGAAACGCCGACAGGCTCGGTTAGGGTTAAGAGGGAGCGGTCGGGCCAAGTGGACCGGAATAGGCTAAATGGGTCGGCCTGGCTGAGAAAAAGAGGAAATCCATATGTCATAGGATACTATCGGGTATCTATAGGTACAAATTAGCATCATGCTTATCCTATGAACTTATCGATTACCTAACCTCATAAACCTATAAATCTAAAGTGCTACCTGTACCCGTTTTTATCAGATCGGATACCCACGTATATCCAAATCTAAAGGTAAAAGTGCCATCGCTGCCGCTCCTTGCTGCTCGCGCAATGCAAACACAACACATGCGCCATCTGTGCGAACGTACGTGCGTCACCTAAACATGTCCTCCCAATGATCAATGTCCTTGCAGAGCTTTTCGATCGATCGAACCAACAAATTTGTCTCACGGATGGAATCGTTGTAAAATGGTACTTATGCATATGTCGATACTTATGTGTCAGTTTTTATTGGCACCAGTCTAGTAAAAGAAGTATTCTCTTTAGTCATAAATAGTTGTCATTTTAGATATAAATATAATTAATTTTTTAAAACTTTGAATGTCAATATTTTTTAAATATTTAAATTTAATACATGAAAATTACATGTGTAGATTTGTTTCGAAAAGTAATTTCATACTATTATAATTTTATTAGATTTTATAGATATATTATAATATAAATTAGTATTCAAAGCTATGTTTTGAAGATCACGTCGATATCTAAAACGATAATTGTTTATGCTATAAAGTTCAAATGCAGGGATGTGAATAAGGCTGTACATTGTCGTGCAAGTTATGCTTGTAACAATTTAGGAAATACACAATGACAATCTATGTGCCATTACTTCGTAACAAATCCCATCCGGGAGGATTGTTTTGTTCTTGTCGAGTAATAAATCTCTTGGGTTCCTTAAAAAAATTAGTTCCTCTGTTTATTTTTATAATGCACGTTTTGATTTGGTGTAATATTTAAAGTTAAATTTGAACCGTTAATTTTTTTAATGCTTTGTTCATAGCTACAAAATAATAACCATAGGTAAGTGCTTTTAAATACGAATCTAACGATATCACTTTTATATCATATAATCTATATATTGTTAGACTAATTATTGATTAAAATTTATAAACTAAGAATATCAAAATACGTGAAAACCTTATAAAAATCAACTGTTATTAAGTTCTACATTTGTTTCGCGTACGTGTTGCTGAAAATCCCATGGTCCATAATGCGCAACACGTGTACAATAACCAGGTGAATATATTTAAAACCAACCAAACACCTGAGTTTGATTACAGGACACATGACAGAGCTGTTGTTTTTATTTCAGGTCGCAAACATGATTGATCGACCCTAGGAATTTCTTATTTAGTGCCAATACAAGAGAATCAGGCTCAGCTCCAAGCTGACGTTCGCGCCAGTTGTTAAGCTCAAAGCTCGATCGACGGCAGCATCTCAATCAGAAACGTGGCGGCCAAGCGTCGAGAGGGGTCAATTTATCATCGCATGATTGGTGCCGACGTGTCAAAAACCAAAAGACTCCAATCGAACCAAAATTCCATTGGCACGACACCTTGGCCCCGTGGCTCCGTACCAACTCTTCGAAAGCGTATACAGCAGTAGAAACAACTGCTGTATACTTTTTTTATCATCTAAAAATGAAACTAAAGACAACTTCTACAGAAGGTATCATTTAAAAGTTTTCTTTGTAAAATCCCACCATCTTTTAATTATGGTTTGAAAAAGTTGAAAAAGTGCTATGGATGATAATTTATAAATTGGTGTTTTTTTCTATCTATATGGTAATTTTTTCACGAAGAGATAGCTATATTTTCTTATATTTCTCTTTTTCTCACGCTAGCATAAAATCTTACGTGACAAAGTTTATAAATAGTTAACATCGTATTATTGTATATGCACTTAGCATCGACTGGTCCGTAAGCTCTCCACGTCGAGGACCGGACATGCGCCGCCAATAGTTCCAGCCAAAGTAATTGCCAAATTGACCTGCCTGGCTAAGAGCAATGCACAGTCACCTCTCAGCCTTGTATTTGATGGTGAATTATTTCTCTGTGTATTCATTGCACGATGTTGCTCCCTACTACCACGAATGATGATGAACACGGCGTGCTGCTCATTCACTCTGGGCACGAGCGTAAACTTGTTACAGCGAGGGAGGTGTGCGACCCAAATTAATCATTCGTTAGCACAGCATTATTAGAGTTGTATGTTTTCCCAAGGTGATTATAGCGATAATAATTTCAAATTCTCATCTCGAATACCGTAATCATCACTTCTTTGTGGACACATATCCTCTACCGTTTCCTGTTTTCTATTGGAATGCTTGCGATCTGGTTAGGCACTGTTCCGACATTCTAGCATATTGCGTCAACTCATGAGCTACAGGGTTTTGATCTCTCTTTATATTGAGGATCTCAACGTATGGAAGCGTTACGCCTATTTTCTTCGCACCTTGGATCGATGATCATAATAGCATAGATGCTTGAACAATCTGCGATAAAAGTATAGCGCCACATTACTTCTTTTACACTTTTTTTTTCAGGAAATTATAGTGTACAAACATACTTCGATAATGGCGAGTTCAATTAGTCAAGCTTTGTTTAAAGACGTCAATTTTTTGTTCCTTAATTGCGAGTAATGTTGTGACACATCATGCCTGTCCAGTTTCACCAACGGCCATGTGGATTTAAGTGAGCTATATATGTTAGGATGTTTCCATCACCGAACTCATGGTTCATCCATTGCGCTGTATCGTTGGAGCTCTACAGTCTACACTACCATGGGTGAACGTGTGGCCTTGCTGTTATGCTCTATGGCTGGAACTCTCTCTCTCTCTCCCCCCATGTCTGTCAGTAGATACAATTTTCAAATCGTTTTCCTTTCTCGGATATTCTAACCATTGTGATATTTTTCTTCTCAAATTTAACCATGGATTCGTTGGAGAAGCTAGAGGTTCAGAATCCTCTGTAAGTTCTTGTCGGTTCACACTGTGAAGAAACGTTTCAACATCTTCAAAAGGAGATCCATGCTCTCAAAGCTTTGGATCATTTTCTATGATTTGTTGCTTGTGGGGAATGACTTGTGGAGTAAATCTAACCATGGATACTGTCCACTAGTTAATGAAAATGAATAATTTAGCACCACTTTCATCTTTGGTAGTGCTCTATACCAAAAATTCTTCCGGAGGAGTCGTCGTCGTCGTCAATCACAACATGGCGTCCTCTAGATTCTACTCATACAAAATGCAGGTCTGATCAGCGCATAAGTATAATTCTTATTTTGATATAATCGTGCACCTTTTATCCAGTTAGCACTATTGTGAAATATTTTATTCTATATATGTATGGACATTTTCATAAACAAAATCATGTGAAGTTCCTAATTATGGTATAGAGTCCTAATACATTACTCTAGGATCTAGCTTTCTCCTCCTATAAGAAAAGTCCATTCCTCTCTCATATATAAGTGAGTATATAGGGGCGCATCGTACACATAAAAAAAATATAAATAAAGAAGAGAAAGTTGTGAATCTACATCTCGTGTCTCTGTTCCGAACTCGTGTTTATGCGATCTTGATTGGCCACCATGATGCATAACATGTTATCAGCACGAGAGTGCTCTCGAACAAAGGCTATTTACGCTTCAAAGGTTGCCGTTTGATCTTTCTTAATCAATTCTGTTGCCAAATTTATTTGGCCTCTCCCTAATTTTCTATTCTTCTAATACAGGAGATGTCTCATCTTGGGTGGGATTAGCATCGATTAAATCCCACCTATCGTTTCGTGCATTGGCGCAATTCGTGTTGTTTCATGCCTTGGCATGCGTTGAGTTCTTTAGTAATTAATTCACTCTTTCACGTGAACGGCGTTCGTGTCACGTCTTGGCACCACCGCTAAATAGATCTAAGCATCGGGTAGTGCCGTGGCACCGTCAAATCGATGCACCAACATTTAGTTCATGCCGTGGCGTGATCGACGTTGTGCCATGCCTTTTGTATGGTCGCTAGCCGCCCAACGGGACACGCCGTGTGCATACCGCTATCGTGTGCCTCACCGTGGCAAGGACACTAGAGCACTGTCGAGTCCAGTGTGGCTCGCCGAAGGCCATCTCCTTCGCAAATGAGTGTTTGTGAGAAAGAAGAGTGAAAAGAAAGAAATGGCGAGGTATAAAGCGAGATTAGTAGCACAAGGGTTAACGTATATACCCGACATCAATTACGATAAAACTTATTCTCTTGTTTTGGATGACACTATACTCCGTTACCTAATATTTGTGGCACCAGACTAGAATCTGAATATGGAACTCATGGATTTGTGACTACATGTTTTATGGGTTACTTGATTCGGGAATTGATATAAAGATTCCCGAGGGACTGAAGATCCCACGTATGGGCGAGAATGACAATTGCAACTTGTATAGTATGAAATTGCAAAGATTAATATATGGATTAAAGCAATTTGGTTGTATGTGGTATAACTCACTAAGTGGATTCCTTCTAATGATAGGATATGTCAACAACGATGTATATCCCTGTGTATTCATAAAGAAATCAGTTATAGGATTATGTATCTTCTCAATTTATGTAGATGATTTGAACATTATTGGAACCAATGAAGACATCATCTAAGCTAGCTTATACTTAAAGGCGGAGTTTGAGATGAAAGATTTGGGTGAAACCAAATTTAGTCTCAGGTTACAGATTGATAATTTATCTAGTGGTATATTCTTGCACGAAACTATCTATACCAAGAAGATATTAGAAAATTTTGTCCATGATAAAGCAAAACCACTTAGTACACTCATGGTCGTTAGGATATTGGATATAGAGAAAGATCCACATGATCCTAGATGGGAAGATGAGGATGTGTTGTGACCGAAGACTCTATATTTGAGTAGTATTGGTAAGCTTCTATATCTTGCCAATTTTACCAATTCTGACATTGCAATGAATTGTTCGACAATATATTTGTTTGTGCCCATGAAGAGGCATAGGATTGGAATTACACACATTCTCAGTTACTTGAAGGTACAATGAATATTGGACTCTTTTACCCTAAAGATCAGAATACCAAAATAAGTGGTTACTCCGATACTAGCTATTTGTCTGATCCCTATAATGCCAAATCTCAAACTAGATATGTCTTTCTAAGTGAAAGAACTACAATTTCTTGTAAATCAGTGAAGAAGTCAATAGTTGTTACACCAACTAACCATTTCAAAATAATTTCAATATACGAGGTGACTCGTGAGTGCATTTCATTTAGAAGATTGACTCATCACATCCAAGAGTCATATAGTGTAGAGGTGGATAAAATTTTCATGATTATCTATGAAGATAATGCAACACGCATTACACAAATGGAGAGCAGTTATGTTAAGACGAACGTGACAAAACATATATCATTTAAGTATTTCTATTCCCGTGTGTAGCAAAAGATAAGAAATGTTGAAAGACAGAAAAATCGTACCAGTGAAAATCTAGCTGATCTTTTTACCAAATCCTTATAAACTTCCACATTTGAGAAGCATGTGAGAAACACATGTACGAAAAGACTTATATAGTTGAAGTCTTTTGGAGAGATATTTGAACTTCATATGTGATCATTTTTGGATGATATGTTGTGCTCTTTTTTTCTTAATTGAGTTTTGCCTCACTATGTTTTCTCAAATGAAGGTTTTAATTTTTTAGTAAGGTAACATTTGCAATGGTACGAGACACACGAGTTATGTATTTTTTCTCCCGTTCATTTTTTCCATTGGATTTTTGGAAGAAATTTTAAACGAGGCATGAGAATAACCTTAGCAAAGTGTTCATGGAGTGTATGGAATATTCTAGTTCATATATGTGTGGATAATTATCTAAGCAGATTCTTATGAGGTTTCTAATTAGGACTCAGAGTCCCAATAAATTATTCTAGGATATGACTTTCTTCTCATACAAGAGAAGTCTTATCGTGTGCTGGGTGAGTGTACAGGGATATATTGTAGATACAGAAAAAAAATACTAATAAAAAGTAGAGCCATAAATCTATATCTCATATCTCTATTTTAATATCATGTTTATAAGACGTGGGTTGATGGAGAATGACCCTGACATGTCCCGAACGCAAAGAATTTCTATGTTTTCTATATTGATCGGGGATTACGGCAAAAGTATGGTACTGAAGGCGCTTTTCTCGATAAAAATTTGTGGAAACATCTGAGAACATTATAGGCGGAGAGCACTTTGAAATTAACACTGGTGCGATTCTCTCGGGATCTATTCCCCAAATCCTCGTGGGATAAGCTCAAGGCGCACTAACGCATAACCGATTAGTTGATTCGGATACCGTCCATACAAACCAACCCATTTCACTGACATCCAGGCCCCACAGATCAGCACCCGCCTAACCACCAGATGCCGGTTCCGCTTTCTTTATAAGCGCGGCACGCACACGCCATTCGATTCCTCACCATGGCCACTTAGCTCGTCCTCCTCTCATATCATGCCGAGCTAATTAATAACCACCTCGC
Organism: Otatea glauca; assembly: GCA_036346275.1. Classification (NCBI taxonomy): domain Eukaryota; kingdom Viridiplantae; phylum Streptophyta; class Magnoliopsida; order Poales; family Poaceae; genus Otatea; species Otatea glauca. The sequence goes on along the minus strand of CM070724.1, from coordinate 46,169,081 downwards.
TCCCTAATCTCATCGGTAACTAGCTCTGAGGCGGTGGCGGCGGGATGGCGTCGGAGCCGGTGGCGCGGGCGGTGGCGGAGGAGGTGGGGCGGTGGGGGAGCATGAAGCAGACGGGGGTGAGCCTGCGGTACATGATGGAGTTCGGGTCGCGCCCCACGGAGCGCAACCTGCTCCTCTCCGCGCAGTTCCTGCAAAAGGAGCTGCCCATCCGCATCGCCCGCCGCGCACTCGAGCTCGATTCCCTCCCCTTCGGCCTCTCCAGCAAGCCCGCCATCTTCAAGGTCGATACGGTCCTCCCTCTCTCTCTCTCTCTCTCTGTGTGTATGTGTGTGTGTTTATTTGGTTAATTTAGATTTGACGTCTGATTGGAATTTGTCCTGATTGCTTGTCTTATCCCTTTGGCCCATCGGTGATTTGACAAGTTTCGGTGTACCTCGGTTGATTCTGGATGGGTTTGTGATTGGTGTGTCTCATGGCTATTCCCCTTTATTCACCGTGATTGGGGAATGTTGGTTTACTGTTGTATACTAGGATGTTTATTCCGAATCATTTTGAAAAGGTTATTCCTTTAGCATGGATGCCTTATATCTTTTCATGTGAATTGTTAGAATATCACTTTTGTCTGGGGGAATGGAATACGAAGAAGTTGCTATCACTGTGTCAGTATTTAATTTAAAACATCTAATTTATATTGATTGAAAATGATGTAGTTTATGAGTTCTTTACTGACCACCTGATGTGCTGTTTCATTTATTCTCCTTTTCATTTCACCGAAAATATATTGTCTACATGTAGCAAAGTTGTACAGTAGGATAAGGAGGAATTTTGGGAGATTCTTGCCGACTTGCTTACATTTTTATTTTCTGGAGTGGGGTGGGGGGCTTACATTACCTCCATTTTTTGTTGTGTTGTCGTCTTGATCTTATCAGTCAGTACTAGAAGGATCTGAACTCAGCAAAGAGTAGATTTTTATCGAAGAAATCACATAGATGAACTTATTGATTCGTGCCAATTTGGGCATCCTTTTGTGGGACTGATGGTTGGTCTGTTCACTACTGTGAAGGTGAGGGACTGGTACTTGGACTCGTTCCGCGACATCCGATATTTTCCAGAAGTGAGGAACCGGGACGACGAGCTCGCTTTCACGCAGATGATCAAGATGATTAAAGTGCGGCACAATAATGTGGTTCCGACAATGGCCTTGGGAGTGCAGCAGCTGAAGAAGGAACAGTGTCGCGCAAGGAAGATTCCCCCAGGATTTGACGAGATCCACCAATTTCTTGATCGATTCTACATGTCAAGGATTGGTATCCGCATGCTGATAGGTTTGCGAGCTTGATACTACTCTTCTGTCAGGAGCTGAATTTATAAATGATGTACTGACAGCTTCTTTCTTGTCTAATTTAGTTCTTGGCATCCTGTCCTAAATCTTATACGGGATTTTGAACAAATAATGGATTGCGCTTATTTGTCTAACAGTTACTGTAGGAATATACACTAAATTTCAATGTAAAAAACCTGCCTCTTTTTGTTTGCTGATTTGCAAATTTAAACTTGTGCAGTCAGCAGCTCTTTTTTTTTTGTTGCACACTTGATTTCTTTGCGTTCAAACTCCATGTTGCTTGAGCTAACTGTACTGTTTTGTGACAAAAATGTAAAATGGTACAAATTCTTGACCTGATGTGTAAGTCCTAAACGAAATGATAGATAGGAAAGTTGAGTGTTTGTTGTTAGACATTTGTTCTGAGTTACACCGACATGCTTAATTTCAGGGCAGCATGTGGCTTTGCATCATCCTGACCCAGAGCCTGGCGTCATAGGTCTCATTAATACAAGATTGTCCCCTATACAGGTGGCTCAGACTGCTAGTGAGGATGCCCGTTCTATTTGTTTGAGGGAGTATGGATCAGCTCCTGACATCAACATTTATGGAGACACAAATTTTACATTTCCGTAAGTGTCAGATATAAACTCACACCAATTACGATTGTTATGACTTGATTAAACCATGTGTTAGTATCAGTTTCTTTGCTGATAGGGTATCTGTTCAGATTGTTTATTTGTCGTCATAAAGCATGCATTTGTTCATCTTTAATTCTTTATTGGGGAATTGGCCTCCCTGATTATTGTCTTGCTAACTAGCTTAATATTTTGACTTTATCAAATGCAGATACGTTGCATCACATCTGCATCTCATGTTATTTGAACTGGTGAAAAACTCCCTTCGTGCTGTACAGGAACGATATATGAATTCTGATAAAGATGTTCCTCCTATTAGAATTATCGTTGCTGATGGAGAAGAGGATGTTACTATTAAGGTATTAGTCTATGACATCACCTAGCATCTATTGTTGGTAACATTCTAGGCTACGGGCAGTTACTGAAAAAGTTGCAGTTTGCATATTTGTGAGCTCCAATCACTATGATGGGACTTCCACTGATTTACGCTCATATTACTAGGCTGTAGCATAAATTGCAATTATGAATGACTCGACTTATATTTGATAGTGGGATTAGAACCTGACTGACAGAGGTATGGATTAATGCTGACTGCTGAATGAATGTCGAAAGCCAAGCTGCCATTTGCAGCTCATGTAAATCAGATGATGCAAAAATAAAATTCAAGTATAGTGCTAACTAGGACATTTTGATTAAGGCAAGGGACATTCCTTTTTATATTGTTACTCTAAGGTGCTGCATTTCCGTATTAATCTCTTCTCGGACGTTACCATGCTTTGTATGGGCATGTATGGTGACATATCCTGTCACTAAAAGTTGATCCATATCTAAGTGTTAGATGCCATTCTCTTCAATGTGATAGACACTTTCTTATGTCAGTAGTTATATCCTGCTAAGTTTTGTGGACCAATATGAGACCAATTCCTTTCGAAATAAATTAAATATTCCACGTGACGAACCATTAGAGGGCCAACATTTTCTTTTTGCATACAGAAGGTACACATGTTCATTAAATACATTATTCTCAAGTGGTGTTTAGTGTTCCAGTTTCAATGTTTTGCTAATGCAGGTCAGTGATGAAGGTGGTGGAATAGCAAGAAGTGGCCTCCCTAGAATTTTCACATATCTTTACAGCACTGCAAAGAATCCACCTGATATAGATGGCCCTAGTGAAGGAGTAACTATGGCTGGATATGGTTATGGGCTCCCAGTTAGTCGGCTTTATGCCCGTTATTTTGGTGGGGACTTGCAAATCATCTCCATGGAAGGATACGGTATGCTCATATCTCACTTCATTTACCGACATCTAGTCAGTGTGAACGTTGAACAATTTATCCATGTTTACCTGAAGTGTCATGTACATCTTTCTGTTTCGCTTATCATAAATTACTACTAGTGGCTATAGAATTGTAACTGCACTATGTCTTCAAGACTTGAACCGATCATTCTTGTCTTCTCTGTTGTGTAGGCACTGATGCTTACCTCCACTTGTCACGGTTGGGAGATTCAGAGGAGCCCTTGCCTTGACGGCTCCCCTGTTCTGTTACCATTTCTGTAATTAGGTTGCTCTTGTCTTGTTTCTTGTAATCCCTGTGCTGGTTTGAAAATATTCTCTTTAGGGCCAGCCATCTGTAGCTGTTAACTTGTTATCGTGTAGTTACCACGGTTTCATCTCTACTTCTGTCGTCTAGTAAAATGCAGAATCCTTCTGCCTTGCAGAAATTGGCATTGTTCATAACGCGCCCTTACCTTGTCTACTTGTTGCTTCATTGCTGCGTGCGTGCAAAGTGTACTTCGTTAATTTTCAGTAGCAGCTAATTTCATCAGTTGCATTCCTTGATTTAGATAGATCGCAGCTTTTGGAACTTCTTCTTATCTTATTGAAAAGCAGCTTTTGAATCTGCCGTCCAACTAAAGCTCCAGTGATGAACAAGAGGCAGGATGTATCAACCAACTCTAGTACTACTAGTATAGTGCCAGTGCTAACGCTACGACGGCAGCTTATCAATTAAATAAAAGATAAGTATGAATATAATACTTAATAATAAATAATCTTGTGATCACATTGTACGTACTACATATTTAGAAGGAGAGCGAATCAAACAAGGAAATAAACAGGGAGGATCTGCATGCAAGGAAACTAGACTTGAATTGCCAAAACTGTATGTACTACATATTTGGAAGGAGAGCGAATCAAACAAGGAAATAAACAGGGAGGATCCGCATGCCTGAAGGTGTTGCCCTTGATCTCCTCCACGTACCGCGCTCGCCAGCATCGCCTCCGGGAGCGCGGCGTCGACAGCCTCCGCCGCCTCCCGCTCTGCGTAAAGGTACGCGTCCATCTCCGGTAGGCCGATCGTGCGATGCAAGCCCCTGGTGTAGTCGGCGCCGGGCGGGTCGAACGCCGCGCAGGCAGCAGTATGGCATCCTGGAAAGCTGGACCAATAATGGCTTCCCTAATTATCATCCAAATATGAATGCTAACATGTAGCACCATTTGTGCGTCCTGATTGAGGCTAATTATTATCAAAATATCTGTTACTTCCTATAGTGTATTTAGGAATAAGTCCTAAAATGAACTTATTCCTTATATTTATCACACGATAATTGCATTTCATACACACATTCCTTATATAATATTTTTCGCTAAATAATATTATGGCGGCGGTACGTGAGCGCCTTGTATAGGATGTGGTGCACATGCATGAATGGAAGAAAATTAAGCGCGCGATTCATGGTACTGACTGGTATGGTAAATATTGAATCGAAATCAAATGGGTTTAGATTTGCAACATAAATTCCATATATATAGTTCAATTGAAATATATATGTGCGGGCTCTCCTATTGTGGGTCACATGAATGAATGAGTTAGACACATTAAACAACGGCCATCGGATGTGGGTGAGTAAAACTGAGGAAAGATCTGAGACGTTCATTTTGATGAATGCAAGTTTCTGGGGACGTTTTGCTGGGTGCACGAACATTAGGCCATCTCTAATGAGGTGCATTATTTAGGGTGGACGTAGGAAAAATTACTTACGTGTATTATAAAGGGGTATAGATTCTCTATTACTTGAAAAAGAGAGGTAGTGGTGGTTCATCTGGCCTGCACCAAAAGGTGGGCCATATCTCACGGGCGATTTCTTTCCTCCTGTACTGCGATTTCTTCGCCCCTAACCAGCTCTCAAAAAATCCTACTTCATTCCGCTATTGCTCCCTCCCTTCTTAGGATATATATAATGATGTAATGACATCTTACTTTGCTACTTAAGATTTTTTACCGATATGATAAAAAGAGAAAAGAGTATAGCTATCTCTTTATAAAGAGATGATTATATAGACAACATAAAATACCATTACATGAGTTATTATATATAATAAATACATTTTCATACCATATTTAAAATATTGTAGAATCTTATAGAGATAATCTTAAGATATCATATATTTGCAAAAGTTATCTTTAGTTTTGTTTTTAGATGATACGAAGAGTATATATGCAATAGTCATCTCTACTATTGTATGTGATCATCTTCTTTTGGATCCCACTTTCACATCCATCGCCACCTTCCATTGCCACGCAAGAGGATCCAGAGGATGGGATGAGCTCGGCGTGACGGCGTGAGTGGTGGATTGCGAGGCATTCACAGGGCAGCACACAGCCATCTGCATACTGGACATGGTACAGATCTTGGCTGTCCCATGCCTCTTCAAAAGAGCAAAGACGGCGCCCGTAAGGCGGTGTGTTGTGACCAGGAGCGCAGCATGGCTGTATAGGATGATGCATCATCGGTTGGTGAGGCACAATCAGAGGAACTAGCTACGCTTCTCCAGGCGGAGTAAACAGGAGAGAGCTGTAAAATGCATAGGAGAGAGATTTGTGAGACGAAGCAAATGCTGCAAAGCGAAGCGGGACCCACTGACGGATCCAAAACCAAATTTTAGGATATGCTCATCAGCTTGTAGCCTTACCACACTGTCGTCTCCTTCTATTCTGCTCTCAACTAACCGCACTTCTGCATGTCAAGGGTAGAGTGTGTCCTAGATTTTCTTGACCCTCCGTTCAGTCCGTCACTTGGCGGGACCCAAGCCTGATTGTGGTCGTCGGTAGGTACACATCAAAGAAACAAAGGAGCTCAGTCGAACGCGATGCGCGTTAGAACTAGGGGTGTAGCACAGGCCGGCCATGGAGATGGAGGGGGCGACGTGGGTTTTGACGTAGCTCGGCGGGTTGGTGCAATGGTGGAGCCGGAGCTGTGGCACAAGCCAAGCATGGCGACGATAGCTCCGCGTGTTGGCTAATTTGATTTTTTTTTTCTTGGCATAGCATGGATATTTAACTAGCCATTTCAAAAAGATTAGCTCTAATAGCAGTATTGTCAGTCTTAACTGAGCTTCGGTTACACGATAATACTTGCAGTTCTGTTTGTGCACGAAGAGAGAAAAAGCAGTCAGTGTCAGCGCTGGAATTTTAGACGCAACAGGTTCGGTTGCTGTGAAGGCTTTTTACTCTGCGTAAAGACAGTCTAGGTCCTCTAGGAGAGTCGGTCACGATGTGACCACAAAGGTTGCTTCAGGTGAAAAAGAAGATTGAAGCGTGAAAAATCGAGCAGAAGCTTTTGTTAATAGAGCCTTTAAGGTACAAGATTTCTGCTTGATCTGCTATGCATTCTTTATTCTTCGTCTTTGCTTTCTATCATTCTTTGGTTTTTTCGAGGAAGTTCAGCTGTCCTTCTTGAAAGGATCGTACACTGATATTGTACGATAAAATGAATTTGTGGGTGACTGGCAGTAACTGAATGGCACTGAATATGCTACTTCGTGCTGGCTCGCCCTGTGTGACTACGCCCTCCTGAGTCCTACTCCTGACCTTCTTTTCTCCGTCGAGGTACACCGGTGCTCACGCGCTGTTTCGCCAGGTGCTTGAAGCAGCATCAGAAGCTACCAAAAAAATCGCTGTAACGCACATAACATCCTGGAAAGTTGCTCTCTGATTAGCTTCTTTGGGACTCGAGTTGTTTGCTATTCACGCAGCTGCTTACTGTGTCACCCCCTGCTGTTTTGTTTCCATTCGGTGTACCTCGAGGGTTTTGGCTTTAGATGACGCATCTTTTGCTTGTCCTGTCATGATGCAACTTGTTCTACTAAATTCTGATAGTGCATTACTTTCTTTCGGTAGGTTATGTACCTGCTTAAAAAAAAAGTATGCCCACTTGCAAAGCTTCTGAATGGACATGCTGTTATGCACCCAAAATCTTAAGTCCGATCTAGCGCGTCGGGCCATAACAGAGTGGAATTTCTCTCGTGTTTGGATCCATGTTTTTTAAAAAAGATTGACAGGAGCCCTGTTTTTTTATTCAAGAGAGGGTGAAGATAACATTTGAAAGTTTGTACAGAACTTCTTACTATGATCGAAGAGAGAACAAAGGAGGAGATACGCACTTTGAGGTTAGAGCCTACTTGACAATTGATTTGCGGTGGCAGACACAAAAGTACTACCGACTTTGCAAATGATATTTAGATGAGAGTTTCTTTATCAAAGATTGCATAAATCCCGATCACCTAATTCAGCTCCGTTTGGGGAAAAAAATGATTCTCGAAGAAATTCCTGTCAGAAAATATTATGTTTCCCGCAAGGTTCAAAATCTCGCCGAAATTTCGCGAGATCTCGGTTTCCGGGCGTGGATGAGATTTGAAATGTCGGCCGGAGTGAAAAAATTAAAAAAATAAATAAATTACTAATGTAATCTCGAAAATCTCGTCGAGATCTCGCCATTTTTACTGGAATTTGATGTTTGACCACCGGATTTGACCGTAAATTGATCAATAACCCTTAAGAAAGTCATCTTCTATGAAAATTTGTTGAAAAACCGATTTTTTGAGATATTTTTTTAAAACTTTAGAAACACCGTCGTATTTTTATAAAATTTTACGTGTTTTATCCTGATGTGAAAATTTATATTACCATCCTAAGAAGTTTAGGATCACACATAAAAATTTTCAAAATAATTGAACTTCATTTGTTATCTTTAAAAAATAAAAAACATAATGAACATAATTGGGATAGTAACATTGTCAGAATTTTATAATTTTTCTCAAGTGTGATCATGATCCAAAATTTTTATGAGAGCTTAATAATTGACTCAGCAACATTCTATAAAATTTTCAACTTTTTTTTTGCTCAATCAAATCTATGTATGTATTGAACTTCATTTTTTATATTTCAAAAATCAAAAACAGAAAGACCATAAATGGTACATTGTACTTGTAAATATTTTATAAATTCACTGGAGTGTGATCATGATTCAAAATTTTTATGAGATATTAATAATCTCCTTATAACCCTTATGCAAAATTTTCAAAAAATTTAAATATTTTTTGGTTGCTAAAGCAAATCTATGTATTGATTATTAGGCTTTTACTAAGACGTAGCACTCTCAGAAGTTTTGAAACTTCTTGAAGCTTGATCATCAAATGAAATTTTATAGAAACATTGATGATAAATCAGAACTATACACAAAAATTTTCAAAATTTTCTAACGTGATTTGTACCATTTTTTATTTGGTTGAAGTTTGACCGTAAAGCTTTTATCAGTATAGTAGCACTGTCCGAATTTTTAAAAATTCATGAAGATTGATCATTATATAAAAAATTTATGGGAATATTAGTGATGCATCAAAACCATGCACAAAAAAATTCAAAATTTTCTAATATGGTTTGTTTTATTTTTCATTCGGTTCAAACTTGTCGGTCAGCGTTTTATCAGGACAGTAGCAATGTTTAAATTTTTAAAAATTCCAATGCTTCATAATTTTCTCAATTTTTTATGAAAACATCATAAATGTGTCAGAAATCTCAAAAAAAAATTCAAAATTTTTTTTGACTTCGTTTCGACTGGATTTCGCGACGTTCAATTTTGCGAAGAATCTCGGCAAAAAACGGCGAGATTTTGTTTTCAAAATCCGGAATTCAAACTTTGGTTTTGCAATTCAGCCGGAATTTGTTTCAAATGACGAGATTTCGTTCTCCGGCCGCTCACGAAATTTAGAGCGAAAACGAGATTTGAATCCTTGTTTTCCAGTAATAAACTCCTAAAATTCATCACTGAATAACTCGTCGCGAGGTATACGCGACATGTAATCTGTTGAGAAACCCTGAAAGCCCACCGAAGGCCCATGTGGTCCCTAATGCCGAAACCCTAGAGAGCGCTATAAAAGGAGGAGGGGGGGTCCCCCCATGTACACAGTAATTCATTAGCAATAAAGAATTTCCGCCGCTCTCCCTAAACACGTGTCTCTCTCTTTCGTTCTCCACTTCAGATCTGTTGGGAACCCGGACTATTCGATAGCGAGGTTCCTTAACACGTTATCGCACGAATTGCTCTACGGAGATCAGAATAGAAAAGGTGAGAAAAGGTGGGATTAGCGTTTGAATCTAATCGTTCTTTTCTATGCATGCATCTATCCTACGTGGCACGGCTACGCGAAGAATGCTCGGCTACTCGGCATGAAGCCACATACACGAATTCTTCGCTCATCACGTAAAAAAAGAAGGAAATCGACGTCTTTGCCTCGGTCTTGGCGCAAGACGTAGCGCGTCGCCGACGGCCGTCGCCGCCTCGGCCCATGCCGCCTCGTGCGCAAAGATGCGTCGCCGCCGCCGCCGCCTCGTCGTCGGCCTCGGTTCACCACGGACGCGCCCGACGGCGGGTAACCTCGCCTCGCGCCGCCGCCGTCGGCTCCGAGTCCACCGCGCGACGACGCAAGAAGCGTCGCTTCGGCTCGGCCGACCCGCGCCGCCGGCCGTCGCACCAGCCACCGCCCACATAACCCGGCGACCGGCCTCGGCCTCGGCCTCGCGCCCGCCAGACGCCGCGCACGGTTGTCGCTTAAGCCCGGCCGAACGCATCATCCTCAAGCATTTCGCACGCCACCATCACCGCTCGCGGCGCGCCTCGGCCGGCCGGCCAAGCACTGAAGCCTCCCGGCGAGCCACCGCCTCAAGACGGGCGTCCGTCGCCTCGGCCGCGTGTGCGCCCTCCCGACCCGCCTCGCTAGCGGCCGCCTCGGCTCGGCCGCCGCCCGGCCGACGAAGCTCTCGTCGGCTCGCTGCTGCGCCCATGGCGCTGAGCCCGCCGCCGGCGACGCTTGCCCGCCGCCGCGCCGCCCGGCCGTCCAGCAAGGCATGAAGCCGTGCCCACGTCGCCGCCCGGTGGTCGACGGCCTTGCGGTGCCGACGGCGGCGCCGCGCCTCCGCGCCGCCGCCCGGACGCCCGGCCGGCCGCACCGCGCCACCCGAGAAAGCCGCCGCCGTTCGGCCAAGAGCCGCCACGGCAACCCGGTCGCAGCCTCCTCGGTCGCCACGGCTCGGCCTCAGCGCCGATGCCTCGCTTCACAAGAACGATGCCTCGGCTTCCGGCGCTTCTATTTGCATCCGCCGCTCGTTCCGGCATGTGCCCGGCGCAGAAGCGCAAAGCTGGCCGCGCAAGAGGAAGTCTGAGGAAGCGCCATAAGGAGGAGACGGCGTGGCGCGAGGAAGAAGTGGAGTGGCGGCGGCGCAAATGGGGCGCGACGGAAGAAAAGAAGACGGCGCCTGAAAAAAAAAGGAAAAGACGAGCGCACGGGCAAGTTGCGGCGGCGGCTAGGGGAAACCCTAGCCGCGCGCCGTGATGGGTCGGGCGAATAGCAGCCACGCAGCCTAGCAACAAGCAGCCGGTTCTACCAAAAAAAAAGAAAGAAAAGAAGAGAAAAATTCCAGAAAAATTGCAGAAAATTTTGAAAAATTGCCAGAAAATCAAGAAGATTTTTTGGCTCTGTTTTTAATTTTTCTAGCTTTATTTCTCTGTTTTGTGAATATTCTTTATGATTTTTGAATCTCTTTGCTTTATTTAATATATTGCAATGCATATGAATTTATTTTCCTGCACTTTATGCTTTTTGCAACCATTTTCTATCGACTACACGCAGTAATCTAAACCAGAATTTTGAAATCATGAATCGTGAATCGTGAGTTTGAAGAACTGCCTCTTGCACGGCCGTAACTACCTCACTTGGGCATCGGACGTGAAGATAGTTCTTGGGGCAAGAAGCTCGTCGCGATTGGTCTAGGGTCCTCGCAGACGCCAAACCTACCGTCGAAAGCGAACGATCAAACCATGCATCGCCATTTAAATGCATGAATCGCATTTTCTTTTAGATTATGGTTGTTAGCATTTTCTTTGAATAATGAATAGTAAGCTCTAGAAGAGCATACTTCTTTCATGAATAAATACGCAATTTATTCTTTATTCCAGTATTCTTCAATTTTGCAAGTAATATTTGGATTGTTTTGCCTCTATTTGATTAGAATTATATTTCTTTTATCTAGAAATCGTAGCGCCCAAATGGAAGAGATATGCATTGTTGATAGTGGCACAACAAATACCATCTTAAGAGAGTCTAAGTATTTCCAGTCGATCACGAAGAACGCTGGAAAGATTACTACGATCGCAGGAAGCGACTCATATGTAATCGGCTCAGGAAGAGCCACTATTATATTGCCTATGGGTACAACTTTGGTAATTGAAGAAGCCCTTTGTACCTCGAATCAACACGCACTCTCTTAAGCTTTAAAGACATCCGCGCCAATGGTTTTCACGTAGAAACCAATGAAGAAAATGGCAAAGAATACTTGTGCATTGTGAAGCACGCGGTATGTGGAAAATGGTATTAGAAAAATGTCCTCATATGAATCAGGTTGTACTACACGAATATTCATGCACCAAGTGTATACTTCCTTGAAGACTGCTTTTAGAAGCTCAATTATTTTCTTTATGGCATGGTAGATTAGGTCATCCGGTCTTAGAATGATGAGAAATATAGTGAACAACTCACGTGGTCATGGCATAAATGTTAAAAATTTCCGAATCATGAAGATTTTGTGTGCCTGCATGTGCCACCGGAAATTAATAACTAGACCCTCTGTCATGAAAGTGCAAAGTGAAATCCTGCATTCTGGAACGCATCCAGGGGATATTTGCGGTCCGATTCAGCCCTGTCGTACGTTTCGATACTTTATGGTGCTCATCGATGCTTCCTCGAAATGGTCGCATGTATGCTTGTTGTCAACAAGAAACCATGCTTTTGCAAAGCTGATCTCGCAGATCATAAGAATTAAGAACGCTTTCCCTGATCATCGCGTGAAGTCCATTAGAATGGACAATGCCGGAGAATTTACTTCAAAGGCATTTGATGATTATTGCACAGCAACAGGGATAGCAGTTGAGCACTCCATACCGCACGTTCATACGCAGAACGGACTAGCAGAAGCACTAATAAAGAGGATTAAGTTCATTGCCAGACCACTTTTGCAGAGTTGTAACTTGCCCAACACTTGTTGGGGACACGCAGTCCTGCACGCAGCAGCTCTTATCAATTTCAGACCATCGGCCTACAACATCCATTCCCCCATGCAACTTGTGCACGGGATCATCCCGAAGATCTCCCATCTTAGAAAATTTGGGTGTATGGTATATGTACCTATACCACCCCTCAATGATCGCAATGGGCCCTCTCCGCAAGTCCGGGATATACGTTGGTTATGAGAGTGCATCCATAATCAGGTATTTGGAACCCATGACTGGAGATTTGCATACAGCCCGATTCGCTGATTGCATCTTTGATGAGGATCGTTTCGTCATTAGGGAGGAAATCAACCTTTGGATGAAAAATGCCGGAAATCATATGGCATTCCACCGATCCCCGCACATGACCCCGCACTAATGAAGCAAATCAAGAAGTCCGAAGATAATTGATTTGCGAAATTTAGCAAATGAACTGTCGATCATTTTGTGATCCGAAGGGCGTGGTTAAGTCGCATGTACCCGCAAGGAATGCACCGAGAGGTGGAAATACCAAAGAAAATAGAAGGTATCCTCAACCTGCTCAGAGGCCTCAAAGAAAAAGAGCAGTAATCTGCTCCTCAAACCCAAAGTACCGGAGACGTCTGAGAAAAGCAAGCGAGAGGACTTACCACAACCAATCACGAAAATGCCCCAAGGAAAGAAGGGAGCAGTTGAGACTGCACTGGAAAGAAGCCAATGGAAAAGGCAATTCCGGACTTGAATCTTCCATCGCAGAAGCCACGGAAATAATGTGTGCGCACACATAGGCGATGAAAGCTAAAGGAACTTGCTCTGCGATAGGGAAAAGCAAATAAGAGCAAGTAGAAGTGCATGAAGCACCCCATGAAGAAATGGCCATAAACTTTGTAATAACAGGAGAATCCCTGGATAGAGCAACAGCCAACATTGATGCCTACTTCGCAAAGAAGATTGCCTCGATCATTGATCATGATCCCGAGCCTGCATCTCTCGCAGAGTGCAAGAAAAGGCTAGATTGGGAAGAATGGAAAAAGGCAATCATTGCAGAGTTAGTCTCTCTGAACAAGAGAGAGGTGTTTGGGCCCGTATGCCGCACACCTCTCCATATAAGCCCTGTAGGTCACAAATGGGTCTTTGTTCGGAAGAGGAATGAAAACAACGAAGTTGTAAGGTACAAAGCAAGGCTTGTAGCTCAAGGTTTCACTCAACGTCCTGGAGTTGATTATGAAGAAACCTATTCTCCGGTCATGGGAGGAATTACCTTTAGATATTTGATCTCAATGGCGATCAACTTGAAGTTGAGAATGAAGTCGATGGATGTTGTCACAAAGATACCAGATGGAAACTTGGATTCGAGATATACATGAAAGTACCTAAGGAATTCCTATCCCAACCAAGACGGAGCAAATAGAAACACATGCAAAGTGAAATTGGAGAAATCACTGTATGGGTGAAGCGATCAGAAGAATGTGGTACAATCGCTGAGTGACTTTCTCTGCAAGAAAGGCTACACAAGCAATGAAGATTGTCCATGTGTGTTTATACAATGATCCCCGAATGGATTCGATAATCTCCGTCTATGTAGATGACTTGAACATCATTGGGACGGATGAAGAAATTGAAGAGGCATGCTCATACTTGAAGTCCGAGTTTGAAATGAAAGATTTGGGTAAAACAAAGTTTTGTTTAGGCTTGCGGCTTGAACATGTCCAAGGAGGAATCTTGGTACATCAATCAACCTACACACGTAAAGTGTTGGAAAGGTTTGGATTTGAAAAGGCATATCCTGCGAAGACTCCAATGGTGGAAGGTCACTCCAAGCGCACCTAGACCCATACTGCACCTAGAGAAGAGGGAGGAAGTCCCGGGAGCAGAATTCCCATATTTGAGTGCAATAGGAGCACTCATGTACCTTGCGAATAGCACTAGACCTGACATTGCGTCATTGTGAATTTGCTAGCTGCGATGCAAGGCGTAACCCACCAAAAGGCATTGGAAAGGGATCAAGGACATCTTCCGCTACCTCCAAGGAAGCAAAGACCTCGATGCATTCTTTAGAAGAAATAATGAATTGAATTTGGTTGGCTATGCCGATGTTTGGTATTTATCGACCAGATCTTGGCAAGTCCCAAACCGCTATGTTTTCCTATGTGGAGGAACAACAATTTCTTGGAAGTCGTCTAGCGGACTCTTGTCTCGACGTCGACAAACCACTCGGAAATCATCGCTTTGTATGAAGCATCGCGTGAATGTGCATGGCTCGTAAGAATGGTTCACCACATCCGTAAGTCATGTGGTTTGAACATTGAGCAAACTCCCACGATAATTTATGAAGATAATGCGACTTGTGTTGCCCAAGCACGGATGGGTTATGTGAAGAGCAATCTCACGAAGCATATCAACCCCAAGTTCTTCTATGCTCATGAATTGCATAAGATGAACGAGATCAAGATATTGCATACTAAGTCATGTGAAAATCTTGCAGATTTGTTCACTAAATCACTCCCAAAGATCTACCTTTGAAAGGTGCGTGAAAGGAATTGGGATGATGAGACTTAGAGAAGTGCAGATTTCGGGGAGATATGTCACATACTCCCACATGAATCTCGAGCATGAATTATGAATACCCAACATGAATCTCAAGATTAGCAATTGAAGTTGGGAGAATTGTACTCTTTTTCCTTAGCAAGTTTTTCATGAAGTTTTCTTGCGTAAGGTTTTAACGAGGCAATTCGAGCAACATAGTAAGCGTATGCTATGTACTCTTTCTCCAAGTATTTTTCCCACCGGGTTTTTCGGAGTTTTAATGAGGCATATGCATCTCGCAAAAAGGCCCATGAGTGTTGAGAAACCCCGAAGCCCACCAAGGCCCATGTGGTCCCTAATGCCAAACCCTGAGAGCGCTTATAAAGGAGGAGGGTCCCCATGTACACGTAATTCATTAGCAATAAAGAATTTCCGCTTTCGCTCTCTCTAAACACGTGTCTCTCTCTCTTTCTGTTCTCCACTTCAGATCTGTTCGGGAACCCCGGACTATTCGATAGCGAGGTTCCTTAACATAATCTACTAACCTTTGGTCCATGTCCATTAGCCATAAGATGGTCCCGGTTCGGAAAGATATAAACCCCCACAAACTCTTCAACTTTCCTATGAACCGTTCCTAAATTAACCTCCTTAACCAAATCTCACAAAAACGAAAGGGAAATACCGTGTCCTTCATCGTCAACTTGTCTCCACTTGGCAGCAAACTCGCAAATTGTTTTTAAACAAAAAAGAATAACGTCCTCGCGGGTCCACCTCGCCGCCGCCGCCGTCACAGCGCAACCATAAAAAACCTCCACGCCCCACCCAAACCCCACACGCCTCTCCGCCGGCGAAACCCTAGGGGTCGGCGGCGGCGATGGGGGAGTACGCGGCGGCGAAGACGTCGGTGTGGTGGGACATCGAGAACTGCATGGTCCCCCGCAGCTGCGACCCCCACCTCATCGCCCAGAACATGAGCTCCGCCCTCGCCGCCGCCGGCTACACCGGCCCCATCTCCATCTCCGCCTACGGCGACACCGGCCGCATCGCCCACCACGTCCAGCACGCCCTCTCCAGCACCGGCATCTCCCTCAACCACGTCCCCGCCGGTACGGTACCCCCCGCGCCCTGCTCTCTAATTGCTCCTGGCGAGGTGATCCGGTAACCTCTCGCCAATGCATGTGGATTGCGCCGTTTCGATGGTCTCTGGACGGCCGGACCGCTGCGCGATCCGCTCTAGATGGTTCCGTTTGTGTATGTTTGGTGGATCTGTTGTAATAATTGAGGATAATAGTGGAATCTCAGGGTTTGGGAGTTTCCTTATATTGGGTGGCGTGCTCCATCTGCTGGATATTAGGCTTGTGGAATTGTGCTGGCTATGACGGGGTGGTCGTGGTGTTGATGGTGTGGGCTAGGAAAGGGATCGATTAGGGTTTGGGATGTTCGACGTTTTGGTTTGTGCGATGGGGTTCTAAACATTGTTTTTTTTTCCCTTTTGGTGTGATAATGGGGCGAGGTGATATTTGTGGTATTCGGGTTCGATTGTGGACGTCACTGAGTTTGATTGGTGTTGTTCTTATGTGAACCTGCTCGCTGTTATGACTTATGATTGTGATTATGTTTGCTTGATATGGTTAGGAAAGTTCTAATAGTCTGTTTCTTTTTTTGACTTTGTATAGTAAACTCGGTTGGTTTTTCTCAAGGTGCAGTGTTCTGAAGGGAGATTTGATGATTTGCCCGTTTTTTTGGGTGCAATTGATCATTTGCCCCGCAATGGTTTGGATTGGAATACCTGCTATATTAGGTTAAAGAAAAACAAAACTGAAAATAGAAAAAGGAGAATGTATAGTTTTTGTGGCTTATTGTGTTGACCCTTGAATGCTTTCTTTGCTCCTGTAGACATAATTGGGAAAGCTTCTGTTGCTGGTTTTGTGGGGTTTTGTTAGCTTCTGCACACCTCAAAATCCATATCTGTTCCTCGAGATAAAATTTAAGTGCTATAGGTATTCCCTTGTTTTTTGTTTTGAACTTTGGATCACATAAGAATGGGGAGAAATCCATCACAATAACTCTTTGGTGGTGTTTTCCAGTTGGGGAACATCATTTGTGGGGTTTAAGTTATTTGTTTGAGTTACTTAGAGAATATGCTACTAGTTATTACTCCTGCCAGTGAGCCAATCCAAAAAAAAAGTCACTTTTGTATGTGTACAGGCCAAACTTTGAAATCTGACCCTTGTATCGGTAAATACTTAGATTGGGCACAAGAAAATATCGGGTATATTCATCATAAAAAATACCTTTATAATATCATATTTTTATGATTTTTGCTAGAATATATAACAGAAAAATTCCATTCAAAGTTGTATGTTACTGACTGTGCCAAGTAAAAAAATACAGTTTGTTTTTGGACTGGATGGAGTATATGGAATATATTTCTAACTTATCTACGTATACCTATAAAGAAAATTTACCTTCAACTGCTCATGGTGTCTTTGCAACAACTGGATTTGGGTTTTCTTTGTGATTTTAAACTAGATTTTATTGGATTTTCCTCAGGGTTTATCTAGTTATCCAAATAAGTAATGGTTGATTACGAGCATGTGAGCTACTTGTCAATGACATAATGCTTATTCTTACGAGTAATAGTGAAAACGGACTTTTTCATTAACGAGTAATGAGTGAGTTTTATTGTTAGTTAAATTTTCCATCTGTCAGATCTGCATATGTATGATATTTGTTCTGCATTGAAGAATGAGTCCAAATTACCACAATAGGTTTGTATCTCAAATATTCTTCTGGCAGCTTGCCATTAGACATGGCACAGCTATGTGCTGATTGTCTTGTATTTCCAACCCGCGTTTCTTACATGTCTGGCATAGTTACATACCAGAAGCTTGGTTCATTTAATCGCATGTTCTCATGTTTTTTTTATTTTTCGCTAACAATTGGCAGGCATTAAAGATGCAAGTGATAAGAAGATCTTAGTTGACATGCTATTCTGGGCTATCGACAACCCTCCGCCAGCAAATTATTTGCTAATCTCCGGTGACCGGGATTTCTCTAATGCCCTTCATAAGCTTGTGATGAGGCGATACAATATCCTATTAGCACAACCTCCAAATGTGTCTCAAGCACTTACAGCTGCAGCAAAGAATGTTTGGCTCTGGAAAAGCCTTGTGGCTGGAGAACCACCATTAGCAGAGTCACCATACATAAGCAGCACTTCAAATGGCAATATGGATGATGTGGATACGACGAAGAACGTAGTTTCAGATTCTTCAGGCACGACTACACATACCAACCCTCAAGTGCAGAATAATTTTCAGTTTGATCATCAAAAGGGTGGTAATGGAAAGGCAGATAAGCAATATAAAGTGAAGCAACCTCGAAAAAACCAGACAGACAATGTTTCCAAACCAGCAAGCAATGAAGGAAATTCAGTTGATGGAGTTGCCGATGATTCTAAAGGAAGCACTGCTAACCAGCCAAGTCAGTCTTCTGTGCCGTCATCAACGTCATCATCAAGTTTTGAATCACAGGATGGGGCAAAGGTGAACCAATCAAGCACACCAAAAGTTCAGCCCTTTTCCCTGTCTAAAAAGCCTGCAAAATCTGCTCATTCCCATCAAAAGTGTGCTCCCTACGACTATTTCAATAGTAAGAAGCCTGGTGTGTCAACCGAGTCTGCACCGAAAAATGGTGCTCCTGATTTTGGCGTTGGTAGTGGCCATTATCATCCAAAACACCAGAAACCCCAATCCTCTCAGCCGCCAAGACCCCAAAATCCAGTGACTCCTCGTCCTCACAGTAAATCTGGCAATTTTAACGCATCAAATTCACATAGAAGCAACTCGTGTCCACCACCTGCTGGGCATAATGATGTTCCCACTGCACCGTTGCAATCCTGGCCAAGTGGTCCTCCTTACCATGGCCCGCCTATTAATTATCCTGATATGAGTCGGATGAATATTTCTGGATATCCCCGAGGAATTCATGACAACCAACGTTATCATCCAAACCATTCTGGTGCTCCTCATAATGTTCAACCTGCTTACAATGATTATAGTTGCAGACCTCCCACTCCACCTAATATGTCCAGCAACATGCAAAACACTGGACAATGGGGAGTTAACCCAGTATGCCCCCAGCCATCTTCTGACTCTCAAGGTCTTATAAGAAATATCTTAGGTGCCTTGGAAGTATTGAAGGCCGAGAAGATTCCACCAACAGAACAGAATATATCAGACTGTATATGCTATGGAGATGCTAATCTACCAAATTTTGATGTTAAGAAGGCTCTTGAATTTGCCATTCAGCATCAAGCCATCTCCATGAAAATATTAGGACCTATGTCATTTTTTCTGGGGAAAAATGAAAATCTCTGGAAATGCGTGAATATAATGGATATCAATGCAAAATACCCAAAAGAGACACTAGATGCTGTTCATAGGTTCATATCTTCCCCTGCTGGCTATTCTGCAGTAAAGAATTCTCAATCCAGGTGAGGCTTGATACCCGGCAATGTGTTTAGTCTTTCTGTATTTCTTCCTTGAATGTGGTTATATTTTTGCAATTTTTATTTGTTTGTAGGTATCAAGCTGCAACCCTCTTGAAGAAAACATGCTTGAAGCGTCTTGCCCTTGGTGAAGTTCTTCAGATTTTGTATGTCATAACCAATACAAAAAAGTGGTTTGTGCCCCACTCTTCAGGCTGGCAGCCGTTGTCATTTAACATAATAGTGGTTGATGCTACTACAGATGCTGGTGGAAAAGCTTAGCCTTGGTAAATTTGTCTGCCCATATTGGATGGACAATTCGAGGCTCTGATGATTGTTACAAACAGTTTCTTGAAAGACTATGCTCTGGTGAAGTTATCTAGTATGGTGGCTCATCTATATTTTGCCAAGATTTTCTTTTAAAAATGATATAGTAAGTAGTTTAAACCTTAGTATGTCTTAGTGGGAACCAAGCTGTCATTGTGCTACTGGTTTTGTTCCTACTACTCCAACGGAAGCAGCTCAGGTTGTGGTTATTTTTATAAGATTGATACTTCTGTTGGTAAGTTGGTTCTGCAATCTACAGCATAAAGGGATACAGAAGGTATGATCTTTGTTCAGGCAGTATAACAGTGCCTGATATAGGAGATTCTGATCTGCTCCCATTTTACCCAGTTGGCCCAAAAGTCATACTTGAAATATCAGGAGTCGATTTCGAGGAAATTTGCCATAGCGGCAAGAGAATGCTGCTATTAAGCTGTTCAATGAAGTACCGACATTGAAGCCCCTTTGCAAATACTCACCAACACACATGGATGGATGGCTGAATCATGTGATGTTTAGTGGCTCTTGGTGGTTCGGTTATTTGATGTTATCTGGGACTGGGAGTTGATTTAAAACTACTTTTGCTATATCTTACGGCACATGGCGATAGAGTCCGAAATGTATTCGGAACGCATCCAGAATAGTTTGTTACCTTGCCATCGTGCCAAGGTTGCCTCCAAACTTATGCTGTGTGTAGATATTGCCATTCTGGTTTGGTGCTTGCTTTGGCTGCAAGGTTTCCTTTTGTTGTGGCTTCCTCTGTTGAGGAAGATTGGGAATCAGCTACTATGCTTTTCGGTACTGTTGTTCACTCGTCACCTAGACTGTGGGATGTGTCTTGTAATGCTGACAGTTTTGAGTACCGTGCTTCATGTAAATTTCTTTAATATTAGTTGCTAGTAAAGCTACACGCTTTGATTACCATATTGTTGTGAGTTGTGACTTGCATCACGTGTGATAATTGGCACTCAGTGCTCACCTAGACCACTGATACAACTGAGAATGAGTTCTTACGTCGTTGCTGACAGATGCTGACCTTTTGTTAATCAGGTCCATATGTCAAATCAAGATATGCCAACAATTATTTAGGCTGTGTTAATCATATAAGCGACGAAAATGACTGGCGAGTGGCGCATCCCATGTTCACGAGCTGGTACTATGTGCAATTGCAGCAGCACCACATGATCCCAGATGGATGGATTAGATCGTGTGTGGTACTGTAGCACACGAATCTGGAAAAGTATCTGAAAATTGACGGCTCTACAACTGTACCTGATCTCTGTCCCCAAGGGCTATACTATGGCACTGTTTTTTGTAAACCTTGCTTGTAAGTTGTACCTAGGAATTCATAAAGGTTGCACAGTGTTTGGTTACATAACATTAAGCGAAAAGACATTCAAAAGAGAAGTATGTCAGCGAAGATGCAATCAACAAGAAACTCCGGCTTTGGCAAAGCAGAGAACAATAACCCCGTATCGTTTACATGCACTGAAATCACAAATAGCGATTGGTGCTTTTATTCAGCGCGTGATTGTTTCACATCTGTACAATGTACACGAAGCTCTTCTCACTTGTATGGACAGACTACAATGACCTTCCACTATGGAAGAAAAGGGTTCTGAGAGGAACAGACCTCCTTTTGCCGCTGGTACGCTCTTTCATCAAACCAAAATGAATTCCTCAATCAGTTACAAGAATTGATGTAGAGAACCCAAAAAAAAAACAGAATGGAAAAAGCGAAGTGTAGCGTACCTTGAAGCGCTGAAGGCACCAAAGGAAACTGCTGAAAAAATTATGAGTAGAAAGGGAGCTTTAACCAGTGTCTTACTTGATTTTCCATACCCCGTTGGAACACCAGACCTCATAACATGTACTACATGCATGATCTAACTCATTAGGTGCATAAGGTTGAGGGGACAAATGCACATATCATGAAATTAAGTTTACCTTCCATCCTACTCCCAGATCTTCCTGCAAACGGCAATGAACAAAACTTACTTTAATCGGCAAACACGATGCTAAAGCACGTTACTGGTTGTAGGTCTTACAAATGCATGTATTGGTTATCTGAGTGAGTGACATACCATCCTTCAGACAAGAATATGCTTCTGATATCTGCAAAATATAGACACGAAACTTTGTATTACAAGGCTGGGAAAGACAAAACTCAGAATTGTATTATAATGCTTGTACTGCAGTTCAAATTCAGATTCACCGAACTGGAAAAGGATGAGTGTTATTAACCTACGTGGACATTATTAACCTACGTGGACAAACACCCATAAATTTTCATCTCTGCTAGGGAATGTGATATTGTGATGTGTTGGTAAGTTAAAGAAGTCTGTCAATGCTAGAAAAACATATAAAATGACAAACATGCTCAATTTAACGCCCAACATACGATTGAAGATGCGAATCAAGCTAAATTTTAAACACTTTCAGCTCGGTAAAAATCTATGTATACTAGTCAGTACAACCTTTGCACAGGGAATTACACCGTAAACAAGAACAGCCAATATGGAAGAACAGGCATGACGCCGATAAGATCTTCACTACAATTTTACCTGACCTGCTTGAATTTTGATTCAGCCTGAGACTTTTGATGCGTTGGGACACGATCGGGATGGGATTCCATCACCATTCTTCTATACGCAGCCTTAACCTGCATCCAAAGATGTATAGCGGAAACTCAAAATTCGCAAGTGTACAGGCAGCAAGAAGTAGCTAACCAAAGCTAGACCAACACCACGAAGAATCGGAATTGGGATTCGCGGGGGAGCACTGAGAGAGGGACGGACCTCGGAGGGGGACGGGCGGGAGTAGGGAGGCAAGCCAAGGAGCTCCATGGCCTCGCTGCTCCTCATCTTGCCTTCTCCCCCTCCCTTCCTTGTACCTGGCCGACCCCTTCTGCGGCTGCGGTGCTGCCTGGGTGGTCGGACGGCCGCGGCGGGCACACGAATGAAGAAGCCACGAGAGCCGCTCCACGTCTTTGATTCACGCGGACGCCTCGGTGGCCGTGGCTGGCGTTCAACCGCCGGATCCTGTTCCAGCCAATCTCACGGCCGAGACGCTAAGGGACCGTACGTACAATTTAGCTTCGCCGTGTAGGAATTTTTGTTTTTGTTTTCTGACACGGAGAGAAAAAGAGGAGCTCTTACGAAGAGACGATCATACCGGACAATATAAAATATCGATATATGAAATATTATCTATAATAAACATTTTTTCATGCCATATTTAAAAAATTATGGTATTTCATAGATACAAGTAGATAACCTTAAAATATTATCAATTATAGAAGTTGTCTTTAATTTTTTAGATGGCATAAAAAATATATAGATAGTAGTTGTCTCTACTATTATACATGCTCTGACTCCCTTTATTATTCTACTTGCACTCTTCCGTAAGCAAAAATGCGAAATCGTCCCTTCGCTACGAGTCAGGACCAATCTGGGCCACTTAAAGTGTATCTAACAGTGATCGGTGGCCCGAGCCACTGAGATGTATAAGTGCGATCCGAACCTCGGGGGGTCTAACGGATAATTCCACAGAAGGAGGGATTTCTTTCAGAAAACACCCCTCCGCAGCAATACTAGAATCGATCTGGACCGTTTTATGTTCGATCAACGGTGATCAAATAAGCGATGGTTCTAAAGCAGAGCCCAAGCAGAAGGGCTGAAATGACAACTATTCGTGGGCCTCAAATACGCCCGGCCCACAGATTCCTCCAATCGGTGCGGCGCGCTGCCGCTGCAACAAATCCCAGCACTTTCGCGAGCTCTCGCAGTCTCGCGCGTGCGGCGATGCGCGTGCGTGGAGGAGGAGAAGCGGCAGTGCGGCCGGAGCACCTGGCCGCGCACGCGCGCCTCGTCAAGTCGGCGCACGCGGACGCCTTCCTCGCCACCTCCGTGATGCGCGCCTACCTCCGCTCCTCGCTCCCGCTGCAATCCCTCCGCCTCCTCCGCGCGCTGCTCCCGCGCGCGCCCCGCCTCCTCGCCAACTCCTTTTCCCTCTCGCTCGCCCTCCAGGCCTCCGCCGCGCTCCCCTCCCCCGCGCCATCCGCCCACCTTGGCGCCTCGCTCCACGCGAGCGCGCTCAAGTCCGGCTTCGCCGCCGCCGACCTCTTCGTCCGCACCGCGCTCGTCGAGATGTACGCCAAGTCCGGCCGCAAGGACCTCGCATGCGCCGCGTTCGACGAGGCGCCCCGCCGGGACGTGTTCCTCTGCAACGTAATGCTCGCGGCGTACGTCGCGCGTGGGGAGGTCGCGGAGGCGAGGAAGGTGTTCGACGGAATGCGGGAGAGGGACCTCGTGTCATGGAACACCATGATCCACGGGTACACGATGACAGGGGAGGTTGCCATGGCGAGGGAGATATTCGATGGGACGAAGAACAGGGACGCCTTCTCCTGGAGCTCGATGATCTCAGCGTACGCCAAGGGACGGCGGTCCAAGGAGGCGTTGGAGCTTTGGCGGGAGATGAGCGCCGCATCTGTCGCGCCGGACTGCATCACGATGGTAAGCGTTCTCTCGGCGTGCAGCGACATGGGGGCGCTGACCGTTGGCGCAGAGATACATCAGTTTGTGGAGAGCAACGGGGTTGAGGTGGACGTGAAGCTTGGGACTGCTCTGGTCGACATGTATGCCAAATGCGGTGACATCGAGAATTCGCTGAGAGTGTTCCACACCATGCTGGCGAAGGACGTGCTTACTTGGAGCTCGATGATTATTGGGTTAGCCAATCATGGGCTTGGCCATGATGCTCTCAGTTTGTTCTCGAAGATGATATCACAAGGGCTGAAACCGAATGAGATCACCTTCATCGGGGTTCTTATAGCATGTACTCATGTTGGTCTTGTGAGCGACGGCAAGAAGTATTTCAGCTCAATGAGTGAAGTGCACGGTGTGGTTCCAAGGATTGAGCACTATGGATGCATGGTCGATCTTTTGGGGCGTGCTGGCCACGTTGAGGAGGCAAGGCAGCTTATCAGGAACATGCCATTTGAGCCAGATGCAGTTATTTGGAGAGCACTTCTTGGGGCCTGTCGCATCCATAAGAATGTAGAGATTGCAGAGGAAGCTATGGCCCAATTGCGACTGTTGGATCCTCTTGCTGATGGGCACTATGTGTTATTGTCAAACATATATGCACAAGCAAACTCGTGGGAAGGTGTTTCGGAGATCAGGAAAACGATTAGGAGGGAGAGCATTCAGAGGATTCCTGGAAGAAGTTCGATTGAATGGAAGAACACAATGCATGAGTTTGTTTCTGGTGATAGATCACATCCTAGGTCTGAGCAGATCTACAAAATGTTGGAAGAGATGATGGATCGGTTAAGGCAAGCTGGATATAAGCCCATGACAGGGTTGGTATTGCAAGATATTGATGAGAAATCTAAGGAACAAGCTTTGGCTGAACATAGTGAGAAGCTGGCCATTGCTTTTGGGCTTTTAACTACCCCTGCGAGCTCAACTCTTCGAATAACAAAGAATCTTAGAGCTTGTGAAGACTGCCATTCAGCTATTAAGCTTATCTCCTTGGTATATGATCGCAAGTTGGTTGTTAGAGACCGGAACCGTTTTCATCATTTCAGTGAAGGGCAGTGCTCATGTAAGGATTACTGGTAAAGTCACATACGTGTACCTTGGTGCTGTGGTTATTTGTTCAAATCCTGCAAGTAAGCTCAAGTTTGAGCTTAATAAGTATATTATTTTAAGAGAGATGCTTCTATGCTTTTCTTTTTAACAGTTGCACAAATATTAAAGCATGAATGAATGGTAGTGGTGGTTACTTATCCCTTCGCTTGTTTTAATATTTGTGCAACTTGTATTGGGAGGGAAAGCATTAAAACACTGCTCTTATTTTAATTGAGTATACATCTGAACGAATTGCACTCAAAGAACAAGCTCCTTTATTAAGTTTGCCATTTAGAGCTGAAAAAGGAAGACAACAGCTTACATTCCAGTACATAACTTCAGAAGAAACACAGGGATCAGGTAACACTTATATGTACACTTTAATTGTTTACATCATATTTTCATTCATTCCTGGTAGCCAATTTGCCCAAGAAAAAGTAGTAGCCTAAAGTCAATTTCAGAACATTAAGTATCCTAGAGAAAAAATCGGTTATGTGTGGATGGTCCATATACCCTTTTCAGGTATTTCAACTGTGTAGTTTTGTATTTACAACTTAGTCTTACAAAACTGTATCATACATAATAGTATTGGGGCATCTTGTTTAAAAAAAGAGGGCTCTTTTATCAGAAGTTTTTTTTTGGAACTATCAAAAGCTATTGTTGTATCGACGAAGCTCTTGTCTCAGAGCAAGTACAATAACAAAGCCAGCTGCTTACTCCATCTCCCATTTATATCATATAGAGTAAACACTAAAGCTAGTTTGTACAATAGTTATCTATAAAGATTGGTTCTAGATACCATGCATTAACTATCTCTTCTCTCTTTTACATAACTAATCTATCTATGCTCCCATGCAATGCTTACCACTAAATAAGAGCCAGCTCTCTTCTTTTTTCTCACTCTTCTACATAGGATAAAGCTGACGTGGATATGCTAAGAGTAAGCTGAGGTGGCCTTATTGTACATACCCTCATAGTATCTTTCTTGAAAAGTTGCTTGCTTTTGCATATGCTCAAATCTTCTGAGAGCGTTGCACACAACTGCATCATAACAGAACGTCATACATTGTAAATTACATATTTGCAATTTGTGCTCTATGAGAATGCTCAAGAACAAAAAATATGATTTGAAACACAGCCTCGGCAAGGGAGGGGACAATACCTGTCTGTATAGGGAACAGTCTCCTGATGACCTTTTTAGCTCAACAACATAAAGAGATACATTGATCGCAAACACCTGGAATCACGATACAACAATGTCAAGAAGTAGTAACGTCGTATTAAATTATTTTAACTGTGAATCTTTGATATGATAGAAGTACCTCAGCAGAAATTAATAATGATCCATTTCCTCTTGGATTCGCTGGTCCCTTGCAATCTTGGATCACTTTTAGCTGTAGGACACGGTAATATAAGTTTTGACATCATGCGCTGTGCCATCAATTATGCATGAGTAGAGCAGGGATAGTTCATAGTCCACAGACACGTCTGAGGTCACTAACCTTGCCATCGTTCTTCTGTACATGGAAACCCATTTCTGTGACAATGCTCTCGATCTTCTCAAATAGGTAAGTAGGGGAATAATTTGATGCAAATCTGATTTTCCTTTCAGAAACATCCTGCAACATGTCTGACTTTAGTGGAAGATCACTACCACATTGAATGGCATCTGTCATCTCCAAAGTATTAAGGTAGCAATTGCCCAGTAAGGACATGCAGATAAATAGGACCATAGTTCGTGGCTTTATCATTCACTGGTTCTTGGCTACTATTGTTTTCTTACATTCTTTTAACATTTTCATTGTCTGCTTATCTCAAATGGGACCTTTCCAAGTTAGTGTCTGTTTGGATGTGGGGGATTGGGCTAGGATCTAGTTTGGGCATAATTATCAAGAAATTAAAAAAAAACACTCACAAATAAGATGAAGAAACAAATATTGAACTCACCTCTTTCTCAAAAAATCCAGATAGATCAAGGCATGAGGACATCCCAATGAGTTGAAAAGCATTGATTTGGTTGATTGCTGGGTTGTCTTGAATGTCATTATGCTTCAGAGAGAAAAAAAGATCAAGTTTAGTCTTTGCCACTCGGTCAAAACCATGGGATTATACAGCAAGCAGAAGTACAACTCACATAGGCTACCTCAGTCATATGTGGGTTGTCATCACCAATGCTGTTATCTTCGTCATCATCAAAAGGCACAGCCGGAGTATAACCTTGATTGAACCATTCATGTGCCCTTATTCTATCCATATCTAAGCGGGTAATTGGGTTAGGATCCAGGATTTTTCGCAGTATATCTTGGGCGCCTGGCGAAAGCCATTTAGGAATATGAGCATCACCTTTCAGAATCTGAGAATAATATCACAGTGTGAGATATGGCTGCAGCAAATAGCCACATTTTGCTGACATAAGACTTGATTCTCATTCCTTGCTTTATACCTTCTGATAAAGGACAACCATATTTTGGTCATCAAATGGAAGATTCCCTGTAAGCATTACATATAGGATAACACCGCAGGACCATATGTCGGACATGGCGCCATCATAACCTCTGTTGAGAAGGACCTACATAAACCACTGTAAGAAATTCCATCCTCCATATGCAGTAAGCAGAAGAACCATGAAGCAATACTGCAATAGTAGGTTTGGAGCCAGGGAAAAGAATGTTTAGTCCTTACCTCAGGGGCTATGTAGTTAGGGCTGCCACATGTGGTATGCAGTAATCCATCTTTCTGAAAAAGGGTTGTCATTTTAGATACCAGAGAAATGATTCTTGATTTGACGTAAGAGAAGACGTCATACCCGTTGATGTTGTGGAAGGGCACTTAGTCCAAAATCAGAAACCTTTATGTTTCCTTTTGCATCAACAAGGACATTCTCTGGCTACAGAAGATGCAGAAGAATAACAGGTCTTAATCATGTATCCCACTTGGATCATTCCTCTGGTTGTTTGTTTGGTATCAAAAGGGGACAACTCTCAGAAGATAAGAGTAGTGATTACCTTAAGGTCCCTATGATAAACTCCTTTCTCGTGGCAATAGCTTACAGCATCCATCAGCTGTTGCAAAAGTTTCCGTCCTTCTTTCTCTAACAACTTACCCTTTAATGCCTGTCATGCATTAATTAAAGGGTGCGTTAGAGATGCATGTGAAAGCCTTAGTAAATCAAACTCTAGAATTTGCTCCGTTTAGTTTAGAAGGAGCAGAATCCTTACGATTTTGTCAAATAGCTCTCCTCCATTTACGTACTCAAGGACCATGTATATCTTGGTCTTGCTTGCTGAAATCTGCAGGGGGGGAGAAAAACTAATCCATTCAAGCTGGCCTAAGGGTGATGTGGATGTGGACAATAGAAAATAGCTTACTCACAAACATTTCAAAATTTTGCAATCCGATACAAGAACGATTAATTCCATGTTCTCACTCAATTTTAAGTTCCAGGGAATCAGGTTTTCAATGGAGGAAGCTGGCATCAGCCTCCCTGGTGGGTATTGCATCGCCTACAGAAATGGAGTTGTATGAACAATCTGGAGAGGGGGAGATCCGTTCTCCATATATTCCACCCTAACTAAATATTGGCCAGTTTACTCTACCACACACTGGTGTGCAGTGATATTTTGCTTTGGCGGCAGGCATCATTTTCTATTCTCTCTCTTGTAAGAAGTAAGCCTAACATGGGCGTTATCCACTGATGCAGTCAGTCGGTGAACCTAACACTTATAAAAAACGGTCTCCCTACAAAAAGAATCTTCTCGCTTGTTTTGGCACTTCTTGCATGTGCAGATATGTTATGCAGCCTTTTGTGTTTTTTTAGCCTTGCAGGACCAAAAGTTGCCTGAAGGATAACACAGTGACCCCAATTGTTTGTGATTATTTGGGAGAATGTAGGACAACTTTAGCGCACAGCTTCTATCCATTTAAGTGGCTTCCGGATTGGTTCAGTTAACCAAGGCAGGCGTCAGGACGTGTGCGTCGCGAATCTCATCACTATCGCCGCGGTGGACCAATAGCTGCCATCGGATCGTCGGGTTCGATGGCTCAGATCGCATAGCAACCTCATGGCTGGGTCAGTTATCACGATCTCATCTATATTAGTGCCCAGTGGGCAGTGGCCGTCATCAGATCTGCAGGATTTTATGTGACATCCCAGAGTTTTGCTTTCGTTGCGCACGACAGTGCAGGAACTTTGATAGGCGAGCCTGCAGTCTGCAGTGCACCAATCCGAATCGTCGACCGAGTAAAATACTCGACACAAGGGCAAAAAAATGTCGGATTGTAACAGAGAGTGAGACTCTTGCCCTGTCCTGCTTAGTTGGGTAGAAAAATCATACTTTGACCGGTCATCTCGGGCGTTCATTTGTTTATACCGAAGTCAAGAAAAGGAGAATAACTTCTTTCCGAAACACTAGTGGCTATACGTTGCTATAGCTATGCTTCTTCCCGGTGACGGTAACACTGGATTTGATGTTCCCCGCTCTACTGATGGCCAGATCCGATGTACCATGATCACGCTGCCGTCAGATCCATCATTCCCGAATTACGCCGCCAATGGATCCACTCATCCCCAGCCATTCTCCGTGGTTCTTTCCTAGCATCGGCGTTGTCGTATGTAGCTCAAGTGTGAGCTCGAGTGTGGTGTGGCTCCCCCTAGTCCGTCATCCTCTTCGAAGACGGCGGCCACAGTGAGAACAGTGATCATTATGTCCCAACATCCCCAATGACGACGGCAGTGAAGCCTAGCAATGGCACAGCACTCCTCCGGTCACAACAACATGACGGTGGTGGTGGTAAGGTTTGGTGACGGCGTGGCATCATGAACCCATCCTATTCGGCCGAGTCCATGTATGTGGGAGACAATGTGCTAGTTGTGGGCGCTGAAGGACGAAAGGACAAGAAGGGTGACTTGCACTAGGCACCGGGCAGCATTGACGGCAGCCTTGACGTGGCCACGCGATTGATGTCATCCTTCGGAAAGAAGACGCACATGACAAGCTGGTTCTTGATGATGTTGGTTGAGTTTATTGAGGCTAACTGAGTTTGTTATAACATGTTTTATTAGTGGAGATAAGATTAATTTTGTTGAGATTAGTATAAGGTGGTAGTTAATTTGTTTGTTATGGGTGGAAAAGGATTTGAAAAGAGGTGGGTGGAGATTGGGAAGGTGAATAAGATATTATTCACCACTGCTAGGTTATTTTATAATAGTAAAGATAAAGATATTGGGAGTAATTAAAAGAAGACTGAGCTGCAGAGTGAATTTTCTGTGTCGGCACTCGGCAACTTCACTGGCTCGGTAGCTGCGATCAGCCGATCACGTAATAATTTCATTCACTCCTACCCAACTACCGATGCTGTGCCTTCAGCGTTCCTCTCCCCAAGAACAAGAAGAAACCAATAAAAGAACAAGGAATTTGCCGAACTATCTGGAGTTGGAGAAGAGGCTGTGAAGTTTACCTCATACAGCCGGACGACATTCGGATGCTTGAGCAGCTTCAGCGTCGCAATCTCCCTCTTTATCTGCGCCACGAACCACCCATTTTAGCAACCAAGAAACGAATCCAAAGGGAGTCAATCATCAATCGGACGGTGGCCGGCGGCCAAGAAATCAACCGGCGGGGCGCACCTGCTCGTCGATCTTCATGGCCAGGATGCGCTGGCGGTCGAGGATCTTGATGGCGAAGGCGCGGCCGGTGTCGGCGTGCCGCGCCAGCCTCACCGTGCCGAAGTGGCCCTCCCCCAGCGTCCGCCCCATCTCGTACCTCCCCGTCCGCATTCCTCGGGCGGCCGCCGTCGTGTCTAACTGCGGCAGCCGGCCGGCTCTCGGCGGATGGAAGGGTCAAGACTCAAGAGCGCCCTTGCGGCTTGGTGGACCAGCGGTAGAGGCTGAGAACGTTAGGTTGGGATGGGACTCGGGAAGACTTTGGGAGGGAACTAGGAAAGCGGGTTTATTTTGGAAGTTGGCGACGTCCCGGTGCATCTGGGACCCAGACTCACCTCTGGTTTCATAGTGTGTTGTAGTTTCTCTTTTCTTCTTTTTCTTTATATTTCACGAGGAATCAGGTTAGGTCACCCGTTTTAATGAGTGTGTTGGTTTCTTGAGGATGATTTGGAGAGGCTGTGTGTGTACACATGTATAGATGTGGAAACGAAAAGTTGGAGTTTGATCTTTCAATTCTACTGAATATTGTTGATTTTTCTTTGGTGTGTTACTTCCACCAGTTTTCAATGTTTTGTCAAATCTTCCAGTAGAACATCGTATTACTGTCTAGAGGACAGATTGACTGTGTTTTCACTTCACTGTGAAAGGTCATTAGTGTCATGTTCTCAATCAAAAGGCACGTTAATGTTCCTCTACAACCAAGGGGCAGACTGTCGGACATATAAACCAAAGACAATTATAGAGATGATTATATTTTCTTATGTTCATGATTAATTATTTTGTTCCTTGAATATTATCATTATTATTTATTAGCAAGTATGTGACTTGTTTGTGAAAATCTATATATGACTTTGTAATGATTATTCTAAAGTGATCCCTATTCGATAAACATATAATGATACATATGAATATACTAACATATGCATTGGTTGATGACCATGTTTCACGGGTTATAGGTATGGAGATATCAAACCAATAATATAGATACATGTTAAAGAATATGGAGTTGGATCGACCCACCTTGAGACACTGCGAGAACGTTGTGATCTTCTTGTCTTCGGTTGGTCTCATATACAATGTGTATGCTATATACTTAGACTTGAGTTTGGCACATGTACTCAAGATATGTAATGACTTACTTAGGAGTTGCCAAACGCTACTATATAACTGAGTAGTTATAAATGTGGCTTTCGGGTTTGTCATGAAGCATGCTGCGAAGCACGGTCAATCAAAATGGGATTTGCCCCTCCATTCAATAGGAGAGATATCTATAAGCCTCTCGAGTGGTCAGATTCTGGAAATGCATGGCCATGCTACTCACGGTTAAAGAGTTAACGGTAGTTGAGGATTCCGAATCATGTGATCGAGAAAGAGTGGTCGAGCTAAATAAACAAGGATGGCATGTACTCGTCTTGAGTTTGACCGCTATCATAAGGCAAAAGAATGCATATAACTAAGCATTGTTTATGTTCGCCCGATGTGATCTTTATATATACTCGGGAGTTGACACGTCCTGCTAGGGAACGCTACCGATTAATAGTCAAGTAAAAATACTCGGGGCATGTCTAGGTATACATAAGCCTATAGGGTCGTACGTTTAAAGAGTTGGGACTTAATTCAGATGGTGATTCGAATTCTGATAGGTTTTAAGTTTCTAATGGGCCTCTAATGTAGAACTCATTATGGGGTGTCTATTTAAAGTGAGGGAGTGCTGTCTTTAGGGTTAAGAGACACAATAGGAATTCGAAATTCCCAAAACTCTAGCCGCCATCCCTCCTCCGTCGAGAACTACGCAGTCGGTGCTAGCACTTCGGCGCGTGGTGTTCCTGCCCCGTACCTTGGAGGCTTTGCTGCGAAGCTTCAACCTAGGATGATCCGCAATCTGCGACGGTCATAAGGAACTGTTGGAGGAGGCGCGATGCTAGTATGACTACATCTGCACCACTACGCTAAATCGATTCTACTTCCGCTATGGATCTCCGCTTCTAGTGGTAACTCTGTGATCTATAACTTGCAGTGGTTCATTGATTACGTGGTAGAAAATTTTAATTTTAAACTAGATTAATCTACTTGTTCCCCAACACACAAATGATTGTTAAGGTAAATACTATCCGTGCTCAGTTTCTAGCCACTGATTTTGCAGATCAAAGTGTTTGTTAGTAAAGGAAGCTTAACAGCCAGCACAACAACCAATCAAAAATACTCTTCCAATTAGTTCCACTGTTAGCTCCAAGTACATTATACCGATCGTAATAATTGATCAAATTTAACTGACTTCCCCCCACATCATTGAATCGGATAGAAAGCCAATCACTGCATACGATAGAGAGCTAGGCCCACTGTTTGGAAACAAAATATTTTTGGAGTTTTTAGAGAATACCATGTTTTTTTTTTCAAAAAATAACATGGTATCGAAAACTTTGATGCGTTTAGATGTAACAAAGTCTGTAATTTTATAAACCATAGTATGTTTGGTGTTTTTTAAAATCCACTCATGAACATTTTTTTCTTCTCAAAACTGAACTCATCCAAAGTCACCATTTGTATCATGTCGCATGCATCTACTTCTCTTTTCTTGTGCTTGGATACATCATGGTATATTTCCAAAGTTGGCACTTCCTTTACTTGTTTCTTCGTGGGATTGTTGAATGTGTTGAGATATATATATATATATATATATATATATGAAAATGATTCCATACTCCTGGGTGTACGTACTCCCACCTCTAGTATACCGTTTAAATGATGTTGTTATACCTCTTTATCCTTTTGAGTATACTCTAATACTGATTATAAGATACTCCAAAGTGAGTTCCATGAAAAATTTCATTAAAGTCCACCATTTATAGCATAATTTATTTATATATTCGTTTTACATATAGAAAATGGTATATAGCAAAAAAATAAAGTGCTCTGATGAATTTTTTTCGACCATGTTGCATTGGAGTATATTAGAATTATTATTGGAGTATACCGAAAGTGATAAAGGTGTATAAAGCATTCATTTGAGTGGTATAATAGATGTGGGAGTATGTACTCCTGAGAGTACGGAAAAGGCTTCCTATATATATATATATATGGCCATAGAGAATACGGTATTGCTAAGAGTCGGACGTACTATAAAATGCAATATTTTTTTAATGCGTGCAATAATTGTAATTATCATGTGCAACAAAAACGCACAATAACAGTAGGAATGTCGATCCGTATCGGACGTAATATTTTTTCGTAATACGTGCAACAATTGTAATCACCGTGTGCAACAAAAACACAAAATAACAGTAGGAATCGGTCGGCGCGCAGACCGCGTCGCGCTGCGTTTCCGTCCGCTGCCGCCTAGAGCCTTCTCCGGCGATTCTGGCCGGGGAGAGCAGAGGAGAGGACAGCGAACTGGTGTCCGAATGCGGCTGCGCACAACGCGCGGCACCAGCCTTCATCGTGATTAGAGGTGGGCGTCGTGCCAGCCCGGCCCGACACGGGCCTATTGTGCTTCGTGCTTGAACCGTGCCGGGCCGTGATGGCCTGCCATGCCGTGCCGGCTCAGCTTGCCTTCGGCGAGCCCAGGCACGGCCCATTTGCACTTCGTACCTGCTTCGTACCGTGTCGGCCCAGATCCGACCTATTTGCACTATTGCAACGAGAGGAAAGGAGCCGGAGACGCATAGAATTGAGACGGTAAATGCAAATATTATAAGAAAAAGAACTAAAATTTATTTATTCTTGAACAGTTATATAGAGCGAGGGGGATGTGCTCAACACGGGCGAGAGAGGGGGGGCAATGGGCGAGAAAGAGAGTGAGTGAGACAGACGAGAGAGATTGAGAGGGAGATTGAGAGAGACTGGTGAGAGAGAGAGAGCTGATAGAGATTGAGAGGGATGAGCGAGAGAGAGCAGCTTCTTGCACCGTCTCTCAATCTCTCTCAGCTCTCTCTCATGTTTTGTCCGTCTCTCTTAGGTGTCGGCGATAGGGGTGACGTTTATGCTACTAAGTGCATCCATAGCGGTCATGCTCCGTGAGTCAGTGACCTTCATGCTAGACTTCTTCCTCATACCCTGGATCATCGGGCTCGGTACGGCCCATTCTACAGTGTCGTGTCGGGCCGTGCCGCCCATCGTGCCCGATTCTCGAGCCCGGCACGACCCGTACTACAGTGTCGTGCCGGCCCGACACGGTCCACTTCGTGCCAGATTGAGCGCCCAAAAGAGTCCGGCCCGAATACCTACCTCTAATCGTGATTGCATGCGTTGGTTTTGTATGTAATTTATACCGTTCATGCGCTGCTCCCGTCGGCACGTACATCTCAAGTTGCAACTTACTAGCACATGTTCCCGGTTGCTTCCCGGATCACCGCATAAGAACTGTCGCCTTTGTGGCGAAAATGCCGGCGCGTTCGGGGAATCTGGGACCGGAAAAGAGGGTGCGCTTAGCTGCTAATTTTTTTTTTCGAAAGAACACGCTTGGCCGCTTATTATGAGCTTTATCGTCTCGATGTAGCTTAAACTTTCTTGGTTTAAAATCACAGCTAGCTTGCAGAACCAATGGACGGTGCCGGAGGCTGCGGCCGCCCGTCGCTGCTTGTGCTCAGGGCCGTACCTGTTTTTTTGGGCCCTGTTCCAAAATAAAGATGAGGCCTTGCATCGTTGTAGCGATTAGCCAGTTGATAAGATGGAATCTAAAAATAAAGAAGAAAAATAAATTTAATTAAGACGGTGCTTAATCCTACCGTTCTCAATCCATAAGAAATATTAATACGGTAGAAGAGAATATATCTCAATTAACAACAGCTTTCTAGACGCAGGAAATGATACGATGGATAAAGAATGAAGAGTTGAAGAGATATGAAGTTTAATTTAGAGTTGAAGAGACAAAGAGCTTACAAGTATTATTTTGTACTGATTTATTTCAAATTTACCACAATAACATATTTTTCACAAAGATCTTTTGATAAACCTTAACAGCACACAAAAATACTGAGAAGTGCTTCGATGCTTTCCAATAAAAAGTTTGCACGTATCTCAGAGCAACTTAAGTTAGTTAAGCTTAGGGTAAATTGGTAATTTAAGATGACAATTAGGATTGCGTGGATCCAAAGCCCATATCGACAGGAAAGCGCTAGTACTCGGGGTCGAGGACATATAAGCACAAAACTCGAAGATAACTGTAACTTTCTTCCACGCTGCTGCATGTCGTCGGATCGTGCTACCACAGACCAATGCCGAGTTGTAGCTATAGTACGCTAATAGAGTAATAGTCCCTGTGTGCCTTAGTTTCTGCGTCATGGAGACCGCTGCTCTGAACTGATCAACTGACACTACCATGGACACCACACCGTGCCCTTTCGACAGCCAAAGGAACTCATCGCCAAACCTGCCTCCTTGTCCTCCAAAACCATGCAAGCAACATTCTAGCCCTGCTTTTTGCCTTCTACCCCTTCTTCTCCTACACGGCCTTCCCACTTCATCGCATCCATCGTTAAACCACGGCCACCACGAAGTGGGCAACATGTTGAGAGGAATTTAGCAGTTACATGGAGACGGACGGAGAATGGACCAATGATGGGTATTGACTTTGTCGAAGTGGCGAAATTGCCCTTCCTAAAAACGGGTTAGTGGAATAAGCACCTTTTAATCACAACATTTTGTTTGCTTTAAAGTACGTGCAATTTCTTAGTGGGGAGCATATAAGCACCTTCCAAAAATACTTTATTGTAATTAACTAACTAATCTACGTAAGTATTTATTGAAAAAAATAAGCCTCTAATTTTGTGGGACATGTTGCAGCCGCTCAGTTGGCACAACCATTAGGTATATAGGCGGGCGTCATGCCAGACCGGCATGGTACGGACCTATCGGTTTAAAAAGATTACATAGAATGGTACCGCGTGTTTAAACCGTGCCATGCCATCACAGCCCGATCGGTCTACTGTGTCGTGCCGTCCTGGCTCGCCGGCCCATTTTATGATTTGTACTGTCCAGATTCGACCTATTTGTACTATATTTCAACTCATTCATAAGAAGCATATATGATTTGGAATATCAACATCTAGAATACCTTGTATATTTTTTCCTTTGCATGCTTATATTTGACTATTTGTTTAAACTTTGTATGGTTGGGCAGTTTGATGCTTTGTTGGTTAATCTGCAAGAATCATCACCTAATAAATTTGAAGACATCAAGAAAGAGCTTGTCCAAATACCATGAGAAGATATTGTAGGTCTAAATAATCTCAGTCCAATTATTACATCTGAGGTATTGTATTATGATATTATCTAATCACTAATTAGTTCTATCCGAAAAACTTTATGAGGAGTCATATAATGATTGTTGTGCTATATTTTCCTGTTTGTTGACGACTAGACACATAAGTTCCAGTGTATTATTGAAGTGATTCAAACCTTTCCGTGAATGTAAATTACTGTTATACATGCACAGCTGATACTCTGATGTTGGTGAATGTGAATATCATTTGTGTCAATTTTATTTCATGTTTATCATATGTGATCATAATATATATTGATTATTGCCAAATATAAGTGTTAGAATTCGAAAAACAGTTGAAATACTACCAAAATTTCTAAATTTACTGTTTTTTATATGCAAATATTTAGTATTTTGCATTAAAACAGATAAAAAATATAGATAAATGCTTGCATGCTTTTTTTAGCCTTGGAAGACCATTTCACATGTGGATCAAAATGGTCGAAATTTCGATGAATTTTGCCGAAATTTTGGTCATTTTGGCCAAATTTTCGGTTTTTGAATTTCATCCGAATTCTGAAATCTCGCCGAAATTTCGGTCGCCTCCGAGATGTGGGCCGAAAACGAAATTTGAAACCTTGTGTGCCCACCCGTCTGGACTGTGTCAGCACATACGTTGGAGAGTATTTACTCCTCCACATAAGTCTATTAGGTATATTTTTTCTTGGCATATAGATCAAGAATACATTGATAATGACTAAACTAACATTAATTATTATCACTAAGCACTATATTCAATATATACATATAAAAATATAAAGTAAAGTTGGATATTTATTAAGGATATAGAGAGAATATCACACTAATTTAATATTAAAATATAAAATACGTTCTATATTTATACAATAGAATCATTCAAAATATATAACTTACGACGAGGGAGTAGCTGATCCGTAGCATGGATCGAGGCCGCGCTCGCACATCAGTTAGCCAGGCGCTCGAGCATCCGCCCGTCGCGCGTCGGAGAGATTGGCCTTGTTTGTGCGTCACTCACAAAAAAGTTCGCTCGGTCAAAAGAAAAGGGAAGGCGAGCATGACTTAAAGCTGCCCTGTTGGATCCAGCACAGTTTTCTTCCCTATGAACGCAGACAGCTGGCTTCTTCAGTTGGAAGCTAAAAACTAGTAAATCATTTGTGCTAAAAGAAGCTAAAAGTCAAAAGTTAGTCTACGGTAACTTCCCACGGTTTTAATAGATTGGGATTTTGACTTTGCCACTAGAGTTGAAATAAATTACCCCTTTCTACTAAATATAATTCTCAACCCACTCCCCTCACACCTGAAAGCTACACTAAAAGTCATACTGACAAACACCATATCTCTTCAGTCTAGCCGTTCAGTCGTGTCAGCCTTCAGCCATAAAACTCATCAGCCAAAAGCTATTTTTCATAAAAGTTACAGCCATATCAAATAGCCATACTATCTGTCGAGAAGCTACAGAATTTCTCGCCTCTATAGCAAATAGACTATTTCACCAAATCGCACTAAATTAGGCCATCTAAACCCCCTAAACAGCTCAGTTTTTAAGCGGTTTTTGACATAAGCTAGAAGCTATATATAACTAGCAAAAATCAAAAGCTAAAAACTAGTCTGGATTTACTTTTACAGTTTATTGCTAAGAAAAATTAGTTATTTATCAAACGATCTTTTATAAAAAGGTTACGATTTCAAAAGAGCTACCGCTCCCGAATATACCTTAATCTCCATTTTTTTTTTATTTTCACTCGGTTAGATAGCGAAGCTCATATGCTAGGCCGGCCTTGACCAGTGCCTGTCCTTGCTGTGCTTGCTATCTTGTGAAGAGGACAGGCGTTCGTGCATGATGCACTAGTGCTACAGTGCCTCTCACTCATACCGTGGCATGGCATGGCATGATGCACTGCTACCGTTCACTGTTCTAAAGGCTGAAGGCACCGACCACCAATGTGGCGCGTTTTCTTGTGGTGCTTCCTTCCTACCGAGTCGCACACACGCTCACTCTGCTTTCTACCGATACACCTTAATTGGATCTCCTTATATTCAGCTTCAGAAATCTTCTGGACCAAAAACACGCTTGGTAAAAATCTTTGGGCCCTATTACTTTGAGAGGCTTCCCCTAGCTAATTGGGCTTTCGAATATATAGTCCTGCAGTAACTTCGATCCCTTCATGCATACTCAAGTTTATTTTCCATGGAATCTACATGCACTGGCAGAGCAGGATACCCTGCGAGATACTGCATAAATCGACAGCACACCAACACATGTTCTTCCATATGTAGCAAAAACGGGCAGGTAAGTACATATAGTACATGACTAGGTAAGCAACCGCGGCGTGCCACGCCGTGGTCGCTACTACTCACGTGAGTAAATCGAGAAAACGCGCGACCACCGCTCCCTATGCGAGCAAATGGAGGAGACACGCGAAACGGTTGAAAGGATACAAACGTAATCGTGTTTTTTTTGTATTTATTCGGCGGAACGGTTGAAAGGATATAAATATATATGAGCTACCGTTGCGTGGCACGTCGCGACCGCCGCTCCGCACATAAAAAATGGGGAAAATGATCTAAACGTTTTTTTACGAAAAAGGACCTAAACGCTATTTTTTTTGGATAAGGACAAAATAGGACCTAAACATAACGCTTAAAAAGGTCTAAAGGACATAAACATAATATAATATTTTTTTTCCCGAAATAGGACATAAACATAACTTTTTTTTCAAAAAAGGACTTAACCGTATTTTTCCTTCGAAAAAAGGACCCAAATGCATTTTTTGGTGGCTCGGATCGAGCCGCGAGCCGAGCCGGAGCCAAGCCGGCTCAAATCAATCTGGAGGCCGGGATTCCACCAAATATAGTAGAGGTAGGATTCGTTTATACTTTAATTTGAATGCCATATTGCAGTTTTTCCCCTATACATATGCCCATTAATTTGGTCACTAGGGTGCATTTGGTTGTTTATGAGATGGTTCAAGAAAAAAAATCATCTGTGTATTTAGTTGCTTGAATAAAACCATCCCTATCCTAATGGTGAGATGCAAATTTGAAGAATATTCCTCAATCATTCTATTAATCCAAAATAATAGAACTGAATGGTACAAAACCTCCTATCGCATTCAAACTCATCCTACCAACCATCTAAGCAGGATTATTCAAAGGACACACCAAACTACACAGAATATTTCCCTCAAGAGCCGGTGCCTGAGTTTTTGATGCTTCTCTTGTCCCTGTCGACGAAGTATATACATCATCATGTAGTTCTACTTAGTGCTTCAATTCCTTCGAACAGACCATTCTTTCCTTTCAACAAATGGATCCCAGTTGGGGCTATCAATCAGATGCCCTATGTACGATATATATCGGATCTTGAAATTCTGAATGCTACTAACCTTTCCATTTCCCGTGGTAAGTGTGATATTTATGAACAGATTTATGCTCCATGAAATTGAGAGGAAAAAAAACTATTGTTTTCTCCCGTACTATACTTTGGAAACGGGTTGTTGAATTGCATACACAAAGTCACAAAAAATTGAAGATTTGAAATTTTTAAGAGAAATATGCGGTCCTACTCATACTTCAAAAATAGCCAACCTTGGGGAATCAGTCTACTCCAATCTGGAAACTGAAACAGTGAAACCTTAGGCATCTATATATCCTAATAGGCCAATAGCATGCCTGTCAGCCTGTGTACTCCAACAATCCAACTTATGGACACATGAAATGGAAAAACTAGGAAGTGTCATTTTCCGAAGTTAGTGGAGCATTTTTCTTTATATATACTCAGAATTTTTTTTTAAATAATACATTTTTAAAAAGTAATTGCGATATTAATATGCCGGAGTAAAAATTTACAAAAATAATGC
Source organism: Otatea glauca (assembly GCA_036346275.1). Classification (NCBI taxonomy): domain Eukaryota; kingdom Viridiplantae; phylum Streptophyta; class Magnoliopsida; order Poales; family Poaceae; genus Otatea; species Otatea glauca. The sequence goes on along the minus strand of CM070724.1, from coordinate 46,128,022 downwards.
CAGATCGCCCAACCGGTTGGCGAAATTAGAGTAGTAGCCAGATGGTTCGGCGAAAATACTATTTTCGCCACACCGTTTGGCGAAAAAACGTTAATTACGCCATTAGCACCGCTTGACAGAGCAACTGAATAGATCAGGCTATTTTCGCCACATGGTACCGTGTGGCTAAAATAGGCTACTTTTTTTTTAAAATTCGCATATAAATGTATTATTTAAAAAAACAGTCTATTTTCGCCACACGGTATGGTGAAAATAGGTTGTCGCCAAACCGTGTGGCGAAAATACTATTTTCGTCATACCATGTGGCGAAAATAGCTTGATCTGTCTGGTTGCTCTGTCAGGCGGTGCTAATGACGCAATTAATGTTTTTTCGCCAAACGGTATGGCGAAAATAGTATTTTCACCGAACCATCTGGCTACTACTCTAATTTCGCCAACCGGTTGAGCGATCTAGTATTATTTTTGTAAATTTTTTCACCGGCGTATTAATATCGCAATTACTTTTAAAAAATGTATTATTTTAAAAAAACTCTATATACTCACGTGTAATCCAAATGAATCGATCCATCGCCATCAATAAGTTGGCATGTCATGTACTAGCAAACAGACAAAAGCGCATCGATCTAGCCATGCACAGCCTTTCAGGGGGGAATGCTAGATAAAAACGTATACATTCCATGGCAACGACAGAGTATTAGTTTTGAGCTCAAGGTGACATCGCCATTAATAAGTTGGCATGTCATGTACTAGCAAACAGACAAAAGCGCATCGATCTAGCGTCTAGCCATGCACAACCTTTCAGGGAGGGAAATGCTAGATACAAACGTATACATTCCATGGCAACGACAGAGTATTAGTTTTTGAGCTCAAGGTGACATGGAGATCATACAAGTACAAGGACATACTAATATATATACTCCATATAAGTACAAGTTTTTGTATAGCATCTCAAGCTGTAGGCGAAGGATATATACTATGCCGGCGAGGGCGACGGGCGACCAACCATGCATGCATGCATATGTGTCATTCTGATATCGCCTGCGTACGTAACAACGCTTCCCTCCCCAGCCCTTTTACTGAATCAAACCAACTCCACATTGACGACACTACATGCAAATTCCCTATTCCATCTCTATAAATAGTCATGCACAACTCGAGCTCTGACCACAACACAGCAACAAATTAATACAAGAACTAGCTGCTCACGTATAGTATAGTGTTCTATAGCTCATTAGCTGCTTAAGCTTAAGTAAGAGTTGCACTAACTAATAAGTAGTCGCAATGCAAGGCCTCACGGTATCTTCCAAGCTCAGTTTGATCGTCGTCGCGATATTTCTGCTCGGCACGGCGGGCGTTGCCCATGGCCGCAGGAGGCTCGTCTCGAGCTACGACGAGCCGTGCAAGAAGATGACGCTCTACTACCACGACATCCTCTACGACGACGGCAACAACACGGCGAACGCGACGTCGGCGGCGGCGACGAAACCGACGGCGCTGAGCACGTCGTACGTGAGCAACGGCACCTACTTCGGCATGCTGGTGGTGTTCGACGACCCGGTGACGGAGGGGAAAACACTGCCGGCGGCGGGGGTGGAGCCAGCGGCCCGCGCGCAGGGGCTCTATTTCTACGACAAGAAGGAATCGTACAACGCGTGGTTCGCCTTCTCCATCGTGTTCAACTCCACGGCGTACAGGGGCACGCTCAACCTCATGGGCGCCGACCTCATGGCCGAGAAGACGCGGGACATCTCCATCGTCGGCGGCACCGGCGACTTCTTCATGGCGCGCGGCATCGCCACGCTCCGCACCGACGCCGCCGAGGGCTCCTTCTACTTCAGGCTGCAGATGGACATCAAGCTCTACGAGTGCTACGTCTGGTATTAATATGCACGAACGCGTGTGCTTACCGCTCTTGCCGGTCGTATCGTCTTACTACTACTTACAAGTTTTATTTACAGTGCTGTTGTTCGTTTCGATGCTTCCTGGTGTGATGGGGTTGATTATATGCAAGGGTATATGGATTGTGTTTCCTTGTTAACTGATCGAGTGTGCAAAATGTACCAGGGTTTCATTCATTCAATAAAGAGGCAGAGCGGTCTTCTGAGTTCTGATCAGGGTTCCAAATCTTGCCGAAATTTCGGATTTCGGACCACCCCAAAATCTAAACTACTGGCCGGATAAAAAAAAAGTTTAAAAAAATTTGATATTGCTACAGTAACCCCAAAATTTCATATTTTCCCCCTGATTTTGAAACTTTTAAGACCGGATTTGGTCCAATAAAGTCATCTCCTATGAAAATTTGTTGGAAAACCGAATTTTTGAGATATTTTAAAATTTTGGTAGAAACACTGTTAGATTTTTATAAAATTGTACAAACTTGATAATGAGCTTAAAATTTTATGGTACTATATTTCGTAGATTAGGATCGTACATAAAAATTTTCAAAATAATTTAACTTAATTTGTTATCCTTAAAAAATCAAAAAAAGAATGAACATAATTGGGACAGTTACATTGTTAGAATTTTATAAATTTTCTTGAGTGTGATTATGATCTAAATTTTTTTTGAGAGATTAATAATTGCCTCAGTACCATTATATAATTTTTTTTCAAAAAATTTCAACTTTGTTTGTTTGGTCAATCAAATCTATATAAGCATTGAACTTCGTTTGTTATATTATATTTCAAAAAGAAAAAAGAAAAAAGCATAAATGGTACTGTGCCTTGTAAGAATTTTATAAATTCACTGGATTGTGACCATGATTCAAAACTTTTATGAGATATTAAGAAATTCCTTATCACCCTTCTTTAAATTTTTCAAAAATTTTAAACTTTTTTTATTGCTAAAGCAAATCTATGTAGATCATCATGCTTTTATCAGGACGTAGCACTGTATGAATTTTTAAACATTATTTGAGAATGATAATCATCTAAAAATTTTAAATAAACATTAATGTTACATCAGGACCATCCACAAAATTTTTTAAAAGTTTTTAACATGGTTTAGATAATTTTTCATTTTGTTCAAATTTGCTGGTAAGCCTTTAACAGAGCAGTAGTCCTGTTCGAATTTTTAAAAATTCATACAGTTTGATAATCATATAAAAATTTTATGAGAGCATTAGAGATGCATCATAACATTCCAAAAAAAATTCAAATATTTATAACGTGGTTTGAACCATTTTGCATTCGGTTCAAAATTGCCGATCAGCGTTTTATCAGGACAGTAGCAAGGTTTGAATTTTTAAAAATTCACAGACTTCATAATTATCTGAAATTTTTATGGAAACATCAGCTATGTGTCAGGACTCTCCAAAAAAAAATTCAAAATTTTTTGACATCGTTTGACTCACTTTTCTGCCGTTGCAACAATGCCGAAATTTTTGGTATTTCGCCCGAAATTTTGGGTATTTTCGGCGAAATTTCATTTTTCTCGGTAGAAAACAAACTGGATTTGCATTTTTGTTTTTGAATTTCGAACGAGATTTGTCCGAAATATCCGAATTTCGGTGAAATTTCGGGTTCCGGTCCGGACCGATATTTTATCGAAAACAAAATTTGAATCCTTGGTTCTGATACATAGTCTTCGTTGTTCAAGCCAAATGTTGCTGATGAAAATTGCTCACCCATTTAGCCTTTTCTCTGTAGGAAATAGCTTAGCGCCTCAGACCTCGAGCAAATAGCATTGTGATAGAGTACAGAGTTGTAGAAAAGATGTTCCGAGCAAATAGCATTGTGGTAGAGTGCAAAATTGTAGAAAAGATGTTCCAAGTATATATTCTCTACGCAACCAAATTGCATCAACCTGACAGACCAGCCGTTGGTCTATTCTCCATGAGCCTTGGCAGAAAAAGTTCTCCTTAAGTCAAGGTTATACTGATATGCTACAATTCGGCAACATCCTTGATCTCCTTCAGGAACTTCTCCCGTTAATATGCTCTTGAAATGTTAGGCACCTAGAGATTTAGTCCATCATGTCACTGGACTGGGAACAAATTCACTGTTCATTGTCCACCAGTTTACCCTTCACGACTTCATTATTAAGTTTGATGCATTAGCCAGTTCACCCAAAAGTTTAAGTTGATGAGGAAAGATGGGCAATTCACTTATACTTCAACACTCCCCTCACGTATAGGCTCCCTCAGGCCTAAGACGTGGAATAGAGGTAGGCTGCAATTATTTTTTTAATTACGCCAACCGGGTCTTGAACTTAAGATCTCTTGACTCTGATACCATATTGAGTTGCATGCACGAGTCAGTTCACCCAAAAGCTTAAGCTAATGAGGAAGGACAGACAATTCACTTATACTTCAACATTCATCAATAGTTTTATTGACTATGCTATATCTGCCTAGTATGCATTGAAGAAAAGATTTCATCAGTGCTTCTAATAGACCGCATAGGGCAATACTATCAATAAGAAAAGAAAGCAAGCTGACCTTTATTCCAATGGCGAGCTCTGTTCTGACATTCACCACTTCACCTAGCCTCAGAGAGCTTCCTTTGATGTCCTTGAGGGCTGAGGCACAATATGGGAACCTGCCTCGTCGATGCCAGGGTTGGTATGTGTTTTGTTAACAATTTGGGAGTGCAATCAGCAGCTACGAGAACAGCCTACAGTATGAAATTACAATATGAAAAATATTTGTCAGTTTAATGCAGTCCATATGGGCATTTGAGGTTACGGGCACATGTAACACTTGACATCACCCTTCTTTTTGCTCTTGACAGAGACTGGCCACCAAACATTCCTAATTGAGTCATTTAATTGTTGGCTACACAGCTGAAAGAAAATATGGAGTATTCTATAAACGACAATGTTTACAATTTGCAGAAGACAGCAAAATGTTTGCCACACGATCGAATTGATGGTAAGGCCTGACATCGCAGTATGTAAACATGACTAAAGTATGTTAAAGATATGATTTTGGTGCAATTAGACCAGAAACGGTTGAAAGGATATAAACATAATTACTCTCTTTTTTTCATTTATTTAGGATCCTTTCAGGGAGGATCTTCGATTTTGCTGAACCGAAAGATCCTATTCGTAAAAAAACGGTTAAAAGGATCTAAACATAATTACACATTTTTTTACATTTATTTGGATCCTTTCACGAAGAATCCGTGACTTCGCTGAACTGAAAGGTCCTTTTCGTAAAAAATGGTTGAAAGAAACTAAACGTATTTACACTTTTTTTTAAAAGCCTTTCAGGGAGGGAGGACACGTGGCCTAGCTCCTTGGCCAGGAAACTTACAAGCTTTAATAAAGTAAGTATTCCCTGTGACCTGATAGATATGCATAATGGAACTCCAACTCCATACGAATGTTGTCTGTAAAGGCACAGCAATAGCAAGTTCAGAAAGAAAAGTAACCTGAAGCGGCACTAGAGGAGCTCTACACAGGGCTGTGCCAGTCAATGCTTCAATAGAACAGTGACCAGAATGAATAGCAACAGGAGGCATTCGCTCAAGAACCATTGTCACATCATTGACCCCAATATCAAATTGCTGCTGCAATGGCAAGAGAACATCAGAATCGTCTGAACTTGCTCATGATAACAGACATACAGATAACAATAGTTCAAAGTTGGTGAAGCTAAGTGAGGATAGAAATACCTTCATCCATATCTTTTCTGGTAACCCTCCCCTTGAACTCCCCTTGAAGCCTTTGCAACCTCCACGCTCCTAGAGATTAGTAAAACCTTTTGTCAATATCAGAGTCAAGCAACGAAAATAAATGTTGAGAGGACATTTACCTACTCACCTAATAAGCTTCGATAATAGGTCATCAAGAGGATCCCCTCCAATGTAATCTGAAGTTAGCCTGCTAAGGAGAAAACACCAAGTGAATTAATTACTTGAAGTTGTTTAAAAAAGAAAGACTTGAAGAAAAAGAACACAAATCATAGCTAAGAAAGATTACTAAAAACACAATAGGGGCAATGAGTGTACGCTTGTTCAGCATCTTTCAACGACTTTATTGGCCTTTCAGACTTGTTCTTCTTCTTGCTCATCGGCGCCAAACAGAGAATGCCAACAACCAGGGAGAAGACCTAATACATGAAGCAGTAGCAGAAATGCAAACATTATTTCACCGTATTTCTACCTTTAGTATATAGCATCCTCGATAAGTAGAAGAAACATTCGTACACGGGATAATTATTTTAATAATCATATACTAGCGCAATATTGCAGTGCTCATAGAGAGCATTTTGCGATAGTATGATACCAGATGTAGTTCTTTCCTTCTAAACTCGTCTACCAGTCTATAAATCCATACTTCAAAGTCAGAAACTAGGAGTACAGCTCTCAGATAATGAATATGTGCAATCGGATATTGGAGAAGGAGGTTACCTAAGTAGGACTGGAGGAGACTAGGGAGCCACCGGGACACCGGCTTAAGGTCTCCGTCGGCCGTCGCGGCAACACCGTGTCGGTACTGTCGCCTCCGCCGCCTGATGGAGTCGGAGAGCGGTCAGCGTGGAGGAGGCGGCGAGTCTAGGCTACGCGAGCTCGGGTCTGGGTCTACTAGGTTTTACAGTCGGGCTAGGGTTTCAGCGCCTCGCCGCTGGTGAGATGGCGTCGCGAATGGAGAGGGAGAAGGCAGCGGATTACCAGATCCTCTCTCCGTAGGTATGCTGCCCTCTACCGCGTGGCTTGGTTTTTTCTTCCCCCTCACGCCTCCCGATTCGTGGCTTGCCCTAATCGTGCGCTTTCGCAGGCCGTTCAACGGTGACATGCGGTGTATATGTTGAACCATGTGCCAACCAAGGCGGTGGCTGGCGTCACACCGTATGAAGCCTGGACCGAAAAAAAAAAAACCACATCTGGACCACCTGAAGGTTTCCAGATGTGTGGCGCATATGAAGGTACCGTCTGTTCATCTAAAGAAACTAGATGACAGAAGTAAAGCTACGGTGTGCTTGGGTGTAGAGCCTGGATCCAAGGCGCACCGGCTATTTGATCCTGTTTCTGGCAAGTTGTTTGTTAGCAGGGATGTGGTGTTTCAAGATGATCGTGGCTGAAATTGGCTTGGACTGGAGAATGGGGAGCCAGAGTCGGCTGAATTCTATGTAGCAGAACCTGAAATCACTTGGGATGAAGAGCAAGCTCGGCATGCAGCGGAGACTGATATCCACACTGACGTGCAGTCACAGGGAATGCCATTAGCTGAAAATGGTGATTCCGAGCCAGCAACAGCAGTGCTGTCTCCTGAGGCGACAACACCAACACCAGAGTGTTTTACCTCGCCACCACTATCCAGCACGTCGCAGGCAACAGGAACCAGCCCGGAAAGTGGAGGCACACCAGATTCATCCACATATGATGCAACGCCAGTGAGGGGATTTAGACCACTCGCAGAAATTCTAGCAGAGACGCAGCCAATCGAGATAGATCCCGAGCAGTCGCTGCTTGCTGCAGATGAGCCGGGAAACTATCAAGAGGCTGCAGGTGATCCAAACTGGGAAAAGGCTATGAAGCAGGAGATCGATGCAATTGAGCAGAATGATACTTGGGAACTGACAGAGCTGCCCCCCAGCCACAAATCCATCGGGCTAAAATGGGTTTTCAAACTGAAGAAGGATCCTGCAGGCAATCTTGTCAAGTACAAAGCAAGATCGGTAGCAAAGGGGTATGTGCAGAAGAAAGGGATCGACTTCGATGAAGTTTTTGCTCCAGTGGCCAGACTCGAAACAGTACGTGTGCTGTTAGCTCTTTCAGCGCAGCAAGGGTGGCAGGTGCACCACCTCGATGTTAAGTCTGCATTCTTGCATGGACATCTCCAGGAGGAGGTATATGGGTGCCAACCGGAGGGACTCCACGTTAAAGGGAGTGAACATCAGGTGTACAGGCTGCACAAAACTCTATATGGTTTGCGGCAAGCGCCGAGGGCATGGAACACTTGACTTGATCAGGTTCTGAACGAGTTGAAACTTCAGAGGTGCCCATAGGAACAGGCTGTATACAGGAGGTACACTGATGGGAATTTAATAGTGCTCGGAGTTTATGTCGATGACTTGATTGTGGTCGGCTCGAGTGTGAGGGAAGTCGAGACATTCAAGAAACAAATGAGAAAGGAGTTCGATATGACTGATCTCGGGCCTCTCTCATATTATCTGGGCATTGAAGTGCAGCAGGAGGAGGATTCAATAACTTTGAAGCAATCAGGCTATGCAAAAAAGATACTACAGCAAGCAAATATGCTCGATTGCAACCACACACACTACCCCATGGAACCGAAGCTTCAGCTGTCCAGGGAAGGAGATGGAGCACCGGTGAACCCAACTGAGTACAGGAGTCTGATAGGCAGCTTAAGGTACCTGACTCATACCCGACCTGACATAGCATATGCAGTTGGAATGGTTAGTAGGTACATGAAAAAACCACGAGAAATCCACCTGCAAGCAGTGAAACGTGTACTCCGATGTTCAAAGGAACAATACATTATGGTCTTTCATATGGCAAAGGAGGAGAAGGTGAGGTGGTCGGCTACAGTGATAGCAACCTTGCCGGCGACCCAGATGATCGGAAAAGCACCGGAGGCATGGTGTTTTATTTGTCCGGAAATCCAGTAGCATGGAGTTCACAGAAGCAGAAGACAGTAGCTCTGCCCTCATGTGAGGCAGAGTTCATGGCTGCAACTTTAGCAGCTTGCCAGGGTATTTGGTTGAGAAGCTTGTTGAGTGAGGTGACATGTGAAGTACCAAAGCAAGTGACATTATGTGTGGACAACAAATCAACCATAGCACTCATGAAGAACCCAGTTTTCCATGGAAGAAGCAAGCATATTGATACACGTTTCCATTTCATTCGGGAGTGCGTTGAAAAGGAGCTGGTAAATGTCAAGCATGTTAGCAGTACAGAACAATGTGCCGATATCCTGACAAAGGCTTACCGAGGATCAAGTCTGGTGAAATGCGAGAGCTTCTGGGCGTTAGAGATCTCCAATACCTTAGTCAGGATTAGGGGCGTGATTGTTGGAGTAATCCTGACTCTGTTCAAGTTGTTGGTTTAGCACCGAGTCTGTAGGGAGTGCGTTTTGTTTTTCCTGAAGAATAGCGCATAAGCAGTAGTGGGTTAGTGCGTGTTGTGTCTGTTGACTCCGGTAAAATCGGATCGTGGGAAGACACCAGAGTTAACACTGAGTCTGTTTAAGTTATTAGCTTTATGTTCCTCTATGTAACGAAGAGAATAGAAGATAGAGATGAATGCTCATTGTGTTTTTCTCTGAAACTCTGAACTACTACGTTTCTTCTCTTTGTCGGAAAGACAACAGTGATAGCTCCGAGTGCTTGGGCGTGTTGATCCTACGCATCGCTTTCAACATTATCTCTGTTCGTGACGCAATGCAATCCACACAACTCTTATCCCATCCATTCATTCTCTCTTTGTCTCTCTCAATCTTCGACGCTGGTGAATGGCCACGGCAAGCGGAGGGTTGATGCTCTAGAGGCTCAAGGAAGGGTGCAACGCAGACCGGGGCTCGCGGCAAGCAGCCACGGGTGAGTGTGGGGCTTCTGCTGTGCCTTGCTATGAATAGCTACGGTCGAGCATAGGGATGCTGGCCAGGCGTGGTGGCGAGCGCAGCCATAGGTTGCTGCAGTGCTAGTGTTTTCAGTGAGCTCACTATTGGCGCCGCCCTCCCCTGCATTGCATCACCTCCGGCTCCAGTTCTGTTACAGGTGATGGCATGGTGTTTAACCTCTGGCTCTAGATACGGCGACGGCGTGGCTCATGACACACGTATCCGGTGACGGCGCGGAGCTCAGGCCTGAACCAGGGAAGAGAGAGAGATGGAGGCTCGAGCACGGATTTGGCAGTGGGCGGCGTCAATCAGCTCTATAGCGGTAGCGGTAATCAGGCCAGAGTTGAAGAAAATGGTGCATCAGCAACAGACGGCGTCGGATGGCCCTCGGCAGCGTGGTAGTACCATTGCAGCCGGGTGAGCTCACCGAAACTTCTTGAAAACTTGTTCGCAGTCTATTGAAACATCTTGAACTTTTGGTTGAAATTTCTTAAAACTTTTGGTAGAAACTTGTTAAATTGTTGAAACTCATCGGTTGAAACTTGATGAAACTTGAGTTCTAAAATCTGAAACTCATTGAAACTTTGGCTTAAAATCTTCTAGAAACATATGAAACTTTTCAAACGTTTTCTCGAAACTTGTTGCTGTACCGTTGCAATAGTATACCATTATGTAATTGCTCCCTTTTAAAAAATAACCCATAAAACGTACAAGCATGCATGACAAGATGTCTTTACATCAAACATGGGTAGACCATGGCATGAGCTTAATTACTACCCTTCAGGATTTCATCGTTAACAGTCTTACTGATCACTATGCTATCTGGCTATCTCTGGCCTAATATGCATTCAAGCAGGTGCGGATCTATAGGGTATACCGGGTGGGCCACGGCATACCCTATAGATTTGACCAAATCCATATATGATTCTCGTCATAATCTGTTACAGTAACCTTGTAGGATTTATAACTTTTGATCCGTAGGTCCGATCATGCTAATTCTTTTTTAGTTAGATTCGTATTGGAATCTAGTTTATTTTTTTTTTCAAATTTCAGGTCAATCCAACGATTGGATCTCTGAGAATTAATGATTTACCGAACACATCTACTCTGTTTTGTTGAATACGAAGCAATTATTTGAGTCTGAATTGGGATGAATTTTTTGTAGATCAAAATTTTTATTTTAGCTTCCGCGCAATCATTCACCCCGCTCTGATTGCTAGTTTAGTATATTTCGATCCTACACATATACTTTATTCGACTCCTACTATAGCTGACATAGTTATACCTTTATTTATTGCTTATCTTAGTTAGTATTTTAATCACTCAATGGACGTATTTTATTTGCAAGGTTTTTAAATTATGAAGAGGAACGGAGACATTACATCTCATTTTCAGAAACATGCAGCAAAGAAGGCTGTTGCTGCTTCACCTCCTCCCCCGTCACAAACTGCAACATTGAGCGAGATATTTTCTTCAAAGTGGAAGAAGATGATATAATCAAAAGTTTTATGGCCATTAGAAGGCGTAGACCGAACCAGAAGAAGTAATATTATAGGTATATAAACTTCTTTTAAATATATCATCTTGTTTTTAATTATTTTTTTACTTGTATACCGAATTGCTCAATAAATTTTAAATCGTTTACTGAATTATTATTTGATCGGCATACCCTAGGTTTAAATCCTAGATTCGTCACCGCATTCAAGCAAATATTTCATGAGTGCTCTCAAGAGACCGTATAGGGCAATGCCATCAACAAGAAAAGAAAGCAAGCTGACCATTATTCCAATGGCGAGCGCTCTTCTTACATTCAGCACTTCACCTAGCCTCAATGAGCTTCCTTTGTTGTCCTCTCATGGACGTACCCTTCATCGTTAGGTTGTCGTACACAACGAGACTAAGGTAGTACTCATCAATCTTTCGTCGTCATGTACACCGGGTACCCATCGATCTATCATCGTTATGTACGTACACAAGGAAGTTAAGGTAGTATTCTCTCCTATCACAAATAGTTGTCGTTGTGATGTCGATACGGTTTTAAAATATCATTTTTATCACTAATTTCTATTATAATATACGTATAAAACCCAATAAAATTATAATGTTATGAAAGTACTTTTCGAGATAAATCTATACATATGGATTTCATGTATCCAATTTACATATTTAAAAATATATTGACGGTAAAAGTTTTGAAAGTTTGACTGCACGTATGTTCAAAACGACAATTATTTGTGACTGGAGGAGCACTTGTTGAATAATAAATTAATCATCGTAGATCAATCCCTATGCCAATTAAGAGTATTGAGAATATCCAAAGAATAATCACAGAATATATGAATACAAGATATAGAGAATATTAACTCTTTTCTCTTTATTGATTGTAGATTAATCTTCTTGTGCAGTTAGATGCTATATTTATACCCAAAACCCCTTAGGTGTAGTTTCAGAATTCATCCACCAATACCAAGAGTCCGGTTATATCTCAACACACTTCAGCCACAAATAGTTGTCGTTTTGAATATCGACATGGTCTTCAAAACACATATTTGATCACTAATTTCTATTATATATTTATAAAATATATTAAAGCTATAATATTATGGAAATACTTTTTGAGATAAATCTACACATATGATTTTCATGTATCCAATATAAATATTTTAAAAAAAACATTAACGTTAAAGTTTCAAAAATTAAACCACACCTATGTCAAAAATGACAACTGTTTGTCACTAGAGCGAGTATCTACCATGAACTCGGCTTATTCCTCGGAAGGAAAGGAACTCGGCTTAAGCTTAACTGAATTTCTCACCTCTACAGCACATAGGCTAAGGCTACTTCACCAAATCACACGGAATTAGGATTTTTCAGAACAAAGGCTATAGTAGCTAAGCTTCGTTAGAAAGCTAGAATAATTAGGCTTTTCCCCCCGGTGAGATAGTGAAGCCCATGCTTGGCTGGACCGCGTTCGGCGCATGCCCTTGGACTGCACTACAGTGCTTGCCTGCTTTTGAAGAGAACAACAGCGTCCGTGCCTCCGTGGTGCACTAGTGCTGCGGTCCTGCTTGATACAGTGCTACCTACTCTTGTCATGCACCAGCACTACTGGCCTTCAGTGTTGATGGTACAACCAATGGGAATCCTGCTTTAAAAAAAAAACAAAAACAAAGGTACCACCAAGGGCACGTTTTCTTGTGGTGCTTACTCACTAGTCACTACCGACTCATATTCTGCTTTGCTCGATACCTCAGTTCTGCAGTCCAGTAGAGGAGTGTTTGTTGTTGCAGAAAGTTCACTCAGAAAATATTGTAGCAAGAGGTTTAATCGGGACACACCTTAATTACTAATTAGGCCTCTTATGTTCAAGCTTCGGATATCTTCTGTCCCAAAAACACGCTTAATGAATTACTTGGGCCCTATCAGTCTATTAAATAATCAAGAGGCGCGCCCCCTTAGTGGGATCTTGAATATATAGATCTATAGTAAACTTCAATATTCAGTCCCATCATAATCAAGTTTATTTTCCGTGGTGGTTACATGATTTGACGTGTTAGGATACCCTGCGAGAAGGCAACAAATCGACGTCATACCAACATCTTTCCCGATATGTTAAGCGCACTGCAACAGTACGATGTCAATCGTCTATATACAAAATCACATAAGGATTTTGCCGATATGGAAAAAAAAAGAGGAGAAAAGAGAGTATAACTATCTATTTATGAAGAGACGACCATATAAACAGCACAAAATATTGTTGTATGGGTTTTTGTATATAATAAATGCTTTTTCTATACCATAATTAAAAGATTATTCGTAAGACCTCATATAGACAACCTTGAGATGTTATCCATTAGAAGGGAAAGCATTGAAGCGCTGCTCTATCTTTAGGAGAGGTGCTTCAATGCTTTTCTTTTTTACAGTTGCACAAATATTAAAGCATGAATGAAGGGTAGATGGAGATTACTTACCCCTTCGCTTGCTTCAAGATTTGTGCAACTTGTATTAGAAGGGAAAGCATTGAAGCGCTGCTCTATCTTTAGGAGAGGTGCTTCAATGCTTTTCTTTTTTACAGTTGCACAAATATTAAAGCATGAATGAAGGGTAGATGGAGATTACTTATCCCTTCGCTTGCTTCAAGATTTGTGCAACTTGTATTAGAAGGGAAAGCATTGAAGCGCTGCTCTATCTTTAGTTTGGTCTTTACATGATATGAAAGAGTATATTGACAGCATTCGTCTCTACCATTGTACATGCTCTTTATCTTTAGTTTGATCTTTACATGACATGAAAGAGTATATAGACAGTAATCGTCTCTACTATTATACATGCTCTAATAAAGACAACAGGGCAAGTAGAACTAGATAGGTACATTTAGGTTCTGTCTAGAACACGGGACCTTCTTTCCAAATGGGGCCTTCTACTTGAGAGTTCAGATGTTGTCTTGCTGTTGAAACTACTTCCGGAACTCCGATACATAATGTCCATTTGCTCACTGCTCGTTCCTAGCGCAGCTACGCAGGATTAATAAATGATCACACCAAAGTACAGAGATTTTTTTCCTCCAACAGCCGGTGCTTGAGTTTCTGATGCTTCATTTGTCCCTGCAGATCAGTTATATTTATTATATACATCATCATGTAGTTCTCATTTGTGCTTCCTCTGAACATAGCATCCTTTCCTTTCAACAATTGGATCCCCAGTTGGAACTATCAATTAGATTCCTATGTGGCTTCGTTCAACATAAATTTGAGTTATTAGGTAGGAGTATATCGGGAAATTGTAATTCTGAATGCAATTAAGCTTTCCCTTTCCCGTGGCGAGTAGATAAGGGTATTTCGATTCATCTACACGTGGTTAAAAGCTCTAGATAGTTTAATGATGAACAATTTTTAGGGTATCCGTCATCATTAATCTGTTCAGGAGCGAATGCTAAATTTGTACATTTCATGACAATGACAAAGTAAGAGGTTTTAGGCTCAAGGTGACACTGAGATCCAAGGTTCAAAATTTCGGTGAAATTTTGAAAAATCTCGATAAAATGTCGGATTTCAGTTAGGGACAAGATTCAAAATCCCAGCGGAATGAAGAAATATGAAAATTAGGATTTGCTACCGTGAGTTCGGTAAATTTCGGCGAAATCTCAGTGATTTTGGCCGAAATTTCAGTATTTTGGATCTGATTTCGCACTAATTTTTTTGTGAAGAATTGTAATGCTTTTTATGAGGAATATATATGAAAATTTTACAAAAAAATACATATACAAATTATATAATCCTAAACCCTAAATTGGATTTCAGCCTTAAATGATGTATTTCGGTCTAAACCCTAACTTGATTTCGGCCTTAAATTGTATTTTGGACAAACCCTCAACCCTAACTTGGATTTCGGCCTTAAATTATTTTTCAGCATAAACCCTAAACCATAACTTGGATTTTGGCCTTAAATAATGTATTTCGGTCTAAACCCTAACCCTAACTTGGATTTCGGCCTTATATGATGTATTTCAGCCTTAAATTGTATTTCGGCCTAAACCCTAAACCCTAATTTTGGAATTTTATGTGCAAATACTTAGTATTTTGCATTCAAACAGATATGAAATGTAGATAAATGCTAGCATGATTTTTTTCATATATTTTTTTCCAATTTTTCTAGCCTCCGGAGACTATTTCACATCGGGTTGAAAATCACCAAAATTTTGGTTTTTTCGGTTTCAAATTTATCGGATTTCAAATTTGATTTTTAAATTTCGTCCAAAATTCTGAAATCTTGTCGAAATTTTGGATTTCGGGCCCTCTCGAGATGTGATGGAAAACAAAATTTGAAACCTCGCTGAGATCATACCAAGACAGAATATTATATATATTTTTATATATTACAAGTTTGTGTAGCATCAAGTTGGAACCAAAGGATTGTATAGGGCCGTACCAGCCATGCACGCGGCGCACGTGCCTTTCTGATCGCTTGCATACGTTTCAACCAAACAAACTACTTATTTGATACGACAACATACATATTTAATTCCCTATTCGATCCATTTCTATAAATAGGCATGCACACCTCGAGCACTCAACACAAAGCAAATACAAGAGCTAGCTCCTCACGTATATATAGTGTTCTATATATAACTCATTAGCTGTTTAAGCTGAAGTAAGAGTTGCAACAACAACAATGCAAGGCCTCAAGGCTTCTTCCAAGCTTTCTCTGATATTTGCAATGATCTTTTTGCTTGGCTTGGCGGGCGTTGCCCATGGCCGCAAGAGGCTTTTCTCGAGCTACGACGAGCCGTGCAAGAAGATGACGCTCTACTACCACGATATCCTCTACGACGGCGGCAACAACACGGCGAACGCGACGTCGGCGGCGGCGACGAAGCCGACGGCGCTGAGCACGACGCACTGGAGCAACGGCACCTACTTCGGCACGCTGGTGGTGTTCGACGACTCGGTGACGGAGGGGAAAGCACTGCCGGCGGCGGGGGTGGAGCCAGCGGCCCGCGCGCAGGGGTTCTATGTCTACGACAAGAAGGAGTCGTACAACTCGTGGTTCGCCTTCTCCATCGTGTTCAACTCCACGGCGTACAGGGGCACGCTCAACCTCGTGGGCGCCGACCTCATGGCCGAGAAGACGCGGGACATCTCCATCGTCGGCGGCACCGGCGACTTCTTCATGGCGCGCGGCATCGCCACGCTCCGCACCGACGCCGCCGAGGGCTCCTTCTACTTCCGGCTGCAGATGGACATCAAGCTCTACGAGTGCTACGTCTGATAATAATATGCACGAACGCGTGTGCTTACCGCTCTTGCCGGTCGTATCGTCTTACTACTACTTACAAGTTTTATTTACAGTGCTGTTGTTGGTTTCGATGCTTCCTGGCGTGATGGGGTTGATTATATGCATGGGTATATGGATTGTGTTTCGTTGTTAACTGATCGAGTGTGCAAAATGTACCAGGGTTTCATTCATTCAATAAAGAGGCAGAGCGGTGTTCTGAGTTCTGATACATAGGACATGTTTGATTCATAGCCAAATTTTGCCACATTTTGCTACGCTTTAAGTTAAACAAGTTTAACTGAGTTAACCATCCGTTTGGTTCATAGCCAAACCTATGACAAGATTCCTTCTTGTCATCCAGGTCTCACGCGTCATTGACTCAAATAAGGCCCTGTTTGTTTACCCCCCAGATTATGTAATCTCACTTATATAAGCTAAACTAGGAAACAAACAGACCCGAATTATAATCTGGATTATATAATCCAAATCCCCAGATTACGATAATCCATAAGCAGCCCTAGGGGTGCTTATGGATCCATAATCCAACTTATTTTTTAGCCAAAGTCTAAAATACCCTTCCATGTTCGCTGTAATTACCCACCATTGCCATTTCCTCCCCCTGAACCTTATCGCCGAATCGTTCAACCGAATCGATTTTTCCATCGCCATCGGTTCGCATCTTCATGCCGCCACCTTCCACCTCCACCTCGCTTTGATGGGACCTTGGGACCTGGGCGGTGGCGGTGGAGTCCAAGGCGCGGAGGCCGCAGACGGTGGCCTGGGCGGCAGCATCGGCGTGAATCGCGGAACCCGGCCAGGAGGCGGTCGGGCGGCGGCTTGGGCCTGCGGGCTGCTGGTACGCTTTGCCCGCGCCGCCTGCGGCGACATCGGAGCGGCAATGCGACGTGGCGGCATCGGCATGGCGGCGCGGGAGGCGGCCGGCACGGCGGCGGTGGGGGGCGGCGGGTGGCGGCCTCGGCATGGATCCGCCAAGTCTTGGCACGGAGGCGGCATCGGCGCGGCGACACTTGGAGGCGGCCGGGGTGGCTGCCTCGGCATGGATCCGCCAAGTCTTGGCCTGGGAGGCGGGCGGGGCGGCAGCATGGCCGCGGCGGCGCTCAGACATGGACTGGGAGCAGCGCCGTGTGTGAGTGGCATAGGGGAAGAAGGAGCGAGTAGAGGACGCGGACGTGGACGCGGACGGGGTCGCAGCGTAGTTGTAGGCGCGTCACAGGCCTCCTCTGGCGGGTCAGTGGCCGGAGGTATTGACGCCGTTGATCTCAGCAGCGCAGATAGTGCCACGGCGTCACAGGCACCGAAGGGTAGGGGCCGGAAGCGAGTTCTTGCAGTGTTGATCAGAGTCGACCCCAACACCGTGGCGCCATCAAGTTCGTAGGAAACATGGTGAGTTACCTGGAAGCTTGCTAGATGCAAAATCTTTGTGAAATTTGCTAGTGTAATGCAAGATAAACTATGGTTGAGATCGAAACCCCAGTCAACCTTATTTATATGGATGGTTCTTTGCAACAAGTACAGGCTGTAGTCATTCACTTAGCATGCAAGAACAACATGCCCCAATTTCAGTATGAATTCCTGCTGATTGATAAATTGAAGCTCTTGATTCTCCAAAAGAAAAAAAACAAAGAAAGAAAGAAACTTGCAAGGCCTTTTGGACCATATTAGATCCATAGATAGACAAATGGATAATTAAGATCAGCAATCGATGTCCGTGCCTCTCTAATCTGCAAGAAAGAGAGATCAATGCCTACAATGAAAATGCTAACAAGGGCTGCTTGGGGAGAGAGGAGTTAGTGATTACTGACTTCTTGTGAGTTTGCATTTGGTTAAGATCCTATCAACTCTGACGTTTTTACCTTGTGTAGCAGTTAATTAGTACCATGAGTAAAGTTTGTCATGTTCGAAATATAAGAACATCTATTGAAAGAACTACAATGTGTCAATCATTTACATCGGTTCTAGATTTTCTTTTCCGCAATTGAACTCCTTTGTGTTGGTCTGTTAGGTTGTGAATCATGCAGATTTCAAGGTGTGTTCAACCATAAGATGCAAACAAAAATTTTCCTTGTTAAGTAAATTTAACTCAAAGTCTCCAATCTCCAAAGCAGCCAATGCAGACATGAAAGTGTTCTCTGGTAATTAAAAACGAGTACAGAACTGCATATTGTTCATTGCACTCTACATGTAAGATTGACGAGATCACAATCGAGATAGCGTATGTCATGTGCATAAATTAGGTGGCCTGAACCTAAGGATCGCGACCATGGTTAATAACACTTGCATTTTGAATTCCTAACCATTAGCACGCCTATGTGTAATATTTATCAGTCCATGCATGTTACTAATTTATCTGATGTTTGATATATAGCTTGCTTCAGCTTACATTGTGCTTGAGCAATCCATTGCACCATATGTGCTGAAGTTTCAGAATAGGATGAGCTAACAAGTTACCCGTAGTTTGTACTAATAAGATGGTCTGACAAGTTACATGTTGAATTACTTGTTCTTCCTATGACTTCTCCAGAAGTAAGCATGCTAATTTTCATTCGTCTGTTGATGGTCTATGTGTTTGTATCTTTTCTTTTGCTACTTTTCTATAGTTTTGACTTGAATGGGTAAATTTCTGGAACTCTAGATACGTTTTACATCATAATGTTGTTAGGTTCATCTCAGGATATAGTACAAGCAATCTCTTTGTCAAAACACAATTATCTATACTTTAGAGAGAAGTTATTTTAGTGGAAACTCTCTGCATATCATGTTAACTCACGTTATGCATGTCGAATACTCCACTGGAATGCATACTAGTATAATATTATAATAGCATTGCTTATGCATACAAGATATTAATGTAGGATCGCGGGTTCTCTGACTCACCAATTTCGAACATTTTTGTACTTCAGAGAATTGTTAAGACAGAGATTTTGAAAACCAAGAGTGCAGATATGCACGGTAGAAGCAAAAGACAAAAAAATTGTATTGTAGATCCCATAGTTTTCAATCTTTCTAAAAAAAAGACAAAGCAAACAAACAAAGTTTTCAATCAAACAGTGCACAAGTTACACCAACGCCTATAAAATATGCTCCTCAAATATGTGAGCATAGGAGTTGGACTTGGATTGGTTGAAACTTCAGAGTTCTTTACATCTGCAAGCGCAAACTATCAAGACAAGGTTCCAGCTGTGTGTCAGCCAAATGCAAGGATTAATGCATGGAATGGAAGACAGAGGATTGATATCTAAGGAGCAGAAAAGCTATAAAAAAATCCCCACAGTAGTTAGAAAACAGATGATCTAACACATCCATCCT
Source organism: Otatea glauca (assembly GCA_036346275.1). Taxonomy (NCBI): domain Eukaryota; kingdom Viridiplantae; phylum Streptophyta; class Magnoliopsida; order Poales; family Poaceae; genus Otatea; species Otatea glauca. Next base: position 46,108,396 of record CM070724.1, on the reverse strand, counting down.
AATTGTAATAATGTCTTAGATATTTTCAAGAAATTTTGTTCTGTGTAGATATATAACTTTCATGCAAAATGTACAACACATTTTGCTTCCAAATCCAAGCGTATTCGTTACTAATACAGTGTAGACATTATAAGATAAATTATTCATCTCTCTGATTGCTATGCCATGATTAGAAGTTAGCTTGACATTCCATTAATAATGTGAATGGAAGGTGTCAGAATCTGAACCATTGCATACTTTACTGTTTCAGTATGTGAATGGAAGGTATCAAAAGTGCCTGAGAATAATGTTTTTCAATCAGTTTGCTTCAGTTGTTTCTAAAAATAACAGTATCATGTAATGTAATTTTATATTATTCTCCTGTTATAAAACATAGAATTTTTATAGTATCATTTCTATCAGTTTTGTACCAATTATGCTCATATATGTGTACATATATCTGCCAAATAGAAGGAGAAATTTGGCAAGGCAGAATGGTCGTCTTTGAACACCACAATTTTTAGTGAGATATGTGTTGAAGAGGTTCGTGTTGGGAATAGGCCTAATGGAATTATGAGTATCCAAGGATACAAGAACATAGCTGCTAAGTATTGGGAGAGGACAGGTCTTCGTCACTCAAAAACACAATTGAAGAACAAGTGGGATTTGCTAAAGGGGTTGTACAGCTTTTGGCTAAGCATTAACAAAGATTTAACCGGCCTTGGATGGAATCCAACTTTAGGAACTGTGGATGCAAGTGATGAGCAATGGAAACGTATGACCAAGGTATCATTTAGTTCATGTATTTTGTGTATCGAATGCCTTGGGTGGGCTGTATAAAGACTTACTGTCTTCTTTCTTTTTTCAGGGACATCCTGAATGGAAGAAGCTAAGGACAGGGCCACCAGAGAATGAAGATTTGATGCAGCAGATGTTTGAAAATATTGCAGTGGATGGCTCTTCTTCTCGTGCTCCTGGTGAAATCCATGGAGATGCTGGTGGAATAGGCGACGATGATGAAGATGCTTTTGTAGATGGTTTTGGGGCTGCTTTTGGAGAAGATCTTGGTGATCCAAAAGAATCACCTGCTGGTAGTGGTACCAATTTGAAGAGAACCACTTCATTGAAGAGAGGTAGTCCTATTGCAATTACTAGCCCAATGAAGAAAACAAAAAATCCCATGGTTAAGGTTATGAAAAATATACATGCCACCTTGGACTTGAACTGTGACATTGCTAATCAGGTGATAAGAGGTGACATGAGGTTTAGTTCAATTAGGGAATGCATGGCCATGGCAGTGGAATGTGAAGCGGCAGAAGGATCAGCTGAACATTTCATGATAGGATAACTATTTGTTAAACCTGAGCAACGTGATGTATTCAAGACAATTTCTTCCAAAGAAGGAAGACTCCTTTGGCTGAAGAGGTGGTGCGCGAAGGAAGGGTTGATGTAGAAGTCATATTTTGCATTGGCTGAACATCATCTACCATATTTTGTGGACTATTTTATATGTTTTGTTGCATGAACCGTTGTCTTAGTAATGTTGGCACGAAACTATTGTGTGTCGATCAGTTTGCATGAACTACGTTAAAATGTTGGTTATATTATATATGGACCAGTTTGCATGACTGTATACGTTGCATGTTTGTAGATGCATATCGATGGGAATGAGGAGGATGAAGCTTTTGTTGTTGCACGCACTCGAGTCGATATGATGAGAAATTTTGGAGCCGTGATATCTGCTTGTGGTATGTACTATGCTGAAACTTATTTGAACAAGTCAAAGAGAATAGAACCTATTTTATCAGGATACGAATGAGTTATGAGAACACTAAGAGTTCCACAAGATTGTTATGACATGTTCAGGATGAGTAGGCCACTGATTGATATGTTACATGATTTATTGGTCACATACTATGGTTTGAAGTCTAGTTGCAATATGAACTCTATAGAAGCTTTATGTATGTTTTTATGGACAATTGGTTCGCCCCAATCTTTTGCTCAAGTGAAGAACAGATTTGGGAGGTCAAAAGAAACAATTAGTAGAAAATTCAATGAAGTGTTGCATAGTGTATACCTCCTATCAGAAGGTTTTGTGAAACCTAGAGATCCACAATTCTCAACAATCCACCCAAGACTTCTAGGTGCACGGTTTGAGCCTCATTTCAACAATTGCATAGGTGCAATAGATGGTACTCATATACCGGTGGTTGTGCCATCCACAAAAGTAGTCCAACATGTGGGTCGCCAGGGATTTCCAACTCAGAATGTGTTAGCCATATGTGACTTTGATATGAGATTCACTTTGTTGTTGCTGGATGGCCTGGATCCGCACATGACATGAGGGTTTTCAATGCTGCTTTATTGAAATACGATGATATATTCCCTCATCCTCCACAAGGTACAATCAGATTTGCATTCTAATCAAAATTTTTAAAAATAATGAAGCTATGTCTTATGTTGTATGCTTAATGTGTAGGGAAGTTTTATCTTGTTGACTCGGGTTATCCGAACCGACCGGGATATCTAGCACCGTACAAAGGGACCAAGTACCATTTACCAGAGTTTCGAGCGGGTCCTCGTCCAAGTGGCAAGGTGGTATTCAACCACTTACATTCATCTCTTCGAAATGTGATTGAGCGCTCTTTTGGTGTTTTGAAGATGAAGTGGAGAATTTTGTTGTATCTGCCAAGCTATCCAATGCTCAAACAATCTAAAATAATACATGCATGCATAGCTTTTCATAACTTTATTAGAGCTAGTAAGTTGGCTGATGAGGAGTTTGATCGGTGTGATGAAGATGAAAACTATATGCTTATGCCTGCATCGCAAGGGAGTGCAAGTCAATTCGGTGATGAGGAAGGTGCCATGAATGACTTCCGTGATAATATTGCTAATGCTTTATTTGCTAGAAATTGGTAATTTTATTATGAGACCGGTTATGTATGGATCAAATATTGTTCGGTTATTTTGAGTCATGGGAGCCGATTTTTTTTTCTTGTTACGTGTGTGTAGTCAAGTTGATTAATGACAACATTGGAAAAAAAACATTGCTAATTTATGTTTGTGCACGTCTAGATGATGAAAAAAAGAACGCCGAAAAAAGAACGATGCAAAAACGAACGTCGAGAAAAAAGATCGATGAAAAAAACGACGAAAAAAAACAGTGAAAAAAATAAAGACGGAAAAAAATAACAATGCAAAAAAGAACGACGAAGAAAAAGAACGGTGAAAAAAACAACAGGTTGCACATATCCCAGGCGCTAGTAGTCCAACTGCCGAAGGTCCATGAAATCCTCTCAAAAATGGTCCAAAACAGTCAAGGGTATTGATGTCTTTTACCATCTCGAATCAATAATCCAAAACACCCATAATCCAGGGAAACAAACAACCCACCAACTTATTTCAAGGCAGCTTATATAATCCAGCTTATATAATCCAGCACCAATAAGCCAGATTATATAATCTGGAGAGGGAAACAAACAGGGCCTAAGTGTGGCAAAATTCATTTTCCTAGCTAAAGTGCGGCTTCAATTTTGATAACTTAACCTTAGCCAAGTTTGGCAAAAAAAACTATAGCTAAATATGACAACCTTAGTATATGATTCAAATAGGCCCGTAGTCTTCGTTGTTCAAGCCAAATGTTGCTGATGAAAATTGCTCACTCATGTAGGCTTTTCTCTGTAAGAAATAGCTTAGCGCCTCAGGCCTCGAGCAAATAGCATTGTGGTAGAGCACAGAATTGTAGAAAAGATGTTCCGAGCAAATAGCAATGTGGTAAGAGTGCATAATTGTTTAGAAGATGTTCCGAGTATATTCTCTACGCACCCAAATTGCATCAACCTGACAGACCAGCCATTGGTCTATTCTCCATGAGACTTGGCAGAAAAAGTTCTCCTAAAGTCAAGGTTATACTGATACGCTGCAATTCGGCGGCATCCTTGATCTCCTTCGGGAACTTCTCCCGTTAATACGCTCTTGAAATGTTAAGCACCTAGAGATTTAGTCCATATCACGTCCCTGGACTGGGAACTAATTTACTGTTCATTGTCCACCAGTTTACCATCCATGGCTTCATCAATAGTCTTGTTGATTATGCTATCTCTGGCCTAGTATGCATTGAAGTAAACATTTCATGAGTGCTTCTAATAGACCGCATAGGGTAATGCTATCAACAAAAAAAGAAAGCAAGCTGACCTTTATTCCAATGGCGAGCGCTGTTCTGACATTCACCACTTCACCCAGCCTCAGAGAGCTTCCTTTGTTGTCCTTGAGGCACAATATGGGAACCTGCCTCGTCGATGCCAGGGTTGGTATGTGTTTTGTTAACCATTTGGGATTGCAATCAGCAGCTACGAGAACAGCCTACAGTATGAAATTACAATATGAGAAATATTTGTCAGTTTAATGCACAGTCAATATGGGCATTGAGGTTATGGGCACATGTAACACATGACATCGCCCTTCTTTTTGCTCTCGACTGAGACTGGCCACCAAACATTAATTCCTAATTGAGTCATTTAATTGTTGGCTACACAGCTGAAAGAAAATATGGAGTATTCTATAAACGACAATGTTTACAATTTGCAGAAGACAGCAAAATGTTTGACGCACGAATTGATGGTAAGGTCTGACATTGCAGTATGTAAACATGACTAAAGTATGTTAAACATATAATTTTACTAGGCAAGCAATAAGGCATTCATGTCTTCCTCTGTACTAAAAGAAAACAGCGCAAGATGATGTAATTAGACCAGATAAATGAAGTGATTAAGAATCCATTCCCTGTGACCTGATAGATATGCATAATGGAACTCCAACTCCATACCAATGTAGTCTGTAAAGGCATAGCAATAGCAAGTTCAGAAGGAAAAGTAACCTGAAGCGGCACTAAAGGAGCTCTACACAGGGCTGTGCCAGTCAATGCTTCACTAGAACAGTGACCAGAATGAGTAGCAGCAGGAGGCATTCGCTCAAGAACCCTTGTCACATCATTGACCCCAATAGCAAATTGCTGCTGCAATAGCAAGAGAACATCAGAATCTTCTGAACTTGCTCATGATAACAGATATACAGATAACAATAGTTAGAAGTTGGTGAAGCTGAGTGAGGATAGAAATACCTTCATCCATATCTTTTCTGGTAACCCTCCCCTTGAAGCCTTTGCAAGCTCCACGCTCCTAGAGATTAGTAATACCTTTTGTCAATATAAGAGTTAAGCAACGCAAATAAATGTTGAGAGGACATGTACCTACTCACCTAATAAGCTTTGATAATAGGTCATCAAGAGCATCCCCTCCAATGTAATCTGAAGTTAGTCTGCTAAGGAGAAAACACCAAGTGAATTAGTGACTTGAAGTTGTTTAAAAAAAAGACTTGAAGAAAAAGAACACAAATCATAGCTAAGAAGATTACTAAAAACACAATAGGGCGCAATAAGTGTACGCTTGTTCAGCATCTTTCAACGAATTTATTGGCCTTTCAGACTTGTTCCTCTTCTTGCTCATCGGCGCCAAACAAAGAATGCCAACAACCAGGGAGAAGACCTAATACATGAAGCAGTAGCAGAAATGCAAACATTATTTCACCATATTTCTGCCTTTAATATATAGCATCCTCGATAAGTACAAGAAACATTCGTACACGGGATAACTATTTTAATAATCATATACTAGCGCAATATTGCAGTGCTCATAGAGAGCATTTTGCGATAGTATGATACCAGATGTAGTTCCTTCTAAACTCATCTACCAGTCTATAAATCCATACCTCAAAGTTAGAAACTAGGAGTACAACTCTCAAATAATGAATACGTGCAATCGGATATTGGAATAAGAGGTTACCTAAGTAGGACTGGAGGAGACTAGAGAGCCACCGGGACACCGGCTTAAGGTCTCCGTCAGCCGCCGCGGCGACGCCGTGTCGATACTGTCGCCTCCGCCGCCCGATGTAGTCGGAGAGTGGTGAGCGTGGAGGCGGCGGCTTCCGGCGTGAGTCTAGGCTACGCGAGCTCGGGTCTGGGTCGACTAGGTTTTACAATCGGGCCAACAGACCAACCCAAAAGTATTTTACTAGTGGGCCAAAGTAGTAGTCTAGTCGGCAACTAAGCCCAAAATCGTAACACCCGCTTAGCTCCTTATATTCAGACCCGACGGCCGAGGCGGCTACGACGACGATGACTGGGGCCTAAGCGCGGAGCAGCTCGAGCTGGACGCCTACCGCAATCTCGCCGAGCGCAGGGCCGCCTCTTCCACCGCCACCTCACCGGGGCCTTGGCCCGAGGCCTGGCCTAAGTAGTAGAGGACCAGTGCAACCCAACCAGAGGCAGAGGCAGCAGTGGAAGCATGACCCAGCCAGAGGCAGGAGTGACGCCCTAGCTCACACGCCCCTACCCCCTCCCCCCCGCTGGACCACTGGAGCCTGGAGCGCTAGCCGCTGCCCCTGCGCGCGCGGCTCCAAGAGGCTGAGGCGCTGCGTCACCGCCGCAAGGAGGGGCTGAGGCCGCCGCAACCCGTTGCACCCAATGGAGGTGATGAATCTCTTTCCTCTCTTTTTTCTTTGTGGAATATGGAATACCAAATATCAATCCTATGTTGATGAATGATGAATTTATGATGCCTTCCTTAAGTTCCCTTGAAGCCTGCATGAACACCTCTAGGTTTTGATTTTGTTAATCACCGATAAAAAAGAGGACAATCCAAGGTGCAAATTATTTGGCAAAGCAATGCTACGTCAAATTCATCCTTAGGCAACAAAGATGCAAACTACAGATATTAGTCAAGAACATTGGCAAAAATGAACCTCCAAGCAACAATCTTAAAGAAATAAAATGGGTTATATATGAAAAATGCACATGATCTACCTTCTCTCTCTTCAGCTTCTTGTTCTCCTCTTCCAAAATAGGCAACTTGTTTTCAAGCTCATTCGTGCAGGCCTAACATAGCCATAAATATATTACCAATAAGTCTCTGAAAGATAACATGTGCTTATCTGTACAAAAGTGAATATATGAAGTGAAGTCACGGTGAAACTAGAACAGATTAATCCTAAAATGAGTTGATCAGGGCAATAAATGGGGTTTTTAGATGCTTTTCTCTGTCAACAGTGGCGGACCTAACGGAAGGTCAAGGGAGGCAGGCTAGGGCACACCCTACCCCCGATGTGCAGAAAGGCGACTGGCTAAGGGTAGAGCAAAGGGGGTGACCGCGGCGGGCTGCAGGCCGATCAGCACTTCCTAAAATTTGTTTCTGGGTCCACCACTGTCTGTCAAATATAGGCAAACTAGCCTATTGTAGTGAAGTCTAATCTAGTGAAGATGGGCGGTTTGCTTCTGTTATTTTCCAGAGCAACATTCAGTAACTTATATTTGGTTTTCTTACAAAGAAACTAACTTCTGGGAGTTGTGCCATTGGTGTGATGATGTTTTTTCAGGCTTAAACCACTGCTTCCTATTATCCTAGTTAATTAGACCTTGCTTGTATGTGAGCGCTAATCTGGCTATTCTCTGTTGCTAAGTGTCCCAATCTCATAGAGGCTAAGACATTTTTCGAGAGTGAATGAGATAGTTTGTATGAGGTCCTTACGCGGATAGTCCTTATATAGGGCTACAATGCTACACAAGTTTTTAACCTTTCATAGTCACAATCAGAACAAAAAAAAAACACTCTTTGCAAATGAAGTCTGGGAAAATTTCTTCCAAGTGATCAAGAGATATAAACATGCTCCTACTATAAGAAAAGGTGAAGGAAACATCAGACCTGCTTCCTAGCTCTTAAACATGCAGCTGATTCTTGGTTCTTAATCATCCTTTCTACTGTACTTTTCTTATATCTTAATATCCGTACTCTTTGATATTATTAATAGCGCTTAGTGTCTCACCCGAGGCTTAACAAAATCCTAGCTCCGCCACTGCCCCTGTGCTGGCGGCCACGGCCTCTTCGCCGCTCAGGATTCTAAGTAACCACCCCGCTTCCAGGGCTTCCCTGGAGACTCGCTTTGGCAAGGCTGATATGAAAACATAACTTCAGTTATAACATCATGCAAATGCATTATTAGAATTTGACTTCCATCTTCAACTATCAAATATCAGGTGCAATTTTACCATCTATTCTTCTGTTTTTATGTGGTGAAGCTAACATCAAGCTTGGAGCATATTTCTTTTTCCATTCTATATCGTTTTAATCAGTTTTGGTTATATGTTCTTGGCATCAAGATGCCTTAAGGACTTACCTGCTGAAATAAACCAAATAAACTGCCAAAATTCTAGTTATGCATTTGTTTTGCAATTAGCTTATGTTCTTGGCATCAAGATGCCTTAAGGACTTACCTGCTGAAATAAACCAAATAAACTGCCAAAATTCTAGTTATGCATTTGTTTTGCAATTAGCTTACTATCATGGGCTTGCATTTGCACTCCTTGGGAATGATTTTATTACTGGTATTAGTGGTCATATTTCATGCGTAATTGCAGATCTACAACGATTCAGCCAAAGCGAAAATTCGAGCACGGCTAGATTACCTGGGCACTGTAATTGAGGTAATAACATGAGATATTTATTAATTGTCCACATATTCTACCTTCATGGGATTAGAGACAAGAGAACTATCAGGATTTGGCTAGTTGCTGCAATAGTTGTCACGGCGGTCTGGCTAGGCGCAGCGAGGGCGGAGCGCCTGGACGCCTAGGCACCTAGGTGATGATTAGACGATGAAAATAATAAATAATATCTCATATGACATGAAATTAACTAAATATACCTCATATGAAGGGAAATTAGAGATGACAAGCAAGCAAATAAGTAATTCCAAATAGACATGTACTACCGCTACCTGTACCTGGAATTAACTACTACCTGTGCCACTACAGTACTACTACCTGTACTAATACTACTGCATTACTACTACTAAGCCTCCCCCGAGTTCCCTCTTTGCAGTACTACTACCACGCCTCCCCCGAGTTCCCCCCTCCCTAAACCCGACGCCGACGCCCCCGATGCCTCCGCACGAGCCCGACGCCGACGCCCCCGATGCCTCCGCACGAGCCCGACGCCGACCCTGAGACCGACTGGGGTTCTTCTTCCCCAACCCCAACGCCTCCGCCCGAGCTCCCCCTCCCCCATCACCTTCCCCCAATTGAGCTCCCCCTACCCCATCGCCTTCCCCATCCAACCCCCATACCTAGCGCAAAGGAGCAGCGTCAGCAACGCAGCAGAGCAGAGGAGCGGCGGTGGAGTGCCTCTGCGCCTCTATGGCCGCCTCAGGTATGCCCTCCAGTCGAGGCGGTCGAACCTGGCTTCCCCCTCCGGCTGCCGGGGCGCCTAGGCGACGCCGTGACAACATAGGTTGCTGCCAGTTTTTGGATTGCCAAGCAATGATCATAACTTGACTAGCAGAAGTAGATATCCTACTGATTTCAACCGATTTAAACTGAGTTATGCGTGGTCCACATAATTCTAATTGTGTTTCATATTCTTTGATGGGACTAGGGATGGCAATTGCACCCGATTACCCGCGTGCCCGCTGGTAAATATCCTAATGGAGGCAGGTATGTGACTCTTTCTTTGCCCACGGACATAGAAATGGGAGTAATTCCTTGCCCATTGGGTAAACAGGCATGGGTATGGGTGAGCTCTACACCAGTGAAAAGCACTGATAGGTGGTCCCAGTACAAAAATCATCCCTCACCCGGCCTGATCTGTCGACTTCCCCCTAGTCCCGACTCCTGATCTCCCCAATCCTCTCCCCAATCTCCCCGGTTCTTTCCTAATCTGACCTAGGGTTCAGCAGATCGTCCCCTGCCACCGGCCGCCCTCCCTAGGGGATTGGGAGCGGAGAAGCTTTTCGTGTTTTTGCTGCTTGGGTGGGAGATTGGAAGCTAAATTTGGAGAATTGGAGCTGTGGAATCAAAGCTAGGTCTTCATTTTTTGTTGGGTTGTTAGCATTGTATCTGTTGCTATCAGACCGAGATTAATTTGGAGAATTGGAGCTGTGGAATCAAAGCTAGGTCTTCATTTTTTGTTGGGTTGTTAGCATCGTATCTGTTGCTATCAGACCGAGATTGGTGGCTTAAGCGGACAATATTTACTGAAAATTGCATAATATCTTTAGGCCAATTGCTGCCAAGGGATTGTTAACTAGTTGATTTTTGTGTGTTTGGGTGTATGTGAGTGTGCATGCTTGTGTATCAGTGTACTATTATGACTTGAAGCCATTTACTATAGCAGATTGACAAGAGTAAATTGCTTGAATGCCGAAAATAACTATTTATATTTGCTTTAATGCTTTGGTTTGTTAATAAATACTATTATGAGATCTCTTCCTCTGTTTGAATGCACAGCCATATCTTAAAGGTTGTTTTTGTTCACCTGTCCATTCTAACAATTGACACAACAATGCAAGGACAAAACAGGGTGGGGAACATGTGGATAAACACGTGGTTTCTATTTTGTTTCTGCTTGTATTTTGAACAAGTTGTGCACCAGTGTGTATCTGGAGACAAGTGCACTTGTGCTAACACTAAAATTGCTTGACTGATCTCTTTGTTGCCAGGTTCCAAAGGCCTCCTGGTGCATTGCCATCGTCTATGCTAGGATATGAGGCACTGACAGGTTCCTAGGATGATTTTGGGTTTGAAGATTGTCTTAACAGTAAGGATTGCTATCCTTTTGCCTGCTAAAATTAGGCAGAAACACTTTTGTTTCCATCAATCTTCTTGCTTTCTGTTTCACAATTTTGTGTAAGCATTTGTATAGTAGCTTGCTAATCTTGTTAATGTTCTTTATCGGATTTAGGGAACACTGTTATCTTGAAACTCTCTTAACCTTTATATCAGCGGTAGTTTCTTTGCTCTTAATAGAACTCACTCTAGCAAACTTAATTGATGTGATGTGGTCTTGCAAGACAGAACTTCTTGGAAAAAACAAGGGTTGTGAAATGTTTCTGTTGTTCATTTTTCATACTTCTCGCTAGTTACATCTAGTAGAGTTTCAGCTGTAGTATATACTTGGAGTGATAATCATTTCATCAAAACAATAAGTTCACAAGGTAGGTAGCTAATATGGTACTCATTTGATTTTTTAAAGGCACTTTCATACTGTTCTGGTGTGTGGTTATTTAATCTATTAACAACAAAGTATGCATTGCTATTATACTATGATGTGGAACTGTGTTTACTATTATACTATGATGTGTTGGCTGATTTTGTGGTAAAGAATGTTTACTTGTCCTTATTCATACCATGCTCAATATTGGCTAATGTTTTTAAGATGTTGTTCTGTGTAACAACTAACAATATCATTCAAAGTTGTTACATTTGGATAGATCATGTACTATATTCTCATGGAATTTTTCGCTTTCGTTTTCGTATTCGCCCTGTTCCGTTCCGCATCTGTTTCCGTCACTATCCGTTTCCGTATCCGTTTCCGGGGTTTCCGATTTTGTTTTCGTTACCGGTAAAAAATATGGAAACGAAAACGGAACAGCCATTTACCGACCGTTTTTGTTCCGTTTTCATCCCAACCTCTCCTTCCAAAGGAGCTGGAGTTGACAACGGGGCCGAGCGGTACTCATCCTATCCAAACACATAGTAAGGCTGTTGCATGAATTTATCAAATTTGTTGCAACCCTAGTCCAGGAGCTCTACTACTCGCTACTATCTACACACCTCCTTCTCCGGTAGGCTTGTTATGGGGATTTTTCGAAATGTTGCCGCTCGCTTCCTCCAATGTTTCATGAAGTGTTTTTGCTTGTTGCAATGTGTATTTCTCAGACCTAATAGCAAAATATATTTTTTGTTGTAGTTGAAGGTTTATTTGTTGCAGAAGAGTTCTTTCATATCACAAAAGGGTACTTATTTTTGTTGCCCCTTTTTTTTGTTGCAATGGATTGTGAAATAGGTCATTTCGAGATGTTGTACTGATTATTTTTTTTGTTACATATGCATCTCCAAAATGTTGCGGGTTTGCAACATCATTTTTAGGAGATGCATTTGTTGTTTTCGAATAGTTTTAAACTATTTTTCAAATATATTGGCTAATACTAATTTAGTCATCCAATACTACTCAAGTTTGTCTAAGTTACTGAGAGAGTGATTTTTTTTTCAAATCCTTGGTGTTACTTGTGAGTTTTTGTAATATTACACGTGCTGCCATGAATTGTTGTATATGTTGAAAAAATTTGTTACGCCGCATTCGAGAGCGTATAGGAGCGTACAACAAATACTACGTCCAGTTGAAAAGCAACCCTAGCCGGCGCATGACTCAATAGGGATTCCCGAACCCGAAGACCCGAACTCCTCACCCCCAAAACACATTTTTCCCCGGCAGGCAGCAGCCGCGTCTAGGTCACGGGCTCTCGGCGGTTGAGTGGCTCCCAATCTCCCAACTCTGCGTCCCAGGTTCCCAGTCGCCGCCTCAAATCCACCCACTCTCCCAATCTCGGTCCCAGCAGCAGATCCCCAATTTCCCAACCCTGCCGCCGCCCCAAATCCTCAGATCCAGGCTCCAGAGATCCCCAGTTCATCCACACCCTGCTGCCCTGCCACCTGGTGCCCCCGCCTGCTACCCTGCTGCAGCAGTTCAACTTCAGCACCGCTTGCCTCGCCCAGAACGGCGCGACGGCCCTGCCCCCTGCCCGCAGGCTGTAGCAGCCTGAAGCCTCAGTGATTTGAGGAAACCAGGCGATACCGCGATAGCATCACACCACGGGAAGCTTAATCTTGGTATCAGATCCGTACTTCCGTTCTTGTGATTACTTATAAGCTGATACACAACAAGTTAGTGAAGCAATACCTTCTTCAGTTATGTTGTGACAGAATGATCCCTGTTCTTTCAGAGTTCAGACATAGTTTGCCTGAAATATCCCTGTTCTGACAGAATAATCAATTACATGCTCAAAGTTTTAGATGCACAAAGCTATGATCTATCACCTAGGTGTAAGATGTTGCTAACATTACGAACTTAAGATGATCAACCGAAATACTACATGAGGCTATATGTTATTGTGCTGGGAGGTAACTTGTGGAAAGAACATATAGGTGATATTCCTTGTAACTGTATCTTAATATGGTATAAGAATGGATCTGCTAAATGCATAATCTTTAGATGTAATTAGAGGGTCAAAAAAAATATTTAGCTGATTATACCTGCAGCTAGTTCAGCAACTGGCCAAATGGTTTGCTGAATGTTGGACGCATCTATGTGTTCAGCCCACATGCATACCTTACCGTCAAGACTGATAGTTCAGTCAATGTTCAACCAAAGTATTCTAGAGTGGATCTGTCATTGAAGACTACAATCTGTTAAGCTCATTTTTTTTATTTGGTTTGGAATGGTCTTGCAGTTAATTTTTAAAGTAGGACTACAATCAGTTGATTCGGGGGTTATTTGTCATGGCATAATATTGATAGGCCTTGGGCCTGCTGTCTGCTTGAGATGATTGATGTTGGCGGGTAAATAGGTATACCCGCGGGCGACAGGTACCCGTGGATGACGGGTATGGGCGATGTTCTTGGCCCACCACCCTTTGCGGGTATGCTCGTAGGGAAGATTTTGGGTGGTGGGCACGGGTATGAGTGAGCACTACCCTTGCCCGATTGCCATCCCTAGGTTGGGCCCTTTGGTCCACACCTCCTTGTTGTATATTAGTACCATGGAATAGAAGAGAAAGACTAGAGAGCAAGATTCTCCACATGGTATCAGACCTAGGGTAGCGGCGAACTTGTGGAACTAGAGCACGGGGAAGCGCGGCGGTCGCCGGCGGTGGAGGAAGATACCGACACGACTGTGGTGGCCGCGGTCGAGGCGGCTGAGATGGCAGTTTTACCCATGGATTTGGGTACTCGCGGGTACCTGACCCGATAAGGCGGGTATGAGCAGCACTTGAGAGCTGTGGGTTTTCGAGTTTGGGTATCCGATAAGGCTATAAGATGGGTATGGATATCAATTTGTACCCATGGGTATCCCATGACATACGTGCCCTAATTTTCAGAGATACAATGTAACTTTCACTTTCGCCGCCCCGTGACACCGTCCTGCGCGCATAATTTCAGATCAGCATCGGGCCCCTTTTCCCCATTTGATTCCATATTTGCCTATCCAAGTGGTGATGTTCTGACGTGGAAAACAGGGTTTGCTGTTGGTTTTGCTTCTGGTAAATAGTTCTTATAAAGCTAAATATATATTTTTCCATTGTTGAAGACCCATTTTACACTTGCATAGTGCATGGGTATAGAGTAGCTATTAGTTCCTTTTGTAGTTGTCAGCTCATCTTTAATGCAAGCAGTCTTTGGTAGCAGTGATACACATTGATAGTCTTTCTTGTTGGTTATGCTGCATCTGTATTCATCTGAATTTTATTGTCTGCAATGTAGTTTATTTTAATTATCCATTCTCTGTTTGTATGCATCATGGTCTGTTTGTATTTGGAGGTCCTATTTTACCAGATTGCTAATTTGATAGTATGTTCAGTTTTGCAAACTTCATGACATAGCGTATAAAATTGTATGTGATGTTTGCTAGTTATACTGTGATGTTTGATAGTATTTCTGTTTATATCTCTCTTGATCTTCCTTTTCCTTTTTTTTGTCTTTTTTCCTTTCATGCTTTGTTCTCTTCGTTATGGAGTCACTTTGAACTGATGCATGTTTAGGTTGCAATATGTTATCATGATGCCTTTGTGCTAGTCTATACTGGTCCAGAAGTGTTTGGTTTTTTCTGGAAAATTACGATTCAGCATGCTGTAAAATTGATATTGAGTTGAGCTTTGAACTAACCTCTCAGTTGAGCCTAGTATAGGCTTCCGAATGAAATTTAATTGTATGTTTCTCATGATTTTTTTTCAGATTATTTGAATGGCGTCTCTAAGTAACAGTTCCTCACAGGCAGCGCAGAGCTCAGCCATAGGTCAACCTCACAGTGAAGCTCAAGTATCACAATCACAAGATACCGATACTCAGACATTGGATGCACATGCTCAAACTGGTAGTAAGAGAAAACTTAGATCTGTAGTATGGAATGAGTTTGAGCAAGTACAGATAGATGGGAAATAGAAAGTCATGTCGAGATTGTCACAATAAGCTTAGTGGAGAAACAAGTCATGGCACTTCTCACTTAAAGACTCATCTAAAATCTTGTCCTGCTAGGAATGCAATAGGCCCAAAACAACAAAAATTGAGGTTGACAAAGGGAGAGGAAGGGAGAGTGAATATAGAGAATTATATTTTTGATCAAGAAGTTGCTAGGAAAGAACTGTCATTGATGATCTGTGTTCATGAGTACCCTTTGTCTATGGTTGATCATAAAGGTTTTTGAAAGTTCTGTTCTTCCTTACAACCAATGTTCCAGATGGTGTCTAGAAATACTATTAGGAATGATATATTGGATCTGTATGAACTCCAAAAGAACTTGATGGTGAAGTACTTTGCAAATTTTAAACATTGAGTCGCCGTCACTACGGACTTGTGGACCGCAGGCCATCAAAAGAGAGGCTACATGGCAGTTACTGCACATTATATTGATGAGAATTGAAAACTAAAGAGCTTCCTTCGGAGGTAAAAAACATGTTTATTTAGTTATTGTCAATCTGAAATGCTTACTTAGTTCTTAACAATCTAAAGTGCTTATGTATTAGGTTCATGTATGTGCCATGCCCACACAAGGTTGAGGTTATATGTGAAGCCCTACATGATTGTCTTGTCGAATGGCACCTTGAGAGGAAGATATCCACGGTGACTTTGGATAATTGCTCTTCAAATGACAAGGCTATTGGAGAAATGGCAGATAAGTTGGATTCTAGCTCTCTTATGTTGCAAGGCAAATTGATCCATATGCGTTGTTGTGCTCACATATTGAATATGGTTGTGCAACATGGAATGAGTGTCATGGAAAAAGGTATTGAGAGGGTACGTGATAGTGTTGCATTTTGGTTAGCAACACCTAAAAGGTATGAAAAAGGTATGAAAATTTTGAAAATATGGCACGCACTTTGAACATTCCATATAAGAAAAGGTTGTCTCTTAATTGTAAAACTAGATGGAATTTAACCTATTTAATGCTTACCATTGCATTACAATACCAAGAGATTTTTCATCATCTAAAACTACAAGTAAAACTATTTACTTCTTGTCCAACTGAAGAAGATTGGAAATTTGCAAAGGAGGTATGTGATAGGTTGAAAATATTCTATGATATTACTGAGTTGTTATCGGGCACTAAGTATGTTACAGCTAATCTTTTCTTTCCCAAAATATGTGGCATTCATTTGGCAATAAGGAAATGGCATGCTAGTGATAATGAACTTATGCAAAAGATGTCCGAGGAAATGAGAACAAAGTTTGATAAGTATTGGACAGATGTACATAGTCTTATGGCTATTGCAACAGTTCTTGATCCAAGATATAAGACTCATATGCCGCATGCTTTATATGGATCTATATATGGTTATTAACATGCAACTAAGGAAGTTGGTGACATAGAAAAACTTATGGTTGACTTGTTAGAATATCAAGATTCTTGTGAGGTTGTGGATACATCAGATGGTTCTAGCACAAGCACAGCTGCTATCCATGTTGGAGTAGATGAAGTTTTTGATATATTTGATCAATATATGTCTTCCTAGCCTACTATTTGTGCTTCTCAAGTGCGCACAGAATTGGACTTGTACTTAGAAGAGCCCCCTCCTCCTAGAACACAAGAGCTAGACATCATCACTCGGTGGAAATTTGGGGGTATTAAGTATCCAACCTTGCAAAGAATTGCTCATGATATATTGCCTATTCCTGTAACAACTGTGGCATCTGAATCTGCATTTAATACTAGTGGTAGGGTACTTAGTCCACATCGAAGTCGACTTGCACCTAATATGGTTGAAGATCTTATGTGTATGCAAGCTTGGTCTCGTGCAGATATGTTAGGTAATTGTTGGGCAATCTTGTATTCCATTTCTTTTGCTCCATTTTCATAGCTAATTGTTGGTTAATCTTTCCAATAGAGGATATTGCTTCCAACCTCTTTGCAATTCAAACTGTTCTTGAGAATGAAGAAGAAATGATGGAAGATCAATCCATTGTCACCGAATCTGTGAACTGATACCCTTCTTCTGTGTCATTGTGTGTCATCTTTCTATTGGTGGTTGGTTGTTTTTATTTATTTCACCCTACATGCATGGGAAAATTTGACAGTATTTCTGATCAATGATCTTCTATGCTTGGCTTGATCTCAAGGTTTGGGAAAATAGCAAAAGAAAAGCATAGTAGCTTCAATCTATTCTGTTGTTAATTAATTTTAAATGCGGTACTACCATTTTTTGTCATTAACAATTTTACTACGAATCCTATAGTCATGCTATTTGCCAGTTGCTCTTTGACAATGTATGTAAGTATGTATCATGGACTGATAATATACCCTCCTTTGCAGTTGACTTGTTGCAGTGGACAAGTGGGGGCGGGTAGAGGCTACAAAACCTGCCAGCTTAAGTGAAGGAAGCCAAGTAGCCAACAACTTGTCACTAGTAGAGTATGAATTGGTTAATGTGGCTCGTCGAAGATTTTTTCCCCTTTTCCCTGCCATAAAAAGGATCTTCAGTTAGAACATTCTATTGATTAAAGTGAGTTATCTATGCTTGTACTAGATTGTGATTCCTCTTGGTACTACATTGTGATATGCTTGTTCATGGGTTGATCCAACAATGCATATTTGCATATAGGTTGCCTGTTTATGCAGTTTGATCAGAGCCACTTTGCACCATTGACCACCTCAACTTTGCGCAAATAGATTTGCTTAGCTTATTTGGGCTTTTGTCTGTCTTGCCTGGAACATGAGAAGCCACAAACTTATCTGCATTGACATTTGGTGGTAGAATCATGCATAGCACCAAAAGTTGCAGGGAACAATGCTTCTGTTTGTTTAGTGAGTTGTTTATGTGTTGAATCTTCACCATTCCTGGTTTGAGAGCACTTCCGTTAGAGAAGAACTACAACAAAGTTTTTGTACGCAGCAGCCCACATCTCGGCTATGAAGAGAATGGATTCTACTTTCTTGGTGCCTTGCTAGCTACATGTTCAGAACACTGGGTTTGGGTTCAGGTACCCATCGAGATGATGAACCAAGTTCTAGAGATCAGGATTCAGGTATCCATCGGGTTCGGACGTGGGTACACATCAATGCCCGAGAAGTCTTTCGGGTTCGGGTGGATGGCAGTCGTACCCAGAGGTACCCACCCGATTGCCATCCCTGAGGGTTGGTGCCGCGGTGGTTTGGGCTTTGAGGCCGAAATCGAGTATTGGGTTGGGCGTGCGTTTCGGAATTTTCGATTACAATTATACGAAAATTCCGTTCCGTTTATGTTTTCGTCGGAACTGGTTCTCTCGTTTCCGTTTCCGAAAAAAAAAATCCGTTTCCGTTTCTGTACCGACACCTTATGATTCCGTTTCAGAAAGTAGTCTTCCGTTTCCGGTTTTCTCCGAAAAACTTCCGTTCCGTTTTCATCCCTAAGGAGAGGCCTCACACAAGCTTCACCTCTAGCGGATGTCTCGATACAGTCAGGTTCTGCAAAATCCCAGCCACTCCTCATAATTGAAGACCTTTTTCACGAGTTTTGGCTGCTGGCAACAGCCTTGGACCAGAGGCCGGACGAAGGGTTTGGGATGGTGCCGTGTAGAAAAAGGAGAAGGGGTAGAGAGAGGGAGCTTGGGAAGATGGATCACATAAGAAGATAACGACAGGAACAAGTGGTTGAAATGAATAGTAGGAATTAAGTATACAGCGTCTGATACGCGGCTCCCGTGGGATGTCGAAATTTATACTATTCTAGCTGGGATGAATTTTTTTTTCGCAATTAGCACCCGATCGAAAAAAAATATCAAAAATAGTTTCTCTACAGTGAATTTCCGCGCACTGGATCCGCGGGATTTTTATTTTATTCGTTTTCCGCGGATCGGATCCGCGGCGAGTTCCAGCGGACGCAGTCCGCTCAAACTCATTTTTTAAATTTTTTTTGGAGAAGTCCGGGTGGGGCGGGGGTGGGGCGGGGGTGGGGGGTGGAAGTTCGTTTGTAAATTTTCGTAGGACTTCATCGACGTCTAACAATTTCCAAATTTTTTGTGGAGGTTCTTGACATATCAATGTAATTTTCATAAAAAATTCAGAAGATTATCGCATATGAGTAATTTTTAAAAATTCGAACACCGCAACTGTCTTGATGGGGGTGGGGTGGTAGGGGTGATGGTAGTGCGTTTGGAAATTTTTGTAGGACTCTATCGACGTTGAAAAATTTCAAATTTTTTTGTAGAGTTTCTTGACATATCAATTAAATCTTCATAAAAATTTCAGAAGGTTATCACATATGAGTCATTTTTAAACATTCGAACATTGCAACTGTCTTGATGAAACGCTGAAAAGTAAGTTTGAACCGAACGGAGAATGAAACAAACCACGTTAGAAAATTTTGAAACTTTTGGGCTATAGTTATGATGCATCATTAATATTCCCATAAAATTTTCTGATGATGAACAAGTTTTATGAATATTTTAAAATTCAGACAGTGCTACTTTCCTAATTAAAGCCATACCGGCAAAATTGTACCAAATTAAAAATGGTGTATACCACTTTATAAAATTTTGAAATTTTTTGTGTATGGTTATTATGCATCATTAATATTCAGACAGTGGTAGTATCCTGATGATGACTATTTTATGGGAATATTAATGATGCATAATAACCATACACAAAAAATTTCAAAAATTTATAAAGTGTATACACCATTTTTAATTTGGTACAATTTTGCCGATATAGCTTTAATTAGGAAAGTAGCACTGTCTGAATTTTAAAATATTCATAAAGCTTGTTCATCATCAGAAAATTTTATGGGAATATTAATGATGCATCATAACTATAGCCTAAAAGTTTCAAAATTTTCTAACGTGGTTTGTTTTATTCTCCGTTCGATTCAAACTTACTTTTCAGCGTTTCATCAAGACAGTTTGAATGTTCGAATGTTTAAAAATTACTCATATGTGATAACCTTCTGAAATTTTTATGAAAATTTAATTGATATGTCAAGAACCTCTACAAAAAAATTTAAAAATTTTCAACGTCGATAGAGTACTACAAAAATTTCCAAACGCACTACCATCACCCCTACCACCCCACCCCCATCAAGACAGTTACGGTGTTTGAATTTTTAAAAATAACTCATATGTGATAACCTTTTGAAATTTTTACGAAAATTACATTGATATGTCAAGAACCTCCACAAAAAAATTAGAATTTTTTCAACGTCGATGAAGTCCTACGAAAATTTACAAACGAACTTCCACTGCCCCTACCACCCCACCCTCGCTTCACTCGACTTCCAATGTTCCAAACCGAAGTCCAAAAATTTTAAAATGAGTTCGAGCGATCGCGTCACTGGAACTCATTAAAAAAAATTAAAAAAAAATCCCGCGGATCCGATCCGCGGAAAACGAATAAAATAAAAAAAAAATCCCGCGGATCCAGTGCGCGGAAATTCACTGTAGAGAGGCTATTTTTGATTTTTTTTCGGTCGGATGCTAATTGCGAAAAAAAAAATTCATCCGAGCTAGAATAGTATAAATTTCTGGGATGTCTGGGCCAGAGCATTACCCTTGTTTACAGGTGCTTTTTTGAAAGAACGAAGAAGAGTTGCGCTTGACGGCATCAAAACAGCAGCAGCACTGCGGCAGGTAGCATCTCAAACATCTGCCCACCGGACTCGCAATTTTTTACCCCTAATTTCTTGGGAGTTTGCTAATTTTCTTTTTTCTCAATAGGCAGATAGGCGTCTTTGGATTGGCCTCCTACTCGATTGTTAGGGCAGGCCGGGAAGACTGAGGGTGAAGAGGCATCGCCATGCCTTGCATCTACACATCACCTTCAAATCAAGTTAAGTACTACCCAAGGGACAATGGAAGATACACAGCAAACCAGCGTAAGTTTAGCGCAGAAGTGTGGTAGCCTGACGATCCCAGCCAGCAGGGAATGTCGTCGAACTGTAGAATCCAATCAAACCCCAAGGAAGCTGCTAATATAATATCACAGCAACATCAATAGAATTCCCATGTTACTGATAGGTCTCCAGACAGCTGGGCAAGTCTTATCAGAAATTTTGTTCAACTACCAAATGATAGACTGATCAAAGTTAGCCAAAGATAAGCAACAACTAGTGGTTATCAAACAGATCACATGTTTAACAGAAGCCGCAGGTGAACTTCGGGAGAATATTCTTTTTATCAATAACTGACGAAATTCATACCTTCATTTCATTTCCGTGTGAAACACTGTAGTCTCATTCATTGTTCCCCGACCACCTAGCTCGCCTAGGCACTAGGCCCCTCCAGCCAAGCCGCCTAGGCACTAGTCCACCGTCCGACTAGCGCCTAGGGAAACATTGGTCTCATTTTTCTTGTTTGATACGTATAGGCCAAATATACAAAGAGTTGGTGTTGGATAGAGGTGCAGAAATTAGTGATTCACGTACTAGAATCATGACCAAGAATCGAAGGTTTAGAGGTCTTTTGATTTTGATTAAGTTTCATTTCTAGCCTCAACTTATTTGGGACGAAAGGCTTGGTTGTTATTATTTTTGTTGTTGATACATATAAGCCAAAGAGTTTCGTACAAAACACCGGAGAAACTCAGCAGAGATAAAGAAGCAGCGCCATCAGTAATTAGCTAGCCCATGTCCAAAAATAATAATAAATGGCAGTAATTAACAAGGAGTCAGAAACTAACATTTCCAGCTCTGTATCCCCCAATGCTGAAGACGGTTCCTTCAGTTTTGGTACCTCACATCAACAGTTTAGTGAAGGGAATACAGAGGCTAACACTAGTTGGATACATAAATTATAAATCAAGTACCTTTTGCTTCTTGAAAAATGTAATGAGAACTACTGTGATTGAAAGAGAGAAATTAATTAACACTGAAATTAACATAGCATCCTCCGCCATTGTTCAGTATTTTCCAACTGGTAGAATGAATAATCAAAATACCCACAATGGCACACTGACTGAAGCAATCCAGTTTCACAGTAAATGAAGTGTACATTATGCAGCAGAGTCTCTAACAAAGACTAATGAACCTACAATTCAGTACTTCACCATCTAACAACATCACATTGTATATCATATTCTGTTTGATGCATAATGATGGGTAAATTTCTGTCAAATGCACTGTCCTGGCCTCCATGGTGCACACAAAAAGAACTCTCGTCTTGAAAATGGCAATGCATGTCATTGAGCAACGAGTATAACTCTAATCTTATATCTTGAACTTGTTCTCACAGGGGAAATAAAAGGGCAAAAAGTGCAATGGCATCAGAGAGAAGTGGAACCATATATACTCACCCTATCTATATCAATAACATATCATTTGGTACCCAGACAAAAGGGAACCAGGGTCATGATGAAACACAAGTCAAACTATCACCTATTTGATCTATCACTCTAGCCTTTCTCTCGTGCTGATCCATAAATCACACCATACTTTCCTATACCAGAATTCCATGACCACCTACCCAAGCACGGTCACTCTAAGAACCTAGACTAATCCCATTCATATAATTTGATAACACACATGATAGAGAATAGTAAAGCAAGGTGAAATTACAATAATCTATAATCCTAATAAATTAATTGGAGGTGTTCAGCTTTCTATCAGGATACCATACTGGCTGCTCAAAGCATACCACACAATAAACAGAGGAGAGGACCATGTACCTACCTTATAAAGAAAAAAGACCAAAAGTGGCAGCTAAATATCACATGAACAATTAGAACCATAAATAAACTAGTTCCAAGCCCCAACCCAGCTAACAATATTCTTTTATGGACGAAAATCTGAAAAAACACCCAAACAACTACACTAAGAATCGTAGCAAGAATCCTAGAATGAGACAGACCTTCTCAGTTCTCATTTTATCATGTATCAAGTCCCAGGTGTGAAGGATTTTAGCTCCTCAAGTGTCGCCTTCACCTGGTCCTGCAGCAGTTCAATCCGCTTCAAGTACACCTCCAGCTCCAAAATCCGCTGCTTCCTCCATTTCTCACCTTCCATGGGCAACCCGAGTGGCGGCTCGGGCAGTTTCGCACCAAATGGATTGGATCCAATATTTATCACTGCACCTATCATCTCCTTAAACAGAGGCGTCAGGCAACTCTTCTCAGCATCAACAACCCCTGACTGAGGTGACATAATTGGAAACCTGAGAGGCTCTGAGCCCTCCATGGTCACTGTCACTGGCATTGTAGTCTGGGGCAGTGCCGGGAGCGAGTCATCCATCTTGACAGGCACTGAGACAGGCACCTGCACTGACTGAGGAGGCTGCAACATGTTGATAGCAGGGGCAGGGGCAGGGGCAGTTGCAGCGGCAAATTCCGTTGAACGCCTACGGCGGCGCTGCCGCCCTGAGGAGGGGGACTTGACTTCCCCATTGGGGCTGCTGTTCGCAGGGACGGCTGTGGCAGCTGCTGCGGCGGCGGCGGCCACAGCGTCTTCGTCGTCAGAGTCGGCCAAGGGGTCCCGGCCGTGCTTATTTGTGGGGCGCCATATGTTGCGCGCGATCTCGAAGATGGCCTGCTCGTGCGGGGAGCGGAAGGAGAAGGAGGCGCCGGACCCGCGGAGGCGGGAAACGCAGTTCCGGTACTTGCGCTTCAGGCGGCGCAGCTTCTCGACGAGCTGGCTCTTGGAGAAGTCGAGCTGGAGGCGGCGGCGCATGTCCTCGTAGAAAGGGTCGGTGTCGTACTGGTGCGACGCGAACGCCGTGCCACGAGCGGCGGTGAACTCCGCGAAGCCGCGGAGGATCACGATCTCGTCCTCCTCCGTCCAGAGGCGCTGGAAGAGGGGGCGCCGCTCTCCACCGGATGAGACTAAGCCACCGCTGCCACCCGCGGCGGCAGCGGAGGGCAGGGCGGTGGCGGAGGAGCAGGTGGGATTCGGGAGGCCAGCGTCGGTGAAGTCGCCGTCTTCGGAGTCGTCGTCGGCGTCCGCGTCGGGGAATGAGATGGCGGCGGCCGCCGACGGGTCTTCGCCGGCAGGATGCATTGGATCGGAGATGGGATTTGGGAGGGATTAGGGTTCCGGTTGCCGGATTTTGGGGGAATAGGGATCGAGGGGGGTTTGTATTATCTCCGTTTTCCCCCCATTTTGGGGGGTCGTCGCAAATCTTCAGTTCGGTTTGGAGCTATTGCGTCCTCGTACGTCCAAATTTTTGGGTATTGCATGTTCGCCCTTCTTATGTTGCAAAACTCCCCCTTGTCCTCCAAAGTTAATCCTTCTTGTGCCCCGTTTGAAAAGGATTTTCGTAAATATTCTATAGGGATCGTTTTGTTTTCCACAGAGTTGCTGTGAAATTCTCCGTTTCAAACTAGGCTTAAAAATTTATAGCATGTTTGCAAGTATGTTACAGTGAAATTCTCCATTTCAAATTAGGCTTAAAAATTTATAGATATCTGCAAGTATGTTACAGTACTAGATAAGTGACCGCGGCGTGCCACGCCGCGACTGTCGCTCTCCACGCGAGCAAATCGAGAAAATACGCGACTACCGCTTCCTACGCGAGAAAATCGAGGAAACACGCGAAATGGTTGAAAGGATACAAACGTAATTGCGTGGAACGGTTGAAAGGATATAAATGTATTTGCGTTTTTTTTTTGCATTTATTCGGGGTCCTCTCACGAAGGATCCGCGATTGCGCTGAAACGAAAGGTCCTTTTCGTAAAAAACGGTAAAAACGATATAAACGGAACAACGTTTTTTTTCAGTATTTAGTTGGGTCCTATTTCTGAAAAAGGATCTAAACGTACTTTTTTTAGCTTGAGATCCTACTTTTCGTTAAAAATGGTTAAAAAAAGACCTAAATGTAATCATTTTTATTTTCTAAAAAAAAGGCCTAAACGTAATTGTTTTTGGTTTGGCTCGAGCCGGCTCAAACCGATGGGAGGCCGGAAACTCTTCCAACAATAATAGAGGTATGATGAGGTAATTCGTCCTTGGATTTAAACAAAGATAACTTCAAATAGTACCACTATGGCTTTGTTTGTTTAGGATTAAGTTTTTTAGCTAATCGTTTAGAACGCTTAACAACAATCCGCTTTTATACGTGGTAGGAGTGAATAATTTTATTCAAACTGTCGGCGTTTCGAGCACCGGCAAGTAAATTTGTAAGTCTAAGGGGTCGCGCGTTCCACTCCCTGAATGGTTAGACTCAGAAGTCCAAGATGTATCTTGGTTCGCGAAAGTCCCTACTCCGCTTTGTGTGGTGGCGTTGTATTCCCTTGATCTGCATGATCGCACAAAGTTTTACAAGTGAGAGTGCTAATGGCTTAGCGCGATGAGTTCGACAGATCCTCCTTCCTACGGGGTTCCCGCCTCCTTTATACGAAAGGAAGGCGGGTTACATCGAGAATTGGGAGAGGACGAGATGACCTACACTAGAGCTTCGGTCCTTCGCTCTGTGACTCGTCATCGCCGTCTTTGCCCATGCTGGGTCGGTAGCTTAGTTGGTCGGCGGTTAGGTATTTCCGGAACGGCGTACCGCCTCTGCGAACCTTACGAGTGTTGACGTTGTTGCGTCGGCGTGGGTCTTTGCCTCGGGAGAGGCGTGTCTTCGTCAGTATGTGACCGATCGATGGGATCGGGAGCATGACTTGGTCGATCATTAAACCTTCTAGGAAGGAGCCACCGCCTTGTATAGTCACTTCGATTGACCCGTTCTCAGAAGTGCGTGGTACATTGGTGGTAGAAGGCTTTGACACGTGGCCCTTGGCGGGGTTTGCGATCGGTCAGGATCCCGACCACCGCGAGGGTCGGGAGCTCGCTGGTCGGAGCCGGGGTCCCGCCTCGTGGGGTCCTAAGCCCCGCTTGGTCGGAGACACTTCCCTCGATCGGTCGGAAGGGTATCTTGTGTGGCCTTGCAGGTGCTTTGGTCGGTAGTGGGCTGGAAGCGGTCTGTTGGGCTTGAGCTGTGCTTGAGGCTGCCAGCTTGTCGCTTTGGGCCGTTGGGGTACCCTTGTTATAAGTATTCGTCACAAACTTTAGTGGTATTAATTTAAAATCAACCCTTAACAAGAAAAAAAACACCTCCTCAGTAGCTTTTGGTTTTAGTTATATAGAGACTTATGTATTAAAGAAACCATTTAAAAGTCATATATTTTTTATGCTTTGGCCTTTTAGCTTCTAACTTAGAAAAAGCACAAGCAAATAGAACCTTTTAGGCCCTGTTTGGGGGCTTAAAGCCAGCTTCAGTTTCTGAAAAGCCAGTAAGCCCTTCAAACAAACTAGCTTTTAAGCGACTATTGACATAAGTTAAAAGCTATGTATAACTAACAAAAATCAAAAGCTGAAAGCTGAGGTAGACTGGCTTTTGCAGCTTATTGCTAAGAAAAATTAACAATTTATTAAACAGACTCTTATAGAAAGTTATAGCTGATTTTCAGCTCAGAAAGTCAAAAAGTAGTTTTTCAGAAAAGCTACAACTCCACCAAATAGGCTCTTAGTATACCTTGAGATTTTGTGGGTCTTCTCTTCCACATACATTGGCCACTAGGGGTGGGAAAAAACTCAAAACTTGTGAGTTAAACGAGGAATTTTTTTTAAATAATATATTTTATAATTCAAATTGCATAAATATACCACGAAGAAAAAAAATTGCAAAAATGTACTCCCGTCGCCCTATGTCTGGGCGACACATTGCTGGCTCGGCGATGTCGCCAAATGGGAGGACGACACGTCTCATGTCGCCACATGGTAGTGCGACATCAATGAAATCTACCTCTGGTTGGGCGACATGCCTGCGCCCGGTCGGTTGTCGCCCAACCAGAGGGCGACCTGTCCCGTTTATAGCCCACACGGCCTGCTGAAGTAAGAAACCGAAGGAAAAAGAGAAACCGAGGGAAAAAGAGAGGAAAGGGGAGGAAGAAGAAAGAAAAGGGAGGAAGCGCCGCGGCTGCACGCAGGTAATTTTTTACGGTTATTTTCGTGTTTTAATTTATTTAGTGTTTAGGGTTAAGGTTTTATTTAGTTATTTTCGCGGTTTAATTTGTTTAGGGTTTAGGGTTAGATGTAGTGAATAAAATAGGGTTTGATGTAGTTATTTTCGCGGATAAATTAGGGTTTAGGGTTAGATGTAGTTATTTCATGGATAAATTAGGGTTTCATGATAAATTAGGTTTAGTGATAGATGTAGTTATTTCACGATAAATTAGGGTTTAGGGTTAGATGTAGTTATTTCATGGATAAATTAGGTTTAGTGTTAGATGTAGTTATTTCCACGTTATGTTTTGTGTAGGGTTTACTGTTCGGATTAGATGTAGTTATTTCAAAGATTTAATTTGTTTAGGGTTTAGGTTAGGGTTAGATGTTTAATTATTTCATGAGTAATTAGGGTTTAGGGTTAGATGTAGTTATTTTCATGGTATATTTTGTTTAGGGTTTATGGTTAGGATTAGATGTAGTTATTTTTGCGATTTAATTTGTTTGTGGTTTAGGTTACATGTAGTTATTTTTGCAGTTTAATTATGGTTTAGGGTTAGATCTAGTTATAGGGTTGTTTTTACGAATAATAATATGTTGTTATGCTTTTTAGAGAAAGATTTAGATATATATGTTTTTTTACATGTAGAAGTGCACATGTATATATTGTTAGGGTTGTAGATGTTTTTGAGAAATACAAGTACAGAGATGAATATTTTTAGTAATGTACATATTTTTCGCATAGTTTTTTGCATCTGAAATAGGCACACTTGGTTTCCATGTAATGATATTTGTAGGAATGTATATGTTTTTTAGGAACAGAAGTACAGAGATGTATATTATTTTGAATGTAGATAGACATATATTTCTCCGATTGTAGATATACATACGTATAATTTTTTGTAGCAAATAGATATAGTACTTTTTACGAAGAGTAATTAATTCGTGTGTTAATGAATAGGTTCGCAGCTATGTCAGAACGAGTTCCTTTTAGAATCTTTTATGGAGAAGGGGTTGTCATGTATGGTTCGGAGGGTGCGGATCTGAGTAACTTTCAGTATGTGGATAGAAGTTTAAGTAGGGTCGAAGAGCGTACATTTGCTGCTGTGTTGAATTGGTTGTATTATACGTTTCGGATGGAACAAGAGAAGTGACAGCTAAAGTTATCTTGTCTTTGCACTATGCGAGATGATCCTGTTTATTAGGAGTTAGTTGAGCTGAAGGGAACTGCAGCTTGGAGGTCATATGTGAGGGGGGCGGAGCAACGTGGATGGTGTCGGGTGCTTTTAGTGCAAGCGTATGAAAGGGTTGTTGCCCCGCAGCACCCGTTGGACACCGGTGAGTGTAGTGAGCCTCAAAATGAGTTCACTTATGGCGACACTGAAATTGGAGAGTCTAGCCAATTCTTCTTCCCGATTCTTCATCATCTTGGACTTAACCTACTTCACAACTCATGAAAGATGTTAGTCCAACAAACACGGTTGTCTCAATCATCACCGCACTCCATTAACACATAATGCATGCCTCCAAGATTGATTGAGCACAACCCAAATTAATTTGAATGATTAATTGTTGTCTTGAGCACTTTGATGCAACTAATGCTTCATTATACTCAAGAACTTTTCGCTTGTCTTTAATCAACAAGGAAACACCATCAACACATGATGAAATGTTCTTTGATTGATTGAGAGACAATCGAACTCAATTTAAACTCATTTAAATTGACATGAGCATATAACTACACAAGTCATATATACTCAAAAGATTGTTTCAAGGTCTTGATCCTTTATATTGTATGACAAGAGGACATGGATCAATACAATTGAAACATCAAGTTAAATTATAAACTCTCCCTAGATGTGTGTATTCATGTATATATGAATTAAAAACATAATGCACATATTTGGTCTAAAGCAATGGAAGAGTTCATACTTTAACTTGAATTCTAAGTATGCCTTTATATAATAGAATGAATACGAGTGCATACCTTAGGTTTTCCATTTTCCATCCAAGTATGAGACTAATAAGAATAAGACTTAATAAAACGTGTTAGTCTCATAATGATTAGATTTGTCATTAAATAATGATTAAACATTAATATTAAACCAATCACCAAAACTAATAGAGCTTGAACTTACAAAAGGCTAAAAACCATGCACTCTACTTGTTCAAGGGAATTTTGAAAATTATTTCAAATTTCTCTAGAGGCTAAAAGTTTTTTACTTCAATTCTAAATCTGTTTATCCAAATATTTTAATCTTTTTTTAAGTCTCTCAGATTTTTTTTCCAAAATTTGTAAATTTTCTGGCCCAGTCGCCCTACCATTAGGCGATTTATTCATGTCACCCTACCATTGGGCGACTAGTGACGTGTCGCCGTTCTATTGGGCGACTAGTGACGTGTCGCCCTACGATTGGGCGATATTTTTTGTGAATCAACATGTCGCCCTACCATAGGGCGAAAAGGGTACATTTCTGCAATTTTTTTTCTTCGTGGTATATTTCTGCAATTCGAATTATAAAATATATTATTTAAAAAAATTCGTTAAACGAGTACTAAAAAAACTCGGCTCGACTCGATCGAGCAAGATTTAGGGCATGTTTGTTTTTACTGTGGATTCTGGCCCTAAAAGCTGAATAAAAAACAAATAGCTTGATTCTAGAAATCGATTATCATAATTCAACCCACCTATATGCACTAGAATCCACTTCATATGTGGTTATGTGGATTTTAAGGAATACAAATATAAGAATGCAACTGAAATTTTCAAATAATTACCCACCAAATGCCATCCCAGAATATAAAATCCAAAATCAGCTTCTCTAAAGCCATAATTCAGAATCAACTTTTAGATAATCTAAAGCAAAAACAAACAAGCACTCGTTGAGATAACGAGTTTAATGAGCGTTCAAACGAGTTTAACTATCTAATGGACTGTATTTTCCCAAATTGCCCGATCCCATTCCCCGAGTGTCAGCCATTTCGCTAGGTGGAAGAAGAACAGTGAAGACGGCCTCAGTCCATAACGCTTCAACGACTACCAATAAGTACATCGGACGGTTGTGGTATCAAATGACGATCAAGATCAACATCCAACGAACAACGGAAGCCGAGTAGTTTACTGTGGAGCCTGTAGATCATATATTGTTGTTTTCTGTTTTACTCTTCTGTTACTGAAGGTTAATTACTTTTACAGTTTTCGCAACAAACTCTGTACTCGGATATGTTTAAGGTGCTGCGAATGAGAAAAGTAATCAACTTTGGATTCCATATGCCACTGTCTTTAGTTGTTAACCCTAGTTCTTATCTATCCATTCTTCTCGGTTCTTTCATTGGAGATTTGGCGTTCTTGGTTTAGACTCTGAATCAGATTCATTCTTGGTTCTTCTCCGAGTTGAGCCGAACCGAGTTGGCTCGTTATCCACCCTTATAGACAGACAACTGCCTAAAGTTGGGCGGCTCAGATGGTGGTACCACCGAATACAGCCCGAGAATGTTAATTGAGTAGTGAAGCAATAAGGTCGGCAACAATCAAGGGCATAGCCAGCCTGGGGGTGGGGGGTGATTCTGTTAGGGTAGAGCCCCCTCCAGCTGCTAGAATTTAAGTACATCTTTAGCATCGGTGCTAAATTTTTAATATAGCGACAACGAATGTACATACACTCTGATGTGGCTGGAGGAAAAAAAGTTTTGCTGGGTGGATGAACTACTTCATATACTATGTGACTTGGTGGGCCGCTGCTTATTAGAGTCATAATTTGGTAATTGGTGTCTTCGTTAGTTGCTTACACTAACCCAAGATTCACGTAAAGATAATAGATCAAGAGAGAGGGCACTGCTGAACGTCTCTCCTTCACGAGGACAACGCAACGTGAGACAAATAACAAATAGACAATGTGACCTCTCTTTTGATTTTTTTTTTCAATTGTAACTTTGTAAATATGTTGAATAGAGATAATAACTGATTTGTTTGATTGATTGGTGTTAACTTGACCATAAATTTACAAAAGTTTGACAAGCGAACGCTGTACAAATATTTCTCAAATAATAAAATATTATTAGTAACACTCGAACTGACAAGAATACAACATAAGTTGTTTAATATATTTATCTTAATTTGGTTGGTCTGATTCTTTAAGCCCGCTCTATGTTTTTTTTATGGTTCGCCACTAACAAGAATCATCACTGGGAGATAGCAAAACCGATTAGTGAGCATAAAGAAGGCAATGTTGCATGTACAGTAGGTAGGATGAGTCGAAATGAATTCAAGTAGTGAGAAGGTGACGAAAAAAGGGTCTTGTTGGCGTCAAATGGAAAGGAAGAAATGACATCAATCTAAACAATGTAGAGGGTAAAGGTTGATGCATGGAGGGATCAGAAGGAATAAGAAAGTGCTTTATGGTAGAGGCGTATTATATTCAAATGAACCAACCCCATCAACCTTAAATGATGTATTCTTAGTTTGTATATTCCACGGAGACGTATCATGCAATTCTACTCGTGATCTACATTCACCTCCTGTTAATCTCTACGTTGAAATCAAAATTAGTGAACAATTTGTACACATCATTTTTTACATAATACTCTTTTTAAGAACCCTGCGTAAAATACTAAATTAGTCTTGCGTCCAAACAAAGGCCTAGACCGTATACATACGAGCTTCATCCGCTCTTCTATTTCGGGCCAGCCCAACCTCAAGCCCGTCGGCCAAGCCCACGCGCGGCACCATCCAGAAGCACCACCATAAACCCTTGCCCCTTAAAACCCCTTTCCTCCCGTCGCCGCCACGCCGCCGCCGCTCCTTCCCTCCCCGCGAAAACCCTAATCCTAAACCCCCACCTGACGCCATGTCCTCCCCGACGCCGGCCGTCGCGTCGCCGCCCTCCGAGCAAACCAAGTCCAAGAAGAAGAAGAACAAATCCAAGGACGCCGCCTCTGTTGATTCCGCCGCTGCCGAGCCCCCATCGCTCGCCGAGGCCGAGGCGAAGACCGATGGCTACGTCATCAAGCCCCAGTCCATGGTACCGTCCCTCGACACCTCCACCTGGCCGCTCCTCCTTAAGAACTACGACCGCCTCAACGTCCGCACCGGCCACTACACCCCACTCCCCTCCGGCCATTCGCCGCTCAAGCGCCCCCTCGCCGAGCACCTCCGCTACGGCGTCATCAACCTCGACAAGCCGTCGAACCCGTCCTCCCACGAGGTGGTCGCCTGGATCAAGCGCCTCCTCCGTGCCGAGAAGACCGGCCACAGCGGCACGCTCGACCCCAAGGTTACGGGCAACCTCATCGTCTGCGTCGACCGCGCCACGCGCCTCGTCAAGTCGCAGCAGGGCGCGGGTAAGGAGTACGTCTGCATCGCCCGCTTCCACGCTGCCGTGCCAGACACGGCGCGCGTGGCCCGCGCGCTCGAGGGGCTTACCGGCGCCGTGTTCCAGCGCCCACCGCTCATCTCCGCGGTCAAGCGCCAGCTCAGGGTGCGGACTATCTACGAGAGCAAGCTCCTGGAGCACGATCCGGAGCGCCACCTTGTCGTGTTCTGGATCTCTTGCGAGGCAGGAACCTATGTCCGGACGCTCTGTGTGCACCTTGGGCTGCTCCTTGGTGTCGGTGCGCATATGCAAGAGCTGCGCCGTGTCCGGTCAGGTATTCTCGGCGAGCAGGACAACATGGTGACCATGCATGATGTGATGGACGCGATGTGGTCGCTTGACAACTACAAGGATGAGTCATATTTGAGGCGTGTTGTGATGCCTCTTGAGGTACTTCTTACTAGCTACAAGAGGCTTGTCGTGAAGGACTCTGCTGTTAATGCTATCTGCTATGGTGCTAAGCTTATGATCCCTGGGTTGCTCCGGTTTGAGAATGACATTGAGGTTGGGGAGGAGGTGGTTCTCATGACTACAAAGGGGGAGGCGATTGCCATTGGTATCGCCGAGATGACTACTGCTGTTATGGCCACTTGTGACCATGGTGCAGTGGCAAAGATTAAGAGGGTGGTGATGGACAGAGACACGTATCCAAGGAAGTGGGGACTTGGGCCGGTGGCACTCAAGAAGAAAAAGATGATTGCTGAGGGCCTCCTTGGTAAGCATGGGAAACCAAATGAGAAGACCCCAGCTGAGTGGCTTCGGAATGTGGTGCTTCCCACTGGTGGTGATGCGATGATTGCTAGCATTGCAGCTGCTCCTGAGCCAGATAAGGTGAAGGTGGAACAGGATGCGGTTGTGAGTGAGGGGTTCAAGGAGAAGAAAAAGAAGAAGAACAAGGATGAGGATGATGATGTTGCCAATGAAGGGCGCAAGAGGAAGATTGCGGAGGATGATGAGGTATCTGCTTCTGTGCCTACAAAGAAAATCAAGGTTGAGGAGGTCGCTGATGCAGTGGAAGGGGAGAAGAGTGAGAAGAAGAAGAAGAAGAAAAAGAAAGATAAGGGTGAACCAGGATCAGCTGACGCGGAGGAAGTGAAGGAGAAGAAGGGCGATCTGTCTGATGCGGAGAAGGGTGGCAGCGAGAAAAAGAAGAAGAAGAAGAAGAAGAGCAAGGAAGGAAGTGATGTTGTCGATCCAGAGAGCACTCCAAACGGAGATGGTGTGGAAGCTGAGAAAAGTGAAAAGAAAAGGGAGAAGAAAAAGAAGAATCGAGAAACAGAGGAGACACATTAGGGTGAACTATAGTTTTCATTTAAAGTGTGTTTGGTTGCCTGCACCATCCTAATCTGTCCCGTATGAGTCATCCAAGCTAGCCTTGGCCTGCATGAGTGGATGCAAGTTGAGTTGTTTGATTGCTTGTTTATGCATCTCACGAGCCTTCATTGGAAAGAAGCTCAATTTCTGTGTTTCTTCCATCCTGCATGAGTGGGTACAATTGCATCCACCTAGCCTGAATGAACAGGAAACCAAAGACGTGTCCAACAGACACAGTTGCATCTGGTCATGCGATTCAAGCACCATGCAGGCAACCAAACACACCCTTAGTGGTTGTCGTCTTCGTTTGCAGATATGGGGGGTTCGAAAATAACTGCCTTTGCTTGTTCTGCACCCCTTGCAACCGTTAATGGTTTTAAATGCCTAATGTACTATCTTTAGATTACTACCATTCTACTGCTGTGAACTAGTACGCTAAGTATAGCGAGATTTTCATAAATTTCTTGGACAATGAGAGGCCTGTATTGCTGTTTCTGTTATCAGTTAATGGAATGAGTTTTGCTCATAGCATCTTATAGTAGTCCACTGGACTGAAATTTCTTAGTTTGACCAGTTTGCTGTTTGCTGATATTCTGGAGCTTAAGTAGAAGTTTTTCGTTATGACATTTCCACCATACTATGAGTCAGCTTCTGGGTATGCCGATGATTGTCTGATGTGAGAACTTGATCTACTTCCTACATTGCTATACATGCCTGAAATCTGATCCTGACAGATGCATTATTTTTTGTTGGTCCAAAATGCCGGGAATGATCGCTGCAATGTGTTTGTGCTGTAAGTCATTTCTTCATTGCTTGTGTACTGAAATTCTTAGATGACCTTACTACCATTTTATACTATTTCCTGAGTGTCATTTTGTATTAAATTTGTCAATTCCATTGAAAATTTTGCAACTCAGCTGAATTTCACCTGTTTCGGTGGTGCAAAAGATTTTGATGCTCTGTGTTCCTCACGGTAAGGTCCGTTTGTTGCATATTCAAAGCTTGACATCTACCGAGTGATATAGTTGGAGTTGGTATATGTATATGGTTGGATCGTGCATGGTTCCATCATCATATTGTAGTAGCTGATATTCTACCGAGTGATATTCTTTGTACACTTTTCCTTGCCAATGAGCTGCTTTGCTGTAACACTAGCTGAGTAGCTGTCATCTTTATTCCAACTAGCCAGGGCCATTCGGTCGCACTGACGTTGTGTCGCGCGAAATGATATTTTCAAAAAAAATTGTTTAATTTCAGTTTTCTTGTTTTTATATTAAAAAATAGGCTGCTAGAAGCCGTCGACGAATCTATGTTTTTTTGGGAGAAAAAAAGCGGAGGGATCTAAACGTATTTTCGTTTTTTTTGCGTAATTTCGGTTTTCTTGTTTTTTTAAAAAAAATGGATCGCTAGGACCCGTCGGTGAATCTGTGAACTGCTATAAACTGTCGACGAATTTGTGGTTTTTGTTTTTGAGAGAAAATAAACGTATTTTTCATTTTTTTTGCGTAATTCTGGTTTTCTTGTTTTTTTTTAAAAAAGTGTCGCTAGGATCCGCCGGTGAATCTGTGGACTACTATAAACCGTCGGCGAATCTGTGATTTTTTTGAAAGAAATCTGCAGAGGGACCTAAACGTATTTTTGTTTTTCCTCGGGTTCAATATACTAAAAACCGATTTCTTAGGATAATTTTGTGTTTTTTCAGATCCATTTTGCTAAAAACGGACCTTCAGGAGGATCTGAATGTAAATCGCGAAGGGACCTAAATATAATTTCGGTTTTTTCGGGTCCATTCTGTTAAAAACTGACAGAAGGACCTAAACGTAATTTTGAATTTTCTAGAGGGCCTTTTTGCGTGAAAGGTGACATGGCAGGCGTGGTTGCGCGACATTTCTCTCCGGTATAATAATTACGGGTTTCTTGTTTTTTTAAAAAAAAAATAGGTCGTTAGGATTCGTCGGCGAATCTGTAGTTTTTGAAAGAAATCCGCGGAGGGACCTAAACGTAATTTCGTTTTTCCTCGTGTCTAATATGCTAAAAACCGATTTCTTGGGACCCAAACCTAATTTTGTGTTTTTTCGGGTCTATTCTGCTAAAAACCGTTGGAAGGATCTAAACGTAAATCGCGGAGGGAGCTAAACGTATGTTTTATTTTTTCGGGTTCGTTCTGTTAAAAACCGACGGAAGGATCTAAACGTAATTTTGAATTTTTCAGAGAACCTTTTCACGAGAAAGGTAATGTGGCCGGCATGGTTGCGCGGCATTCCTCTCCGGTATAATAGTAAGTATATACATGAGATTATGAACTCCTCGAGTGTGTATTTATCTGCATATATGAAAGTGATCGACGAATACAGATGTGTGATACCGGTTAGGCGGTAACATTAACAATTCGCGGTGATGTCAATTGGTGTTCCAGTTGGTTGATGGGTAAAAACGCGAGTCCCAACCTGGTAACAAAATCCTGTTTTATGACTGTTAACAATGCAATACAGGAATGACAGGCTGATGATTATTCTTCCTAGTTACTTGGTTTCTTTTAATTTTGTTTTTCTTGACCCTACCTACTGGTGTATGGTTGGTGTGAGGTGTTCTTCTACCCAACGCTGGTGACTCCTCCATGTTGTTTTCTCTCCTCCAGCTCGGATTTGCTTCTTTTTTTTTTGAGAGAGATGAAGCATATGGATTTGCTTGACATGTGCTTTGTCGTGGCAAATAACTGCAGCTGTGTTGAACCTTTGCACGGCCCGTCCGGCTACGGGAGCTGTCGTGCTGGCTGCCGCTGCGATTGCGATCGTAGCAGCAAAACTGGAGGTTGGCTCCCATTCCCTCTCAATTCAGGCCTGTTTGGGCCATGGTGAGGCCGCGAGCCAAACCGGCAGGGCATGGTCTCCAATCCGGCGAGCGCCACCGGTTTGTTTTTAGAAAACACCCTCCGTTTGTCGGCGGACGGCGGCGCATGTTTTAAACGCCAGTTTGTACCGATTACGAGGAGGAGCACAACCTGCAGAATAATTGGCGCGATCGGGACAGCAAGGCAAACACAAGGGTGAACTGGTGGTCCACGAGGACATATCCTCTATTATTTGCATCTTGTTTCGAAGAGAAAATTTGCATCGAAGTAGCCGAAGGGTAGAGAGAGTGTGCAAAATGATATCGAGACGCCAGACAATGGCAGGTTGTTGAGTTGTTACGCGTCACAAGCCATGATAATTGATAGCCATTAGGGCAATGTTTGATGATGATGACGAAGGCGACGACGATTTCGCTTCTCTAGCCCAACAATGCCATTTCCATGCCCCGACTTGTCGAATCCAGATTGGCAATTGCCAACAGCCTGACGCTCTTTGCTACTGGCTGTTGCCCATTCGTTGGTTAGATGGATGGTCGCTTTCGGAACCGAAATCATACAACAAAAGATCAACGTTTCTACTCGGGACAATCCCTGCTGTTGTAATATTCCGCAGTTATCTGCTGTAAGAGGTACCTCTGCGTTTTTGTTTTAAGTATCTTTTTGTTTGTTTTAAAATTTATGTAACTATTATTAGAAGGGAAAGCACCGAGGAACTGCTGGCTGTTTGAGCATTTGAGCTCTCACTCGATCGGTTCAGATACGGTGAGTGCATCTGTTAATTCCCCAAGCTGTATCATGTCGGTATCTTGTTATGTCGTATACGAGTAGGGCCGTACGAAGAGATTATCTCTACCGAGTACCACTCCGATTTTTCTAGTACACAAGCATTCAATTTCTCCGGTGCTTCTTTCTTTTGCTGACGTTATTTTTCACTGTACGTACGTAGCACATGATATTGTACACTAGGCGCCGTGGTAAGCTGGCTTTTTGTGAGGCACTTGTTAGTTGTCAGCATTGCCTCTTCAAATGAAAAAAAATCCAAAGAAAAATAATAAATATAAGTAGGACTTCTATTCATTATTTTTTCACTATAAGTTGCACAAATCTTGAAACAAAAAAAAAGAAAATTAATCACTATTTATCTTTTATTTATGTTTTAATACTTGTGTAATTTTAAAATTGTGACGCATAGAAGCACTTCCCAACTTTTAAATAGTAATGAATTTGGTAGAACAAAAGAGATCGACCGGGACTGCCCTCCAACTGGAAACGTGACAAACCATTTCCCGTTCCGTGATTCGTTTGAAATTTGCAGCCCTCCCCATGGGAAAACTTACCAAACAATCTTTAATTGCCAATAAAAAAGTCATTTTGCTGAAAAATGATTATGAACAAACAAGCCAAATAAGATTTCTCCGAAAACAAAAATCAAATTAATCGATCAATCAAAGTACAGGGATGGAAATTTGCAGAGGAACTGGATGACACAGTGGAGAAGGTACCCTCCGTATCCCAGAGAGAGGGACGAGTACAGGAACAGAGAGAAGCAGTCGTACCAGAAGAGTAAGCTAAGCACAAACACCAAACGGATGCACAACACACACAACACAGAGAGCACCATCCGGCCAAAGAACCAGGAATCACATCGCAACACAACCGCTCGCTTACACCGGGCACAAACGAATCACTGGCACGAGATCACCATCACCTGCCACAAACAGAACAAGCAAAGATCAGTTAGTTCCTCCTCAACCTCAAGCAGCTTGACCAAATTGTTAAACCACTCTTTCTAGAAACAAAAATAGACTAAAAACAGCAATACGTTTTCTCCTCAACAAAGATGTAATATTCATTTGCTTGGAAGATGTTTCTTTGTTCTTTGTAAAATTCATTTGCTTGGAAGATGAATCTTTTTTATTATTATAGGATTATCCTAACTTCTACAGGATCCTGCTAAGCAGAATATGAAACGAGAAGTTGAGATGCTGATCCCAGCTGCTTCAGAATCAGTAAGATTTCCTTTATGTAGAAGTAGAACATGTATAGAAGCATCACCCACTCTTTTCTTCCTCGTTTCCTCACACAACTCTTCTGATGAGCGTATACCAAGTTTCTTAAGGGAAGGTGCATGCATGCATACCTTGAAGGGGTACTCCTCTTCCTACTTGGTGATGACCCAGACGGCGTAGATGATGCCGGGGAGATAACCGAAGAAGGTGAGCAGCAAGCAGATCCAGAACTCAATCTGCAAGTTCACCAACACAAACAATTAAGAAAACCCCACAACTTTGTATCCTCTCACAAACTAATGCATGCACCTACTACAAAGAAAAGCAGTGCGGACTTACCCCGCAGCCGAACTTGAAGAAGACGCCGAGGGGCGGCAAGATGATGGCGAGGATGATGTCGATGCAGGTCGCCGTGCTGTCCGACATTTTCTATCCCTCAAAGCTTGTCAACTACCACCAGCTGCTGACCACAGAGAGAGAGAGAGAGAGAGAGGGAGAAATTAAAGGCCAATTAGCAACAAAGGCAGATACTAGGCTCCAAAGGAGACGGAGCGGAGTGCCGGTAGGTAGTGATGGTCTGATGGATGGAGGGTGAGCGTAATATGTCAGACGGATGTAAGCTCGCTCACCTGCGAGGTCTCTTATAAAGACAATTAAGCAGGCAGGCTGCAGGAGATCGATGGTCACGTGCCCGGCTCGTGCGGCTGGGGATTCGGCCCACGCCACGAGGGGATCATCGAATCCGAAGGTTCCCCGGCCGGCCGCGCGCGCTTCGCTGTTTGGCTCCGACGGCCAGCGCGGATCGGCCGTCCTTGTACACCGGCCTTGGTTTGTGCAGTTTTTGTTTGGCTTGCGTGCCAACGTTTCTGCATGGGGTTTCCCTCCGATTTATCCCCGGTTGGGGTTTTGTTGCCTAACGTTGAAGGTTAGGATCGAGTAATTCAGCTCAGGTTTACCGTTCTGTCTCTGATGCAATGCTAACTCATGCAGTTGCCTGTCTCAAATGGTTAGGTTTAACCATTCCGAACTGGTGCTGCTATCCTAGTTCTGTTCAGAAATGTTCTGCTACTAGTTAACTACTTCTGCTCAGATTTAGGCGCTGTTTGAGACGAGTTCAGCTAAGGTTTCTCGCTGTTCTAAATGGTTGGCTTCTTCGCAGCTAAAAGCTAAAAACCAGCTAGCTGTCCATTTGTACTAAGAGAAGCTGAAAGCTGGTCTAGGGTAGTATCCCACAACTTCAGTGGGTTGAGGTTCTAACTTTGCCACTATAGTCGAATAAAATCACCCCTCTCCTACCAAGTATCTCTACTACTTCTAATTAGGAGTTGGTGACAGTGGTCCGTTCTCCCTTAGAGTATCTGATTTGTTGGATCTGACATAAACGACTGAGATAGAAGAGGATTTAATCATATATCTTAGATGGAAGGATTTTATCATATCTTTTTTGAATAGAAATATTATTTTAGCATATCTCTATTCACATATTCTTACTATGGAAGGAAGTTATTCATATATCTTATAAATGGAAGGATTTTCTCATCATGTCCTGCATGGATAGAAGGATATACTTACCATATCCCATAATACGGAATTCTATCTCATCATATCTGGAAATGCATAGATTAAAAGGAAAGAATCACGCAACCAAATCATGTGCCAATCACGAAGATATCGGGGAGACCTGGCTTCCATCCGCCTGCGTACGCTGCCTTCTGCTTTCATCTACTCCCTATTAGAGGGCACCCACTCTCATCTCCAGGAGGACAGGCCGGTCGTTAGTGGAGGCACGCGTAGGAAGAGAAGAGAAAGGCTGCGTGCAAGAAGCAAGAAGATTTCCTGTAAGAGGAAGGCAATAACTTTCTCGTCCTTCAATGGTAAATATTGATATCTCTCTACTAATTCTAATTAAGAGTTGGTGGCGATCGTCCGTTTTCCTTCAGAGTACTTGATTTAATCATATCTTAGATAGAACGATTTTATCATATCTTTTTTGAATAGAAACATTATTTTAGCATATCTCTATTCACATGTTCTTACTATGGAAGTATGTTATTCATATATCTTATATATGAAAGGATTTTCTCATCATGTCCTGCATGGATAAAAGGATATACTCACCATATCCCATAACATCTCTACTACTTCTAATTAGGAGTTGGTGGTAGTGGTCCGTTTTCCTTTAGAGTATCTGATTTGTTGGATCTAACATGAACGGCTGAGATAGAAGATGATTTAATCATATCATAGATGGAAGGATTTTATCATATCTTTTTTGAATATAAATATTATTTTAGCATATCTCTATTCACATATTCTTACTATGGAAGGATGTTATTCATATATCTTATAAATGGAAGGATTTTCTCATCATGTCCTGCATGGATAGAAGGATATACTCACCATATCCCATAATATGTGAATTCTGTCTCATCATATCTGGAAATGCATAGATTAAAAGGAAAGAATTACGCAACCAAATCACGTGCCAATCACGAAGATGTCGGGGAGACCTGGCTTCCATCCGCCTGCATGCGTTGCCTTTTGCTTTCATCTGCTCCCTATTAGAGGGCACCCACTCTCATTCCCAAGAGGAGAGGCCGGTCGGTAGTGGAGACACACGCAGGAAGAGAAGAGAAGAGAAGAGAAAGGCTGCGTGCAAGAAGTAAGAAAATTTTCTGCAAGAGGAAGGCAATAATTTTCTTGTCCTTCAATGGTAAGAATTGATATATCTCTACTAATTCTAATTAAGAGTTGGTGGTGATCGTCCGTTCTCCTTCAGAGTACTTGATTCGTTGGATCTAACATGAACGGTTGAGATGGAAGAGGATTTAACCCGATAGTCAAATCTCTTCGGAGGAACAAACTTTTCCTACTATTGAAACATAACTAAAGTTAGTGTTCTTTGCAAATAAATTTTTTATCGCAAATTGAGTTTTCGTTGCAACGCACGGGCACATGACTAGTAAAATCCTAAATCCCACCCCTCTCACCTCTATTCCCGACCCACATCCCTCACACCTAAAAGTCAAGCTGTCAAACACCAAATCTCTTTAATCATGTCGTTCAGCCGTGCAGCTCATCAACCATATAGCCTAGCTAAAAGCTAGGTTTCAAAAAAAACTATAACCATACCCTTAGAGCTACGTGGAAGAAAATCCACCAAATCCTGGAAGCTGTTCACGGTTGCATAGCCGTTGCCTTGGGGAAAGTCCAAGACTCCAAGTTCGTTGCAATGATCCCCAGGATAAGGCAGTTGCCAGTCTGGAGCTCTTTCAAACATTGAACTGGAATGAGCTCTCATGGAGAAAGAACAATAGTATTGTTGAGACATAACCAAACTTCTGGTTGTTGAGATAACACCGAACTGTTGTTTTTGATGGATAAATTCCGAAACTACCATTGAGAGGTTTTGAGTATAAATATAAGTATCCTATTGTACAAGAAAATTAATCTACAATCAATAAAGAGAAATGAGTTAAAATCCTCTGTATCTTATGTTCATCTATTATGTGATTGTCCTTCGAGTATTCTCAATATTCTTGATTGGCATTAGAATTAATCTACGACGATCAATTTATTATTCAACAAGCATATCATCATTCTCAGTTCACCTTTGAAGAGAATGAGTTTATTTTCTTTAAGCCTCTGAAGAGAATGAGTTGGCACGATAATAACATCTACTGATCACACAGTTCTTATTGTGCTGCAGATTGCAGACACCTGGGCTGGTTGTACTAATCCTACCTGCAATATTTTTTTTAGGGAACAATCTTTTTGATTGATAAGACCTAAGTTTTGTGTTTAGTGCGATCATGTAGGGACGCCGTTGGGTCCATGGGCTCTGGAATGGTCTGTGTCGATCAATCACGCATGAGCCTGATTAAAGAGGGCTGGCTACCTAAATGACTCCTCCTAACTATCCCTTTTAATACCTTTCTTCTAGCAAATCATGACATGTAAGTAAAGCTTGCATTATTACGAAGCTATAAGAGCAAGTATAATAATAAAGTCTACTATTTACTCCATCTTTTATTATCCATGTCAACTAGAGTAAACAATAAAATCAGTTTATATAATAATAATCTCTAGAGTTTGCCTCTAGATGTTGTGCAATAACTATCTCTTCTCTCTTATACATAACTAATTTATCTTGTTTTCTATGCTATACTGGCTCTTGCATAAAAGCCAACTCTCTTTTTTCTCTCTTTTTTCACTCTTCTGTATAGGACAAAACTGATGTGTACATGTAAACCGAGATGGTTTTATTGAACATACTCTAATCGGACAGAATCGAAACAACCGAGCTTTTATTCGATCCATTTGCTGAGAGGCTTTACCATGTTCTTGTGGATCTAGAGGACACATGGACGACTAAAATAAAAAAATAAAGTAAAATGCACACCTGGATGATCGTTTTCCTTTCATTTGTTAATGCTTTTACATACCTCAAAATATAAGATGTCAGGATTAAAGGATGTTGCTTTCATCAGTATCGTTCTATATTTTTTTGGTATGGTTGACCTTTAGATCCGATGTTTACAGGTAGATCATAGCTAGTTAGTTAGCTTGGACATTACATTAGCCTAGAGGTTACGACGACCAGCACAACCCAGCCCAGTTGTCCAAGAATATACCCACACACGGTAAGAGAAGAGATTTACAAAACGGGAAATAAGCTCACTAGCACATAGACATGTAGTACTTATCTGTCTCGTTAGTTGTTAGGCAGCGTAGGATCAAGTCAGCACGATATGGAATGGAGCTAGTAGCATAATGCATACCTTGCTTGATAAAAACTCCCTCTCGTCACAAATAATTGACATTTTAGATATAGGTACAGTTAAACTTTCAAAACTTTAACTGTCAATATCTTTTTAAATATTTAAATTGGATATATGAAAATCATATTTGTAGATTTGTCTTGAAAAGTTCTTTCATATTATTATAATTTTATTGAGTTTTATAAATATATTATAATAGAAATTAGTAGTCAAAGTTGTGTTCGGAGACATGTTAATATTCAAAACGACAACTATCTGTGATCGGAGGGATTAAATACCAGAGTGATCTCGGGACATGTCGATACTCTGCACCATGCCATTGCCATGGATTCTACGGTCGCAAAGCCTACCAAACAAACCAATGAATCATGAGATCAAGCAAACATCCAAACTTGTCTCTTGCAGCAACTGCTCTTCCTGATGGATGGTAAGAAAGCAATTCATGAACATGAATTCGAAACAGCGTCGGTGGCTGCAGCATGAAGAGGGGGCGTGTGTCGGTAGCACGTTCTCAGCAGCGTCCTATCTGCCGACGTGGAGAGGAGTGCCATTTAAGCTCCAATCTCCAAAGCCTTGCACAATAGTATAAGCATTTGCCAATTTTCTGTTTCAGGCACCTAGTAACAGCTGGAGTCTAAAGCTTAAACAGTACTAATCAGTCTATAAACTAGGGTTTTTTTTGTGAAAGCTTTGAATAGTAAAATGTATAAAGCAAGACTCCACATGTGCTGGCTTTCTTTGCTTGCTCCGGTATCTGCAGCTGGCCAACGGCCACCACTGTAACGGCTACTTGAAGCAGTGAGCGGTTAACTGGCTATAGCGTAGCAACAATTTTTTTGGCGAGGAAATCTTAGCAACATGTGATATAAGCGGATCTAATTATTGTCCGTGGGTCTATCGGAATTAATATGGATCATCAGATCATGTATTTAGAAACTGATAGCCAAAGAATTTCAGATGTGCGGCCCAGGATAGTTACCGTTGCAGGATGGCAGGTGGTCCAAATGACACAGGCCAATGGAACTTTCACAGAGTTGGTGAGTAGATGTGACCTGGATCGGTTAAGGATGCCCATTCGGTTTTCTTTGTTTTCTTGAATCTTGCAAGCCAATCTGTACATCTACACCAGAAGGAAGTAAATAAACCAAGGGTAAGAAACCAACAATCGTGGAAGGGCATTGTGAAATCAGTCATAGTGCTTCAGTCTCCCTAGTCCTTACAGATCTCTAGTTGATTCATCCGAGATTTTCATGAAGAGATGAGAGTCGCAGAAGCTCTTCTTAAACAGTTGCACACATATTAAAGCATGAATAAAGGGTAGATGGTGATT
This sequence comes from Otatea glauca, assembly GCA_036346275.1. Classification (NCBI taxonomy): domain Eukaryota; kingdom Viridiplantae; phylum Streptophyta; class Magnoliopsida; order Poales; family Poaceae; genus Otatea; species Otatea glauca. The sequence continues at coordinate 46,063,778 of CM070724.1, read as the reverse complement.
ACTTACTCATTCGCTTGCTTCAAGATTTGTGCAACTTGTATTAGGAGGGAAAGCATTGAAGCACTGCTCCTACTTTTAATGCTCTTTCTGCTTTGGGCATCCTTTGATGGAGAGTTGGAGACATTGTCGTTATCTATGCTAGAAACAGGTGAACTGATTCATGCATGAGCCAGAGCTCTGTAGTATGTTGAACAGGTGCCATGGCAGAGAAAGACTGCATATATATGCTTTCGTGCGGTCTAGTTGCAGCTGTCTGGGGTGAATACACTCGAGTCATGGCAACTGACATTTTCCATGATCACAGCAAAATTTGAAAAACAGGTAACTGGAAGGAATTCCCAATTTTGCCCTACAAAATCCAACATGAACAAAGCTATTGCTGTTTCTTCAGAACTACATAAGAAACAACGTTACTTTGGGGGTTGCACAAAAGAACTTCAGACAAGCAGATGGTGTCTACCTGCAATATAGGTACAAAACTAAGAGGTGTGACAGTGCTGGCAACCTGGAAATTACCTTTGTGCAGGGAGTATCCGTTTTCCTTGATGAATGATTAATCATGGCATCTGGTGTACATTTTTTATAACAGCTGTATTTGTTGACAAACCAGAGTAAATTCCTGATCATTACCAAGGAAAATCTGCATTAGAACGTATTAAGGTGCCCATTGAGCAATGAAAGGTATAAAGTGATCCAGAAGAGAGTTGTGATGACTGATATCAAAAGAAGTTCGGTGTTGTTAATTTTTTTCCGAGATATTCAGAGTTAAGAGTAATATGAAAGCTGATGACAGTCAAACACAATGAAATGTGAACTGTATACTCTTCATGTCTTGTGGCACTAAAAAAATAAGTGCAGTTTTTTTTCACCAATCATAATTAGCTAATAACTAGCAAAAAGAGCCGCAAGGCTGCAGGTTGCAGGCATGGTAAGAAAAGGAGAAAAATTGAAAAACCTTTCAGAGCCGAAACTCCAAACAGTAAGTACAATACACAAAATAGCACTAGGTGCACTTTTCACTCACCTATACCCACAAATACGGTGGTTGTTCCCTCTGGATAAAATCCTCTAAGAATGTGTTCACAACAGTTGCCTTTTCTCTGACGTGCTCTCCCAGGCTTGTCGCTAGTTCTCAAGCACTATGGATGCTACTCATTGGGCTTTCACATCAGCGATTTACCACTTAAACTTGCATAATGTATCCAGCATATGGTATAAAGTAACCATAAGGTGTTTCCTCAAATACAGGATAACATTTTCTGTCGTTTGATCCAGCTAACAATGAATAGTTCTTTTGTTCTTTTGCAAAATACAGACGACTTTATGTAAGTAAAGCATGCACGGCTCGTGCCCTGGCTTAAACCGACCTATTTCCAGTTTTCTTCCTGAAATTCCTCTCTTCTATCATAGTTCTTATACTTGCCACATCAGACCACTTCCCGGCATTGGCATAGGTATTAGACAACAAAATATGATAGCCAGGATCATTGGGGTTTTGTTCAAATATTCTTTTCGCAACTAGCTCAGCAATGTCCATTCTATCATGCACTCTACATGCTGCCAAGAGACATCCAAGAACATCAACTTTTGGCTCTTCTTGCAAATTTGAAATGAAACTCCAAGCATCATCAAGCTTCCCAGATGTGCTGTAAAGATCGACAACACATGAGTAGTGCTCCTTCTCCGGGGAAATATTGTAGTCATGCAACATGGAGTCATAGAAGCGCAAGCCCTTGTCAAGAAGGCCTGCATGGCTACAACCAGATAACACAGCCACAAAAGTCACTTTATCTGGGGCAATTCCATCTACCTTCATTAGATAAAAAAACATAAGTGCTTGATCTTCACGACCATGCTTTCCAAGAGAAGAAATCCATGTGTTTATAGGTTGCTGTATCTCGTTCTGCCATCAGTTGAAAAATCTCTTTGGCCTTTTCTAGGCAACCACACTTGCAGTACATATCTATAAGTGCATTACTAACTGAGAAGACAGAACTAATACAATGCCTAATTACATAAGCGTGAAGTTCCATACCCTGAATGAACCTGGAATGTTCATTGCATAAATGGAAGAACCAAAACAACTGTCACATGATCAGGTCTAAATCCCGCTTTCTGCAGTACCCTCAACGCACAGAATGCAGAATCTTTATCCCCATTCACGGCATATCCAGCAACCATTGCATTCCATATGACTAAATCTCTCTTTGGCATGAGCCCAAATACAGTTTCTGGTCTATAAATGCGCTCCCTAGAAACTCACTCAGTCACTCTGCCCAAGTCCATTTCTTAAGGAGAAGCAATGAATTTCTTGTCCATGCCTGAATAACCTCATCTCAGAAAGGCTAGGAAGAATGCTTGCCAGGGTAGTAGAAGTTGGTTTTAGCCCTGAAGCAACCATTTCAATAAACAAATTGACACTCACATGATACATTCCATTTTGTGAATACCCTGCAATTAAGGTACTCCAAGAGATAACATCCTTGGAATCAATAGAACAAAACAGGGAAGCAGCCATCTCCAGACAACCACATTTGCAGTACATATCAACCAAAGCATTAGAAACACAGATATCATCACCAACTCCACATCTTACTGCACATCCGTTCAATCCCATTCCAGTGCGCAACTCTTTCACCCTACCACATGCTGAAATAACAGTGGCAACAATGACCGAATCAACCCGTAACCCTTCTGACCTCATGCAATTGAACAGATTCATCACCTCAATCCAGTCCCCTGCATGCACAGCCCCTCCAATCATCGCAGTCCACGCAGCCAAATCCCTCACACGCATGCTCTCAAACACACTCCTTGCTTCAGCCAAGCACCCACACTTGGCAAACATATCCACGAGCGCGCACTGCACAAACACATTGGGCCTCGCGTTACCCCGGGCAATGTCCGCCTCCACATTGTCTCGAACCTTTCTCCCCTGCTCAACCGCTCCTAGCGCAGCGCATGCCTTGATGACAGGTGGGTACGTGAAACCATCCGCCGCAACCGAGCCGTCGGCGACCATTGCCCAGTACATCTCCAGCCCGTTCGAGAACCGGCCGGAGTCGACGAGGCCCTTGATCACAGCGTTCCACGCGAAGGAGTTCCTCTTGGGAATTTCGTCGAACGCGCCCAGAGCATGCCCGATCCAACCCAGCCTAGCGTACACGCGCACCAGCTGCGCGGCGAGGACGGTGCCGTGGCGATGGCCGCGGACCAGCAGCGCCGCGTGCAGCCGCCGGGCGTCGGCGAGGGTGGGGCTCGATTGCGGCAGGAGGAGGAGCGAGGCGTAGGGGACGGGAGAGGCGGCTACGTGAGAGACGCGGCGGGAGACGGTGGTGGAAGTGGGAGTCGTCGCTGGCGAGGCAAAAGGAGGGAAGCGTGGCCTCGATTTGAGCCTGTGCCCGGCAGTGGAGAAGAGCATCGGAACATGTTCTATGTGCCTTGTTTATAATTGCCACGGAATCTTTAAGAAATAGATTAGAAATAAAGCTCATAAGAGTTAGATTAAAAATTCTCACAAAAAAGTAAAATATCTAACCTTTAATCTGATGGGTTTTATTTACAACTGCCATTGGATCTTTGAGAAATAGACTAGAAATTCTCACAAAAAAGCAAAATATCTAACCTTTAATCTGATGGATCCTAATTAAAAATGCATCATATTGACCATTAAATGCTATTGAGTAGATATATATATTACTTTGTAGTATAAAATCAAAATAAAAGACAAAACTTACATGGTAGGGGCGGATCGATACATCTAGATCTCATACGTGATTAAACCTAATTATAATTTTGATTAGTAAATCATAACCAACAAATCAGCACATGAACTCTGACATTACATTGGACGCACCTTGACCTTATACAAACAATACACACCGATGTGACTCAATGCATGCAATTAAAGAAAATACAAATGACCTCATGTTGGTTCAGCCATAACATAAAAGTCACGCAGCCCCAAAACTAATTTGTGATTTGTTTTTTCTAAAAACTTCCTAAAAGTAGATCGGTTTTGTCGAGAAACAAATAAATCAAGACATTTACTATATATAGACTTATCCCCTGGATTTGTTTTTTCTAAAAACTTCCTAAAAGTAGATCGGTTTTATCGAAAAACAAATAAATCAATACATTTACTATATATAGACTTATCCCCTGGACGCCATGGTGTCTGCTGGTGCTCCCCGTCCAAATGCTGACGAGGAAAGAAAAGAACGGAAAAATAATAACATTGCATGAGCTCGATCGCCCTTCGAATCCTTTTACTTGCGTAGCCAGAAAAAAAAAACAGAAATCGCTGCTTCTTTCTTGACATGGAAGAGTGCGTCTCCTGATCTCCCAATCTAACTCCCACAAAATCAGGATTCCTTAGATTTGTTCATTTTTATCTCTTGGTCCGTCTATGATAGATTCAACACTAAGTATGACACCGACCTGATCAAAGAAAACAAATTGATGTGGTAATAGTGTTCTGGGCTTCATCAGAAGGCATTACGCCCATCCTATACTGGGTCACGAGGTCAAGACCGGTCCGACGACGCTTCAATAGCATATCATGTAGAGTTGTTAAGAAAATAAAATGCTAGAAATTCTCATAAAAAAGCAAAACATATAACCCTTAATTTAGTGAACCTTAACTAAGTTGAACTATAATAGCCATTAGATTTGATATTACTATTTAAAAAAATGTCTAATCGTATATCTAGCGGGTCCGAATTATAACGGTTTAGATTAAAAGAAAGAGTCTATGTTAAGTACAACAAAAAGTTAACAAAAATTCGGAATAAAAAATAAAAATAAATTAGACATTTGATTTTCATATGAACTCTAAATTAAAACACGTACATTACTAAAATTCAGAATAAAAATTAGGTAAAAATTAGCAATTGGAATTGTATTATCAATTGTAATCCAAAACTAATATTCAAAACTAAATAAAAATAAAATCAATAGTTTAGATTAAAAGAAAGAGCCCATACTAAGAACAATAAAAATAACAGAAATTCAGAATAATAAATAAATGAAAATCAACCAGTTAACTTTCATATGAAGTCCAAATTAAACATGACATTGCTAAAATACATAATATAAATTATATAAAAAATAGTAGTTGGATTTGTATACGATTTCTACAGTACAACCGATATGCAAAATTAAATAAAAATTAACATAAATTCAGAATAAAAATAAAATGAAATTTGTCATTTGATTTTCATACAAATTCTAAATCAAAACTTGAAATTCAAAATTAAATATAAATAACATAAGAATAAAAATAAAAGGAAATTAGGGATTATTTTTTAATTCCATACAAAGTGAAAAATATAATTTTTTATTTTATTCAGAATTAAAATTTTAGAAATATGCTAATTTAAGGTGGAAATAAAATAAGGTAGGTAATTTGATTTGTATATATATATATTACTAACTATTATGTAATAAAAGTCGATTACACGTTTTTTATTATCGCTAAAATAATATAGAATATACTAAAAATTCTCAAAAAAAATTCTAACTCTTTATTTGGTGGATCTCCACGGAACAAAGAGATTAAAAGGATGATACATCGACAATTGTTCACTCAGTTATACCGGTATAAGCAATATGATGTGCAATAAAAGAAGTACCGAAAGAAAGAGACAAACACTGTAATAATGAAATTAAGAGATGATGATATAAATAGAAAATATTATGTTATGCTATGTTTATTATTTTTCTATGCAAGTATTCGTAGAAGAAAGTTCCGATCACATATGATAAGTACTGAGAAACGGAGTAAATATATTCTCTCCTATAATATACAGTATCAAAATATCACAAATTGTGTTTTGTATTGATCTATTTTTGAAAAAAAAATCATATATATTATCAAGTCATTTAAACATACTTTAAAAATGATGCACGCGCAAATGCGTGGGCCATCTAGCTAGTTTTATTAATAGAAGATGCAAGTGAGGGTATTTTATTAATTCATCCTTGTTTTAAACGGTGAAACAGATCGACTGCCACGAGCTCATGATACTTGAAACTCCTATAACGCTTGTATAGCTATAACTCAACGTTGTCTAGATCACGATCAATATTCGTGAGATAAATCTTATGATCAATATGTACATATAAAATCATACAATGTAAAATACTGGACTAGGTCTTATAATCTCAAGAATTATGATTTTCGATGTATGATCTTACGATAATCATACAAACACGAAAACGATTATACAGAAGATCACAGTCCCGACAACCTGTACAGCCCCGTACAAATAATGATCACAAATAATACTAATGAAGTAATGATTGCAATGTTACACATCGAAAGACCAATACAGACAACAAATAATGAACAAAGCTTATCAAGAGACTAGAATACAATGGAGTACTAAACCCCTATCAAATGAATACAAAACCTTACATGCATGCTATACACCTCTCTACTTCTCCAGGCTCTTGAGGACCGTAGGAAGCCCATATTTCGGACGCAGCGTGAGCACATCCGTCGGTGCATGGACGTACTTGGGGGACAGCGAGAACGAGAACCTCTGCAGGATCATGGCGATCACGGCCTTGGCCTCGATCATCGCGAAGTTCTGCCCGATGCACGACCTCGGCCCGCTGGAGAAGGACAGCAGCGCGTTGGGGTGCTTCGCCGCCCTCGTCACTCCGTTCTGGAACCTCAGGGGCTTGAACTCGTCGGCATCCTCGCCCCAGACCTCCTTGTCGCGGTGTATCGTCGCGATCGGGATCGACAGGATCGCGCCCTCGGGCAACTTGATGCCGCCTAGCTCAAGATCCGAGCCCGCCTTCCTCTGTATGAGCGAGACGGGGCCGTACAGCCTCAGGGTCTCCAGGAGGAACATGTTGACCAGCTTTAGCTTGTTGAGCATGTCGCCGGTGGGGACCTCCTTGCCGCACTCCGTCAGAACCTCCTCCCTGAGCTTCTCCTGCCACTCCGGGTACGTGCTCAGCAGGAACATGGTCCAGGTGAGCAGGTGCGAGGTGGTGTCATGCCCCGCGAAGAAGAAGGTCTTGCACTCGTCGATGATCTCGTCCATGTTCAGCAGAGGGTTCTCGCCGTGCTCCGGCGCGCAGGCCTCCAGCATTAGCCCGAGCAGATCGTTCCCGTAGCCCGCGGTGTCCTTGGTGGCGAGCCGGCTCCTGATGATGTCCATTAGCATGGCCCTCACCTTCTTGTCGAGCTTCCATGTCTTCAGGTTCTTTTCAGTTGGAAGGTACCTGATTTATTTCACAAACCACACGTTGGTTTATGCTCTCTGAATCTGTACATATGTGTTGTGTGTTGAGCAGAGAGGGGGGAAAGAAAGAAGTCGTACCTGAATCCTGGGATTTGGACGTTGAAGACGGTGGAGAAGGCAAGAAACTGGAGCTCCCTCTGCGCCAGAAAGACTTGTTTCCCCTCCTTATAGCTGCTTCCAAATGCCGTGTGCGAGATCACATCGGCGGTGAGCTCCTCGAAGCGGCTGCTCAACTCAATCTCTACCTCTCCGCCTTTCTCCATCTCTGCTTCCCACTCTGACATCATTGACCGACCACAATCGGACATGGTCATCGTCATCATCTGTCAGTGGCAAACGTCATTGCACAGGAAGTCAGCAAAAATCACACGTCTCACACATAGTAGTGCTTGAGAAATGCACAGCACACACGCCAACACGTGGCTGGTGGCTTTGAGTTAGTTGCTTAATTGATGTAACAGGCCGTACAAATTAACGTACGCACCTTGAGCTTGTCCATGTTGAAGGCTGGGTGGACGACCTTGCGGTGGCGCTTCCACTCGTCGCCGTCGGTGAGCACGAGCCCCTTGCCGAGCAGGCGGCCGATGTGCGGGTTCATGAGGTTCTTGGGGTACAACCCCGTGCGGTCGAAGAGCACCTGCTTCACCATGTTCACGTCGGCCACGCACACGTTCGGCCTCGCGCCGAACCAGTACACGAACGTCCGTCCTGCAGTATGTTCGGCGGCAGAGCACTGACAACATAAGAACGAAAGAACATATGCGATCGAAGCAACATGTTTTGATCTGTGGTTCGCGTCACTTACCGTAGAGGTCGATCCATTTGCGGAAATGCGGCTGCACGATGGGGATGAAGTCGTGCGAGGCGACGTCCAGCACGACGCCGGCGCCCTCGGCGCGGAGCCGCTTGATCTCGTCGAGGTTCCCGACGAACAACTTGTAGTCCGGCCCGCCGACGCCCTGCGCCCGGAGCTGCTTCGTGATCGCGCGCGGCCTCCACACGAGGTGCACCAGCGCGTTGAACGCCCACGAGGCCAGCACCGCCGCGACGGCCGCCGCCACCATCCAAACGAATCCCATGGAGCTCGCTCGGGACTTCTCAGGTCAGCTAGCTAGCTCGACTTTGCACGTACGGTCGGAGAGAAATTGATCGAGAAGTTGTCTCGCTGCTCGATCGTTTCTACTTGGCTGGTACTACTTGAGACCGAGAAATGTGAGTTATTGGTTGTGAGAAACGAGTCGTGAGGAGGTTGGTATTTATACCGCGTTTGCGGTTGAGCTTCGACGCTCGAAGCGTCTGGTTGGCTTGGTGGACACGCGCGTTGGTGGGTGAGATCAGCGGTGACGTATGCAAGTTCGGCCCCGACGTGCGCCAAGTTGGCGCTCTCTCTTGGGATCGAACCTGCTCTGGACTGGACGTCGACATCGACACAGAAAGCCGCGTCCTCTCGCCCGGTAGCTTGCGTCTTCTATAAAAACTAGTATAGTGTCCTATCTTACGGTTTTCTTTTTCCAACACGTAATATATGATCTTTTCTTTTTCTAGAACGTTTGTTTCATTTTTCTTAATTTCAGGATATTTGTTTCCTTTTTCTTGAGATGATGCTGGAGGTGGAGGGAGATCTGTTGTGGGCCACAGGGATGAGTTAGACACATTAAATAATGGTCATCGGATGTGGGTGAGTAAAGCTGAGGAAAGATCTGAGAGGTTAATTTTGATGGAGGTAAGTTTCTAGGAACGTTTCGTTGGGTGCATGAAGGTTGGGTCATCTCTAGTGGGGTGCATTATTTGAGATGTACGTTGAAAAGAATGCTTAGATGTATTATAAAAAGGTATAGACTAGTCAGCCATCGTTCGTACGGTGGGTTTCCCCTGGGTGTTTCGAGGTCACTATATTGGAGTACTATCATGCGGCTCGTAGCAGTATAATACGATTGTATTTTATTTTAGTGTATAAATCGTAAGAACACGTGAACCTCTTTAATGTTCGTGGTGTACTATATCCCATCCGAACGTCCACGGGTGGGAGCAGAGGAAGCTGATTGCGCGCATTAATCAACAGATCGCAGACCAACCCAGCTGGGTTGAGTGATTCCAAACGATTTCCCTTCCTCGCTTGTTGAGAATCCATTTCTTGTTAAACAGGGCTGTTGTCTAACAGATAACATTTCTAGAAGGACGCAGCAAAGGAGGAGAAAAAAAAAACGCCAGTGCTAGTACTATTTTGGAGTAGTACCATTTCTTGTTAAACAGGGTTGTTGTCGAACAGATAACATTTCTAGAAGGACGCAGCAAAGGAGGAGGAGAAAAAAAAAACGGCAGTGCTAGTACTATTTAGGAGTAGTTGTGGCAATCCGTATAATTAACCTTAGATGATGACAGTAGTCTTGTCATTAATTTTGAGGTAATTACGCTGATCTGGGTATATTAGCTAACAAAATATCGGGCGGGCCCGACGTTTTATCAGTTAATACACCGATTCAGAGTGTTGCAGCAGAACACTAATTAGAGACTAAAAAGGAACTTTATTACATTCCAAACACGTATTACCAACTTACAATTTATCACCTGTCTTATTACATAATTTACAACAAAAGTTAAACATCACATTTATTCTACTATATACCCTAGGGGCCTCTGCTGTAGGGGCCACTACTCCACCCAGTCCTCTGGGTCGTCCTCCGCCTCCTCATCACCCTGGTCCTGCGGGTGACAAGCCAACTCTTCCTCATCGGAATATCTATAGCAATCAGAATATAAGAAAAGAGGGAATATACAAGGATGAGTATAGAGGTGTACTCAGCAAGCATTAGTATCAATTATGCATTTATGAACTTTATAATCCGGAACCTTCACCAGTTTCATTCCTCAAATCCATACCTTAAGAACAATTACCAAAATAGATTTTATTAGGAAAATCTTGAGTTTCAATTTTTATTTGTAAAATTTCTACTAGCACTCGTATATGAGTCAGATTTAACTTCCGTAGCCTCTAATTCAGGAGACAAGTATGAATTCATGATTTTAACCCTGCATAGGTTTTGTATCACTTTACCCAAAGTGAACCCGACCGTAGTCAAGAACCCAGAATGTTTATCATTATTCAGGTATTTAGATCTCCAACCCTGGCCCTTCTAGTTGTACTCTACTGATTCGATGGCACTGAGACATGGGATGGCCAGTTGTACCCCTTCTCGAAATCAGCGGTATTCATATCCCCTGACCACCTACCAGTTGTGCTACAACATGAATCAGTGGTACTAAGACATTGGGGTAGCCAGTTGATATCTCTCTCAAAATCGAAGATACTCATCTCATAGCTTTAAATATAGCACCAAATAACCTTTATCGGTTATTACTGTTTCCTTCACTGGGCATCCAGTATACCCAGCTTAACACATCTTAGTTACTCAATATGGAGATCAACACCTTTATAGGATAACCTTTTCTGTTATTTTCCACACACTATGGTTGATATGAATTATTACGGCTCATTGCCCGAGTGTAGTAGTTTAACCTTATATTATAATCCCTGTAAAGGGCCCCACCGGCAATACTCACACATGGCACCCTCAAACATCCACAGTTTATCCAACAGACTGGTTTAGATTTTACTTAAAACAATATTTTACCATACACCAATGATACCACATATTTGTTGATGAGTATCCAGCAACACCTACTCCGACGTTTGGGCGAGGACGTTTGTTTGACGAGCCAGTACTTAATGGATTACTTGTAACTTTATTGCCCACCTGCTTGACCTAAGAAATAAAAGGGAGAAGCTATCAGTGAAGATCAACAAATATTTGAAACGTACTAACAAGAGGTATCTACCTAAACCGATACATCCCCTGTTATGTTGATAAAACTTGAGTTAGTATAGCCTGAACTAGCACCGCTGCTAGAGCTACTACTACTATCGGAATTAGTAAGCTCTATCGGCTCGGACACAAGATCTGGGAAGAAGTCGGACACAATAGGTGATATAGTGTGTTCCGATGGATATAAGGCTGCCTGGATAGTTGACTACCATGTAATGAAGCCACCAGCTGATCGAGTTTGCAACATGAAATGAGGCAAGTTCTAAATCTGTAGGTCATCAGCTATATGAAGGACAATCTCAACTGCAGATGCCCGATGCACCCTGTCTCTTGGCCTAAGCCGATCAAAAAGTTGTAAGCTTGGTGGCACTTGTTCAAAACCCAATTGTCTTGCATAAACTGAAGGGTGATAGAATTCATAAGATGGTTGGAATGTTCGACCCTTGGAATGCAAGTCGACAGATAAAATACTTGGCAAAGTGAAGATCTTGAACAACTCTAATGTCTCCTCAGGCATATCACTACTATCGACTGTTAGGTGTAAAAAGGAAGGCCAAGGAAAAGTGTCAGCTGCTTTGTAGCTAGAGAAATCACGCTAACATAAATCATCTTGGTCGAGCAGAAATAAGAACACTAGGTACTTTCATGCTCCGATAGATATGATTCTTGTTTCACATTCAGAACACAAAATATATCTTTCGCCGAATGATCGGCTGTTCCTACACTCGACTTCCTGAGACTCTGGAGTATCTTCACACGGAAAAGGGGTCGTGATGTTTTCGTCAATCTCAAATGATCGGCTAAACATGCTATAGAGCCAGACATGGATAAACCAGAGGGGTCCACCCACATTACCCACGGCATACTGGCCCAAACTGGTGAATAGCCGACAGCGGATGATGTGCGTCATTTGGTACACTGCTCCCAAGAAAAGTTTCTCTAGAGCTAGCCGATGACCATCTACAAGTTGTTCGGCTATAATCTGATAAGTTTGAGTTGGACCCAAGGCAGCGCCACAGAAGATGTATCGGTCAAGCCACATATTCAAGAAGGCAATGCGCTCTTTGTCCGATACTAAACTAGTTCCTTTGTTATTCTCTATATCCTTGCTCCGGCCTTCGCCTTTGGTTGAGACTAACTTATACTGTGGCTTGACGCTAAAAACCGATATCTGGTCTCCATCGGGTCTAAGGCAATATAGCTGTGCCACGTCCAAAAGTGCCGGGCTGATGGGATCTATTATGAACATGAATGCATTCAAATAGTTCGACCAGAAATAGCAGGTCATAGCTACCAAGGATTCATTGGCCTCTGGATCAGCTAGGGAAAGGGGGAGACACTCTGCAATACTCATTCGCTCCCATTGAGGTATTTTTTGTGCGGCTATCCGATTGAACCAGTCTCTCCCATCCTTCAATGCTGTCGGCCATGCTCTAAAGCTTTTACTTCATCCATGGATTTGTATTCACGAGCATGTAAGGGAAGTTTAGGAACATCTTTTTCTATTATAGTCGACGGGTCCGGATCACCTACGGGGCCTAAGTAATATCTACTTCACAATCAGGTATAGGGATAAATACCTGCTTTGGGTCCATTGTTCTTCGGACAACAGGATGGAGTGATGACAGTAGTGTTGAAGGAAGAAGATTGAAGCCGATCGCAATAAGTGGAGCAAGTACCATAGACGGTGGTGAAAGTATAGTGAGAATCATGGTTAAGCCGATGGTGGTTGAAGCATATTAATAAGATTTTTGGAAGATAACGTATTATCTCCCAAAAATAAGGGGCATATGTTAGCGCCAAAATTTGACAAGGTATGACCAATTTGTCAGGCAAGGATAAAAATGGGCATTTCTTGCTGATATCGGTTAAAAAGGGAAAAGTTATGTTAAAACAGGATTATGACGGATGTTGGTTCAAAGATGAAATTTTATCTAAACAAAGGTTGATAAGGATCATGGTTGACAACACATTGAAAAAGTATACAATCGATCGATGCACTATATAAAAGGGATCAAGAGCAAGCAGAAGGGATAATCCAATCAATCAAACAACTAGCATCTACTTTTATTACTTTTTCTGTCAACTAGGAGTAGCTTTGTAATTTAGAATTTTATCTTGTAATCCAATTTTGATCAATAAAGTTGCGCATCACCGATTGTTGATCTTCTTCGATACGCCAGGTTTAGTTTTCTTCGATCTTGTTGCACATCACCTTTTTCGAGAAAGTCAACCTTTATCAACCGTCTAATCAGCCCTAATCGGCTGTTTAGCTTTATCGTTACCTTTTATTTGGTCGCCTTCTTATAGCTGTTTAAATCTTTACCGATTATCACATTGGATCGGTTTTGAGTGTAACTTTTTCAATCCATCTTGCCGGTTGCAGAATCAAATCGGCTAGCACACCTCGAACTTCATTGAACCTGGCAGTCTCGTATATTTGAGCCGATCAATCGTCACATTTTTCAGCGCAACACACCCATTCCCTTCTCTCTCCTCCACCTCTCCCTCTCCCGTGAAAGGGTTCCTATACAGACACAAGAGAACTATAACTTAAGCATTTTTCAGTCCTCAGCATCGTCTGATCGAGCCAACAGATGGTTCGGATCGTCCAACAGTATATTGCTACAGTGCTCTGCTACAGCATTGGCTAGCCCATACGACCACAACACCTTAGTTTATACGGCTATGCACTTGCCTTGCCTGTACAGCCACAGATAGCACATGTATTTCCTCCGTATAATTTATAATATGCTTCTCGTCCTTTAAGGGTCCTACACGTCCTTCCGCCCAGCCCAGCCCCTTTTACTATGGGCAATGTTTGCTTCGCTTACAAATAATAACCTCTGCATTCCTAATGCATAGACTTGTTCTAAAGGATTGTGCTACTTTGTTTCAAGTTGTGTATCCGTGGAAATCCATGCAACGAAGTTAATGCCGTTACATACACATGATCCCTTCCACCACGATATTACATAAAACTAGTTCAGTGCCCGTCCATTGCTACGAAAAACAAAATTGATAACGAAACATAAAGGTCAAGCAATAAAAGAAAATGGTCGTGTGTTGCTACGAATAAAAAAAATCATGTTATCTAACACATTGAGTTGGCTTATATCAAGTCATCGACTCAATTGAAGTAACCAACTGAACTCTGCCCAACCCGTATCGTGTCTTCTCCACTGTACTTGATCTACACACCTCCTGGTCTACACACCTCCTCGACTCCATCGCCACGCCCGACTATGCTCCGCTCCGTGGCAACCCTTGTCAGGTCTATCTCGCTATTCCTAGCCGGAATCATAAAAAACATGGGAATTATGAAAAAAAATCATGTTTAATAATAACTTTTGACTATATATATCACCTTCTTTTCATAATCAGGTGGTAGACAGATCGGGGAACCATAGAGGGGTAAGAAAGGGAACCTTGCCGAGGACGAGGAGCTGCAGCTGCGCATCGATTGGCTGGTGTCGCTCCATAGCCGCCTTCCACTTGGGCACGGCCATCGGTAGTTGTGCTTGCGCGCGCGGAACCACGAAATCCGACTGAATTGCCCCATGCGTAGAGAGAGTCGAAAGCTTCGCAAACTCAACTTGAAAATTTTTCAAATTAGAAAGTTTCAACTTGAAAAATTTTCAAATAGAAAATTCTCAAATTAGAAAGTTTCAAGATGAAAAATTTCAAATAAAAAGTTTCAATTAAAAAACTTTCAGTTTGAAAATTTTCGGTTTAAAAACTTTCAAAAGCGGTTAAAAAATAGAGAAGGATGAATGAGATAACACTGAGTAAGGAAAAAAGTGATAAAAGGAATGAAGCGTTATTACTTATCATAATGAGTGGACATCCTAACCGCACCATCAAATTAGCTATTCCCGAATATTTTTCCATTGCACTAACACCTCTTTTTCTTTTCCAGAAATCATTCCATAGCGTTATTAACACTTGGTCAAGAGCCTTACAAAAATCAGCAATATTACCATCACCACCGTTACGACTTGCATGGTTAAACGAATCGTGCACCGTCGGAATCATTAGGTGCATGACGTCTACCTGAACCTGAGCCACCGTTTCCGGAGGTCGAACTCCCAGATGTGCTCCTGCTGCAGGATGTCACCGATGACGGACACCCCGGGCCACACGCCCTCCTGCAACCCAATGCATTTCACGCCGGGCGCAGTGTCGATCACGTAGCTCTTCACCGGCGGCTCCAGTTGCGTCGACCCAGTGAACTGCACCGTCATCTTTGTGATGGCTAGTGCACCAGCCGTCCAGTTGTAGCAGTAGTCGAACGGGTCCATGCTCACCCGCGGTAGACCGACGAGTTGCTTGCTTAGCGCCGAGATCATACCCTTGTACGCCGGGGTGGCGAGGATTGTCAGGCTCGTGCCGGAGTCCAGTATCACGCCGCCCTTCCTCTCGACGTTCCACACTTCGTCGGGGATGTCGAGGGCCTCGCTGGCGATGGAGATGGCCTCCACCGTCAGGGCGTAGAACGGGTTCGTCCGGCTGTCGAGAAGCAGCAGCGTCTGCGACTACGACACGGCGGCAGAGCTCGAGGTCGTGTCTGGGCTTGGGGCGAAGGTGAGGTAGCTCATAGCGTTGCGCGAGGCGAGGTGATCAACCAGGTAGTAGGAGAAGCGGCCGTCGAAGCGCGCGGCGGTGCGGGACGTGAAGGAGATGTTATCGTTGCCGAGGCTGAGCACGCCGTCCGAGGCCTGGAAGCTTTGGCCGTCATACGAGGTGGTGCACCCCAGCACCACGTCCTAGAGCTTAGCCTTCTTATCCGCCCGCCTGACAAACGATTACAACGCGCGAATTGGTCAAATTGTATTCTTCTACTACTTTCCAAATTTTCAAAGCGTGCATCTTCTACAGAGATACCAATTTCCAATCAATTATCAAATCGTGATATGATACACTACTACTTTCCTTTTCTTCTGTCCAAATTTTACGTAATCTTCTACAGAGATATCAATTTTCAATCAATTATCAAATCGTGATATGATACACTACTACTTTCCTTTTCTTGGGGGGTGGGAGAACGGACCACCGTCACCAACTGATAATTAGAAGTAGTAGAGATTATGCTTATGTACCATTCGACGCACCATTAATTATGATCTGAATGAAGTTAGCGCAAAGCTGTTTTCAGTTTAACGATAGAACTTATATGGCACAAATTTATACTAGAAAAGAAAACAATACACATAAATAAACGGAAAAAAGAAAGAAGCTCTCGGTAGAGCATCTTTAGCGTGCTTAAGTTTTCCATCGGTACCAAGAAGCTTGTTGGTAAGTTGGTATGCCAGGGGTGGTACCAAGCAAGAAAAAGCAAGCACGGGCGCTTCAACTCGCTTCGTTACCAAGCAAGTAAGGGTCTTTGTATTTGTTTTGGATTCTCTAAAAGCTAATTTTGGATTATGATTGTAGAGAAGTTGATTCTCCACAAGCTGTAATCCAAAAGTATATATGAAGTGGATTGTGGATTCTAGTGTATATAGGTGGGCTGTATTGTGATAATCGGATTCTAGAATAGGACTGTTTGTTTTTTATTCTGTTTTTAGGGTCAAAATCTAGAATCAAAAACAAAAACAAACATGCCATAAATAATTCATTGAGCCACCTGTAAACGTGGGGGAGGAGAGAGAGAATGGAGTAGGAGAAAAAAAGTGATATTGTATTTAGTAACAAGTCTCACTTTGGGAAAAAAAGATGATGTGCTAAATATTGGAAAAAAACAAATTTAGCACCTAGATGATGCAATATTTCTTGGAGCTAAGCAGGGATACCTCATAATGCACATGCCCTTAGTCATTGGGCCTAGCCACGCTACCAGGTGACACCCCGAGTGTTGCACAAGTCGCTATCTAAGCCCAAAACACGTCTCAAGAAAAAAATGTAAGCCCAAAGGAGGGAATGAGTATGGCCCTAACTTAGGGCCCAGCAGCCTTGTAAACTTTCTGTGAAATGGATTTGCCTGTTTCACGGGGTTAAGAGACTAGTTCTCCATGCCCTCATAATTATATTATCCATAAGGCATGTCATCACCAATAGCTCATGCCATTACCAAAGCAACTAGAACGGCCGTAAAATTAACGTATTTGTGTGGTGGAATGAGCGTTACCCCTTTTGTTAATTGATGGAATGAGCGTTGCTAACCATCCATCAATATTAGCCATAAATCTGTCATAAACTTATGGGCCACCATCCGCTTCCGATCAGTAAGACCACTACTCAGCGCGGTAGAAACATTTTCGTCGGAACACACGGATAAACCCCCGAATTTGGTCTCCGGTCCGGTAAGCCTACGTGCACGCAGTCATTGAGCTAGATGGGTAAAAAACTTCACACGTACAACTTTATAGTATTAGACCATCATTCCGACGTTTAGACTATCATAGAGATTATCTTGTAGCATTTTTAAAAAATTTTGCTGGTCACGGTGCACCCCTCCTGGGTACGTACAGCCACAAGTACAACGACTGGCCGCGTTTGCCTTTTCCTCATGCGTATCGATTCGGTTCTCCCCCGCGCGAACCAACCGGTCAACCTCGGCGGCCGCTCCGCTCCCGCCGTCCCACGTTCTCCCGTCCAACTCCCCCCACTACCTGACGCCCCCTTCGCCTATATATATAACGAACGCGCCCACGTCCAGCCGCAACCACTACATCCCCGTGGGCATACATGCATTAGTTGCCGCGTACGTACGATTGATATTCGAGCGAGCGCACGGCATGGGGCTCCCGCTCGAGGAGTGGCGCGGCGGCGAGGCGGCCGAGGGCGGCGAGAAGGAGCAAGCCGCAGGGTGCCGGACGCCGAGGCGCGCGCAGGCCACAGCGGCGTCCGCCATGGGGATCATTGCGTGCCCGCCGGCGCCAAGGAAGCGGAGACCTGTCGCGGCGTCCGCCGCCGGTGCGGTCGCGCGGCGGAAGGATTTCTACGCCGGGGCCGACCTGGAGGCCTTCTTTGCCGCCCACAACCTCTAGAAACCACTGGAGCTGCATGCATTCAGTGGTAGGGCTGCACTGATGCTACTGTAGCTGTAATTATCGGTGAGCCTATGGTTGTGAGTTCTTATGACTTCTCTGGCCTAATGCTGACTGCGCATGGCATTTTGGTTGCTTAGTAAATTAAGCCCTTGTCTTCACCGTTTCCCCCGGCATCTCGTGATAGTTATACTGCTTACCCCTGTGACAGCGGAGTAAAATGTCTGTGAATGGTAATTACTGTCTTATTAAGTAACACTCTCTGTTCTCTGTTGTTATTGAGCTACCTGAATGATCTTCATATTGTTAGTACTCCCTTCGGTCATAAATACATATCATTTTGAATATTGATAACACCCTTATAAAATTATAATATTATAAAAAATATTTTTTCAAACAAACTTATACATATGATTTTTATATAGTTAATCTAAATATTAAAAAAATATTGACAACTAAAGATTTTAAAGTTTGATAATATGTAACCCGAAACAACACGTAGTTACGACTGAAGGAAGTAGTTTCTCTAGTCCAGCAATGTTGCTTGCTGACGATGGCTCGTTGTTTTTTCCGGATAAATCGGATCGCTATATTCTCTCTTTTAAAATTTTGTCCATTTAGCAAATGTCGGTTTGTGATATATAGACCAAGGCTGTAGAGAGTAGAGACTTGAGACAAAAGTAGTGCTGCTGCTCCATTTTTCTTCTTCTGACAGTTCACTAGTCTGCATGGCAAAATGATATCTCATACTGACATAAGCTCTCAAGTTTCACCACTTTGATTTCGAACGGTAAAACTTGAGCGAATCCTGAGTTCCCGACCCGATCAAAATCCAGCCTTTGGCTACATGACCCATGATGATTTTGTTCTGCACTCCCGTACTCTTATCATCATGGGAACAGAGGAATCTTCACCTCAAGAGGCAAAAAAAAAAAAAAGGATTACCAAGTTACGACGGAGGAATATAGCATAAAGGCATTATATTCCGTGGGCCGTGGTGCTCAGAAGAGAGCCCTTGAAAACCAACTGTGAAGTGCACACGAAGATTCCTCCGAGGAAAAGGACCTGGTACAATAATTAACCTGCTTTATGAACAGTTCTCTCGTCCGTTACCTGTTGATTTTTGTCGAGGCCCATCATCACCTGCTTCAGGAAAGCTTTTTTTTTATGATTTGTCCCATCCTGTCTGTACGTTCTGGTCATTAGTTGCGATATCTGCTTGTACGGCTCAAGAGTTTGATGAAAGGAATTATTTCGGAATCTAGATCAAGAGAATTATATGTCCTTGCGTATCTAAACAGGCCCTTAAATTTGAACGAATTCATTTTTGGTTAGGTCGAAAGGGTTGGGTTTGGACCTTCTTATTCAGCCCACGAGTAGTATTTCGGCTTTCCTGCGGCAGTTCGATCTGGGCCGAAAAACGATGCTGGTATTTCGGTCACTTGGGCGACATAAACTTTGCGATTTAGGGCTTGTTTGGGGTCAACGGTGACAGTAAAACTGATTTTAATTTGTTGGTAGTAGAAAGCATTTGTGAATTGTCACCGTAGCTTTTTTGAGAGGCCGTTTGGTAAACTGGCTGTAAGTTGGCTGCTGCAGTTGTAGCTACCGTTTAAATGACTGAAATAACCTTTAGAGTTCTGAAGACTTGTTTGTACGCTGATTTAACTTAAATATTGATCTTTTGGATTATATTTGTGAAAATATTAAGTGATGAATAATTGAGCATTAGTTATATTTTTATTTTCACAATACTACATATATTTTTTTGTATATTTTTCTTCATCAACCTTTTGTTTATCTTGTTCGATGCAAATACATAACAACATATAAGACCATCAATTTGCTCCATATATGCATAAATTCTAGTAGTCCAATCAGAACACAAACACCATTGTACCAATTAAGTGATGAATAACTGAGAAATAGCCACAAAAGATGTGATATTCACTGTCACATAGCAAAACACATTCGTCCTCTCTATCACTAGCCATGAAAGGTGCAATATCCACTGTCACATAGCAAAACACATTCCTACTCTCTGGTAGTCATCAAGGAGTTAGCAATTAAATCACGAAGAGTACCCATATCCCTATCATCCACTGACATGTCGTTTTCACTAACCGTTGCAGATAATGCTTCTTGAGCAAGCGTTGGCATGTAGTCCTCATCCTCATCACACCTCCGGAATAGACGATCATGTATGGCACTTTCCCGAATGAAGTTATGTAGTGCCATACATGCCATTATGATCTTCTTTTGTCTCTCCACTTTAAAACTTGGTAGTTTCAACAATATTCGTCATTTCATCTTCAACACTCCAAAGGCTCGTTCAATGACATTACGAAGAGAAGAGTGACAAAAATTGAACCATTCCTTGTAGCCATACATGCACAGACGAGCAATTTCATGAATGAAAGTCATCCATACATACCGTAAGTCTTCCTCCATAGAAGGAAATGAGGGAAGAGGATGGAGATGTATCTTCTCCAGGCTTAGCTCCTATCTGTCTATACTTGTTTGAATATATGAATGATTGTTTGTCCTTTTCCAACATAAGAAAAAAAACGCCAGTGGGTAGAATTCTAACAAGATACTTTCATAGAGAAGCTTTGTCTGCTTGCTTTGACCAAAGCATCCCATCACAATAATAATTGGATCTAAAATATTATACCTTCGGCAATCGGCAGGTGATGAATAAGACTTGTTTCTAATTGCAAGTTTTTAGGAAAGTAATAGATAAGGCTAGGCGGCAAGAAAAATGTCTACTAGTACATTCGTGTCTTTTACAAGATGCAGTACAAGCAGTTTCTGTTGCTTTTAGAACTGAAATGAATCGACCATGATCACGGACAGAAAAATATTGAACCTTAAAATCGAATTCCTAAATTCATCATCCAATTTCGTGATTAGAAACCTGCACCAAATTCCTGAACTGGAATACACGAAATCGCTTCTAGAACTGAAAAGGGAGATGGTGTTCAGTGGATTCATTCGGTTCCCCATCCAAACCAAACAAGCAAAAATTGGGACTGGGTAGATTGGATGAGGTGGGAGCAGAAACAGCGAGTAGGTATCAATTATCTTACACATCGTGGAATTTCTCGTTGGAGCCTAGCTAGTCGCCGTATGCAAGTAAATGGGAGGGAGAGGAAACAAACCTGGAGGAGGAGGACGACGCTCCAACTGGATCAGGACGACGCCACGCCGACCAGGGGAGGAGAACGAGGCGCCGCGCCGACCGGATTTGGAGGATGACGCCGCGCTGACCGGATCTGGAGGGGGAGGCACCGCGCCGACCGGATCGGGAGGAGGAGGAGGCGCCGCGTCGATCTGGATGAGAGGGAGCAACGGAAGGGGCTGGATCGGGAAAATGACCAGACCAGGGAGGAAGCGCAGCGGTGAAGCACGTTGGGCTGTGCTACGGCTTTTCCTATCGCTTCTGCTGCGGCTTGACTTTCAAGCGGCTGTGAAGTTGGACTGTTTGAGAGGGGGGGTTGGCCCAAAGCTGAAGCACAGTCCTCCAAACAGCCGATATGGTACGTACTAGCCATCTGCCAACTTCACAGTCTTTTATCTCACCTTGAGCTCGACATAGTACTTCCCCTGAATCCTGACCATGTTTGTCTTTTCAGCAATCGTCCAATACCTGCAGGAAAAGATCTGTAATGACAAAAAAGGCACCATGTTTGCCGTTGCTAGGTACTGGTTCCATTCGATACCAATGCACATAGCACTGACATATGGGCCCAGAAAGGCCCACAGTTCGGTCCCTCGGCATGTGATGCACGGCTTGCTTTCCCTTCCAGATTTCAATGGCCGCGCGGGCGCGGGACTCTTCTACTTGTGCCGGTTACACGTCGCCATGCAGGAACGGTTTCCCTGACCTACATACGGCGTCGTTAGCATATAAATACGTGTATAATGATTTGACGCAGACGAGCTCCGATTTGTCAAATTTATGATTGGGCGTTTGGAGAACTACTAGTCTACTAGCATAGTGCTCTGTCTTCCGGTTTTCTTTTCTCAGCACGTAATATATGGTCTTTTCCTTTTCTAGAATGTTTGTCTTCCGGTTTCCTTTTCCCAGCACGTAATATATGGTCTTTTCCTTTTCTAGAATGTTTGTTTTCTTTTCCTTAATTGCAGGATATTTGTTTCCTTTTCCTTGAGATGATGCTGGAGGTGGGGGAGATCTGTTGTGGACCACAGGGATGAGTTAGACACATTAAACAATGGCCATCGGATGTGGGTGAGTAAAGCTGAGGAAAGATCTGAGAGGTTAATTTTGATGGAGGCAAATTTTTGGGGACGTTTCGCTGGGTGCATGAAGGTTGGACTATTTCTAGTGGGGTGCATTATTTAGGGTAGACGTAGAAAAGAATGCTTAGGTGTATTATAAAGGAGTATAGAAAAGAGATCAGCTTTACAGTCCTTTTCTCTCTTAATTTGTACTTCTTGACGCGTATATATACATAAACTACTATATAGTTCTGGTTACGATCGTTCAACATCTACAACCAAACTACCCTTATTGCACGTTCCATCAGTTGTTGTTCATTTGAACGTAGAATAGTAGGAGAAATCCGTAAACACCGCTATAAGTCATCTACTTTTTTTAATGGGTTTCGATAAACATCATTCGGATGTTTTCTTAGCAAAAAAACATCCAAATTTTGGAGCATTGGATCTGCGATGAGATCCGTAAGACATGAAGGGAGGTGGGATTGTATTTTGATGGATGGTTTGATACTTTGATCTAAAGGTCTAAAATTTGGATGTTTGTAAGAAACAAAACATCCGGATTGCTTAGTTTGCTTTCCATAAATTAAGTTGGCTTGCAAATGTCTCTCTAGGTCATATGTTCGCACTATTTTCTCTTGATTTTAATTATCTATCACTTATTTTAATGATTTCAATACTTATTTAAGTCATATCAATACTTGTTTTAATGATTCAGGTGATTTTGGTATTTGTAATTGTGAGGCCCCCATTTTTGGTATTAGATACCAATAATGGATTCTATGTGCATACAGTACTAGTCCCATGATTAGTAGCTAGTACGCACATTTACAAAGTTGAAATCATATCCATACACAATATATTATATATAATAGCGGAAACATTTATACAGTATGGTCTTAAAAGACAAAGTAACCGCAGCGGAAATTCCAAAACTTGTAGTGTGCCACATAACCCTCAAGCAACTGACAAGGTATAAACCCTAAAAAAGCTCGTCATAATATTCCCTGTGACCTGCGGTATAGAAAGTATCGTCAGGGTTTTCTGTTCCTTCACCTAAAAACAACAACAACAGTAAGGGTGAGTTTGTAGAAATTGATTGCTTGTCTTTAGAATTGCATATTCTTGTTAGAGATATAATTAGTTAGTGCACATAGCGAGCCTAGTTGTTTTAGGCTTTAATTGTTCCTTAGTTTATCGCTTCCGCATTAATATTTGTTAAGGTTTTGGTATTAGGATAATTAGGGGTGAATTGCTTTGTAGAAATTATCGAGAGAATTTTAAAAGCCGCCTATTCACCTCCCTCTAGTCGGCATCCTCGACCTTACACCCGGTCTGGTTCAAAGCCACACCTAGATAATGTAACGGCTCTGTATGATCTCCTTGCCGACACACCAAAGGAAGTGTGTTAATTGATCTGGCAAAAGAGGTTGATCATTCCTTGTGGGTAAAGCTGTACACCTCTGCAGAGTGTAAATCTAATCGATTAGCCGTGTCCGCGGTCAAGGACACTTGGTGAAGTCATTCCAATGTTAGTCTTTTGTATTTCCTAAAATTGGGTTTTGGTTTGGAACCTGTTTTGCAGCTTTTTGCTGTATGTCAAAGGATCGACATTGTTGGATTCCATTTCTGGATTATTCGATGCTCGCGAAGGATTGTGAGTATTGCTTATGCTTTACTTATTTCATAGCAGTCAAACATGCTTTTACAAATTCTGCTTTATGCAAATTAACTGTAGTAGCCTCCTTTGAAATGGCCTGCATATATTCTAGGTTTTGCTCAAGTCTTGCGGAGTACGAAAGTACTCACCCTTACTTATATGTTGTTTTTAGGTTGTTAAGTTAGCGAAGCTTCGAAGGTTTCTTTCGTCGCAGGTTGCGGGATGTTCTTCATCGAATCTTTTTAGGGATTATGCCTTGTCAGTTGCCTGCGGATTTTGGATGGGCACACTACAAGACTTTGCTTCTTTTGCTGCCATAATCTCTGAGTTGTAAAGTTTTCTTTGTATAATAGCTTCTGCTTAATAATTGTTGTATGGTTGTGATTCCAATTGTTGTAAACATGTGAGTGCTAGCCACTGATCCAGGGAATAGCACAATAATCACATGAAGGTTCCTATTCATCAGAACGGGGTCTCACAATGGATGGAGTGGAATCGGATGCCCTGCCTTTTTGGTTGGAACTGCAAGAGGGGAAAAGAAGCGGAGAAGATGAAGGAAGAATCCAATAGCTTCAGCTTGGCTAGCAGTAGTACGTAGCTACCTAGCTGGCTCAACAAAAGTAGAAGAGAGACAAAACCAACTGGTACAATACGACAAGAAAGTATTCAGTTTTATAAGAAATGAGATCAATTACGACAAAAAAAGCAACACAACATACTACAAAGCTATAATATTCTATTGATCACCATATTTCCTAGTGTAATGTAAATGTAGGGATTTATATAGACAACCTACGGACAATCCATTGTAGGAGGTGTGTTTATTGTTGTCTACAGATGGCATAGCAAAGTACTATAGATAGCAGCTGTCTTTACCGCTGTAATGCTTAAGTGTCTATTTCCATGTGCATTGATCTTGGATGCATCGGTTGATTTTAGGATGTACCATGCAAATCAGTACACGTGTGTACATAATATTAATTAGAGACTTATGGGCAAGCTTAGTTAATTCCCTGAAATGGTATATCATTTGTCAAGATCGAATTCTATACCAGTTTCAGTTTTGTCAGTAGCCTTGACACGATGAAAGCACGACAAAACCAGGCGGCGTGTACCAAAATAAAAATATAGATCGTACTTGTCATCAACTGGATACTGAAAAAAATCTACCTTACTCGCTCAGTCGCTCTTAGGCCCGCCAGAAATGAGACCAAAGACCGAATTTGGATCTCAACCCGTCATGCATACATACATGCACGTACTGAGAGCTCACATGTCACACGTAAGTACGTAACCATGCACCTGACATCTGAATCAGTAAAACTAACTCTAGCTAGCTAGCTAGCGCGTGTATGCACCAAACGTTAGCTATCTAGTACTTACGGCGTGACATCGCACGAAGCTGATTTTTCTGAACCTGTTGATTTTTTTTGCAAAAAAGCATTATCAATATCTCGACGCAATTCTCATATTTTTGCAAAAACAAGTGGTGGGAGGACTTAAACTCACTTTCGGAATTTTCGAAGGAGTCTTTTGCGGAAGAGCTGGTGGAGGACTTGGACGTAATTTTTTTGGAATGCTGGAAGGACCTGAATGCAATTACCAAATTTTTGAAGGATTTTTTTTTGCAAAAAAGCCTATACGAGGATCATAACATAATTTCAAAACTTTCGAAAAGCCTATGCGCAAAAGAGGTGACGTGACAACCTCCCTGGCCAAGAACCCCTTCGACTATAATATAGATATATAGGAACTTTCGGAGGGCCTATACGCAAAAGAGGTGATGTGGCAGCCTCCCTGGCCGGAAATATAGGATATATGTAGTACTAGAAATCTATACGTGCCACGCCGCGGGTGCCGCTCTCCACACGAGAAAATCGAGAAATTTGTTTTTTCGGAAAAAGGGCTTAAACGTAATGGTAAAAAAACCGAAAAAGTGTATGTTTTTTCGGGGGAAAGGATCCCAACGTTTTTTCTCTAAAAAAGGACCTAAACATAATTTTTATTTTATGGAAAAGTACCCGAGCGCAAGCCTTAAAAACGCATAAAGGACCTAAACGTAATATATATTCTTTTTCGGAAAAAAGGACCTAATCGTAATTTTTTTTTCTGGAAAAGGATCCGAATGTAATTTTTTTTCTGAAAAAGGACCTAAGCGTAAATATTTTGTCAGCTCCCCATCCAGGAAGTCTTCGGGCTTTAGTAGAAGGGATTATTAGCTGTCATATGTGTGCGTTGGTTTAATTCTAGTTAGCACCAATTGCTGATTGAGCCGCATCAAACAACTAGCATGTCGTCTGGAACTATTTGTTATGAGATAAGATATTCTTAACCGTATTCAGTTGGACTCTATCTCTTATGTGTGGGCGAATCCAAACTCATCTCTTGCCAGTTTCTCTATATATTGGGCACCCCCTGGTACAAGAGATCAATCTAATAAAGAGAGATATGTGCCCCCTACTGTGTGTGTGCTACTTATTCTTGTTCTTGTGATTTCGTTGGCGTGTGGTTGATTAATCGTGAGTGAACAACTACGTTTTACAATACTATTCACTCTTCTAGCCATTTTCTTCACTTTTTTTCAAAAATAGCTCTCTCCTAATTTTTTTTTTGCAAAACAAGCCCCCTTCTCTACCGCGCAAGGTCCAGGGGGCTAACAGCTAGCACCTTCCACACCAGGGAAGCGTGGGAGGTTAAGAAGTCGCGCCAAGGGACCATGGCAACCGGGCGATGCGGGAGGCGGCGCCGAGCGCGGCACCAGCCGCAGTTGTGTGAAGCCCCCATTTTTGGTACAGAATAACAACAATGGATTCCATGTGCATTCAGTACTAGTCCCATGATCAGTAGCAAGTACGCACATTTACAAAGTTGAAATCACATCCATACACAATATATTACGTATAATAGCGAAAAGCTGTTATACAATAGTCTTAAAAGACAAAAGAAGCTGCAGGGGAAATTCAAAAGTTTTGTAGTGTGCCACATAATCCTCAGGCAACTGACAAAGTATAAACCCTAGATAAAGCTTTGCTAACACACGTATTCATTTCCAATTCACAATCCATTTTTATGAAAATATCAAAATCATCTAACTAGTGTCAGTTCACCAAGTCTTCCATAATCGCGGGCACGGCTTTTCAAAAAGATTTAAACTCTGCAGAGATGTACAACTTTACCCACAAGTCATGACCTTTTTTTTGCCGCTATTTTCATGCTCCTTTGGCGTGTGGCCAGAATGTTCATGACGAAAACCTTTATATTACCTAGATTAACTTTGCACCAGCCTAGTGACGACAAACCTTCTTATGACGACAGAAGATATTTGTACACCCATTGTACTCTCAACAGGCTATTCCTGATGAGTCCTCACTTCCCCATGTTCTAAAGAGACGAAAGATATTTGTACAATATTGTACTCTCAACAGTTCGCTCATGTTGAGTCCCCACTTTCCCTATCATAGCAAGACGTACACCGTTGTATTGGTATGCAGAAACCCCAACAAGTAAATCTACCCGGAATGCATGTGCTACTCCAACCTTCCAATATGCAAAGTTAAACTAGATAACTTGATTGGTTTAAGATTGTCACATACCAGCACTTGTGGTTTTACAGATATCCCTTGGATCATACAACACCACGTTCGGTCCTTAATTCGACTCGGGCGAGAAATCTCGCCTTATCTATGTACAAGTCCCATGCACATCCGGATGTTGCCAATAGCTTACCCGTATCAAAATCATAATTTTATTTTAATTTTTACCAAAATATAGTATCCACATTTTCCATCATGTCCAATATTCTATTTCCATCACGAACAGTATAACCAACCATTCGTGTCCCAATCTAAAGCATGGCTAAGCATGTGCAAATATAATCGAGTATACCTATTTAACATTATTAAATGTTTGTCCCTGACTTATGGCTACAAAGGATGTCATGTCAATATTTATTAAGGATGTTCCATCAATGAAGGTTATATCTACTAACACCACAATATAGCGAATTTACTGAAAATATACGCATGCATAAAGAGTTTTAACAAAACAATTTCGAAATGCTGGGATCAACATGATGAAAGGGGGTGCTTGCCTTACTAGTTGATGTCGATATCAAGGTTGGGGCCATTGATGGCGGTGTCAGAACGTCGGAGTCTACACGTCGTGCGTCGCAAAGCAAAGCAATAGAAATAATAGTAAGAGGCAAAAAGAAGTCAAATAACATCAAATTCAAATTAAAATAGAATGTTCTCGTGATAAAAAGATTTTAGGTGTTGGTTTCTCAATTTTTACACTTGTTTGTATTCTGAGTTCTCAAAGTTTGTATTATAAGAAGGTGCGGTAAGTGCAAATCACGTCTGAATACAATTACCTTCATATCATCAGAGGGTCCTGACCTCTGGAAATTGTCGTATCATTAAAGCATAAGAGGGTCTTGACCTTTGGGTTTTTTTGAAAGAATTAAGTGCAAAATATGTCCGAATACTTTTACCTTTGCAGCATCAAAGGGTCCTGACCTCTCGAAAATATTGGAGCTAGTCTCATGTTATTGTTTCATAATTAAGGCATGTTTTACATTTGCATGAGTGTCTTTATATTTATATTTTAGGATAAGGCTATGACGAAGTTAATTTAAGCTCAGTCAAATTTTATTTAACTTATGCCTTGATATTTGATTTCAAAGATTAATCAAAACAATTAAGTCAATTTCTGATTACATATTTTAATTAAGCTACAGGTTATCAACTTATCTCCTCCTGATTTTAGATTTTGGGCTAACCAACTAGAAACAACCCGAATTGGCCTTAACAACTAACTAATGATGCTTACTGTCCTCACTTTTGGATGGATGGAGGGCCCACTAGTCAGAAGAACAAAACCAGAATAGAGGAGCTGAGCTTCTCCCAGGCGCTATGGGTAGCTCCTTAGTGAGCTTGGCCGGCTGCAGTGCAAGCACAGGGAAGAAGGGGTGATGACCAAAATGGAACCTTGGGAGTTCACTGATGCTATAGGTGGCGACGGCTTGAGCTAAGACAGCTTGTCGCAATGGCGCGACAGCAAAGAGCGTCAGCTCGAGTTGGAGCATGGGGGCTCAACTTAGTGGGGGATATGCTAAATGTATTTTGGGGTTTTGGTTTGGTGGAGCATGGAGTTGCTTCCTACCAACTCAATTGGAAAATGGTGCAGAGAGTAAGGAGCTCGATTGACTTTATAGGTGAAGTAATCGAGGGTGACAGGTGAACCCCTTTGTGGGTGGGCTCCAATTGGTAATGATGGAGAGAGAGAAGGGTTCATTCCCTGTTCAGAGATAAGTTTCGTATTAAATGGCCCATCAAATCATGTGTAATTTTTTTTATAATTTTATATGCAGTGTGAGGATAGTTCTCGACACTCTATAAAATTTTCAGATTAAAAAGTATTGTGAATATTATAAAACTTCTGACAGTCTGAACTGCATTTTCTCCTTCTCTGTTTTAAATTTTTACGAACATAAAAACTTTCTTCAATTTTTTAAAATTTTACTGGGATTTCATACTGGCTTAATGATATTACTTTAAAATTTTAAAAATGATTTACCCTTGTATTTATTTTATAAACATTCTGACATTGTATTTACTGAATTTCCAAGGTTTCAGTTTTTGAATTTTTAAGGGCACTGAATAATATTTATTATTTTTTTTAAATTTCACAGTATAACACTGTAGTACTGTATATAACGTGGTAAAATTTAGGAGGAAGGTAAGGTCCATACAATTTTAATTAATTCAAATAATATTACTGTTGCTAGTCAAAATTACTGTTTAAAAACCCTTATCCATATTAAATATATTCATACCTCTTTGGGGTTTTGCAAAGGATTTCTAATGATAGCCTTATATTTAAATATAATTTTTATATATTTTTATTATGTAATTTTTTCCATAGTTTATAAGGATCAAAGGCTGAAATCAATTTTTTAATAGACTAAAAATTCAAGAAAATATAGAAAAGATCGAAATTCATATTAAATCTTACTTCCAATTTAATTTTATATTTTATCTATTTTTTTATTTTTCTGGAATGTTACAAGTTGCTACATTCATCAGGCGCGGGAAACGGAACAGGACTATTTTTGTAAAAAAAATGAAAGAAGAGGCTGAATGAGTGATCTCTGCACCATCCTTGGTGTGGGCGGGATGCGCGCCTCACGCAACGTAGCAGAAAGGCGCACGAGTGGAAGTGGAAGGGCGCAATTGCGTCCGGTGCCAGCCGTCGCTCACGTACGTAGCGGAGGCATGCACTTTGGTCCTGTTTAGGGGGCTGCGGCTGGGGTGAAAAGCTGTTTTTGGCTTGTTAGGTCAGAAAAGCAATTGCAATTGACGATCGTGTCTTTTTTTGTTATCTTTGTTTGGTAAATTGATTGCTGCATCTGTAGCTTTTGGGGGAGAGAATCGGGGAGGCGGCGCCCGAGTTGGAGGAAGTCGGGAGACGACCGGGCGGGGAGACGACGGAGCGAGGAGTGAGCGGGCAGGCGGACGAGCGAGTGAAACCACAGCTAAAAAACTCTTTCGCAATGACTACAGCTTTGGAATGATATTTTTATTATAGCTTAATTTACCTGCTATTTTATTTAGAGGGCTTTTGGTCAAGGACTGAACCACAACCTCCAAACACTACTGCACGAATATACATAACAATCGGTTCTTTTTTATCATCACAATCGGTTCTGGTGGCGACACAAAGTCATTAGACAGAGATGAGACAACGCTATTACAGTCGGTTCTTGCCCGATAGAGATGAGTGTGTCATCTCTATCGGTTCTTTACAAGAAGCGATAGAGATGACCCCATCATTTCTATCGGTTCTTATAAGGAACCGATAGAGATGAGCATGTCATCTCTATCGGTTCTTATCAAGAATCGATAGAGATGACGCACTCATCTCTATCGCTTTTTCTAAAGAACCGATAGAGATGAGCGTGTCATCTCTATCGCTTCTTCTAAAGAACCGATAGAGATGATCCAATTATCTCTATCGTTTTCTTCTTAGAACCGATAGAGATGAGGGGGTTTGCTGTTTTCCAATTCACCCTCCAATCAGTACATATTTCACACAGTATGCACATATCACATTCATATATCAATAACACACATTATGCACATATCACATTCATAGAACACAAATATTTTATTACAACACATATCATATTGGTTTACAAAACAAAACTCAAACATGCTTCACAGTTAGTACACATGCAATCGCATTCACATATATAATATTATTCACATATGGACTAGTAGGAGTTTTCAGGATCTCTAAACCTACCCATCTGCGAGATAACTTCCATCCAGTACCACTGGATTAAGTGGTCTCGTAACTTGTTGATTGCAAAGCTGTCTAAGCTCTTCTGGGGGGTATTTATATGCTGCAAAATAGAAACAATTACTCTAATTTAAGTTTTGAAATTTCTATGTGAAAGGCTAATTGTATTATTATGCATGTACATATACCTTAAGGAAAAGGTCTGAGATGCCGACCACGATAATCATGTGCTTCATGACGTACAAACCGCAGCGATGGTCGTCATTGCCTATTGATGACACTGTGAAGAAAGAAAAAGAATGTACCGAAATGGCATATTCATAAACATGTACCCTCGAACGGGAGATATAAATACCAAATTAAAACTTACCAAGAAGAACAAGGTGATTTTGAGTTCTTGAATTATCTCTTGTATAACGATCTCATTAGTACTTAATTTATGTGAGGCCCTTTGCATGAGTGTGTTATTTTCATTCATCGATTACAAGAAGCTATAACTATGAACATACATAGAGTAAAATCTAAATATTTTTGTATACTTATGATCTGTGCAATCCCAGGAGTGCAACTATACTGGTTTCACCAAGTTTTGAGCCTATCTGATTTATTCCATGATTTTTGGAACTAGGGATTGCAGAGTTTCTTCATGTTACCTAAAAAGGGTTTTCATTCAATCTCTATTTAAAATTTTTTACTGCAAGTAACATGTGATGTTTCATTGCATAATCCAAATCCTTATTTCATAACGCAAATTTAGAAACTAAGTTTGCTGCATTTGGATACTTCTAGTAAAAGATATGAAGGTTTGATTCACAAGGGCAAAAAGGAAAGATAAAATGAATTTCTGGGATTTGAACCCCAGACCTCTCGGTTCAAACGGCAAGGCTGTACCACTGGGCCATGGAGTTGCTTGTGACAAGGCTATATGCGAAAATATTTGAAGCTTACCCTCACTTACCCTAGAGCTTTGCTGGAACGGCAATGGCGACGGCGGTGCTAGCGTTAGGAATGGCTGGGGAGTGAGCTGCAGGGAGATGGGGTTGGTGAGGCGAGTCCTTGGCGGCGGCGGTGACCACCGTAGCCGCCACGATCTTTGTCGGTGGGCAGAGCTACCACCGAGTGCGACTAATGGGAATGGAAGCCACGGCGAGTCTTCGCCAATGGATCTTGCATGCAATACATAGATCAACCTCAGGAGATTGTATGGCAGCTGTGTGGGGCGTCGGGGCTAGGGTTAGGAGAGGTGGAGGCTGCACGCTGCGTCGGGAGGAGTGGTGGTCGGGAGGAGTTGGCGGCAGCCAAGGGGAGCGAACGACGGGAGGGGTGGCGGGGAGGAGAGAGCGGCGGTGGGAAGGAGCGGCGGCGGGGAGGGAGGCGGCGGGAAGGCAATGGCGGGAGAACGAGAGTGAGTGCGGGAGAACACAAGGGAGCGCAGGAGAACGAGTTAGTGCGAATCCATATATGGCCGAAATGAGCTATCTCTATCGGGTCAAAGGAAAAACCGACACTAATGAGTATATATCTCTACCGATTTTGACCAAAAAACCGACACAAATGAAGCATATATCTCTATTGGTTTTGGGAAAAAACCGACACTAATAGGAAATGTATCTCTATCGGTTTTTACTAATAAACCGACACAAATAATAACAATATCTCCATCGCTTTCAACAATAAAACCGATACTAATGACTTTATGTCTCTTTCGGTTTTGGACACCACTTGGAGATATATCTCTATCGGTTTTGACCAAAAAACCGACACAAATGAATCATATATCTCTATCGATTTTGTACAAAAACCGACACTAATGCAAAATGTATCTCTATCGGTTTTTACTAATAAACCGACACAAATAATAAAAATATCTCCATCGCTTTCAACAATAAAACCGACACTAATGACTTTATGTCTCTTTCAGTTTTGGACCCTTCTGGAAAAGATATCTTTATCGGTTTTGACTTAAAAACCGACACTAATGAAGAATATATCTCTATCGGTTTTTAAAAAACCGACAATAACGAGAAATGTATCTCTATCGGGTTTGAGGAAAAAACCGACACTAATGAGACATATATCTCTCTCGGGTTTGAGGAAAAAACCGGCACAAATTGTACATCTCTATCGGTTTTGTTAGGAAACCGATACAGATGAACATAACATGGCTCCTTTTTCTTGCAATAAGTAGCTACATACCAGAATTATATAGATAACATCACATGGAGACTGCACCATGTAATTGCTAGACAACAGCACATGAACAAACGTATTTCTTACATGCATCTTTCTCAGGTTTAATGAGGGTCTAGGAAGTGCTATAATTCCATATGACAAATGAAATGTGTGAACCAATAAACAGGAGCTAGTCTCATCATTAAGACAATGAGATGAAAACAAGATACAATTAAATCATTCACTTGTGTCAGGTTTCACTCAAAACCGACACAATCGTGCACCTGTCATTAAAATGACCGTAACTTTTGCATACGGTGTCCGTTTTCGACGTACGAGTACTCGAATCGAAGGGGATGAAGAGATAGATTTGAAAATCCATAATTCCAAGTCTAAATCGCGAATTCTTCGTGAGGATTTGGAAAAAGTGTCGACCCCAAAAAACGACGTTTAAGGCCTTAAAACAGCCTCTGAAGTTTGATTACCGTTTTAAATCGATTGTTTGTTGCTAGTTTGAATTTTTTCATTATAGCTTGTGTAATCCTTGTTTCCAGTCTATATTTTAGAGTATGCTCATTTGTGAGAGTTTGATTCTGAAAAAAATTATATAAAATAGATATTACATATAATATCAACAGTCACAATCTGTTCTTTTTAGCACAGATATTACACAATATCAACAGTCAATTCTTTAAGCACAGATAGTCCACATTAGCAATATCTAACACAATATCATATAACATTACCAAATATATGTACATTCACAACAAAAACATATCACATTAACAGTACACAATAAAACCTAGCGAGGCTCATCACAATCGGTTCTTGCTCAAAATCGATTGTGATAATACAGTCGGTTTTGAGCAAGAACCGATTGTGATGAGGTGGTATTATCACAATCAGTTCTTAATCAGAATCGACACAGATGAGGGTGCCCCTCATCACAATCGGTTCATAGCTAGAACCAATTATGATAACACCTCCTCATCATAATCGGTTCTTGCTCAGAATCGACACAGATGAGGCCCTCATCTGTGTCGGTTCTGAGCAAGAACCGATTGTGATGAGGGTCACCCTCATCTGTGTCGATTCTAAGAAAGAACCGACATAGATAAGGGGTGTCATCACAATCGGTTATAGTTAAGAACCGATTGTGATGATAGACACCTCATCTGTGTCGGTTCTGAGATAGAACCGATTGTGAGGACACCCCTCATCACAATCGGTTCTAGCTCAGAACCGATTGTGATGACCCTATTTTCAAAAATTACAAATTATATACACATATCACAATCAGTTTTTCCTTTAAAGTTAGAACTAACACAAATGAAACGATAGTGTTGTACCATTATGTAGTAGTGAAACAGCCTCTTCATTTCTACGCTGGGGCGCTGCGCGCGCCGATCGGCGTACGTGCACGTGGTGACGTGGAGGTCTTCTTTGCCGGGCGCCTGCAGCTAGCTTAGTCTCTGGAAATAGTGGAATTGACCGCGACAATGCAGACCGTAGACTGTACTAATACTACTGCTACTACAGCACTACTAGCTTAATATCTCTGTTGATTTAGTCGTTGTTTATAGAATCGTGGCAGTACGAGCAATATCTCTGTTGATTTCGTCGTTCATAGAATCGTACTCCTTCAGTCTTCCGAGCTACTGTGACTGTTCTGACCTAATCAATGCTGCGACTGTGATGAGTAGTTAGCCAATTAATTAATCAAGTCCTTGTAGATTTCTACCGTGCAGGATGGACAGCTTTTGCCTAAGCTAGCCTGTATCTGCGTGTGTATGACGTCGAAATGGAGTTCCATGGGACGTGAGCAACGTGATTTCAAATGCTCCAATTCAAAGTCAAATTCGGTTATGTTTTTTTGAAACTTACAGTTCTAGGGTATATATCCATCTATAACAATTTAAATGAAACACATACCTCGAAAAAAATATTCTCATATTCAAATATTTGAACGAATTTAGATTACATGCTTTGCTGATTTATATATAAAATCAGCACATACCTACAATCAAACTATCATTAAAAAAGAAACTCCAGTTTGAATTCAATTCAAACTTGCTTGAACTAGTTAGCAAACTGGTTAAACTCAAAGTCCTAGAAGTTTCAAAAAAAAATCACGTGCAAAAACTTAGGGAAAATACCAATTTTTGAGGCATTATGGTGCCCCAGGTAATATATATATAGAGAGAGATGTTATTCTACAGCTGCGTTTAGAATAGGCTATACTTCTCCCTAGCCATTTAACACAGACCGACCGAGCACCTCCGCGCAACGAAACAGTACGTAGAAACCCAACCAGTAAATGACTAATAAATGCTACTTTTAGTTTGTATATGAATCATTCTTTTTTTAATTTAGTCATAACTTTCAAATCATTTCTTTTTTTGATTTAGCCATAACTTTCAAATGAGGACGATTTTTGTCTTCAAATTTTGCACAGTTGCATAATATCACCTCCCCTACGTATGGTATTTTTTTGAGAATTTTTGAAAATATGTACAGATGATTTTTATAGATTTTATAGTTTACACAGGATATTTGTCTTTTACTATACAGAAAATAACATATTACTCGTTATTACATCTTGTTACTATATCATGTGTAAACCACCTATATAATGCAAAATACATAAAAAACACGTGTACAAGTTTGAAAAAATTCTCAAAATATTTTCATACATAGGGGAGATGAGCTTCTACATCCTGTAAAATTTTAAGAACAAACTCAACAGCATTTGAAGTATATGAAATTGACAAAGCGCTAAATAGTGAAAAATCAATATTTAGCCGAATTTGTCTTTTTCATATCTTTCATCTGAAATTTATTTTGGTCTTCAAATTTTACAGGGTTGTAGAATATCACATCTCCTACATATGATAATTTTTTGAGAATTTTTCAAATATTTTACAAAAGAGCCGACAAACAGAACTAAATTCTTATTCATAAAAACAACAAGTACAAGTTTTCAAGAATTCTCAAAAAATTACCATAAGTAGGGAAGTTGAGATTATACAACCCTGTAAAATTTTAAAACCAAAATCACTTTAAAATGAAATATATGAAAATGACAAATTTAGCTAAATAACGATTTTTCAATGTTTGGGAATTTGTCTTTTTCATATCTTTCAAATGCGATTGATTTTGGTCTTCAAATTTTGTATGGTTGTAGATGCGCACCTCCCCTACGTATGGTAATTTTTTGAGAATTTTTAAAAATATGTACAATTTATGCATTTTATACAATAAAGATGATTTATACAGGATATAGTAACATACAGTATAAACCATTTCTACTATGTAAAAATTATGAAAATCATATGTATAAGTTTTCAAAAATTCTCAAAAAATAACCATACATAGGGGAATTAAGATTCTACAACCTTATAAAATTTGAAAACCAAAATCAATATCACCTGAAAGATATGAAAAAAACAAATTTAATTCAATATTGATTTTTCACTGTTTAGCACTTTGTCAGTTTCATATCTTTTAAATACAATTGAGTTTGGTCTTAAACTTCTACAGGGATGTATAATCTCACCTCCCTACATATGGTAATTTTTTAAGAATTGTTTAAATATTTTACTAAAGTACTGACAAACAAAACTAAATTATTCTT
The DNA here is from genome assembly GCA_036346275.1 of Otatea glauca. NCBI lineage: Eukaryota > Viridiplantae > Streptophyta > Magnoliopsida > Poales > Poaceae > Otatea > Otatea glauca. Next base: position 46,026,699 of record CM070724.1, on the reverse strand, counting down.
CATGAAAACAACATCACAATGTTTTCAAAACTTCTCAAAAAATTACCATACTTAGGAGAGATGTGATTCTACAATCTTGCAAAATTTGAAGATCAAAATCAATTTCAGCTAAAAGATATTAAAAAGACAAATTCAGCTAAATAGTGATTTTTCACTGTTTATTGCTTTGTGAATTTCATATCTTTCAAATGAGATTGAGTTTGCTCTTCGAATTTTACAGAGTTGTAGAAACTCACCTCCCCTACGTATGGAATTTTTTAAGATTTTTATAGTATTTGTAAAATTTGAAACTCACCTCACCTATAGTTTTCATACGTAGGGGAATGATTGTTTAAAAATTCCATACGTAGGGGAGGTGATTGTTTAAAAATCTTTGTTCTTTGTTCTTGTCGTAAATACGCAAGAACTCTGCCTGAAGTTCTACCTTGCATCCTTCTTCTGTCAATTGCCCGAGACTGAGTATGTTGTTACACAACCTCGGTATGTAGTAAATTTCAGAAAACATCTTCTGATCGCCATTCTTGCATTGTACCATCATCGTTCCTTTGCCTTTTATTTGCACCGTGGAACCATCACCGAACTTGACTTTTCCTGAAATTTTCTCGTCAAGCTCATGAAACACGGAGCGATCTCCAGTCATGTGATTGCTTGCTCCATTATCCAAGTACCACAAATCAGTGTGATCGTGGCTATCTCCTTCCATGCATAGTTTAGGAACTATCTTCTCCTCGTTCAACATCAGTATGTTCGGCTCTTCTTCTTTGCATAATGAGAGGAGTAGAGCCGGTTCGTCGTCTGCAGTGGCTTGGGTGAGGTTTACCTCCTCGTTCTTCTTCTTGTTCTTGCAATACGAGGCGTAGTGTCCATACTTGTTGCAGTTGAAGCACTTTATGTGACTGCGACACTCCGCCGCGTAGTGACCATATTTTTCACATTCAAAACATTTGATATGTGACTTATCTCGTGGTCTGTTATCACCGTCATGTTCAGTATTGTCTCCTTGGTCACCTCTGTCTCCTCGACCACCTCTGCCTCCACGGTAACCGAAACCGCCGCGTCCACGCCCACAGTTAAACTGCTTGCGATCACCTCTTTCATCTCCCTTTAACAGCAATACCTGCTCGTTACGGGACTGATACTCTTGCTCATTACGGGATTGATACCCCTTCAGTAGCTCCTCATGCGCCTTGAGCGAGCCGATGATCTCCTCAATTTTTATTTTCTCTAGATCAGGGGAGTACATGAGCGTGGTGACGACAGGCACGAACTTTTCTGGTAGTACGCGTAGGTACTTCTTCACTGCCACAGATTCCTCCATCCTGTCGTCGAGAGAAATAATCTGATTGTACAATGAAGTAAGCTTACCGGCGAACTCGTCCACCGTCTAGGTTTCTCCCATCTGAAGATTCTCAAACTCGTTCTGTAGATTTTGTAGTCGCACCTCCTTCACGCGGTCAACTCCCACGTGCATCTTCTGAAGCGTTAGCCATGCTTCACGTGCTGTCTCCTTCCCGATGAGCTGGTGCATCATCGAATCTGGTACCGACTGATAGATTGCAGCAAGGGCTGCTTGATCTATCCTGTCATCTTCCACAGCCTTCCCTTTTGGATCAACTGCACCCCAGACACCCTGGACGCGTAAGTTTACCTTCATCTTCATTGTCCATATCAGGTAATTATCGACCGTCAGGAGAGGATATTGAAGAGACATGACCTCACTCCGAACCTTTGCCTTCTCGTCCATGGTCTCACCTTACCTTGCTCACGATCTGCCACACGGGGCTTTGTTTAATTCTTGGCTGTTCACGTCACGTCAATTAATACGTCCAAAACGACGCCTTGTCTTTTTGCTTTTCCCGTTGCAGCACGATGAAGTTGATTTCCTGTTCCTGTTTTGCTTGGTAAGTTTTGTCTCCAGCCGCACGCTTGATGACTCCTTTTGGATTTTTATCAATTGATAGGACTTTTCTTTAGGCTTATACAGGACAGGAGAAGCTGATGCCTCACGGCACTTTTCTTTTGTTGCTTCTCTGTTTTCTTGGCCGCACGGAACGCGCACAGCGGCACGAAGCCTCACGTCGGTTTCTGCTCCTCACCTTTTTTACTTCGGAATTGCTGCTTCTCTGCTACTCACACGTTGCGCCTTGATCACGCCGTGTCTCGTGCCGAGAGATTTGATCTCCGTTACGCTGTTTTGCTTACGCGTCGCCGATACAGCAAGCCGTTGGGACTGACTGGCACACGCAGCTGCCTAGAGCTCCTGCGGATCTGCTACCGCCTACGTCGCTTCTCTGCAGCCGTTCTCTCCGTGGATCCAACGAAGCCCTCGCCTGTGCTTTGATCTCGTGTCGCTGAGAGATCCAATCTTCTGTGCTCTGATACTAATTGTTGGAACAGAACGCCAAAATACTTTGGGACAATTTTCTCTTTATTACTTCTCGCTCTGTTCAATTACAAAACTCAGACCTACCCTTATATTTATACCCAAAAACACAACCCTAAGAAACGGAATAGGATTCTACTTCCATGTCCTAATTGGACTCTTTATCCTAAACTTTCTTAATACAAACTTTCCAAACTAAACCTTTCCTATTACAAGATTACTTTCAACGGCAATTCGTTTCCAATCCAGAGAAACAAAGATGTTTTCGGTACAGTATTGTGAGACTGGCTAGCTAGAGAAACAAAGATGTTTTCGGTACAGTACCGTGAGACTGGCTTAGCTAGTGAACTACAGTACAAACATTCAAAAGAGAGTGCCCTTCTAAGCAAAAGGGAGCAAATGCCGGCCAGCACTATCCTTGGCTGTTGTTATTACTCTTTGTCGGAACAAAAGCCTGTGGCACAGTGAGGATCTGGGAAAGGCGTGTCTTTAAACATTGGGAGGTGACCAGATCTTCCCAGAGAGCTCCTCCACACGGCGTGCTTGGTTCACATATCCCTTCAAACCAGAAGCAAGTAGTTCTTCAGTAGCTGGCCCCGTAGCAGCTGCTAGACTCAGTTGATCCCACTTCACAAGCTGCATTAATGATCATTGGAATTGTACATACCAAATCAAAACCACAAGATGATCGGTTCTCGTCTAACATGGTTTTCTTAAATCTTCATTAAGGTTATTAATGACTTTATCATTTAGTTCTAGCAATTTCAGAAACAATTCTTTTCACTTGCAGGCACTTCAGCTCATTTGTTAAATCACAAATATGCCTGCTATAGTTCAGATATGTGAATCATCATAAATAATCATTTGCCAACTGAACCGTTCAGATATGTGAATTCAGCACAAGATCAAGCATAAGCGGACGGACCTCCTCTTCAGTGAAGTTGTACATCTTGCCAAGAGCAGGAGTGAACCTCGGGACATAACCATATTTCACACCAGGGTCAGTGACAGCTTCTTCCAGAGACTGCAATATCTTCACAGGTGCAATAATGTATTCAATCCTACATTTAAGAAACATTAGTTTCCTACATGTTAACACCCACGATTATCAATTTGGATATACATTTACAAAAAAAAAGGATAAAAGATTTACCCAGAAGGCTAAATACATCTTGCTTGTGGCGAATGCATGGCAGCGGCCATCACCAAGAAAGAGCAATAGTTTATATATTTTCAGTATGCATGGAATGGGCTGCTCCCAGTTTGCATTTACATATGTTTCCTGTTGGTTACGCACTGCCTAGCTGACTGCAAAGATACAGCTTACATTCTAAATTGATTGACAAGATTTGTAATGATGAACATCAATGTTTAGCAGCTCCAGAGATACCATAAATTTGTTAAACCAGTAAATAACGGTGGAACCATATGCAAGCACACATTGCAGTGAACTTAGAAAACTCAATTTTTTATAAACACTAGCAAGATTTTAATGAACTAACAGTGAAACCAAACAAGTTAAGTTGAAAGTGTAAATCAAGAATTCCATACTCTTAACATCAAGTAATTGTTCCTGATAGCAACAAGCACTGCCCATTTCAACGGAATGCAGCTAGCAACAAGCACTAGTTGTGTTTCGGTACTTCTCTTTCTCCTACATTTTTCCCAGTTCAACAATCTTACTCTAGTTATTGGCCTTTTGTACGAAGTTCACCTTTTCTGTGGGCAAAATTCTATATTGGATCAACTTCAACAAGGAGAACATGCAGTAAGCATTGCTAATTTGCTAGTACAAAATGATCACATAAATTTCTAGATTTGCTAGTTTGAGAACGGTTTTTGATCTCATCCAGATATGCTAAAAAAAGAAAGGGGTAAAGGCAAATCTCCATGGGAACCTAACCTTCAAGCCGGGGGAAGGAGGACGCCGGGCTAAGGTCTTCGAACCTGTAAGAAAACCCAAGACAGATCACCATAAGCACTTGGTGAATAAAGGTATTCTTCATGCTGGTTACAAGAGACAAATCTAAGACGAGCCCCCAACCACATGGTCCTCCGTAGACCATGGTATTCTTGGATGGATAGCTGGTGGGTCATTGGAAGGACTCGGCTTTTGTTGAGGGGTATTTTGCGGGTGATTTTACTCTTACTCAAAGGGTAATTTTGTAACGGGTTGTAGCTCTATGTGGGGAGCAGCCTCTCCTTACTCCACAAAAATAAGCTACATTCTACTTCAAATTCACTTAACTCCGGATTCGACTTTTTTTTTTGAGCTATACTGTTTGGCATGGTTCCACCTGCTCCAAACGAGAATCTAGGAGCTGGAGTCATACCAAACAGGACCACAATATAGCATCTATTTTTTTGTCCAGCTATAGCTAGAGTACTAGCTTATAACCTGTGAAAACTGAAATGAATTACAACACGAAAAATTTAACAAACCTAGCTGTAGCTACTCCTTTTTGTTCCTAAATAGATGCAATTAAGAAATTTGCACAACTACCAAAGTATATACTATACAAAAGATCATATTTCTCTGTTTCATTTGGTCACTTGTTTTAGACGGTGTAATTTACTCTACTCCATAGTAATAAATAACATTGGAGATGGCTATGAATAATTAATGAGAGGGGTATGCAAAAGAAAATTGGTAAAACATATCTCGAAATGTAGAATGATATGTATTTAGAGAAAAAATTGAAAGTTAGAATGACACGTATTTAGGCATAGTCTACACCTTCAGGTTTTTGCGCTTAATTGTCATTACCTAGATACAATTTTTTTCAATTTTCATGTAAAGTCTTGCGGTAATATGACCACATATATTATTAACTTGTATTAACTGATCATACATATGGGACTAAATTAACCCATCACTCGGAAATTTGACTTACAACCCTATAAATGATAAAATTATAATAGAGAAGATCTACGAAACGATATATTATTTAGACGGTATAGCATTCCCCTGTCTAATAACAGCCCAAGATACGAAAGAGATGAAACCCACTGTTTGCCATCCTTATCTATTCGATTCTCTCTCTCTCTTTCTTTGGAAACCAAAACATGGTCGGAACTCGGAAGTGAGCAGAAGAGTGGACGGAGCGAGGGAGCATCTGTCTTGGCATGTCAACTCACGCGAAAGCACCGAGCAGAGACACTGGCACGCCACAGCTGGGTGGTGAGGCCAAGCGGAGGCGGCTCAGTACGACGCAGAGGGGCGGCCGCGCTGGGTTGGTGAGGCTACACGAAGGCGACAGTGAGCATGCAGAAGGGCACAGCCAAGGGGCGGACGACATGGCCACACGAGGTTGGTGCGCAACACTACGGTACGGTGCCTAGCTGCGACGATGACGACGAGCATGCCGTGTAGAGGTTTCAGAAACTCTATTTGAAACTTCTCTGATTTCTTGTGAAACCTGCATGAAATTTTATTGAAACTCACACTAAGTTTTGAAGCTTTTGTCTGAAACTTGCTTCAAACTTCAGGTTATGAAAAAATTCCTTGAAACATACTAAAACTTTGAAACATATGAAATTTTGTCTTAAACATGTTTGAAACTCGATGAAATTTTTCTAAAACTTCCTCTAAACCTGCATGTTATGAAAAAAAATCCTTGAAACATGCTAAAAACTTTGAAACTTACAAAATTTTGTCTAAAACTTGTTTGAAACTGGATGAAAGTTTCTAAAACTTGCTTCAAACCTTCATGTTATGAAAAAGATCCTTGAAGCATACTGAAACTTTGAAACAAGATGAAATTTCTAAGACTTGCTTCGAATCTTCAGGTTATGAGAAAAATTCCTTCAAACATACTGTCAGCAATTAGCACCAGAATTTGGCAAGGCATGACAAATTTGTCAGGCTAAGGATAAAAATGGATATTTATGGCTGATATCGGTTAAAAAAGGAAAAAGATAAGTTAAAGATAGAATTATGACCAATATTGATTCAAAGATGGGATTTTATCTCTACAAAGGCCAATATGGATCACAGTTAGTGCCGCTTTGGAGAAGGATATGATCGGTTGATGCACTATAAAAGGGGTTCAAAGGCGAGCAAAAAGAAATCAATCCAATCAATCAAACAACTCGCATATGTTTTTTATTTACTTTTTCCTATCAACTAGGAGTAGCTTTGTAATTTGGAATCTCTCTTGTAATCCAATTTTGATCAATAAAGTTATGCATCATCGATTGTTGATCTTCCTCGATTACCCCAGGTTTGGTTTTCTCCGATTTTGTTGTGCATCGCCTTTTTTGAAAATATCTACCTTTTACCATCTAATCAACCCTAATCAACTATTTACACTTATCATCACCTTTGATTTAATCGGCTTTTGGTAGCAGTTTAGATCTTTGTCGATTTTTACTTTAAGATCGACTTTGAGCGTATACTTTTCATCTATCTTGCAGATTGCAGGATCAAATCTGCTGGCACGCCACAAACCAACTTAAACCCGGCGTTTGCGTGTGTTTGAGCCGATCAATCTGTCGTCACATTTTTTGGTGCAACACATACTGAAACTTACGAAATTTTATCTGAAACTTGTTTGGAATTGGATGAAACTTTGTTCAAACCTCTTGATATAAAACTTTTTGAACATTTGGTGAAACTTGCTTAAAACTCCTCAAAACATTGGTGATACCTTCTGAAACTGGTTGAAACATCAACTTGAAACTTTTAATGACACTTGAAAGTCGTTGAAACTTTGACAAACATGAAACTTGCTGAAACTTTGCTATATCGTTGAGGAGCATTTCCAACGGTATAGCATTGGATATCAGCTTCCATTCTTATAAGGTTCATTTATCATAACCGTTTTTTAATTTGAACTAACCTAGCATTCCACAACTAGATGTGTGGAGTTGGCTGCTTGTTGTCAACTTAAGACATGTTTGACATACATGATTTTCATAAGAACCAACCTTATGAAATTTCCAGAGAAGAGTCCAAGTCTTGCTAAGCGTGTTAATGCCCACAGAAAGTTGATGTGTAATTAATTATCATGGGTAAAACTTGTGAGAGAATAAATTACTATGTTCTGAACGATCGAAAATGATGATCAATGGTGACCCAAAGAACCAAGTCAAAGCCTCACTAAGTCAAACATGCGAGGAAGAACAAATTTCCAGAGAAAATCAACTCTGTGGCGGCACTACAGTTCTTGTATGACCGGTAGAACCGGGATGAACAGTAACCCCGGCACTACCGGGTTATTGTAGCGGCAGTACCGGATGAACAGTAATTTCAACACGAGTTCAATTCCAAAAATGATGTAATTTTTTATTAGATGATCCAAAACTCGTAAAACTTTGTATGCACCTACCTAAGGATGTCATGAACCTATTCCAACCTTTAATCGCAAGGATTGACATCAAAATTTTGATCTTTTTCAAAAATACCGAAAGTTGCACCAAAATTGGGTCAAAACCAAAACTTCACCCTGAGCTTGCTCGTGTGGAATTTAATGATCAAAATGATTCTAGATGACCTCCCACATATCCCAGCAAGCAAGAACTCCAAAGAGATTGCCCCGAAACGTGCAAGATCAAGATCTACCTCAAATCCTTCCTTCTCAAGCTAAAACCCAGTTTCTTGAGAAATCTCTTGATGATCATGAGAGAGCTTGCCTAGATGATTGGGTGATGATTCCTTGAAAAATCAGTACTACCGCCAACTTGGGGCCAGTACTACCGCTCCCCATGGCCATGGCCGGTAGTGTCCCTAAAACCCAACAGAGACCTACTCTGAAAAATAACTACCACCACTGGAGGCCGGTAGTGCAGCACCCCCGATACTACCGCTCCCAGATAGCCGGTAGTGCCGCCTGTGTTTAACCCCAGATAAAACGCCTCTCTGTAAAAAGACTACCGCTCCCAAGGCCGGTAGCTCCTCATGGCCGGCATTACCGCCAACCCAGGCCGGTAGTGCCGTCTGACCGGTACTACCGCTCCTACTGGCCAGTAGTGCCGCTCTTGACCTGACAGCACCCGCTTCAAATTCAAAATAGAATTCAAAATAAACTCAAACTCGAGTACAATATGCTAAAACACAGTCAACAATTTATCATCAACGAGGATTCCCAAAAATTTTCAATGAACGGTCACGTATTGTTTAAGCTGAACTCTGTGCATGCTAGCTAGCTAAAAGACAAAGTTGTATAGTAAAGTTCCATCTTCTGCTATATAGCTCAATCATAACCAAATTGAAGCACTAGCCACGTACGGGACCAACACCACCATCACGAAAAGCGAACGGAGGACGAATAAAGGACCCCATGAATATGATAAAGCCAGACGATGAAGCCGAGATTGATCAATCACCACTCTTTATTTAATTAACCACGCAAAATTAAACACCTCTTATATATGTATCCATCTTTCTGTATCACCACCATCATCATCATGTGCACTTTACATGTTGTACCGGCGAAGACTTTAATTAACACACGCAAGTTACGCAACGCGCGCAAGCCCGGCCTCGATCAATCGCCCGCCCAGCAGGAGAACGGGAAAAAAAAATACAAGCCAAAACCTCACCAAACATTAGCTATATCGTACGTACGTACGCACATGCTCGTATAGAATCTGAAGCTTAGCATGCAGTAATTAATTGCTCGCCACCGTTCGCGTTGGTTCGGTTCAATTCAAGCACCAATTGCTGAGCCCGTGCACGTCGAACTGCATCGTGTCCTTGCTGTCGCCATAGATGCACTGTCCCTGGATGCCCTGGTACTGCAGCTGGAAGCCATCGAACACGTAGTCGGACCACTTGAGCTCGTCCAGCGCCATGCCGTAGTGGTCGGTGGCGGCGGCGTCCGTGCAGGCCCTGCTCGGCCCCAGCTCCAGCCACGGCAGGTAGTTGGTGGCCGTGGCACTGCTCTGCGTCGAGTCGAACCCACCGCTGTTGTTGCTGTGGTTGTTGCACTGCTCGTCGGTGGTGGTGGCGGCGGCCGCGGGGCTTAGTCCAGCCATCGAGTTCAGTGTGCTGGAGCTCGACACCGACGGGATAACCGCAGGGTGTACAGTACTGGAGGGGCTCCAGTGCAGAGCGTCCGCGTCCAAGTAGCCAGTGAAGTCCGCCGTTTCGTTGTACCCCGACAAGGACAAGGATCCATCGCTGCACGCGCCGCCGACCGCGGCGTGTGCGCTCGCGCTCGCTCCGGCGCCGTCCGTGCTGCTCCGGCTGTACATGTAGCTTTCTGCCGTCACCAACGGCGGCATGTGCGGTACCTGCTGGCCCACTGATGATAGGATGAGCTCGGCCTCGCTGAACACCGCCTTGCGGCCGGCGGCTGTGGCGGCGCCGCGGTTGCTGGCCTCGGCGAGCGGCTTATGGGTGGCCGGGTCGATGCCGCGATGGCGGAGCTTCTTCTTGATGTACGAGTTCCAGAAGTTTTTGACCTCGTTGTCCGTCCGCCCCGGCAGCTGCGCCGAAATCTGAGACCACCTGCCCATGCGGGAGCAAACAATTTCTCATTTGGTTACTCAAAATTGGCCAAGTTAGGAGAAGTAATTTGCACATGTATATGGATGTTTAGTTTGGTATTTACTTGTTGCCTAGCATGGAATGGAGATGGATGATGAGGTCTTCCTCTTCCTGAGAGAATGCGCCCCTCTTGAGGTCCGGCCTGAGGTAGTTTATCCACCTCAGCCTGCAGCTCTTTCCACACCTGTCAAGGCCTAATGCAACAACGCAATTAATTCCATCAGATTAGCACTTCAAAAAGTCTATTTTCCACGCAATATAAGTATAACACATAAAATCATTTCTTAAGCACAATCCTACAGGGTCTTTCAGGAAAAAAAAGGCACTATCCTAGAGTATTAGTGCCGCTAAATCAAATCTTAGCGGTTGCAATGTTAGTACTACGTACGTACATTGTTGTAGAAGGGTTATCTAGTGATCTAATTAGCAATAGCATGCTGATACAGTACCTGCTAGCTTGGGGACAGAGCTCCAGCAGCCATGTCCATACTTGGCAATGTGGTTCATCAGCTTCTCATCCTCCTCGGGAGACCACAAGCCTCTCCTCAGCTTCTTCTTGGTGCCGCACGGCCGCTTCGCCATGTCGCCTGTATCTAAGACGTCGCAGAGCACCTCGCTAGCTCAATTGCGGTGCAACCGATGCAAGCGGAGAAGACGGCGGCTATGGCGGCAATGTGGAGTGAGGACAGGCAGAGAGATGGAGAGAATAGGGTGAGGTATAAAAGGGAGCTCGGGTGGGAGGTCGCTCTCAAGTAGGTGCCAATGTAGCGTAGAGTGCTAGTGTGAGGGTACTCTCTCTTCGATCTCCTCTTTTCAGCTCTCCTTTCTCCTCACTTCTTCCACCTTTGCTCCGAGCAGTAAAGTTGGTCGTGAATCATGATAAGGCAATGCTACTACTACGTTAACGTACCACGACTAATCTTCTTCACTTCACCCGTGTGCTCATTAGGTCTTTTAACTTAACTGTCCACCCAGCTGTGTTGATAGGGCTGGACCTGGTTGACTCTTTTCTGCCCCCCGCTTTTGCCTCCTCTTTCCCCTGCTTAATTATTTTCACCTTGACACTTTGCATCTGGCGCCACATGTACTGCAAATGCTGCATGCCCCTGTTGGACTTTGGACATTCACTTTGCTTTAACATCACTTATTGGTACCAGTTATTTGGAACGCAAGCAATCCATCAACATGGCAACATGGTCACCTCATCTCCACGATAAATGAATAAACAATTACCACTAATTAATTCACAGCCAAATGCATGCCACAGCATAATCTTATCATGGTCATGGGAGGCTAGCTTGCTTAGCCAGTCGGCTAGGGACACAAAATAGGGTTGCAAAGGCCATATGCCCATATGAGAATTTTGAGACACTACAGCACAGCACTGCATGTGTGGAAGAGATGGCATTGCAATGATAACCGCATGTTTTTCCCCCTTTTACTCTCTCTCTCTCTCTCTCTCTCTCTCTCTCTCTCTATATATATATATATATATATATATATATATATATATATATATATATATATCACACATCAATCTAATTAATTAATCTATATGAGTGATTTTGATGTTTACGGGTTTTGTGTGATCCCTCCCTTGCCACAACAAGGCAGGTTTCTAATTATGGAACCGGCCATGGAATAGATCATTTTCTCTGGCAGAAAACTGGTCACCACCAGGCACCAGCTAGTTACCTCATGACAGAGTCCTATAACACACGTGCTTTCTATCCCCTCTGCACCGACAGGATTTCCTCTTCCGAGTGCATGAAATGCTAATTTCACGCGATAAAACGCAAAAAAAACATCGAACAAATTATATGCAGACGCGCATCAGTGCTCAAGCTAGAAGTACTCTATTATACCTGGACGTGGAATTGATAGGATTTAGGCCGAGAACTTTCGATAGGCATTTTTCATTTCATGTGGCATATACTCATATATGTGTGTGTACATTGCAAGTTTGGAACTCCAAACATTCAGAGTGGTTGATCAATGAAGTGTAGTACGTACATGTGCAAATCCCAGGGACCAGTAGCCTAAAATATACGGCTACGTACGTACGTGCATGCATTAAACCGCGACCGTATACATGTCACATTGAAGTCACTGCACAAGCACGCGTACAGGAGTACAAGTCATGCTGTATGTCTAAAGGAAAAGGTCTTTGCTATCTAGAGTAGTGTATTTTCAGTATTTATGTTTTATTTAATGCAGCAGGATTCATACTTCTAAAAAATAAGGACTAAATCATTTCAAATAAGGAGGTCTAGAGGACAGTGAGTGTTTTTTTATAGAGGTACTTAAATTTTCAGCTATTGATCTAGAACTAAAAGATCACATACCTCCCCCGTACTATATAAACTATCATCTCTTTCCTCCCATCCACTCCAAACCCTAGCCGCCACCCACCCACCCACCCACGCTCTCGCCCACACTGCCCTCTCCAGCAAGCTGCCCCTTGTTGTGTCTCTTCCTCATCTCAGGCCTCTACCAAAAACCTCACCGGCGTGCCGCCTCCCTCCACCACGTCGTCACCGAGCCTTGACGCGCGTCGCCCCGTCCCACCAGTGAGCGCCACCTACCGCTGCTTCTGCCTCTCGACATGGTTGCCGACGCTGCTAGCCGCCTTTTCCACCACCGTGCACCCCCACCACGCCAAAGTCCTCGTACGAGCCACCGCTGGTCTACCGCCCCCTCCCTCCCTCTAAACCCAGGGTTGCGGTGAACCCCAAATCCTAACTTGTCGGAGCGGTCATCAGAGAGTTGCCGTCGTCGCCGGAGATAAAGCCGGAGTGCAAATCTCGAAGCAAATCAGAGGGATGAAAATTCGAGTACTCACAAGATAAGAAAACACCCGAGTACTCCTTAGCAATTCCCGTCAAATAATTAGGATTGCAACCCGCATAATACCGTGTGTTGTCTATATATAACTAAAAGTAAGTGAATAGTTCTATGTTCCAATCAGCTTAATTAATTTATAAAAATTGAAACTCATCTGCTAAAATAGGGTACTCAATCCTTTTATTTTCTTTGGAGCTTTTTGTTATTTGCTACAGTGAAAGTATATAATGCATCAGATTTCTCCCATGCATGCCGGAAAGAACATGCATGAAGACCATCGTGCATACGCTGAAAAAATAAACAGAAAGCGAATAAATTGAAAAACATGCATGCACCACCAAATTAAATATCCAATGGCCTCTAGCTCGATCGGAGAGCAAATTAATGTACGATCATTGAGTTAAGTTTAAGAACAATGCATGCATGCATTATGTGTTATTTTTCGCCATTAATTAACGCAAGATTAATTTGCCGCTCATGCGTGCTCATGATCGCAACGAGCTAGCTTAATTACACACGTATTAGGGCATGTACAATAAGACTCCCTCAGCTTATTCTTAGCATATATACATCAGTTTTGTTCTATATATGTTGAAGAGTGAGAAAAGAGGGGAAAGAAGAGAGCTGGTTCTTATTTAGTAGCAAGCATCGCACAGAAACATATGTGCTATTACTGGCTAGAAACCGGTGTTAGAGCCGGCGCGAATAGCTCTTAGTGTTGAAGTTAGTGTTTTGCCAAAACCACAAAGATGAAGAAGTTGGTGTTGAATGGCTAAATTAAATGCTTCAGTGTTTCTCTAGAGACAACCTTTAGAGATGGTTATTGTACAAGTTGGCTTTATTACTTACTCTAGATGATATAGATAAGAGATGGAGTAAGTAATGGACTTTGTTATTGTACTTGCTCTTATGGAATGTTGGGGATTCCTTTGATCAAAACAGAGCTGGCGGCATGAAGACATAATGCATGTTAGGTGCAGCAATTATGCGTAGATTATTGGGGTTGCAAAACCGCAGCTTGTAACAGCTAATAATGGAGACAAAGTTTCACTCGATAGATATGCGTGCTTCTTTTCTACTTTCCCTTCTGGCCTTCAGTCACATGTCCTAGCCTGTACATGCACGTATTAATGGAAAGAGGATTCGACATGTATGGGTGATGCAACTTCACATGTGTAAATTGTAATGGAGGCGGCATTTACATTTTGCATCCCTACCAATCTATTAATAAGTTAAATTTTACTACTACCTCAGAATGCACCAACTGAATATATTAAATATTGGAAGCAATGGTTTGTTTTGCTTTGCTTAGGATTTCAGTAAAAAAAAACGCTGAAGAGATGCGAAATGTAGCATGTACATTATATTTTATAACGTCATTAGCGAAAGGAACATAGCACCAACTCCGGTGGGGTACTTAATTAATCGGCAGAATCAATAGAAGCACAGCAGTGTTGACAGGGGGTAAAGGGACAAGTGGGGGGAGGGTGGAATAGCCACAAATAATTCATGCTATCTAACTAGCTTAATTAATTCACAGCACTTAATTTACACGCATATATCATAAGCAACTTCATTAGCACGTAAACAATAAAGCGTGCACAAAAAACAGACCGTTGGCGAAGTCCATAGAGAATATATGATTAATTAGATCGAGAGATAGGCACACTTTTATCGCTCGATCAGTACGTCATTGTAAACGTCCAATTTCTAATCAAACCGCCATGAATGCAAGTATGCAACCCTGGCAGTGTCTCTCTCTCTCTCCACACACAAGTACGTACAAACACAAAAACTCTCCACAAAATAGGGTAAATCGTATGGCGGATCTCCTAAACTCCTCCGGCTGCACGTTATCATCTGGTATGTTCTGGCCCTTCTGGCTCGTATCTGATACATATAAATTACGTACAAGGGCGAGAAATCGGCAGGAATATGATCCAGCCAATCTTCCACCCGGCCACCAAACACGGGCGGCTATTCCTGCGCGACACAACACAAGTAGCCGACAAGCACAGCTATCTCGCTTGGCACAGCGTTCGCTACAGTACACCACCACGCATATGCAGTTGTAGGGACCAATTAGAGCTCGACTATACGGCCACGCTTCAATTATCACGTACTCCTCCTTTGGACGCCGCTGCAGTACTTCTGTACCGGACTACTGGCGCTCGGGGACGTACAGTACTCAGTACCACTGCAGCGCCGAGGGCTAGCGATACGGTCGCATCGGGCTATAGGATAATAGGACCATGCATGCACGGCCGCACGGGCGTATGTCACGTCTTCTGACCGGTGCAGATGTTTGTAACCGATGCGAGAAATTCGGTAGCTAGGCTAAGATAAAAGGAAGAACATCAGTTGGGGCCGACAGAGGAAGATTTGGGGACGAGGGCTAGAGATAGACAAGAAGAACACATGCATGGAGGGTTTCTTCGCTGCCTTCTCAGCTGCTACACGTTCCCCTCTCCCACCTGTCAATTGCTTAGTGTTTTCTTCGTTCAAGTTCATAGGGCATATTTTCTTTTGGCATATAGATCTAAAAGATATTAAAAATTATTAGACTATTCCTAATTATTATCTCTGATCGCTATATTCAATACATCTATATTGATAATATTAAATAAATATGAATATTTATTAAGGTATAAAAATATCACACTGGTTTTATATTAAAATATAAAATACGGTATATACTTGCATATAAAATTATTAAAAAAAATACGCCCAACAGACCTGCAGTGATGCTGCTTTGCATTGGTCCACAGCTTCTCTGCTCTTTGATTCCAGCAATGACAGCGCACACATCCAATCCGTCCATCGGCGCGCCCGTCCACACGGCGGACGCGCACGTCCCACCTGCCGTGCGTGCGCGGAGGAACCCCGGCCCATGCACATACAGTATACACACGCCTCCCTCCGGCCAAAATAGTGGGGCCGGCCGTGTCGCCGTCGCGGCGCGGCGCGTCGCTTCGCTTCGCTCTCGGCTGCTTCGTGGCGATACGGTGCGCGCGCGCGAGCTAGCTCGTGGCTCGTGGGCGCGAACATCCGTCGTTGTGCCGCTGCTGCGACTGGCTGTGCCGTGAATGCGGCTCGGGCCCGCGGGCCAGCGTGTAGGGGTGGGAGTAAATGGGCGTGCCCCGCGAGGCACTGCAGGCCGGCCGGTGCGTACGCCTGTTCAGCTAGCTAGCGGATGGGTACGCGCGTCGCCATCACGTGTGCGTTGTCCTCCGTTGCAGGGACGAGGAGGATCCGATACGTCGCCGAGATGCTACTGTTGGGTGCCTGACGTGTACGTACGACGTCGGTCTCCGCATACTTACGCACGTACAAACATGCGTACAAGCTCGTCACTTTTCCAGCTGTGGGAAATCAAAGAGAGGCGCAACCGTGCAAGTACTCGTATAATTTACCTCTAACCCCGGTACTGTAGCCGATTCCGGGATTTAAATCTGTAGAGATCTAATTGTATGCGCGGTCAAGATCAAAGAACTTTCTTGTTTTTTTTTCTGACTATAAATCAAGCTGAAGATTTTTAAAGGACGATGGATCGATCCAGAATTTAAAACCCGTGGGTCAACACGCACGCTGCGGGTACCGCAGAAGTGCATCCACTAGTTAATGCGGTAGATGAACTCTTTAACACACGGAGGAACTTGAATTTATCTTGGAAATCCATTATTTTTACTCAATTTTAGAATACAATGACATGCTATTATTTACACGTTATCGGTAACATCAAACTTTGACCACTAATTTACTTTGTTTTGCGGTTACATGGAAGACACACGAGTACGTACACACGATCGAGTACACTCTCTTAACATACGTCTAAGAAGACGGAGGCTGGAGATAAATCCAAAACTTCACAAAATTTCTATTGAAAACGTACTCACGCATACGTAAAAGTGGTATATCCGGATTTTTCCTATTTGGATATTCTGATTCGAATATCCGGATTTTTTCTGTTCGGATATCAGCAAAGCCCAACCCATTTTTATCATATTTTTTCATGACAACCCATTTATATTGACAGTTAATTGGTTCTATTGATCCTCAAGTAGCATATTCTTTCTATGGCATCTATTGGGTTTGATTGATATATAACTTGCTACTATGGTTATGTACTTGTATGGTTTTAATTCAACATATATTACTCTATGTATGCTGCATTATCCGTATATCTTTATTCACATTTTTGACCCGAATCCATCATATATATGTCCCTTGCCCAAATCCCGAATAACCCAGATTCATATCCGTATTCGGCTAGCTAGCCCATATCCGAAAAAAATTATAAGTTAGGATATAGAAAAAGCAATATCCGCCCATATCCGATCCATTTTCACCCCTAGTCACTAGGATCTGAACTCCCCGTAGGCAGAGTTTGTACACGCACAACTCCACCCAAAAAAAAAAGATAGTTCCGATCACTAATATACTTCACAGTAGAATTCTTGTCATTGAGAGAGCAATTTACAGAAGGTAAATACTTATTGAGTAGCAACTAAAACATTGTAATCTACCTTTAAACGTAACCAAATGATGTAGTATTTTTATGTGACCAAACCTATGTTCTTAGACCAATTATTTGGTCGAACTTTACGAAGTTTTATCTCGGATCTAGGGATGAATGTGGACGTACTTGAAGGGAAAAAAAAGTAGCAAAAAAGTATTACAACCATGGAACGTCCTTACAAATTGGAACCATGCAGCACTCTTTCTTTGAGAGAGAGAGAGAGAGAGAACAAATCTAGTAAAACCAGCACATGTAGCACGTGAAATGCATTGAAATTTTTTCGCGCAACCGTGACTATGAGCATAGTCACGCAACATTCCGAAGTACAAAGGTACAAATAGGCAGGCAGTAATTACTAAGTTGACCGTGCGTAGTAGCATAGCATCAGGCGCAGCCAAACAGTCGGTCAGCGAGAAAGAGACCAAGAGATGATTCAAGCTGGGCTTTTGCAGCCTGGTCTTGAAAAACCTGCCCTTGAACTGGCAGTCCAGTGTCATTTTCGGCGAAACGGTGTAGGAATCGCCGTGGGCCGCCATCCGACAGCCCGTTCATTTGGTAGGTACCGTAGGTGCGGCGGTGCGTGGCCTGGCCAACCGAGGCCCACCCGCACTGCGGGGCGGCACGTGTGGGTTTCGGATAAGGGAAAACGGCGTCCCGCTTCACGTCCGCGTGGAATACGGGCGCGGCGGCTCACATGATTCTGCGCGGCCGGAGAGATCGAGGCGCGCGCGACGGCCACGCCTTCGGATGGAACCGTGGAGGAGTCGGAGTGCATACGTACCAAGGTGAGGCGCGGCCGACCGTATTACCTCGTTTCGAGCTTGTTCGGCCCCGGCACAATTGGGTAAGGACGTTGGGACGCGGCATAGGTGGACTGGTCATTTGGACGTGGCTGGGTAACGAGATGTTGGGCCAGCTGCCTGCCTCGCGCGTCAGGAGAAAATTGGAGATCGGTGTGGATGTGGTTGGGGCCTCGGAGGCTGGAAGACGACCGTGCAGGCGGTGGCGCCGTGGCTTCGCCTTCTTCCACCGTACGAAGAGGGTCGCTCAGCGGCTCAGCCCGTCTACCCACTCGGGCAGTTCATGTCAGACCATGGCATGAGGTTTTTTAGCTCTGGCATTAAATAAATAAATAAAGCTCTCGCGGGCTCGGCCATGCTTGTCCAGTCCAGGCGTCCGTCCAGCACCGCCGCGACCGGTCCATGGCACACCATCATCATCGACTGTCCCGCCTTACACAGAGAAAGTCTCATATGACTACGAGCTGTGCTCCAACAAGAAGCTCAGATACATATGGAGCACACCAAATACAATGTAAATGTCAAATGACTGGATTTGTTCTTGGCATATTATTCGTATCATCACGTTCAGTACATGAATATGTAAGGTCCAATGGGGTCGAAATGTTCGAATACATAAAGGGAATGGCAATGGAAAGAATTGATATGTCAAACTCAATAACGCAGAGACCTCAGCACATTCGCGTGCGAGGAGGCCCTGCCCTATCATATCAAGTGATGAACATGGGCAAGCCAGGAACTTGCACCCCCTATCTATACCTTCCTTTCAGGATGTACCAACTGGGTTTTTGCCACCAGAATTATTGGTGTCAAAGAATAATCTTAATGATCTCCCCTGAATACGAGATGATGGCAGGTACCATCGCAAGGATATGCACAGTCTGTATACTTTGCGTCTCCCCTCTCGAAAAACCAATCCCCAACCGCTTCAGCAATTCTCTGCGCATCAAAAGATATGGAGAGAGTCTCATCAGACTACCATATCTCTTTCTTGCATGCACAAGTTCTACTTCTACCATGTGTTTGGGAAAAGACAATATGATATTTGCATCACCGCGTGCATACCTTGTTACCGAGACGAGGGGAGTCTTTTGCGTACCATGTGTCCTGTCTCTCACTCTGGCAATGAGCAAAACATGAGTTGACAAACAGACCATTTTGCCTTGACCCAGAGAAACCCTTCACGGCATCAAGCATTTGATTCCTAAAACCTGCGTCATAATAGGGGATCAGCCAATCTAGCCCTAAATTAACAAATTACAACTCGGAAAATCTCGGAAAACAGTTACGTACCTTGTAAAAACTGAAGTTGATTGCCATTACAAAAGGCATGATTCATCTTACATCTTTTCCATAGACCTTGGGGATCAGCCGTTTTGGGGGCCACACTTTGTTGAAGCTGGAAAATACAAGGAAACAATTCATAGAATATTTTTACTGATTGCCCTTTCAGTTTCATTTCGAAACCAATTATAATCTATATGCATCACAAGTACCTGCCACACGTCATAGGCAGTGTTCAAAATAAAAGTCGGAGTTTGAATGTTTGGCACCACGTTCTGTGGGAAAAAGCACTGTAGGGAGAAGAAGTTAGAAAAACCATTTGTGAAAGAAGGCATTATCTATGTGTTATCGTTGGTAGATATTTCTGGATGTTTGTCTTACCGAAGTTTTGTCCATGCGGGAGGTACAAGACCTAGGCAAGCTCCTTCCAGAACCCTGTATTGTGGTGAATTTTGATAAGGATAACATAAGCAAAATAAAGATATTGTTATTGGCACATGAATAAGCTGACATAAATTAGTACTAGCACCACATGTAGAAGTAGGATAGTGTCAACAAGGAATTATCACAAACTGTTCAGAAATCATGGCTGACAGAGTGGCAGATACCTGCAATCTCAGGATGCCATTGAAGAACTCTCTCATTTCCCGATGACCAGAAACATCAACACTGCAAATGGTAAGAGGATTAATTTGACTAATGTACCATTGAAGTGGAAATAGCAATCAGTCTTACTACATAGCAAAGAAAAACAAGGCACAGAGAGTAACAAAGATTATACCAAAGCAAGTCTCAATTATATATGTGAACTTACGTGTCAAGAAACATTCCAGCATCCGCAAGGCACTTGACTCTGGTATTCGATGGAAACAAACCACGGAACTCATCGCAGTGAAGTATGGTAGAAACACCACCAGCAGAGCATCCAGAAAGAAGGGCCTGGTAGAAGTGAGTTGCATCAGGTGAACAGATATTATTTCCCAAAGCTAAAGAAAAAAATGATTAACTGTGGAAGGATTGATACTCGATTAGCATAACGCATTCCTTGGGCCATCAGATCTTCCATAGCAGCCTGCCAAATACGCTGGCCTCGGAAATAAAGGCCTGCAGTCTAAAAGAAAAAAACTGACGATGAATCCATGTTATTTAGTAAATAAAACAGAAACAACATGTACAGCATGTATTTCTTTTGAATGGAATGTGCAGTGTCAATTTAAGAAACTTAAAATTAGAAGCTTAAGGTGCCATTAAAAATAAAAAAAATCTATGGTACTTACGTCGTGGTGTAATATTGACAAAAGATAACCTCTCTAAAAGAAATTGAAATGGTAGCAAAACATGTGGTTTTTGTAACAACGAGAAAACTATACAACATTTCTTTTTTTTACTGTCATTTCGCTCGTTTTGCATGACGCGTTACACAAGTGGCTTTTAATCTATCACCTCCTAGTAGAATAACCAATATGTTTGGGAATTGGTTATTCAGGTTATGAAAAGATTTGAGGTCTCACGTTTTGGTTGGGGCTGCTGCTTTGTGTTGGTCAATTTGGCTATGTCGCAATGATGTGATTTTTAAGAACAAAACAAATTCCATTCCATTGTAGGTTATGTACTTTTGCACTAACTGGTTACGATCGTGGTCTGTGTTGCAACATCAAGAAGCTCAGGAAGTAGTGTTATCGGCATGCAACTCATTGGAGATGGCGCTTCGGGATCTCTTCATCAGCCATGGATAGCGATTTAGTAACAGATTGTGTGTGGGTTAAAACATTATGTTTTGTTTCTCATGGCTTGCTCAAGCTTTTATGTTATGGCTCTTTTTTCACAGTTTTTTGCTTAAACTTTGTAATAAATGGTTGGCTGTGTGCATCTTACGATGCAGAGGCCGGAAGATAGAATCTTCCATTATATAAAAAAAAGAATTGAAATGCAGTTGAATAATTGATAAACATGTTTCATTGGGAAACATTGGAATGAAGGGTTATCACTTGTCATGGACTCATGGTTAGAACTTAGAAGTTTACCAAGGATGAGATGAAATTATTCAGCACATATTCTACATATTTGGTGAAAGTAAAGCAATAAAATGCAGACAGAATTTCACTAACCGTGTCAGCCCCTTCACCAGTGAAAGATCCACCATCACAATACCTAACTTTCACTCTATTCCAGTTGTAGAAATCTAAGAGACAAAAAAACACAATTACAATTCCTCAACCAGAAATAGCAGTTGAATAATAAACAGCTATATTCTCTCTTTTTTGGACATAAAGTGGTATGAACAATACAAGACAGAATTGATAAGAAGAATACCAGGATTTTCTTCAGGTCTATTACTCATTATCCCTGTAAACTGGAGTTGCCTCTCCATATGATTCGATGACCCACGCCGATTGCCCTTGCGGAATGCACAGCTTTTAACATCATTGCACCAGCCTCCACCCTGGAATTCCATATGAATCACCATCAGTTATTAAACCTAAAGGACATATTACAATCCATAACAGTACTGATTGCAATTTGCTCAAATTTATCTCTCAGTTCACATATGTGTGAATCGTGAAGTATTCCTCACCTCCAAATTGACAAGCCAACTGCTTGCCCCTGATCCAAACCCTCGATGTAGGTGGTAACCTGGTAAGCTTCCATCCAAGCATACTGCAATGATTTGAAAGTAAGTAAGCATCAATGTTTTACCAGCCTACCATGCTATAAGCTAGAAAAATTCCATTTGAACTCAAATTCTGATCTAAATGGAAAGGATTACTCGTGAACTACTTCAACAATGCTATTGCTTTCAAAACCCAAAGCAATTGATGCAGACCAGACTTTCTTTGATTGAAATTGCACAAACAGAATCAGCATAACGTAGATCCACAAATCATCTCCACGCTAAGACAAGTTCAATTCTTGAGTAATTGACTGACTAAAACAAATGGGGAACTCGGGTACCAACTTATTTAGAATTCCTGATATTTACAATACTCAATAAGCAATCATACATATCAACTTGCCATTTCACAGGCAATAGATGATATTCGACTCCCTTTCCCCCCATTGGGTAACAAGAATTCATCATGACAACCACCAACAATGCTAAGGCTAGATCCACATGCATATATTCACCAGGATCCACACATGATACATGCTACAAACAAACAACCAAAGCATAAGACTACATGATCACTCAAATTAAAAAAGAACCATATAAAAGGGGATACTGGAGAAAAAACATGAGCAATCGCAATCCTTCTAATATATAGATGCTCTGTCCAACCAGGATCAACACAACAAGGACCTGCATCACACAACTCAATGACTTTCTCAAGGCACACAGATCCAATCCAGTGACTCAACCCAAGAACTCACATGGGACATGACCAATAAAAAACTAATATTTGCAACAAAAAAAAAAGAGGATCAACGTAGGAATAATTCTGGAACAACGAAATCTACCGGCCCCCTTGGCAACCGCCGACTGGATGAGGGTAAGCCCGACGAAGACGCCGTTGCTGCCGCCGGAGTTGGCATTGGTGGAGTAGGCCTGCGTCTCGTTCCACCACGGCTCGGAGCCATGCACTGCTGCCACCAAGAAACCAAGAACCAAAGCAAGAACCCAAGAACCCATGGTTTCTTTGCCCGCCTCCCTTCCCCTCACCCCGTCACTGCCTCTCCCTTCCCTCTTCTACTCGGGTAAGTGTGAGAACAGGAGGAGGAAGGGAGCGCAGAAGTGGCCAAGCAAGAAAAGAACTTACACGCAGAGCCAAGTGAAGCTGCTGGCAATGGCTGACAGAACAAAAGCAGCTGCTTCCGGAGATTCTGTGGTGTAGTGTCCTACTGTAGCGTAGTGCTAGTGTAAACGTGTGTGTAACGTGATGCGCTGCTGTTACTTGGTGGCGTTGGTGCTGCGTAACTGCGTTACAGTTGTGAAGCAAAGCATCTCTCCTCTCCTGTGGGGGAGAAGAAGAAAAAGTAATGGAAGGAAACGGAGCTGCGTGGTGGTAATGGAGGACAGGGTAGGAAAGAAAAAGGTCAGGAAAACTGTGATTGCATTTACTACTTTTCGGGGAATCCATTGGAGACCCTCCATTATTTACAGTTGTGTGCTGCTTCTGCTGCTGCGATAGGCAGGTTGGTCTTTTGCGGTTCGCTGCTGCTGCGAGCACTGCTTTTCATGGGGAGGCGCAAAATAATTAGTGTCGGCTACTAAAGTATTAGGGGCTGCTTGGAAGCCCCAAATTTGTTTCCACCTGTAAATAGTTTACATTGGTATTTTGTTGGGCACAAAGAAATACAGCTGTAGTAGTTTTCCCTTGTAAACATATAAGTTGATCTGTTTGGGAATGTCTAGTATTTGGAATAGATTGGTCAAATCTTACATTATAGAACCCAGGCAATGATTCATGGGACTCCATAACAGCAGTAAACATATAATACGAAGAATGTAGTTTACTCATGGGATCAATCATTCATGTTTACTAAAAAAAGCAGACATGAAAACATTTGGATTCCTTTTCTAGATCTGCAAGATTCTAACACCAACTCACAGCTAAACCTTTATAGCGTGTAAGGCGTCGCCCGTGGGGAAGCCACCATGACCTCACACAGCATCACCGTGGGCAGATAAACTATCAATGCATGATATTAAATTTGTTCTCATTACCTCAATGATGGTTATAGAGGTAAACTTTTTAACCAGACTATGCTCATTCCCTCCTATCACTTTCAAGTTCCAAGTAAAGTTCAGACAACTATGATATAAGGGTCAATCTGCCTTCCACCCCAAGTTTACCATCAATCCAAATCCCACTTGTATTTCACAATGCAAACAAGAACTTAAGGTATTCATCTCCATGAGCATGCCAATAGAGAGTTGTCAATAAATAAAATGCAAACAGTAGGATCCAAGACTGTGCCCTACTTTGTGCATTTGACATACCAATGTGACGTGTTTACATCATGAAAAAAATACAATTCACAGCAAGCACCTAAGCTCCATTGCAAGATATAGTGTGAATAATGCACCCTTCTTGACTATAAATCTAGAATCATTTTCATGCCTAAGCTCCATTGCAAGATACAGTGAGAGAAGACGGTGTTCACTGGAGAGACTTGTCTAATCAACTCAACTTTAAAGAAGCTAACACATATGGATCAATAAAAGGTTGTGCCTATGCTAATGATTCATAGGGAGTTAGCTCTACCCTAAGAACTGGATTGAATTAAATAGGCCATTCAGACATCAGAAAAGACTATCCGCAAATGCGCAACCAGACCAAATCTTGGACCGGGAGACCCTTATTCGATGGGATCAACCAATCTAGCATCTCAGGCACGCCAAAACCTGCCAGAAACACATTGACTTCCCACCGCAATCCGATCCAAGGCCACCAAATTTGCCCGAAAGCTCCCGCCTCTCACCCACAAGAACAAGCAAACAACAACTCCAAACCCAAACAAACAACCCCCGAAAGAAACCATTGCATAGGACCACACAAGCACCGGAGTACCTCGCAAGAACTGGTGAATCCGCAAGATCGGGCTGCCGCAGGGGGGATCGAAGGCGGCGGTGGAGGAATCGGCGCGTCAGGAGGGATCGTTGCGGATTGGGAGGCAACAGCGACAGGGGTCGGGTTTGGTTGGGTTGGGAAGATCACCGCGGAGTTTCCTAGGAGGGGAGTTGCAACCATAGTCGCCATCAAGATCGCCGCCGTCGCTATGGTTTGTCGGGAGTTGAAGACGTGACTCGAGTTGTGAGTCTCGTGATTCACGAGTGAGTGCTCCCCGATATTCATCGGAAAAAAATTGTGGCGTCCTCACACAACATTTTCTTTCCGACTGCATTGACCCAAACCGACTGTAAATTTACTGGATTACTGGCCTACCCAAGCAGAATTTTAGAGCTAGACCTAGAAAAAACCATAGGTCAATATTTTACACTGGTTTTGAGCTTAAAACCAGCCTTCCAAGCAAGCCTTTAGTAGTAAAAATTTGAGAATGTAACGTAAAAAAATGAAAACATTCTCTCTCTTTCACAAATGGATTTACTAGTAACACATTGTTTGGGTTCTTATGTTTAGAAATCTCTCGATTTGGGCATCAACGCTGCTTTGGTAAAGAAATGAAAACATTCTCTCTCTTTCACAAATGGATTTACTACTAACACATTGTTTGTGTTCTTACGTTTAGAAATCTCTCGATTTGGGCATCAATGCTGCTTTAGTAGGAGAGTATATTCACTTGTGGTACCATTGCAGCTCGTATGATTAGTGTTGCTTTTGCAGGAGTACATGCTTATAAATAAGGAGGTTAGAACGAAGAAAGCAAGTTGTTTATAAACAACGGCAACTTATTGCCGGAACGATTCCTCACATGCTTCTGCGTAGGAACTTGTTTGGACATTAGTGACACCGTTTTGTTGATAACACATGCCATTCATAGATTATTTCTGTGACTACTCCATCCATTTAAAAATATAAGATGTATTTTAACTTTGCACAAGATTAAGGTTGTAATATAATTAAAAAAGATACGAGAGAAAATGACTTAGATACTCCACTTAATTGTCTCGAAAGATGAGAGATAATACTCAATGTGGGTGGTAATAAATAAATGCATATGGTTGAAAGAGAATAAATAGGAGTATAATAATAGAAAAGGACTCATTAAATCTACACAAAACTTTATATTTCTAAACAAGGCAATTCAAACTATAAACATTATATTTTTTAACAGAGGATGTACCGTTTACAGAGTAAGTACTAGCGCTTCAAGAATCAAGATCAACTGCTTGAGAAAGGAATTTAGGGGAAATGTTCTTTTTGTAGAACTTGATACTAATACATATATCTACTCCCACATTACATAGTAGATGGCAATCTAGATGAAATAGGGCAAATCGGTGGGCTCATGTCCTATAGGGAAAACTGAAAGAATACAAGTAGGTAGCAACCGTAGCATGTGTCATTCATGTCGCTACACTCCCAATTCCCAAACGGTGCTACCAAAAAGGATAACTGTCTTCTGCACCAGTCATAATCCACTCCTAGTAGTGTGCTTGAATACAACCATGCTGTGATGAACTGATGACTGGTTTAGTACTAAACGCCAATGGAGACGCCCCGGATCATTTGCGGCAACAGCGATGTGGGCCTTGCATGTGGCTGGCTAATGACAATCTCTTTCTCGTCACAGCTCCTGGCAATCTTTAGCAGTTGGGTGTTATCCAGTAATACACCATCCATCAAATTGAGAAGGACCACGAAAATTCCTTGGCTGTTGCATTGTTTGAAATGGCTCACTAGTCACTCACTGCTGAGTGCTGACTGCATGCATCCACGTACGTAGCGTTCCATCGCTGGAAAACGAAGCCTGACCAACTTTTCAACCAACCGGCACGTGCCATGGATGTACAGCTTGATAGTATGATTCTCCCAGCTCAAATTAGCGCCTGAACTGCATGGATACTGGTAGAGAAATGCATGGCACAATCATCCCCCCAGAGAATCGAGATTACCATTCAATAATCTCCTCAGGGAATTTAATCATGACACCGTCATGAAAGGTAATTCTATCATCTATGCCTCTAACAGATCTATATTGCTCCGCAATCAAGCGGTCATGAAAGCAAACTGACTCCGGTCAAAAAGGCGAAGAAAAGATGATGCACATCAGCACCGATCAAATCAAATTGAACATGTAGATTCTAATCTGAAGGCAATTTGACACGAAGGAAGTGAATTGCCCCGTGATTCCAGGATAGTGGAGTCTCAGTCAGTATTTTTTCCCCCACTTTCTGTCTGTTGTTAAGCACCTACTTTTCATCAGAGGATCATAGGTTTATCTCCTAAGAATCCTACACCTCTTACCAATGTCCTGTCTTTATAACCCCTGCTCACATATGTGCACGGCTCTCTATAAAAACTTCTATTTTTCTCTCTTTCTTAAATGAAGGGCAGAAGCAGAACTCCTGCCATTATTATTTTTTTAAAAAGTGAAGTCTCAGTGGCATCTGACAGCTACGTGTTACCCCCAAAAGAGAACAAATCTTCTCCATGCAAGATGAGCAAGATAGTGCGCGGCGCTCGCCCACGTCACACTATAGCGGTTGAAAGATTGGATTAGAGCACCTAGAATAGTAGAGATATTGTTGTTTATATATTTCTCTATGCTATCTAAAGAAAAAATTAAAGATAATTTTTATAATAGATAACATTTTAAGGTTGTCTTTATGAGATCTCATAGTCTTTTAATTATGACATAAAACTAATTGTTATCGATAAAAATTCATACATTAATATTTTATATTTTCTATTCTATATGATCGAAGAGACAAACACTCTCTCTTTCCTCTTTCTCCAACTTATAGTCGGTTGACATAACACCGTTATTCGTGCCTATCCCCTCCCGATTGACAAGCTTCGACATCAAGCAACGCATAATCTCGTTAGGCAATTAAGGGATGGGAGCCACAACACGACCATGGCAGCATAAAGGCACGGCTCTCATCAAATAATTCGGTTATAAGACTAGTGCTGTGCGTACGAACTAGTTCGTTACCAAATAATTACAAACTCTGCCGACCGGCCATAGATAGCCGGTTCTCGGCAGTAACCGTAGCTTTAGGGCACATATGCCAGTGAATCTTCCTACGCGGAGAACTAAAAAGAAAAGGGTATCCTTATTCAAATGTTCATGGACCATATAAAGAATTTTCCTTCCATTGTCATGAGTTGGTAAGGGAGAGAAACACATGCATGGGTTTGTTTCTCTCCGATATACTTCCTCAGCTATATAATTCCATTTTTCTGAGAACCGGCGTCCCACGATATAAGTTCAACGAGGGAATTAAAATGTAGTTTATTGTAATTTTTTCACTTTATGCCTCTACTTTAATGTAGAAAAAGTGATTGTGTAGTTGTAATATGTCCTTTAATAAGAGTATGTATAGTCCAATAATATTAACTTTTTTATATTTGGTATTTTATTGGTCTCTATGTATAGTAGACTTGGATTTATATTACGAAACGGAAGAACTAGGGATGACAATTGCGTCCGATTATCCGCATACCCGCGGGTAAATACCCTAATAGAGACAGATATGGGACTCTTTTTTGCCCACGGGTATAGAAATAGGAGCAATTCTCAACCCATCGGGTAAACGGGTTCGGATACGGGTGAGCTCCACCCATACTCGTATCACTCGATTACCCGTGAAGGGATCTGACAGGCGGTCCCATCCCACCGGTCGACCCGGCTCTTATCCCTTCGCTCCCAGACGGCAGGGAGGACTCCTCTCCCTTCTCTCGAATTTCCCCTCTACCTCTGGCCTCCTTGCCCCCTATGGCCCTGCCGCCTCCCTCTGGTCCCACTGCCATCTTCCACCGGCCACCCTGCCCCCTACGACCGCCAGCTACCCCCTGTCGCCTCCCATCAATCGCACTGTCGGCTGCCTCCGGTCTCCCTGCCGCCTCCCACGGGAGTCCCACCGGACCTGGTCGACTTTGGATCTACACTTCATCAACCTCGTCGTCGAGAATGTCGCCGGGTTCAAACACGCCGCCGTGTTCTCCCTCATGGAATCCAGCAAGTGACTAGTCCTCTCCCTTCTCCCCAATCCCCCTAGGATAGTCTCCCTCCAACCTCCCTACCCCCGCGACCGCCGGCCACCCCCTGCCTTCTCCCACTGGCCGCCCTGCCCCTTGTAGACGTCGGCTGCCCCTGTAGGCGGGTAAACGGGTATGCCCGCAAGCAATAGGTACCCGCGGGTGACGGGTATGGGCGATATTCTTTACCCGCTACCCTTCGCGCGTACGTCCATGGGGGAGATTTCGGATGGTAGGCACGGATATGGGTGAGTACTATCCATACCCGCTATACCTGATTGCGATCCCTAAGAAAAACTATAGACTATAGAGGATGGACAACACTCGAAACAGAGGTGGAATAAGAATTTGGCCGGCGTGGGTCCTGGAGAAATTTACTACTCTCTCCGTTTCATTGCATTTATACGTAGCCTATTGTAAGGACCAAGTTGGCTGTCGGTGTTTCGAGCATCGGCGAGTGAATTTTTTAGTCAAGGGGCCGCACTTTCCCTATCCTTGAATGGTTAGACTCAAGAAGCCCAAGATGTATACTGGTTCGGGTCGAATGTCCCTACTCCAGTTCGTGTGGTGGTGCTATATTGCTTCGGATGCAGATGACTGCACGGTATTACAAGCGAGAGCTAAGGATTCGAACCCGTGGGAGCAAGAACGGCTTGCTCGTAAGAATCGAGAAAGGGGATATCTCTCTTTCTCTCAGAGGACCCTGCCTCCCTTTATACAGGCGAAGGTGGCAGGTTACACGGGGAGTTGGGAGAAGAAAGGATGAGGTGTCCTAGGCTTGGAGTCCTGGTCCTTGGTCTTGGCGATTTTGATCGGCGTCCACTTACCCCACGCCGGGTTGGTGGATTCATCGAGTGGCGTAGTTTTCCGTGTCATCGGGAAATGGCGCACCTACCCTCTTGTACGTCCGTCAGATGCTGACGCCTTAATGCCTGGCTCCGGTGCTACCTCGGGAGGGAGCACATCCTTACACTGCGCATGACTGGATGATGAGGCTGGAGTTTTGACTTTGGCAACCTCCTCGCTACCTTGGGAAGGAGTCACCTACCCTCGCGCGGTCTTTCCGAGCTGTCGTGTTCGTGGGGCAAGTGGCCAACGGCCCGCGGCGGCCTAGCACTTGACCCTTGGTCGGAGCTTGTGGGGAGTCCGACCTGTGGCGGGGGTCGGACGCCCCCTGGTTGGTTTGGTCGGGGACGAGTGTCCTTCGTGGCCCAGCGGGGGCCTTTGGCCAGAGCCGGGCTTGGGGCAGCCGATAGCATCTAGGCACCCCCTCAATTCTATTACTGTATTATTATGGTTTTGTTATTGATGACTAAGTTTGTAATACTCAAAGTTTTGAAGAAAATAAGCTGGAATCTAAGATGGAACAAGATTGGGCTAACAAGATTAAGGTATTCAGTTTATAGTTTATGACTTGGGAGATGATTCAAGTCAAATAGCCTAGGTCTGCTTTTCTTTTGGTTGTCCAAAGAGGACTTTGCACAAGCAAATAGGTTGTTAGGCAAAGGCAAAACTAGATCTCTCGAGCAAAAGACACTTAGACTTTATCCTTATGAAATCATATCTCTTAGTACAATGGACCAAACTTTATCTATCCTTTTCTTGATCAGTTGCGTGCCTTGAAACTATTCTCGTCAAAACTCCTTATAATATCGATCATTAGATATTCGTTTTCATATTCACATATCCTTGATTAAAACCTTCTTTGAAAATCATCCGATAGCCAAAGGTTTGCCTATGTATGACGGACCAAAATATCTTCGATTTCCCATCTACAGCAGACCAAATATTTGGTCCGGCACCCTTTCAGTTTATAAGTTTTTGGCCGGACTGAATCTTTGATGTCGTTTTAATCGAAACTTAAAATGAATATTCTCTATCTTCAAAAGAATTTTACTCAGGAAACGGACCAAGCATTCGTGTTTAAATATCTCAGTCCATTGCTAAAATAAAAAGCTTGGATAAAAATTTATCTTTATTGAAAAGGTCCTTGGCACCAATCTTCTGAAAAGTCCATGTATGACGGATCAAAAATTTGGTCCGACGTACATTTGTCTCTGTGCCAAACAAATCTTCTAAAAAGTCTATGTATGACGGACCAAAAATTTGATCCGACGTACATGTGTTTCTGTGCCAGACCAATCTTCTGAAAAGTCCATGTATGACGGACCAAAAAATTTGGTCCGACGTACATAGGTCTCTATGCCAGACCTATCTTTTTAAAGTCCATGTGTAACGGACCAAACAATTTGGTCTGTCGCTCATATATGTCTCTCAGTTGTATGCCAGACCAACCTCTATGAACAACCCATGTACCACGGACCAAAATTTTTGGTCTGTCGTGAACTCTCAAATTTGGTCCGTCATACACATATCCAGTATCGCTAGGCACTGATACTTAGTCCGTTGTACGTGTATATTTCTGTTGTTTCTGACATCTGACACGTTCAACGGCTACTGTAGCAGGTGTAACGGCTACTTTCACTCCAAATGGCTATATAAGCATTTTCTAAGCCATCTTCCAAAAATACAGATGAACTCCTCACACTTTGGTATTGAAAAATAGCTCTCATTCTCAAAAAGGAGTCTGTGCTTCATCTTCACACAAAAATTCTCATACATCTCTAAGCGTGTTAGCTCCAAGTCAGTGTCTAGTTGTGTGAATTGCAAAGTGAATCAAGAGACAGAACTTGTGCAAAGTTTATTACTCTTGGATCTTAGTGATCCTAGACAGCTTGGAGGAAGTGAACAGTGTGACCTGTCCAAAGGTGTTTATGGAAGGCAACTGTATTTGTGAGAGGTTTGGAACTCACCTCACTCAAGTAGTGAAAGAGTTACCTGAGTGATCGCCAGAGCTACTGCGACTAGCTTTGGAGAAGCGGAACTTCGAAAGAAGTGCTTCAACGTGGATTAGGAGTGCGGCTCTGAACCACGGGATAAATCTTTGTCTCTCCTGTGTCATTTCGTTTATTGCTTTCGCTGTTATCATTAGTTGTTTGATTTCTGTATTATCCTTGCAGTAAGTTGCTCTTTGTTAAATTCAGTTACTTATTTAAAATAGTTAGAACTTGTTGAAATTGACTATTCACCCCCCATCTAGGCCAACTCGATCCTTCACAGCCCGTTCGTCACTCCGGGCCGCTTGGGTACCCATGGTATGAGTACTCGTCATTGGCCTAGAGGGGGGTGAATAGGCAACTTTAAAACTTTTTAATTATTAAAAACTTTTCTCAATAAAAATAGAAACGGAAGCAATTAGTATAGAAGTTCAGCACAACACTTGTTCAAGAAAATTTGTAAGGAAGAGAATTTCGAATGAGAAACAATAAGAGAATAATACGCAATGATAAACAAAAACAGGAGAACTCAATAATTTTCCACCGAGGTTCAGAGATCACTCCTACGACCCCGTTAGAGCACTTCCTCAGAAGTATTGCTCCACCAAACAGCCAATCTCAAAAGCTTTTGGTTTTTCACTATCTTGACTCTTTCACTACTCCAGTGAGGTGAGTCTCAACCTTTTACAGTAATGGTGGCCTTCCACAATCTGTGTTAGATAGGTCGCACCAACAACTTCTCCAACTGTCTAGGAACAGCTAGTTCCAAGAGTAATAGACTATCCACAAGCCCTGTCTCTTGGTTTAGTAGTTAGATGCAACCTAAACTTAGCTTGGAGCAAGTACTCTAAATTTTTAGAATGAATGTTTGTGATTTTTTGAGTTGAAGCTCAAACTCTTGATGAAAATGAAGCTCAGGAGTTCTAAAGATCAAGAGTTGTATATGGTTTCAATGATGTCAAAGATGGTCAGGATATCAAAGATGTGAATGTGCAAAGCTCTATATCTTTTGTTTGTGAACCCAGGCGTTCTATATATAGATCCTGAACAGAGATAACTGTTACACCTGCCATTTGCCCGTTAGGGGTTGGTAGGATAGATGGGGTAGGTCAACTGCTACCCTTTTGCAAGAATTCTATGGTGTATGAACCATAAGTCAAACTACACACACTCCGGACCGAAAATTTTAGTCCAGGGTACATAGTATTGAGAAGCATTGTTGAACTCAGAGAGACCATTTACGCCGGACCGAAAATATCGGTCCGTAGTACATATGCATTGCTTGATTTTGATATCAGCAAGAGAATGTTTGCGCCGGATCGAAAAAGTTGGTCCGGTGTACACATGTTTTTGTTTCTTTTGAGTACCAACAAATAACGTTTGCGCCGGACCGAAAAAGTTGGTCCGGCGTACATGGGAAAGCTGCTGGTTTTATCAGAGTGAAACAAGTTTGCGCTGGACCGAAAAAAATGGTCCGACGTACACAAGGAATTCTGGTCTGTATCAGACTTTATATTTCTGGTTAAAATAAATTTTAACACAGACTAGAATTTCATTTAGAGTGAAAATATAACTTATGTAGAACTAATTTTAAGAAAGAATTTAGATTGGTCCGACGAACATAATTATACTTGGTTGAAAAAGAATCAAGAGAGAATTTATAACGCCGGACCATAAAAATTGGTCCGACGTACATGAAGTACGCTCGGTGAAGGAAGTTCTCAGCGCTGGACCGAAAATATTGGTTCGACGTACATGGTGTACGCTCAGTTAGAATTAGAACTTAGGATCTTTGAGCACCTGAATAATATGAAGTTTGGTCCAGAGAGAATTGTTTTGGCTAACAAGATAAAGCTCTGGATTTTTGACAAAGAAACATGAAAAGTACTATGCTCCAAGTAATCTTAGTGATTTTTGTATATGAACCAAGATCATTTCTTATGTATAATCCCTCTTAATAGTACGGTGATTTTAACTATATGGGTTAAATCAACTCCTAAGCCAAAACTAGAGAAACACCTTAGCCTTGATCATCAAATCTGACTATTTTCAGTTTACACTAGGTATCCTTTTTAGTCATTAACACCAAAACCTATATGATAAGCATAATTTATAAAAATAGGGAGCCTAGATGCTCTCACCTATCATGTAAACTGACAAGAAAACATCAAATTAACAAATAATTAATGAAAAATGCCAATGCATTTCTTTATTAAATGGCATATCACGAATTCACAACTACTTAAACTCTTTCGATGAAAAATTACAATAACTATACTCTAGATTCCTTTGATGCATAAATATATTGAATCAGACACTCTGGAGACAATGGATAAACATAGTAAAATAGAGATAATTGTAATTTATACTAGTAATTTCGCGTATGAAGTGAGAAGTGATTTATATATCCTCACTACTCCTATCCTGAGTGGGATAAGTTCTATTCAAAGAACCGGCGTCCGTGTCGATTTTGTAGAATCACGAGATTTTTTCACAAAAGAACTGGATCTAAACGTAATTTTAAATCTTTCAGGTTTAAAGAACCGACACCTGAGTTGAATTTGCGAAACTACAGGGTCCTTTTTGCAAAATACAAAATAACTGGACCTAAACATAATTTTAAATCTTTCAGGTTTAAAGAACTGGCGCTCGGGTTGAATTTGCGGAACTACAGGGTCCTTTTTGCAAAATAATCGGTGAAGGGATCTGTTCGCGATTTCAGAATTTTCGGAGGAATTTTTTGCAAAGACCTTTTTGCAAAAAATAATGATGTGGACACCCTGGGTCCTGGGAGAGCTCCAAATCTCGCCTAGTTCATAGCCTTGATTATTCTCCTCTGTTCAGTGAATCACCAGGAAATCACTACTTCCGTTTTGCTCCTGGAGATCATATATTGCCTGGAAAGCAAGCAGCACCTGTCTTACAGTGAATCGATGACGGGTTCAGAACTTCAGATAATGCAACACAGAGCTCGGCACGAGAGAGAGGCAGGCACCTGTTGTATTGATGGGACATGCATGTTTGGTGCATGGATCAACTTCTTGAACACTCAATCGATTGTTTAATCACACGTTACAATGTGCACGGCTACCTTACTCCAGTGTTAATCCTTGTGTAGATCCGAGCCGTGCAAATAATTACTAATTTAGTTTATCGGTTGCAGCCATAGCTCTGCAGCCTTCAGGCATGCATAGTGTGACCTCACAGCTAGCCACAGCTGCTTGACTTGTCAGTTTCTGCTGAGCTAGACTAGAATGTGTACGAGGGCGGCACAAAGCACAACGACGAATAGAATACTGCTCCCTCCGTAGTTTTTAAATTGTATTTCTAATTATATATTATTTTATAATTTCGTGATAACTTTTAGCTTTTTTATTTTGTATATCTCTGTCATTTACTATTTTTCAATATTATTTATTGTTGTAGAACAGAATATAACACATATTATCTAAGAATAATAAGTGAGCTAATGAAGTTGGATGATTTGATCATTTCTACGTATGACTTGGTTAAAATGCAAAATCTTAAAACACCATCAGTAGTCGTCGTGGAAAGCTGTACCGAGCATATGGACATGGGACATCATGGCTGCCTAAAGAGGCTGCTACTACGATTGGTTCCTCTCAAGATAGAAAATTGAACGAGTGACCCGATGCTATGGTGCCAGCAGGGTTCACAAAACCGAATTTCGAAAATCACTTCGAAATTCGCGGTACGAAAACCGTAAAAATCGCTCAAAAACCGAAGGGTTAAAAAATAAAAAACATTGAACAAAATTAAAAAAAATAGAAAAATCGCTCAGTTTTCGCGAAAAACCGCTGGCCAATTGAATGTTCATCGTAAAACGGTTTAGTGAGCGGTTTTTGACCAAAAACCGAGCACATAAATTTTTTTTCAAAATTTTTAAATTTTTTATTTTTTAGTTAGACCAGTTTACCGAGCGGTTTTTGATTTCGAACAGCAGCGATATGCTCGAAAACCGCGATTTCCATGAATGCATATATTGCCCTGTACACTCATGCCTTCATGCCATTAGTAGCTCAGAAGAGTCTTCATATATGGACTTATGGAGTATGTAAAAGACAAGTGGCAAGGCAGTGGATTTGCATGGGGGATGGGATTAGACCGGATTGGATACGCCTCCTGCAGCTGCAGGGGTCAAAGTCAAGCACATGCATGTTCTGCTGTCTGCTACTCCTATTAAGAACAGTCAAGGTAGCACTGCAGATCGATCGAAAGCTAGCTGGCCGGTCGAATTAATCAGTGAAGATTTGGTAGCGCCTGCAAATAAAACGGAGTAAGTTGAGATCAGGACCACGGAGCGAGGGAGGCGCCGCACCGAAGAGCTGGAACTTAAATTCGACCGAGTGGCCCTTCCGTCTGCTGGCGAATGGCGATGCATGCACTTCAAGCGCGCGGCGTGTGTAAACTGTGTACTTCAATTGTCCCATACTCTCATCGACCACCATGCAATTGAGACGGAGGCCCCCGG
Source organism: Otatea glauca (assembly GCA_036346275.1). Taxonomy (NCBI): domain Eukaryota; kingdom Viridiplantae; phylum Streptophyta; class Magnoliopsida; order Poales; family Poaceae; genus Otatea; species Otatea glauca. Next base: position 45,990,443 of record CM070724.1, on the reverse strand, counting down.
TTTGCCAGCCATTAGATCGAGGGAACGAAGGAAGCTTCGCCCGTTCACATTTTTTTTACTATTTGCCCTTCTATTAAATAATATTGCAAATCTAGTACTCTTCTCGACCGTAGAAAACTAGACATGTGATACGTATCATCTAACACACTCTCCTACCACGGCAAGTCGTCGGCACCATACCCACTGCGATAGATGATACTGCGTCACCCGAGCTCAGCAAGTAACTGCTACGGTACATGAGCTCGGTAGGTGTTTGTTGAGACAGGGCAGTACGGTAGATAACACGTGTCGGCCGCTGGTGATATCATGGTCGAGAAAAGAGCTACATTTACAATTGCGATTGAGAGTGGGTCAAAAAAATGCTTTACAAGGGACTAAGACCCTGTTTGTTTCGATTTTTTCACCGGCTTCAAAGCAAAAAAGTCAAAGCCGAAACAAACGACTGACTTTTAAGTCGGACTAAAAAAAAGCTTAAAACCTCTATATAATTATAAGCCAAAAGCCAGGTGAGATGTGTTTTTTTGGGCTTTTCTGCGATGAAATAACCCTTTGCTACTGGAAGTCTCCAAAATTACCCACAAAATGCCATCGTATATAAACTCAAGAATCCTTCTCCCATCTCCTCATTTATCCTCCTATTCTCTCTCTTTCCCCTGTGCAATATGCCTTCTCCCACCGCCGCTCCGGTCTTTGCCGTCCCCAGCGTCCTTCCTCCTCCGCCACTCGGATCCGACACGGCGCGGGTTGAGGCAACTGGACTCGAGCTTGGAGCGACGGGAGGCTACAGGGTCCAGGCGTGGCACATGTGGAGCCGAACGGATCCAGGCGTGGCACAGGTGGAGCCGAATGGATCCGGCCATGGCACGACGGAAGGTGGTCAGATCCGGTGTGGCGTGGGTGGAGGCGGCTAGACCTAAAGGTGGAACAACATGAGGTGGCAGGAGGCGGTCGGATCAAAAAGCTATATCATCCAACTCATCAAAAAATCAGGACACCAAACAACATGTCTTAGTTTAAAAGCAGACAACTTAAAAGCTCGTTAAGTAAAAAAAAACTAGTTTTAAGCCAAAAACCAAAAAACCTAAACCGAAATAAAGAGGGCCTAAATATACCGAGACTTACTTAACATTCTTCTTGTTCACCACAGTTACTACTTTGCCTAGTAGGGTTAGCACTTTTTCTCTCCAATAAAAAAAACCATTAACCACACTTAACACTTTTGTAATGTGCATTGATCAATCTGTTTGCCAATCTCGTGGTTGTCGGTACATCCATATGGGCATGTATCTCGTTAGCATGGTGCCAGCTAGGGATGAAAACGGTACGGAAACGGTCGGTAAATAGCTGTTCCGTTTCCATTTCCATATTTTTTACCGGTAACGGAAACGGAATCGGAAACCCCGGAAACGGATACGAAACGGATAGTGACTAAACAGGCGGAACGGAACGAACGGATACGGAAACGAAACGGAAAATTTCACAAGAATATAGTATATGATCTATCCAAAGTTTCAAACATATCAACTTTGAATGGTATTGTAGTTACATAGAACATATTAATAACATTAGCCAACATGAACTCATTGAGCATGGTATGAACAGGGACATGTAAACATTGTTTACCTCAAAATCACCAACACATCATATTACAATAGCAAATATAGATAGTTTCACATCATAACATAATAGCAAAGTCACGTAGTTCCACATCATAACATAATAGCAAAGACATGTAGTTCCACATCATAACATAATAGCAAACACACATAGTTTCACATCATGCCATAATAGCAAACACATATAGTTTCAAATCGTTAAAACTTAGTTTTTTCTCAAGCTATTTGTCCCCCATATTAATCCATCATATCCTCCTCCTCCATATCAGTACCATCAACATCATCTTGCTCCTCCAACTACAAAGACAAGCACGAAACAATAGTAATGTCAAATAGAAGCACATTAAACTGAATTTTACTTGATTTGCACAATATGGTTTGTAAATTAGATAAAAAAAGACAAACCGTTGCTATCGAGCTTGCAAAATGTCGCTCAAGGCTATCCACATCCAACTCAGTCATGATAGATGCAATGGTACCACCTAAATGATTAGTACAAACTGATTAGACATAAGTATTTTCACATTATGAACAAACTATTGAAGCAAACTAAAAAGTTACCTTTTGATGGTGCGGTCCAATCTTTAATACAAATTAAAGCTTGCACAATCTCAGGATCTAGACGGCTGCGTAATGGGTCAACAACCCGTCCACCGGCACTGAATGCCGACTCCGAAGCAACCGTTGACACTTGAATAGATAACACATCACGAGCAAGCTGGGAGAGAATAGGGAGCTCAACTTGCTTGACCTTCCACCATGACAAGATATCGAAATGCTTGTCTTTTATAGATGCTAAAGGTTGCTCCAAGTACACTTCCAACTCATTTTTGCTAACATGATCTGTTTCACTAATGCTATGCAAGAACATATCAAGCTCATCATCCTCATCAACACTATCAAGTTGAGAACCCACTTGGTGCACATTTGTAGCGCTAGAGACTGCTTTCTTTGAAGCGGATACATAAGCTTGGAACAACTCATAAACAACTTTAGTAAACTTATCAATCTCTTGCATAGAAGTAATGGGGTAAATCTTGATGCATAATATTCTATCACATTTCTCTTGTATCTAGGATCAAAGAAGCATGCTACTGACAAGTGCCATGTTGGATTTTTCCCAATACTTGTCATATTTAATTTTCATGGAATATGCCATAGTTTTGATTATCGGGTCGAGTTGTCACACCATTCGCAATTGCAATCTTAATTTGACAAAACTTTCGAAAAATAGATTCGCAGCTGGATATTTAGTACCGAGAATAGCTCAAGAGCATCATAAAATAGCTTCAAGCATGCAGATATCGATGTTGCCATAGCCCAATTATCAGAAGTTGGAGCACACTTCTTATATTTGCTTGAATTTCGAAGAAAGAGCCTACCAAAAGCATCTTTATAGTAAATTGCACTCTTCAACATAAGATATGTGGAGTTCCACCTTGTAGAAACATCCAAGGAGAGACCCTTGGTCACATCCAAGTCACACTCTGAAGCACACTTCTTAAATTCTTCATACTGCAGTGGAGAGTTCTTGACAATTGCGACTGTATTTCTAATATTTGCAATGGCTGGTGCAATTGTCTTTAAACCATCTTGGGCAACGAGGTTCAGAATATGATTCAAACATCTCACATGGAAAAAGATGCCATCACATATTAATAGAGATATCTTATTGAGTTTGCTTACTATCCCCTGAACACATTTATCATTTGCTGAAGCATTGTCCAAAGTAAGTGCAAACAATCTCCTATCAAGATTCCAATCCACTATACTATCATAAAACGATAAGCATGATTTTTCCCGAATGATGCCCTTCTACATGCATGAACTTGATAATCCTTTTTTGCATGCACCAACTGTCATCTATCCAATGTACTGTGATGCACATGTAGCCTTTGTTTTGATTAGATGTCCACATATCCATCGTTGCACTAAAGCGGCATTCAATTGTTTTAAAGTACTCATACAGTTTTTTCTTTTCCTCCACAAACATATTCAATATATCTTTTCTCACAGTAATACGACTTTTAATTGGAAAAGAAGGACGCAAACTCTTGATAAAGTCCACAAAGTACTCATGCTCAACAATATTAAAGGGATATTCATGCATGATAATTGCAAGATAAAATTTTTTCAAACTGACAGCCTCATCATACCTATAAGTCTCAACAGATGCAATGGATTCGTCGCCCTCACTCTTCTTGATTGATTGTTTGTTTGCCTACCAAGATAAAATGCTTGTGTTTCAAGTGACTTTTGAAACCCGATGTTCCTCTCTTCGCTCTCGCATCGACCTTTGTAACAACATCCGGTCTTATTGCACCTAGCCCATAGTCAGTACAACATTGTTGCCTTTTTCATCTTTTGCATTAACCTCATACTTGGTGAAGTGCATCCAAACATCAGAGGTGGCTTTCTTAGCTTTCTTTTCAGGTGATGGCTTACCCTCAGTTTCATCGGTCAAATCCACACTTGGAGTTGGAGTAGCGGCTGCAACAATATTTGGAGTTGGAGTAGCACTAGGGGCTCCAGCAACAGCAATGACTGACCCAAAGCAGGGGATGTCGCGCTTGCACTTGCACTCCTGCTCCTACTTGCAACATTGTCCATAGATATCTGTTATAGACAAATGAATTACAAAAAAGCTTGAATATTACATGATATGCAATGCACCGTAAAGAGTTAGTGTAATCAGATAATCCAACCAAATTAAGCTCATTTAGAAACAAGGCCACAATTAAGCTCCACGGATCACTTACCATCCAGATTTCTCATAAAAGGACGAGTTAATCCAATTAAATTAATGATAAGCACAAATGATAATTTCATTTCTCTTATGAGCTAGTACGTACTTACACTGTAAGTAGATAGTTACCTATATACCGCCACCACAATTTCATGCACAAACACTAGAAAGACATTGGTACATTTAATTCGTTTATGTGGTAGGTTTTGAAGCCACTCAATTCATAAAACCTTAACATTCTCGCAAAGTCGAAAGTAAAGGCACAATATCATTTCACCGAATCAAATGAATAACCCACAACTATTTATAGATGCTACCACAAATGCGAAATGCCAGCAGCTCGGACGTTGCAACATACACATCGCCGATCAAACACCGAGGATCTCGGTGTTCAACTTCTCAAATTCCTAGTGTCATCATTTGAAAGCGATAATCTCGCAAAGATCAGGCATGCATTTATCAGAGCCTCCTCAGACCGAGATTCACTGGCAGTCTGGCATCCAAACGAAATAGATCATCGCTAAAAAAATATATCATCGCAGTCTGGCAGTCAAACGAAATACAACATCGCAGTCGGGCAGACGAAGGTGAAGTCCAAGGGAAGAACATACCACTCCGCCGGCGCAGGCGACGAAGGCGCTGGTCCGGGCGGATCTGGAGGCAGCGGCGAGCCGGAGGGGCCTCGCTGCGGCGGATAGGGCGCGCGGGCTGTGGACTTCGCGGTCGGGGCTGGGCTAGGGCGGCGCGATGAGGCCGTCGGCCGGCCACGGCCGGGTCGGGGCGGGCGCGGTGAGGCCGTGGGCTTTGCCGATCGGGTCGGGGCGGTGGCGCGTGATCGGGCATGGGGCGGCGGGATCGGCTGCGGTGAGGGTCTGAGGCTGCGGGCGGCTCGGGTCGGGCGCGTGAGGGCTGAGGCGGGGCGGCGGTCGGGCGGGCGACGTGGTGCCGGTGAGGGTCGGGCGGCGCGCGCTGGGAGGTCGTGGCGGCGGCGCGGCGCGTGAGGACTGACGAGACGAGGGAGTTGAAGACCTGACTAAAGGCTGAAGCCTGTAGTGGTGTAGACTACCGTGACGCTGATGGGCCTCGTGGGCTCTCGGGTGGGTGCTGCGAGGCGCGGTTCGGAAATTCCGGCATCGGTATACGGAATTTCCGAACCGTTTCGGTTTCCGTCGGATCGACTCTCCGCTTCCGCTTCCGATTCGAAAAAAATCCGTTTCCGTTTCCGTACCGATATTTACCATTTCCGTTTCGGAAAAAGAGCTTTCGTTTCCATTTTCGTTCGGAACGGTCGGAAAATTTCCGTTCCGTTTTCATCCCTAGTGCCAGCACTTGTAGCAGTTGTCCCCTCCCCTTCCTGACCCCTCTCCCTCCCTCCTCTTTAGCCTGTAGATAGTACTAGTAGTCTAGTACCCCCAAGTACCAAGATAGGAGTTCTCTCAGTGGTATTTTTTGCGGCTGTCGTTTCATCGTCGTCAAGCCCCACTCGTCGTCTTCATCTTGGTTGTCGCCGTCGGCTTCACTGTCGCCATCGCTGAGCACCACGAGTTGCACGAGATTAGCTCGAATAAAGATCCTCGCCTCCTAGATCTACCGCTATCTTCCGACATTTTCCTTGTATCTACGTTGGATAAGCCATCAATCCGCAACTCCTCTGTACAAATCTGCCAGCCCTCCACCCAAATCCGCCTCCTCTACCACCGATTTGCCTCCCCGCCGACCAGATCTGCCACCCTCATCTCACCCGAACCCCATCCACAATCTAAACGATAGAATATGCCTCCCCTCCTCCCAAATCATCATCCTCTCCAACCAGATCAGTCACCCCGCTCACCATGTCCACCACCATCTCCTCCCATCCCCTTCAACTCACATCCGCAAACGCACCCTCCCAGCCATCCGCCATCTACCCCCACCCAAATCCCATCCACAGACCAAACGACGAGCTCAACAGCGGCATGTTTCGCCTAGTACGTCTCCCCATCCAACACCACCTCACACCGTTGTTGTTGTTGTTAATCTTATGCGGGCACCACCGATCTCTTCGCCGGTGATTTTGCTTACACAGGAACCATAGGATTCAACTAAGAAGCTAAGGTCTGATAGACTTAGGGCTAAACATAAACATGAAACATAAGCTAGTCTAAAACATGATCACAGAAATAATTATGCGGAAATAAATCATTAGATAGATGCACTAACCCGGTGAAGAGGAAGTAGCCATTAGGATTCTTTGGTCTGTGGTTGAGCGTCGGTGAAGAGGAAGTAGCGACGTAAATGAACAAAGACGGCAAGAACACCGAGATCTTCTCGGTGGCGGTAGGGGTCTTCGCTAGCCTCAGTGACAAGTTCTCAGATCGGATGAGTATCGGGAAGGGCTAGACTCGAGGGTAAATCACACATGAACACAAGCGTCGGTCTTCCCTTTTATTCTTGCTCTAGCTAACGGGACCAAAACCAATTTTTTCTGGTGCGCTCCCGATCATCGTGCGATGCGTGAGATTGATGTGGGCCTAGCCCCTAAAAGTCACCAGTTTGTTAACTTCAAAACTGGAGATCACAACTAACAGTCTCCCACTAGATCGAAAGAAGTATTACAACAGTTAATTTAAGCATCACTGCAACCCTAGTATCTATAGTGCATCATTCTACCTCAATAGGTTAATTACTTATTCTTAATAGGAGTTGGTTTTATTTTTATGGTCCTTATTTCTAGAATAAGAGGCTTTCCAATAAACCCATGCCGGCAACATGCTCTCGAAAGAGACTGGGTGGTAAGTATTTAGTAAGTGGATCCGCAAGCATAGACTTAGTACTTATATGCTTAACATCAATTGTCTGATCCTGGATTCTATCTTTCACAACATGATATTTAATGTCAATGTGTTTGGCAGCACCACTTGACTTGTTGTTACTCGAATAGAAAACTGCAGCCAAATTATCACAGTATAAAGTCAGTGGTTTAGATATGTTGTTTACCACTCTTAATCCCGAGATAAAATTCTTAAGCCATACAGCCTGCCCGGTAGCCTCATAACATGCCACAAACTCAGCCTGCATCGTTGATGATGCAGTAAGTGATTGTTTGGAACTTTTCCACGAAATGACTCCTCCCGCTAGTGTGAAGATATAACCTGATGTGGATTTTTTAGTATCAACACAACCTGCAAAGTCATCGTCTGAATAGCTCACAACTTCAAGGGTATCAGACTTCTTATATGTGAGCATGTAATGCTTAGTGCCCTGTATATAACGCAAAGCTTTCTTAACAGCTTTCCAGTGGTTCAACCCTGGATTAGATTGATATCTGCCAAGCATCCCGGTTACAAATGCTAAATAAGGGCGAGTACAAACTTGAGCATACATAATGCTTCCGACAGCTGAAGCGTAAGGAATCCCCTTCATCTGATCAGCTTCTAATTGATTCCGTGGACTTTGGAAAGTTCAAAATTTATAGCCCTTAACAATAGGAGCAGACGTGGTAGAGCATTATGCATATTAAATCTCTTAAGTACTCTGTCAATGTATGCCCTTTGGGATAGGCCTAATACCCCTTTGAACCATCTCGGTGAATCTCAATGCCCAAAACATAAGAGGCATCACCAAGATCTTTCATGTCAAAATTAGCAGAAAGAAATCTCTTTGTCTCATACAGCATATCATTATCGCTGCTAGCCAATAAGATATCGTTCACATAAAGCACTAAGATAGTGAATTTGCTCCCTTTAGTCTTAATGTATATGCAATTATCCACTTCATTTTCTTTGAAACTAAAATTTCTTATGGCCTTATCGAATTTAAGGTACCATTGTCTAGATGCTTGTTTTAGTCCAAAGATGGATTTCTTAAGTCGACATCCCATATGTTCCTTGCCTTCCACGACAAAACCTTCCGGTTAAGCCATGTAAACATTCTCATGCAAGTCATCATTAAGGAATGCAGTTTTAACATCCATTTGATGTAGCTCTAAATCATAATGAGCAACAAGCGCCATGATAATTCTTAGTGAATCTTTCTTTGAGAAAGGCAGAAAGTATCAACATAATCAATCCCCTCTCTTTATGTAAACCCTTTTGCTACAAGCCTTGACTTGAACCTTTCGACATTTCCCTTAGAATCATGCTTAGTTTTGTAGATCCATCTACAACCTACTATTTTGACTTCATCAGGAATTTCTAATAGATTCCAGACATCATTAATGCTCATAGACTTAATTTCACACTGATATATGTAAAACAAATTAAGAAAGGAGACACACAAAGCACAGGGATCTTATAATTAATCCACACTGATATATGTGGATCTTTTCCTATAACTTCAGTGGATGTGTATGACTCCTTTATCACATTCACTGATGATTTCTCCCGTTATAGTTATATTTTCCCCATTCGTGATCGATCTGAATCACTTGATAAGTTTAAAATATTTAAGGCTGAAGTAGAAAATCAGCATAATTTAAAGATTAAGGTAGTGAGATCAAATCGTGGAGGAGAATATTATGAGAGGCATGCTCCTCATGGACAAATTCCTGGTCCATTTGCTAAGTTTCTTTCAAAAAATAGCATAATTACCCAGTATTCAACACCTGGTGAACCTCAGTAAAATGGAGTACCTGAAAGACGCAACCGCACCCTTATGGATATGGTGCGTAGCATGATGAGTTACTCCAGCTTACCAGTTGGTTTATGGATTGAAACATTAAAGACAGCTGCACATATACTTAATCGGGTTCCCAGTAAATCAGTGTCTAAGACACCTTATGAATTATGGACTGGGAGAAAATCGAGCCTAAAATACTTGCATGTGTGGAGTTGTCCTACTGAAGCTAAGGTCTTTAATCCACATATTGGAAAATTAGATCCTAAGACAGTAACTGCCATTTTATTGAATATCCTGAAAGATCTAAGGGTTATCGATTTTATTGTCCAGATCGTGTTACTAAATTTGTGGAAACCCGACATGCTATATTTTTAGAGAATGATGAAATTAGTGGGAGCATAGAGGCTAGGAAAATAGATATTGAGGAGATTCAGATTTATGTACCATTACTGATAATCCAAGAGACTATTTTTCCTATGCCTCATTCAGTTACACCTCCAGCTGAGAATCCTGGAGTTGAGCCCCCTACTGAGAATTCTGGGATCAACAGTACATCACCTAATGATGAGCGTCAATAGCCCCCTATGATAACTAATGAACCGCTAAAGAGATCAGAGCGGGACAGAAGGTCTGTCATCCCGAATGACTATGTCGTATACATGAATGAAGGTGTAAATAACATAGGGAAGGTAGACGATCCCACCTCATTTAACGAGCCAGAGCAAAACGCACGATGCGCGGAAGAAACCCTAAACCTAACTCATTTCCTCTCAAGCTCCTGAAAACAACACGCAGTGGCGACCGAGCAAGAGCGCACACGACAAATTAGGGGTGAGCATTTTTAAACCAAAACCGAATTACCGAACCAAACCGAATTAACCGATTATTTCTGTTTATTCGGTTTTCGGTTCGGTTTTTGTTTTGGTATAATTCGGTTTTCGGTGTTCGGTTTTTGACTTAAAAAACCGAAATAACCGAATAGCCCACATATAATACCACTTTTATAATATTCTTCCTAAAATTACTAAACAATTCTCATATTCTAATACATTTATGTATATGTTTGGTATATTCACATGTTCTATTATACTTATATTGTAATAATCTATGAATATTGTGTAGGTTTAACCCTACTCTATGTTGCGATATGAGAAGAACTAAATCTAATTTATCTAGTGTTTATTCATATTTCGGTTAATCGAAAAACCAAATTAACCGAACCGAAATATTTCGGTTAATTCGGTTCGGTTTTTTATTTTGGTCTAAGAAATTCGGTTGCTAGTTTCTAAAAACCGAATTATTTTAAAACCGAAAAAACCGAACCGATCAAACCAAAAAAACCCCCTACGACAAATCGCCGACGATGAAGGCGCAAGCGTGCGGGGCGAGACTGATGCCGCGCACAACTCCGACGAGGCGGTCGTGACCAGGCCGTCGCACTCCCACGGGGCGATCGCGCACGAGCAAAATGCACGGACCGACGGGAGGATGGCGACGCAAACGGCGCGGCCGACAGCGACCACGGCATCGACGACGACCAGACGAGGTAAGCCCCAAAGCCCCTTACACATTAGGATTTACATGATTGATTTGGGATTTGGGTTTTGGGATTAGGGTTTTTGATTTGATCGGAACACCTTCTTCTACATGTTAACTCAAAGCAGAACCGACAAAAACAACAAGGCCAAAACCGAGACTAAACCGGGCTAAAAGAATCAAGATTAGACTAACCTTGCTCTGATACCAAATGATAGACTTATGGCTAAACATAAACATGAAACATAAGCTAGTCTAAAACATGATCACAGAAATAATTATGCGGAAATAAACCATTAGATGGATGCACTAACTCGGTGAAGAGGAAGTAGCCATTAGGATTCTTTGGTCTGTGGTTGAGCGTCGGTGAAGAGGAAGTAGCGACGTAAATGAACGAAGACGGCAAGAACATCGAGATCTTCATTCTTCTCGGTGGCGGTAGGGGTCTTCGCTAGCCTCAGCGACAAGTTCTCAAATTGGATGAGTATCGAGAAGGGCTAGACTCAAGGGAAAATCACACATGAACACGAGTGCCGGCCTTCCCTTTTATTCTTGCGCTAGCTAACTGTCGGTGTTCCGGGCACCGGCGAGTGAATTTTTTAGTCAAGGGGCCACGCCTTCCCTATCCTTGAATGGTTAGACTCAAGAAGCCTAGGATGTATACTGGTTCGGGCCGAATGTCCCTACTCCAGTTCGTGTGGTGGTGCTATATTGATTCGATGCAGATGACTGCACGGTATTACAAAACGAGCTAAGGACTCGAACCCGTGGGAGCAAGAACAGTTTTGCCCGTAAGAACCGAGAAAAAAGGATCCCCCCTCCTCAGAGGACCCTGCCTCCCTTTATACAGTCGGAGGGGGCAGGTTACACGGGGAGGAAGGATGAGGTGTCCTAGGCTAGGAGTCCTGGTCCCTGGTCTTGGTGATTTGATCGGCGTCCACTTACCCCGCGTCGGGTCGGTGGACTCATCGAGTGGAGCAGTTTTTCGTGCCATCGGGAAATGGCGCACCTACCCTCTTGCACGTCCGTCGAGATCTTTGGCGCCTCAATGCTCGCTCGTGTCTTTGCCTCGGGAGGGCGCGATCCTTACTCGCTGCGTGGTGGATGATGAGATTGGAGCTTTGACTTTGGCGACCTCCTCGCTACCTTAGGAAGGAGCCACCTGCCCTCGTGCGGTCTTTCCGAGCTATCGTGTCTATGGGGAAGGTGGCCAACGGCCCGCGGCGGCCTGACACTCGGTCTTTGGTGGAGATTGCCTCGACTTGGTCGGAGCTTGTGGGGAGTCCGACCTATGGCGGGGGTCGGACGCCCCCTGGTTGGTTTGGTCGGGGATGAGTGTCTTTCGTGACCCTGCGGGGGCCTTCGGCCAGAGCTGGGCCTGGGACAGCCCGTTCGTCATTTCGGGCCGCTGGGGTACCTATGGTATGAGTACTCGTCACTAACGGGACCAAAACTAATTTTTTTTTCTGGTGCGCTCGATTGAGGTGGGCCTATCCCCTAAAAGTCGACAGTTTGTTAACTTCGAAATTGGAGATCACAACTAACAAGGTCTTCAAGGTTGTCACATGCAAGCTAGGGTTTTCTAAATCCTAATATTGGCAGCAAAATTCGTGTCTCTTCATGCCTGGGTTGCTCGCCGAGCCTGACGATAATTGAGCACGAGATTTTTCAGGCTGAATCTGGTGAAGCTCATATCAAATCTACAGCTCAGCCAACCGCAATCTCAGATGCAATGATCAAACATATCGTCGGAGTGGGTCACCGATGAGGCATCAACCGGCCAACATTGATGAGATCACCGGATGTGTTCACTGCGTTTCCTCGATGACGATGAGCTACTCGACCATTGATACCCCCGAGAGCGCATCCGCTATTGTTAGGTTTTGGCATTTCATCAGGATTTGTGTGATTATCTTCCTATTGTATCGACTGATCTGTATTGTAAATCTGCAATTTAAGGTGTGTACCAGTGCACTACAGTGCACATCCATACACTCTCATTCTATGTACTCCAAATAAATCCTTCGGAGTCTTAAAAACAAAATAGCAACGAAATGAAGAAAAAAAATGGAGCATGGCACTATGGCAGCTGTCTCAAACCGCGTTTCCGTACTGCCAGTGGGACTGTACTGTCGCCGGCATAACTCCACGTGGGGAAAAAGTGCTGATATGGGCCATAGATCTATATGTCATGCTAGTGGGCCGATTGCGAAGCCCATTCAGCGCCTGTTAATACTTGGGCCTGGTCAGTGGAGGACAGTTCAACTCGGGTCCAAGAGCCCATAAAATTCATCTGAAAATGAAAACGAAAAAGAACGTCCTAACATGTGGGCCACAACGTGGAATTCTAGAATTTTTTTCTTTTTTTCAAAACTATGCGTCCGAAAAAAAATTTACGAAAATACCCTCCCGTCGCCCGTGTATGGGACGATCGCCCCATACACGGGCGATTAGCCCCTGCGCCCAACGTCTCCAGCCTTGCGCCCAACGGCGCCGTTTGGTGGGCCCCCTATCGCCCTCTACATGGGCGATCGCCCCATGTAGGGGCGACGAGCTCCTTTAAAGCCGGTGCCTCCTTCGCCTGAAGCGCAAATGACCTGTGAAGCGAGCGAGGCAGAAAGAAGAGAAGAAAGGAAGAAAGAAAGAGAAGAGAAAAAAGGAAAAAATGTAAATTTTTGATTTTTTTTTTATAGTTATCTGTAAGAATTTTTTTAGAGATAATTGTAGGAATTGTTTTATAGGTTGCGTAATTAAAGTATCATTTAATATTTAGGACTTTGTTGTGGTATTTAGAAATTTTAGGATTGCGTGGTGTTTAGAATTTTAGAATTGTATAGCTCTCGTGAAATTTAATGTAGCAGTTACTTAATGTAGTATGTAGTATTTAAAAACTTAATGTAGTATTTCACTATATGCAAATTTAATATAGTATTTTGTATGTAGAAATTTAGTTCAGTAGAAACTATATGTAATATTTAGAAATTTAATTTATTAGGGTTGTGTATTACTAATTTTATTACGTAAATAATGTATTAGGCAATGTAAATAATTTTGTAGTACGATCAATGTACGTTTTGTAGATTGTATTTTAGAGTAATATTTTCCCGTCGGACGTTGCAGCATGTCGGAGAAATTGTATTTCCAAATATTTTATGGAGATGGGAGATAGCACGAGGCGGATGGGGTGGATCTATCATCATTTTCAAGAGTCAAACGGGGCATATGTAGACCGAGCGATAGGACATCTGAGGGTTTGTTGGAATGGATGTCTCGGATGTTCGATTTGGATGCCCAGAGTGTTGGTTGAGGGTCGAGCGATAGTGAGCGGCGCAAGACCGTTTTACGGAGAGTTGATTCCTATTAACTCGACGTCAACATGGAGGAGTTATGTTGGTTTCTTAGTAGGCGGGGTTGGCGCTCATGTTGTTGGTCTGATGCTACCCGGTAGCTCCATCGGTGTCTCAAGTTCGTGATGTCGGGGTGGACATTACGGGGGAGGGGACGTCAAATGTAGAAGGATGCGAAGAGGAAGGCGGCGAGGAGGCCGGAGACGAGGAGCACGAGACTGGCGGTGGCGAAGGGACCGGTGGGGCAGAGGAGACAGCGGTGGAGGCGCGAGGGGTGGCCGACGAGGGGGAGGAGGTGGAGGACATTGTTGACCTGAAGGTAGAGGAGGATCGTGTGGATGAGGAAGTCATTGATGGTGAGCACTCCGACGAGGAGGACAACGCCCCTGAGGTGCCTATCCCTGGTGCGTGGATCAATTACAATTTCGAAGACCTAACAATGAATGAAGGGAACATTGATGCATGGGAGTATCGTGAGAACGAGGTGACGGAGGGGGCCATATATAAAGACAAGGAGGCTGTGATGGATGCGGTGAAGTACTGGGCAATGTCTCTCCGGCGGCAATTCAGGGTTGTGAAGTCCAGCAAGAAGGACTACGACGTGAAGTGCGTAGTTGATTCGTGCCCATGGCGGGTGCATGCATACCGGGGAAGTGGAAGGACTCACCGGAAATGCTCCATAGTGATTGAGCATAATCTGCGGCCGGAAGAAGCGGGCGAGGGACACCGCAATCTGTCGTCCACTTGGGTGGCAAATGTGTTTATGATCGATCGTGGACAATCCCCATCTGCGACCTCGATCTATTATCACAACCGTGGAGGAGAGGTTTCAAGACAAGATTAGCTACGCAAAGGCATGGAGAGCAAAAGGACACTCTGAAATACGGTTCGGGGCGTCACGAGGCTTCAGACGAATATTCCCACTTGCTCGGGGCAATCGCACATAGGAACCCCAGTACATCCATCGACCTTGCGGAGTTTCCTGCGGGTGGTGTGTGCCGGTAAGTGGGTATTGCGGCGTGCATTCTTCGCCTGACGCATGCATAAATGCGTTCGCAAACCGCCGCCCGGTCCTTTGCATGGACGGCGCGTTCCTCACGGGGAAGTACAAGGGCGATTCTAATCTGCGATCGCGGTGGATGCCAACAACCGTGTTCTACGGTTGCATTGGCATTCGTGGAGAAAAACATGGAGAGTTGGTACTGGTTCCTTGAAAGAGTGAAGTCGCGGTTGTTCTCGGCAGTGCTTTGTTTGTGTCATCCATGACCGACATGCAAGGTCATAAGAGCGATCGTGGATATGCAACAAGGGTCCGCCGTCGTGGGAGCAACAAAGTGGCGGACACGAGGAGCAGGTGGTGCATGAGGCACATGGGTGCCAATTTTTCTCGCTACCGGAACAAGGAGCTTATGAACATGTTCAGCGCTGTGCAAGCAGAACCAACGGAGGAAGTTCGACGCGCTTTGGAAGGCGTTGGGCGAACTAACGAAGAAGCAATCAATGGATCCCAGAGGTACCGCTAGTTCATCAAGGAACCCGATGGTGTACCATGAGCAAGGAGAGGACCCCACGACCTTGTATGCGGCTGCCGCGGACCCCCAAACCTCGGCGTGGGCGTACCAAAGATAAAGAGTTTCACCGATTGGATACGACATGAGCCTTTGGAGAAATGGTCCTTCGCATGACGAGGGCGGCTCGCATTATGGGATCATGACAACGAACTGACGGAGATTTACAATCGGGTAATGAAAGGCACTAGATGCCTTCCACTTGGTGGGTATAGTTGAGGTGTCTTATTAGGGACACAGAGATATTTCATTGAGCGATACAAGACCTCCACAGCATGTATGTCGGACAATCGACTGTCGTACTCAACTGTTGTGTCTACCTACATGTCCAAGAAAACAAGAAAGACGCAGACACATCGGGTTACACCGGAGAGTGGCGTGGAACGGAGATACCACGTGCACCTGCGGTGGCCGAGGTCGCGAGGTGCCACCGAGAGGACTTCCATCCGTGCATACTCGGCGGTGATTGCGAGTGCTCTGCCGAAACCACGCGTCCTGCACTTGCCATGCTCGCACGTCATTGCCGCAACCGCCGAGACGCATCAATCCTGTCGTCCGTTCGTCTCCCCGTACTACTACAAGCAGAGCGTTCTCAACACGTGGCATCACGAGGTGTACGGGTACCGAGTGGATGGATCGTTCACAACAGCCCCCCCTCCGGACCATCGATGGGTACCGGACATCCGAATGTTGAAGCTGAAGGTCGGGCGTCGAAGGATAAGGCGCGTCGAACGATATGGGCGAGTCCGAGCGCGTCGCAACCGCGGATAATGTAATTTTCCATGTTGTTCCCATCTTGTATTTTTCAATGGACCGGTAAGTTGTGATGTAAGTTGTAATGATCGATGTAATTTTCAATGTACTAGTAAGTTATTTTTCGCATCATGTAATTCTCCGATGTACCAGTTAGTAGCTACGAGGATAATGTAATTCTCGACGTTGTGTGCCTCGTCGAACATGTCCTTCTCGTTCGTATGTTTGTAATATGAGATTTTTTTTGGCTCTCTGCACTTCGGTTGTATCGTTTGATGAGTATGGTACAATTCGTTATTTCACATTTCATTTTGTGTGCACATCTAATTACTGACAAATTTGTTGTATTTGCTTTGTAACAGGCCACGATGGCGCGACCTTGCCCTGAGCTGCTGAACGTGACCGTCGATGCGACCCACCGGTCTAGGTACTCCGCAGAGGAGAACTGAGAGCTAGGGACACTCCGACCTCGGGTGCCCAACGAGCTGCTTCGCATCGACCCACGCTGGTTCCACGGTAGCGCCAACGCTTGCACTCTTTTACGTACATGTACTTACCTGTGAATGCAATTCTAATGACGCAATGCACTACATGCAGGTTGCGAGCGGTTGGCTTACTTCCTCTTTGTAGGATGGTGGAGGAGGTGACTGCCCCGTTAGCGGGCAAGGAGGTCCCGCGATTCAGGTACGACCGGTCCCTGCTGGCCGCACTCGTGGACCGGTGGAGACCGGAGACGCACACGTTCCACCTTCCGTGCGGAGAGATGGCTCCGACGCCGCAGGATGTGTCGTACCTCTTAGGCCTCCCCTGTGTGGGTCCGGCAGTCGTGCCGCACGACGCCTCCGTCACGTGGCACGCTGAGTTGTCCGCGCGTTTAGCCGCGGTGCGGCGGCACCCGGCAGCCCTCACCGCCCCTCGGGGAGGTGGCGCCACGGACCGACGAAGCGTGGTCGCCGATTCCACGGTGAGTACCTCTTTCTTTGAGGATTAAAGAAAGCGCTAAATTCTTGATAATGTTTGTTGTGAACAGCTGCAGCTCGCTTCTCCACCCGCACGCAGAGGAGGCGGACGTGGCCCGCCACTTGGAGGCATACCTCTTGTTGTTGTTTGGTTGGGTGATGTTCCCGTCCTCCCACGGGAACACGGTGGATCGTCACCTGATCGGTACGCCCAGCACATCGCCGACACCCCGTTGGATGAGGTAACACACTCAGTTCAAATCTCGTCTCAGCGGAGCACGTCTAACTCCACCCTTGTAAACAGATGATGCAGTGGTCGTGGGCCTCAGCTGTGCTAGCGGCGACGTACCGAGGTGCGTGCGGCGCCGTCTCGGTCGAACACGACGCGACGATGTCGGGTTGCGTCCTACTCATCCAGTTGTGGTCCTGGGAGCGCTTCTCCATCGGCAGGCCTGTTGTTGACACGACACCGTACCCCGAGGGCCTTCACGGAGACGACCCGGTGGACTGGCCCACCATGGGCCACTACTGGGTCCGACGACAGGTATGCTCCCTCGTATCATTTTCCCCACTAACGCACTTGAATAACCTTCGCCATTTCTTATTTCCTCGCAGCGGAGGTACGCGCACCGACAGGTGAGGAGGTCCTACCTGGAGTTCGTTCGGGAGTTCGACCGCCTCCACGACGAGGACGTGCGGTGGACGCCATACACCGCGTACGACGTCCACGCCCGAGCACCTGACGGGGTCTCCGTGCTTTGCACGCGAGATGAGGCCTTCTGGCTCACCCGTAAGATTCTCGTCTTTGACTTTGTGTCGAGGAGTACTCCCGCACCGAGTCTTTGCGGCGATTCGGCTGTTCGATCCTTTCCCTTGACGCCTCGTCACATTGTCGCACGTGGCGCTCACAGGTACTTGCCCTGATCCTACTACTCCGCATCTTTGCGAAATTAATGTCGTGTGTACTTACTGTTTTTGCATTGCGGGATGACCGGATGGGTCTTTGCGATGGGCACTCGATTCGCGCATCGTGATGCGACCATGGGCCGTCAAATGGGGCGCCGCGCTCGGCGAGAGGGTCACCGAGACCCGGCCAGACGACCATGACATGTACGATCGGTACATGGAGTGGTTCACCCAGCGACTCGCCTCGGTGTGGGTACACACCAAGACCGTCGTCGCCGGCGGTATCGATAGCGGACACGTACCCTTCACGGATGTCCCGGAGGACAACGCCTCGGTAAGTGTCGAACCGAAGCTACATGGGCACGTCTTTTCATGTAAATTACGTAATAACAATCGGCGTTACATGCGGACTCAGCTCATGGGGAGATTGAGGTGGAGGTCAGTGTCCATGTTGACGCGTCTCACGGGGCATCTGGTGACCACCGTCGAGTCCGAGACACTTTGGGCTCGGGTCCTCGATAGGATGAGGCGGTTGGTTCGCTTGGCCACCTACAGAGGGCGCGGAGACGTCGGCGGACGCAGACACCACGTCCTGCGCCCGACACCTCGCCCTACCCGCGGTGCCTCGTCACGCTCCCACTCACCGCAGTGGGGACGGTGGGCTCGGAGGCTCCATCCGCGTCTCACCCTACCTGCCGGTTCCTCGCTCGCTCCCACGCGAGCAGAGTGGGGGCGGTGGGCTCTGGAGGCTCCTCGTCGTCTCGCGCCCAGCGGACCCCAGGTGGTTTCGGCGACCACAGTGGGCGACGAGTTCGACACGGAGGAGTACCTTTCGACCGACTACCTCGACCCTCTCGGCTCTGGGCGCCGCCACGAGACACGCCCTCGTCGCGCCACACTATTCTACGCTGCGCCGCAGGCGGCCTAGGAGGGACGTCCGTCCGCCGTCGCCACTCACCTACCCCACGGGCCGGATCAGGAAGCGTGGCCGTGATTGACTTGTTGTATGGATGTATTTTTGTAATGGCTTTACGTTCAGCAGCATATTGTACAACTCTCCGAGTTAGTAACATGACAGCCTTATCACTTTAAATTGTTCAAATTCATGTATGCATTGCTTGCCTATGCCACACGACGTGACAACACACCAACGTCTCGGTGCACCTATCGCCTCTAGTAAGGGCGATCGCCCTAATATGAGGCGATCGCTCAATACCCGGGCGATACCTGGCCTTTATAACATTCGTTCTCACAAGCGGTCTCGCAAAGAATACAGGAAGAAAGAATAGAGGGGTGAGGAAAAAAATTCAGGATCAATCGAAAATGCCGAGGCGTGCAAGTGCAAAGGGAAAGGGGAAGGCAAAGGAAGAAGCAAGTGCATGCCCGCGCAATTTAGCGTACCAAGATCTCTTCCTACCTCGTGGAGCTGTAGCACCCATGTGTATGTGAGGCCATTTTGATGTTTTGCCGATTGCATGTTCGGACAACAATAAAATAGTGCAGCCTAAAGTGACATCTAAATATTTTTACATATTTGTAACCTATGCAAGCCCAAGAATGCAACAAAACTGGTTCTGTCAAGTTTTGAGGTCCTTTAGACATTATTCTAACTGCTTGAACAATGAATGTTATAAAGGGTTTAAACTAGCCATCTTTGATTCAAAATGCAATCATATTTAGATATTTTTGCAAAAATGAAGTGCATAAGGTTGTAGTAACTTATTCTATTTATTTCATGATTTATGGATCAACACACATTATAATTCCTTCACAATCCATAGTTAGAGCCTAGCATTCGAACTCAAATAAAAATATTTTTCTGCAAACAACATATGGATTGTTATTTTACAGTCTAATTCCTCATTCCAAAATTTAAATTTAGAAATAAGTTTCATTTAATTTGGACACTCCTAGCAAAAGTTACAAAAGAAATACTTAAAAAAAACTGCAAACCCGGTCGCCCCTGTCTCGGGCGACAGAACCCTGTGGTGGCCGACGGAGCAAACGGCGCAGGGCATATCGCCCGTGTATGGGGCGATCGCCCCATACACGAGCGACGGGGGTATTTTCGTAATTTTTTTTTGGACGCATAGTTTTGAAAAAAAGAATAAAAAAAATATTAAAGAAAAAAAAATTCTGGAATTCTAACCACTAAACTTCAGGCACAAGTCACAACCTTTGTCCACTTGTTCGACTAAATGCAACCTAAATGTATCTACTGTTCCTAGCATTAGTAGCCGCATAAGCCGCTTGGTTCATCTCGGTTCTTCGTACTGTACAATACTGCTCCATGCAATCTGAAATCGTCTGCCGTCTGACGGTCTGAGCTCAAATGCTCAACCCGTCATCCTTATATCCAGTAATTAACTAATTAACACACACACGAACTAATTCGTAGCCTTGTAGGGTGATATTTCTAAACCTCTTTAATTTCCACTAGACTAGTCAAGTAGCCGTGGTGTTGCAACGGAAATATACATATTTATCAAAACCCAAAATTAAAATTGTACTCTTGAGTTGCCACGGAAAGGGAGGAGTGGTTAATGGCCTAACCGTATGGAGCAGATGTGGGTGAAAAAAGAGAGATGCGACTGATTTTCTTTTTACCTCGTGATCTATATATCAGCGTGCTGCTTTTTTTTTAGAGATAAAGAATGGGATGACGGACAACCTATCACAACTTCTATTTATATAATAGTAAAGTAAAGCTTAAGCCTTAAGGTGGCTAACTATACTTTCTCGACGCCTCTCGTTTTCTTTTAGCCGTCCTTCCTTTCGTCCTTGTTGGCAACTGCATAATCGATGCCACACCAAGAAGGTTTTTATTCAGGCGTATCTCTTCAGAGATTTGCTCAAGTGACACGGTAACGACGCAGCCGTTCTGGTCGACATCACGGAGTTCACTTCACCCTGTGTGGTCCGCATGCACCAACTTTCTTCACATGGCCGGTGAAACGATCAGACGAGCTAGCAAGCTCTGAACTTAAAGAGCACAGATTCTGAAACTCTGATCAGCTGCGTGTTGCAACTTTACAACACTGCATGAATGATACTCCCATTCAGACTCGTACAGGATGGTGTAATTGGTGAGTGACAGACAGGTTGTATGTCTCAGGCATGAACTAAGAGGCGTAGTGAGAGTACTAATAGTGTGTGGCCAGTGCTAAAAAGGAAGGAACACTAGTCCCAATCCAACGCACCGAGCCCCATGGTACGTTCCCCCATGTTTAGCGAAAAGGCAGGCTCTTTTTGCGTTTGTGCTGGTTTGTTGGAATATGGTCTCAGGATCATAATTCATAGGCCCGCGTAACTAAAGCCATCGTCATTTAGTGGCCAGGTAGCTCATCTCCACTACCACTAGCAGTCGTACTGAAAAGAAAGGCGAATGCAGCTGCGTGAAGTTCATACTAGGCAGATGCATGATTCGTTTCGGAGTGATACGTTTGTGTATGCGCAGAGCACTCGTATCAATTAGGTACGTAAAGAACAAAAAGGCAGCATGCAATAGGAGATTATCTGTCTTTCTTTACTGTTTCGAAATGAAGGTGCTGTTCTTTACTGTTTCGAGATGAAGGTGCTGTTTGAGGGGATTAAAGTCAGCTTCAGCTTCTATAAAGCCACTAAGCCTCTCTAAATAGCTGATACAAGTCAGAAGCTAAAAGCTATGCTGAATCTGCTTTTGCAGCTTATTGCTGAGTAAAATTAGCTATTTATTAAATGGTCTTTTATAAAAAGCTACGGCCGCTTTTCAGTTCAGAAATAAAACAGCTTTTCAGAAAAACTACATCTCCTCTAAACAGGTTCAAAGTTTATGCATGCCTATGTAGTGCCACTTCCTTTGATTTTCCTTTTTCCCTGCATCATACACAAAAGACAACCAGAGACAGTGAGCTTGAAGCTTGAACAGGTCACCACGGCAATTCAAAGCATAAATATGGAATGAAAGCGATGTGATATTACCATGCTCAGTGCGCTAAGAAATGCTATTAGAAGAACACACGCTTTATACACACGTCCTTCTCAACAACTAACTCGGGAGACCCCGACAACAATCACCACGTATTACGCCGACTATGAGCGAATCCACGGCAAAGGCCACATCACTCATGCCCAATTGTCTACCAGGTCGGTTGCATCCTAGCTAAAGCATGCTTTCAGCTTGGGAGAAAAACCTCACAACCTTTGTGCCACAAGTGGCAGAGTCCCAGCGATCAGTCCAGTCGTCCGTGTAGGAGAGCACTCTGAGGGTTCTTGATGGAAAATGACAAGTAAAGCGATTTGATGCTAATAAAACAAGAACAGATGGAATAATTTAAGGTTCTGTGGTGGTGGATATGCTTCCCTCAGACACCCACTGGTGTCGCTACCATGTGTCATCTTCCAACGAGCAAAGCCAACAGATTCTTGAGTGTATAAATAGGGGGGGTCTAGGCGAAATGGCATCAACCAGGGCATTGTGCTTCCGTTTAGCATCTAGGTACATGTCCAGTTTTGCGCTATTTTGGTGGTTGCTCTGTTCTTGTTTTAGTGTTCTTCTTTGCCCTCCATTTCTTTTATCAAATTGTCGGTCATCGGTACGCTGATGCTAGTCGTTCTTGTTTGTTTCTGCTGTAATTTCAGTGCTGTTTCTGACAACTTATTAGCGAGCATGATCCTCTCTGGCCGCACTCTAGTATCGAATTCCCGATCTTTCTCGTGAAAAAATTTGTTCTTGTGGTTCTTGGTCTAATTGTTCACACTAGTTGTCTGTGCCGAGTGCCGACTGCCGACCCATGAGCACGCTGTTGCTAGACCAAAACTTCAATTTACAGATGACAGCAACACAGAAGTATATTTCCGAGCCAGAAATTTTGTCACTTCAAGCAAGTTCCAATGTTGATAAAATATAACCACTATCGCGAGAGTAGAGAAGCAATTAACACGCACAAAATGAAAACTGTGATAAGTAAACTATATTTAGGTTCTCTTCAAAGAAGGATCTGGCCAAGTTTCTCAATGACAGCCTCAACTCCACCTTTTTGCATGTTCTACACGTTATGAATTTGGATTCATTAACTTTAGCACAAATTTAGCAAATATGGTCTATCTCCAGCTGGTTCTGTGGATATGACATGACGTCTGAGGCTAATTGAACGGATGCAAGTAATATTTATCATGTTTGTTATCATCTTAAGCAATGCGTTCAAAAAAAATGTACAGTCTATTTAGCGAGATAAGATTATAAACAGCTGCAATTTAACGTCCTAGTGCTTACGATTTTGTTTTGTTGTTGCAGACACTAGCTAACCTGTGAAGATGGAATCCTGCACGGCCGGAGCCAAATTTGATTGCTTGCTGTTTGGTAAGTAGCTTCCTGACAGTTTTTCATTGCTCTACATTCCAAGCATGGAATTGTGGTTGCACTGATTTTCCAGTTCTTTTAAAACTATTACTCCATATACTCAGATATGGATGATACCCTCTACCCACTGAGCTTAGGAATCAACTTAGCCTGCCGCAAGAACATACAAGGTAAGTAACATCACATTTATAATGGTCTTCAGTTTTCATGCTGTAAAATTTGTTTGTTTATATAGTTGACAATACCAAATTTCAGACTATATGCTGAACAAGCTTCAGATTGAAAAGAGCCTCGTTCCGAAGATGTGCCTGGATTTGTACAAGGAATATGGAACTACAATGGCTGGTCTGAAGGTATGTATCGGTACTAATACCTTTCCACTCTTCCTGCATATTCTTCTTTTTCATAGTTTTTTACCTACGCTTTACGTTTCTTAAATTTTCATTTTTCTGTGGTAGGTTTTGGGCTATGATTTCAACTACGACGAATTCCACGCTTGCGTTCATGGTACATTGCCGTATGAGAAGCTGAAGCCTGACCCAGTCTTGAGGCAACTACTACTTTCACTGCCACAGAGGAAAATAGTAAGTTTTTTCCTTGCATCCGAATTTCTGACACTTTTGCTATATCAACAACGAATCAATGATATTCACCTGCATTACATTTTCTTCCAACACTGAGATTGTTGTAACCGTTATTTGTTGTTCCATTGCAGATATTCACAAACTCTGACAAAGCACATGCCGCGACTGTCCTAAAGAAGCTTGGGCTGGAGGACTGCTTCGAAGGAATCATATGTTTCGAGACTCTGAACCCGTCACCTGAAGAACATGTTCGTGACGAAAAGAATGCAGATGGACATCTCGATCAAGATGACTCAAACACCGATGGAAGCAGCAGCACTGGTTCTGACGGCCCAACTTCTCACAAGAGGATCCTGTGCAAGCCCTCTCTGGAATCCATGGAAGCTGTCATAGAGATTGCGAAACTCGACCCCAAGAAGACAGTAATCAACGAAACCATTCCCTCATCGCTTCTCTCTGTTGCAAATTTGCAAGCTGCAAACATCATGTAACAGTAACCGAAGGAACTCTCTTTGTCAGGTGTTCTTCGACGACAGCGCACGCAACATAGCCTCTGGCAAAGCTGCTGGATTCCACACCGTCATGGTAAGTTTTCAGTGAATGAAATCCTCTACTCTGCAATGAAAAATAATATGATATCCACTGCAAGTACTACTCCTTGTCAAAGACTAAATCCACGTGTATGCAAAACGCCATGGATCGAACAATGCAGGTAGGGAGCTCGGCGCTGGTGCCAGGGGCGGACGTAGCACTGGAGAGCATCCACAACATCAGGGAGGCGCTGCCGGAGCTCTGGGAGGCCAGGGAGCACATCGAGGCCGTCCTCCGGTCCGCCGCCGTGGAGACCACGGTCCTTGCATGAACCGTCGACGCCGCATAACATTTCTTCCCTTAATTGTCACTACCGCGTGAACCAGTCCTTGGTATTAGTGGATGGCTTCGTTCACCTATTGCCATTGCCATCAGGAAGGGAAGAACTGAGACGAATCCGAATGTGTTTGTGCAGATGTCTTCGACTGTGGTGTGAGTGAAGCACCATAATATGTATCGGAATTAATAAGCTTTGGTCCGTCGGTCCTTGCTCTTTCATGGCACGGTCGGGTTGTGAGATCAGTGGCTCATTCAGATGGAAGAGACAAAAATTCGGGCTGTGTACATTACAGCGTATTGCATTTCAGTGGGTGCTGGCACAATTTTTCCTGCAGCAGTGGTGCTCGTTTCCTTTTTCTTTTTTGGAGTGGCAGTGGTGCTAAGGCTGGCACATGCCTCGCAGTCGCAGACCCCAGCCCGCCAGAAACCGGACGATTCGCCGAACACGGCGCATCCCACGCAAAACCTGGATCGCGGATAGACCACGGCCGAGCACCACCGCGGGGGCCGAGTTTGCTAGGTGCGTTCTCCGTCGCTGCGGCCTGAGGTGAGGCCCCTGGCAAGCTAGGCTATTGGCGCTGGTGGGCCTGTGTATGAACGGGGGCCATTCCGTAGACGTGTCAGTGTGCACGGCTCTGATTCCACCTGTTGGGAAATAGAGAAACTGCGAGACACGACGTGAAAAACCGTCGCGATAAAAAACCACAGGCGTATGAGATAGGAATTATTATACGATGAGAGATTGCAAACACAAGATAAAATGTGCAATTTCAGGTACATATATAAGCGAGAATAAGATTTCCGAATGGAGAAGAAAACCGTATCAGAGTCGGTTACGTTGGGATGACACCACGGTCTGGTATGGCCTGTGTCTGCTCGTAGCATTGGTCATGCCATGTCTAGCATGGGACGGTGCATTGTCCGACATGGACATGATACTTATTCGGATCAGGCTTCAATAAACTCCACCTTAGGCTGAATTTTCTCTGGTAGTCCAAGAACGCAGTAAACTTCTCTAATCAAATTAGTATGAACACATTGTTCGCCGAAAATCCAAAAAAGTTAGTAAGTAATACCGACGAAGTAAGAGAAAAAGCTTGTGTGCCCCCGCACTCTACCACACCTTGAGCTCATACAGGCCGTGCGATTTCACATGGTAAACCTCATGCATCTGTTTAGTCGTCTACCTAGGTTGTATTTCTATCACGGGGGTAATATACAGTGCACAAGATGGGAGCATGATGTATGTCATCGAGTGGATTTGATCCAAAAAGAAAGACAGCATCTAAAAAAAGGACAGGGTGAAGAGCGGGGGCACAAAACGGTAGGGCAAAAAAGAGGGCTCTACATGCAAAAATGCTAACGAATGGTGCAACCGTTCGGCTGCTCTTCTTCACAGACGACGATGAGGCTCCCGTAGGGCATCGGGCTGCACGCGGCGCACCCACAAGCACGGCTTCGGCGGCGGCTCCGGCTTCTTCTCATCCTTCTTCAGCTCTTTGTTTTCCTCTTTCTTCTCCTCCCTCGGGCCGACGCTGAAGACCTCTCCGCCTTCGCCTTCGCCTTCGCCTTCGCCTTCGCCTTCGCCTTCCGCAGCGCGCTCACCACGTCCACCGTTCCCACCACCGTCAGCGTGTTCTTCTCTGCGTCCAATGCTAGTGACTTGACCCCTGCAATGCAACGCACGCACAACGGCTCAAGTATATATGCCCCTATCGAATGTCACGATCAAGTGCTATACATTTTTAATTTGGTAAGACAGACAGGCTGAGTAAATCCGCAGAGAGTGGCCGCGGTCCTCGTGACGTTGGTCCTGCACCGGTTGTTTGCGATGGTTACTTGCAAGTTGCAACACCATCTTCTGCAATATATATACGGAATGCATATCATGGATTGGAAGAAATTAAGAAAGCAGCAGGACGGTATATGCAGAATTAATTATCAGCACAAGAGTGTCCCCAAGTTCAACAACTATGGAATGCTGTTGCCGGATAGGTACAGCTGCCATCCCTCCTCCCGGACAATTGGGAACAAACTGACTCTTTCCAAGACTGGGGTCTACATCGCATAAGCTGTCGTGCAAGTCTTTGCAAAAGCCTGGCATCTCTGATCATCCTAACTTGTTGGCAGTGTGGAAAGAACGTAATAGCAGAGTTTTTCGGAATGAATGCAAACCCAACGACGATATCTTTCAATCCGTCAAAGACGAGGTGACAACCTGGACTGTTGCGGGTGCGACTCACCTGAAAAGCCTGCTGGACCCACAACGTTGATTTTCTTCTCCTTTTTTCTCTTTTTTTTTCTTTTTTCTTCACCCCCTCTAGTGCAGTATCCTGCGCCATGTAATCCTCTAATTTTCTTCTATCTAATATAAACCACAGCCCAGCTGTCTTTTCAAAAAAAATTATCAGCACAAGAAAAATAGCAATGCGCGCAATATATGCTTTGATTTCGAGTTGAAACAGTCAAGTAATACTCACCTTGGACATGGTGGCCGATAAGATGAGGTTGAGGTTTATCCCTTCAGTCCTTGGCTCCTTGCCACAAGAAGGAAGAAGCTATATTCGGTTAGTTCTGGACTTGCCATGCGTTCGTTTCAATACTCTTCATTTGAATGATGAGTACATGTTGATCAACTAGTGTTCGAAATCATTCTCCTGCGCATGGTGGCCATGAAATCTCTCTAGTGTGCATGACGAGTATATATAATATGCAGGGATCAACACCAAGCTGATTATTTCCAGTCACTAAAGGCAATTGTTTCATTCTTTAGTGATCCTCCCTTTTTTGTAGAGGATCATTCTCTACTACCGCTAGTCTATGTTTATCTGATTTAGCCGTAGTAGTCAGTTTCTTTTGTCTTGTCTATTTATAAAGTGGTTGAGTTTTTAAGTACAAACCACATTTTGAACTATTGGATCAAAATCACAATTATACACGTACACTTCTCGAAGCTTTTCTAAAGGCAAACTGGAAATTCTACCTCGCAAAAGAAAAAAGAGAGTGCATTTGGGAATTCTACATTGGCACAGCCATTGGATTTGGCACCGACACAGCTCAACAAAGAGAGAAGGAAAAAAAATCCAATTATCAACCCTGAACTCTAGCGTCTTTCGATTTTCAGCCTTGAACTAGGAAACCGAACCATTCAAACCGTTCGCTTCACCCCTCACGACCCACTACACTCTGGGTTTGGGGTGACTCAGACTCCACGTCGGATCCTCGTTGTCAAATGAAGCATAGTCAGCATTGGCCCACATGTCACTAATACCCTTTCTTTGTCTTCTTCTACGGCAATATCGGCAATGACAGGGGGTTGTTGAGCATGGTGATGAGAAGGTGCTCCTGAGATGTAGCACATAGGAGACCATGCCAGAGAGGAGGATATCGACGAAGCGGCTCGGTGTCCATGGCCTATTCTTTCTTGGACCAGGCTTTTCTTAGTGGTCAGCGGTAGCGACCCGGTGTCCATCAATTTCTCTTTTTTTAGATAATAGAAGAAATATCTTTTCGGCCATATGATGTACACAATAAACTATTTGTTATAATGTTACATTAAAAAGCTGTCAATAAAAAGACATCTAAATACTAAAAGAAAGTTGCAACAAGCCATAAGAAACATGAAACAGAAAGCCTCAGTTCGCATACAGCCTGTTACTGAATCACCACCCATACATGATGAAAAGATCCCTGACCACGATCTTCAGCGATCTGCATGCCGATAACACCATCTCCCGAGCGTCCTGACTCTGAAGCACAGACCACAACCGCAACTAGTTGATGCAAATATAGATAGCCTTCCATCAATTTCTCTGCTCAAGCCCAAGTGGGAGGCGCTCGATTTGTCGATCACCATCACTCCCTCCCCCTCTGCTCCCTCCCTTGCCGGCCTCCTCCTCCTCCCTTTCTCCGGCCGCGTTGGTGATGGTGGTGGTTTGGTCAGAGGCTCACCGAGGACGCATCAACAATACTCGAGGCGACATCAGCTCTTCAAGCACGCGTGGCAATGACGATAGGGCGGCTGGGGAAGAGAGATGATTGTGTGGAATGGGACATCGGGAGAGGGGAAGGTGGTGGAGAATGCAGGTGGAAGCGGTGGCCATGGTACAAACAGAGGAGAAAGAAGATTATATTAGGGTGCGTTTGGTTGGTGGGATGAGGTTGAATGGGACGAGATGGTCCTGTACCATTTGGTTCCATTATTTTGGGTGAATGGAATGGTTCAGCATCTACAGAGAATATTCCTTAAATTTGTATTACACCGTCCAAGATGGGATGGTTCCATTCAAGCAACCAAACGCATGAATGATATTTTTCTTGAACCATCTCATACATGTACCACTTGGTACAAGCAACCAAACACACCCTTAGAGTATGACAAGTGAGACCCAGGGTGACAAGATGCCATTTAATGCCATGTCAACATAATCTTGCTAGGATGCTATGTCAACCAAAATCACGGTGATATTTGATCAAAAGAGTGTTTTGCACTAATTTTAAGAGTTGAGAGTTGTGTTTTGAACGATGTCATAGTTCAAGATTAAAAATCGAAGGAGGCCAGACTTCATGGTTGTAATGTGGACTTTTTCCAAGAGAGAATGCAGAGTTGGGCATGGAGCGGCCCAACCCAGCTAGATTCGGCCCGGGCATGGAGCGGCCCAACCCAACTAGATTCGGCCCGTTTCTTCCTCCCTCCATCCCCACCTACTCAGCTCGGAAACCTCACTCCAGCCATCCTCCCGTCTCACCGCCGTATGCCGTTGCCGCCATGGGACGAGGCCGCAACCGCAAGCCTCGCAACTGTGCCACGTTCCGCCTATGCCCCCGCCCCGGCGCCGCCGACGCCTCCGATCGTGTCTTCGTCCGCGTCGACAGCAACCCCTACACCGTCCCCGGTTTCGGCGACGATGGCGTCGATCCCTCCTCCTCCACCACCGGAGGCGACAAAGACAACCCCTCGTCCTCCTCCGCTGCCGGATGCGCCCTCCCCGACCATGTCCGGCGCGAGATCCTGGAGCTCGGCCTCCCCGACGACGGTTACGACTACCTCACACACCTCCGCGAGCTCCGCCCCTCGCTTTCCTCCACCGGCGGCGGCGCCTCCGCCGTCTTCCTCCCAAGCCGCCGCCGCGCACGCTTCGGCCTCCCCTCGGACGTCAAGGTCCATCCTTTTCTTCGCAACGCATCATTTCATCCCTTCGAGGTGTCCAATTCCACTCTTGTGCGGTTCAGGCTTACGATGCGAGTCGTGTTCGGGTTGGTTCCGGTAAGTTGGCGGAGGCGGTGGAGTCGTCGGTGAGGCGCGTCGAGGAGGCTATCGACCTGGATGTCGCGAAGCTGCTCGAGGAAAGCCATGTGCCGGCTGCCGGGTCGGAGGATGAGGGTTTGGAGGAGGATTTTGTCATCGTTGCAAATCAAGCCGAGGAGGAACTGTTAGAGCATATTGAGGTGGAAGGCAAGGGCAAGGAGAGAGTCCCGCAGTTGCTTGATGTGCAGTTTGATTTGGTGAGCTTTGCTGCACCTGATGAATGAACATTATAATTTGGGATAAGATTGTTGATGTCGCCAGAGATTGCCAAAAAAAACTTCCAAATACCAATCAGTTATATTACTATTCACTGTGTTCATGCATTTCACTCCCGTTCAATTGTAATTTCCAGCCATGCTTGTGACTTAAACATTCATTTCTGCGATGGCACCGTTTTCCAACTGCCTATTAAAATTCCTTGTGCAATCTAATGACCCATTTTTCCAATTGTTCACTGAAAACCCATTTTTCATGCTTTTGACTTGTTTTCACTCTGCAATTCACAGCTTGCTTTGGAAAAAGATGTTGGCGGTGAAGATGGTTCTGGTGTAAGTATAACCAAGAGCTTGTATAATTGTGAGACACAGAAGACTTAGATAGGTTGTTCCTGTTACAGGACCCTCTTCAGTACGCCTTGAGTAAGTTCTGCAAACTTCTTCTAAACCTACATTGTGCGGATATTGTACTGTTCATCATAGCGGTAAACAACATTGTATTGAATAATCTACTTTACAATTTCGTGATAATGATGAACCAAATATTGCTTATGCCTAAATGGATCGTTTCTTATAGATAAAGGTCTTGATGATCTGTGGCATATGTTCTACTGTACAGTTCAAATCCAAGGTCATCCTTCAAACCTCAGACTGCATGATATACCAAAGTTGTCATCTTATTGTGCCATGCTTCAAGTTTTTTCATCAGTGAAAGGCATGATGCAGGTTTCCGTGTCTTCTTACCTGCATCTATGCTCATACAGTAATAAAACTATTGAATATTGAAGGCTTGAAACTCTGTAGCACCTTGATGAGCAGATAGTCAAAGGCATCGTAACGAGAATGATGGTGTAATTTCAGATGAATGGTGTTGATCAGTACTAGGCGTTATTCATCGTACTTTTCTTGTAACTAGCGAGATGTGATCCTTAAAGCATGTTTAAATGAATTTGCAATATATATATGATTTTGCTTTTTAGAAAATAGATATTTATAGAACTCCATTTGTGATACTTTAATATTATATATTATAAGAGATATAACATTTTCCATTTATATCAATATCATATCATTATTTCATTATTGTAATGCTTGTCTATACCATGCTAATAATATACATCACATAGCTTATACGGAATAGTCGAGTGAACACCTATCAATGAATCATCATCTCAATTCCTCTATCTTGTAGAAGCCCACCATAATGTTTTCTTTTTGGTGAGAACTTTTAGCATATTCACTTTTTATTTAGCGATTGTAAACCACATGTCATAGATGTTTATTACATACTAGATTTTGATTCCTAATTTGTATATACAATCAAATCCCTTACCTTATTTTATTTTTCTCTCGAATTAGCATATTTATGGAAATTTAATTCTAAATAAAACCATTTTTTACTTTTCACTTAGTATGAAATTTAAAAATAATCGCTAATTTCTTTTGATTTTTATCTGAATTTGCATATTTTTTGAACCGTGCTTCTTATAGACTTTCTTTTTTTAGTTAGTTTGGAATTCACATGCTATTTTTTATTTTATTTCGAATATTGTTATATTTTATTGTACTTGGCATGGACTCTTTATTTTAATTTTAATTTATTTTTATTTAATTTTGAATATTTGTTATTTTTTATTGTTCTTGACATGGACTCTTTATTTTAATTTTTTTTATTTTGAATTTCAGTTTTTGGTTAGGATTTGAATACGAATCCAACTGTTAATTTTTGTCTAATTTTTATTCTGAATTTCAGCTATGTAGGATTTTCAATTCAGAGTTTGTATGAAAATTAAATTTCTATCTTCCTTTTATTTTTCATTCTGAATTTATGTTATTTTTGTTGTTATTCTTTATTTCATTCTGAATTTTAGTTTTAGATTAGAATTCGAATACAAATCCAATTGCTAATTTTATGGGAAGAAAATCACATTGCTATGTCCTTTAATTTTTCATTGTGAATTTATATTAATTTATATTGTTGAATATTAGTTTTAGGTTAGAATTCATATACAAATCTAAGTAATTTTAATCTAATTTTTATTTCAAATTTCAGCTATGTATGTGTTTTTAATTTGGAGTTCGTACGAAAATCAAATGGCTATTTTCTTTGGGTGAATTTTTGTTATTTTTTATTGTACTTGGCATGGACTCTTTATTTTAATCTAAACCGTTATAAATCGGTCCCGTTAGATAGACGGTTTTATGTTTTTCTTTAAATAATAACATCTAATGGCTGTTATAGTTCTACTTAGTTAGGATCCACCAGATTAAGGGCTAGATGTTTTACTTTTTTTGTAAATTTTTTTAGCATATTTCTATTTTTTTGTTAGAAAGATTTGGTGACGGTTGTAATTAGGGTCCAACAAATTAAGGGCTAGATGTTTTGCTTTTTTGTGAGAATTTTTTGTCTGTTTCTCTTTTTTCGTAGCAACTCTTATGAGCTTTTAATATGTAATAATAGATAGATTTTCCCTTTGTCCACCACCATGTTTAATAATGGCAGTTTGTTATTTTTTGGGGACACCTCGATTGGTACCGAGGATACGAAGGCAAGTTAGTAGTAGCACATATGTATCACATGAGAGGAGATACTAACTCTGATGTGAACTATGGAATTTCACAAGAATTTTTGCATCCATTTGATAATGGGAAAGATTACACTGACCGTGTCCCATGGAAGCTACCAACTACCAAACAATGAGCTGGGAATGCCAATCAGGTTACTGTTTAGCGCAAGGCAGGACTACCAATCAGGCACTAAGCATCAAGAACGACTGCATCCACGGTACATTTCATATGTGTTCAGTGCTACTGTTGTTTGGTTCATGAGATGGACTGAAACGGTGTGCGTGCATGAGAGGGATGCAGCGGCATTGTACTTGGTGATGATTAGCAGTACTTGGTCCTCACGATTTCTGCTTTCAAGTGAGGTGCTGTTTTGGTCGGCTTTCACGGTTGCTGTTGCTAAAGTGCGATCCCAATTCGTTTCGTTTTCGTTTCTTATGCTAATTCAGAGTTCTACTTCTATATAAAGTCTTTTATGTTTTACTATAAATATATATATGTACTCCATATAATAGAGCAAGGCAAGGCAAAAAGATAAGCAAGACAGAGAAGAGAAAATATAGCTTCGTTGTAAAAATCCTTAATATTATAATATTTGCCTTCGTGCATCCGTAATTATATTTTTGTCTCTCATTCTTTTGATCTTATGTTTTTGACTTGTGGTTTGTAATGGCTGCCACTTGTTATTGAGCTCCAATCATTCGGTGAAGATGATGATGTTCCTACATCTGATGGTATCTAATAATGTCCTCATCATTTGGTGACGATGATACTGCTCCTGCATATGGTGATCTCATGCAATGCAATCATGTTCTCTGCCTTTTTGAGTTGCTGCTGCTTTATCCACGGTAGAAGTTCGGGAACCGAATCCTTTGCCTGACTCAAGTCCCGGTTCTATAGTTCCTTGAGTTTCTCCCGTAAGGCCCGTTTGGAACACGCAAAATCTACAAAATCCCTATTATAAGAACTCATCGTTCCAAACAGGTTGGACCGAAACTGATAATGTGTTAGTTACCGTAGCAGAAATGTCGGGCAATCAATCCAAGGGCCAGTCTCACAGGAATTTCAAAGAAATTAGTCTGATTCCCGCGGAAATCAGAAAAAAAATCTCCCATCCCAAACAAGCCCTAAACTGTTCTGCATCGACTGCTAAGTTTGAACGCCATGCCCTTAGGAGCTCGGCATATAATAGAGTAAAACCAAATCGCGTGCTCTATTGTTTGCAAAATTTTCAACTTACGAGTTGATGATAATGTTATGGCGATTCACGAGATGCAAGTCTCTTTTTTTTGGCGTGTCATCGTTAAGTACATTGTTCACGCTCAGATTCATAGAACGTGTGGCTCTATCATCTATGGAGCTGGAGACCTGGAGTTCACGAAGAATACCAGAGAACCGAATGTTACCACATCAGGGCAAACGAAGCCTAAGAACTGTAAAAGCAAGGCGTCTAAAACTAGAATGATGTAGAATGACACAACAGTCAGTTGGTCACACTTTTTTCTTTACACAATCACGTATATCAATACCTCGAAAGGATCAATCAAACTGTACATTGAGATTTCCTCTGATGGAAAACACACTTTTCATACAAACCAACCTCGGCCAACTTACATCCAGAAGGTGGGAACAACTTTTCACTAACCAACCAGACTTGCAGCAGTACATGCACTGATGTGTCCTCCCAATCCCATGGCATACCACAGGGGCTCTATCGTCAGGTCCTGAATAGATAGATGTTCATAACGCACAAGTTTAGCAATAAGACTGGATCTTTGCATTTGATGATTATGAGACCAATGTCAAACCTAACATAATGTATTTCTTCACACCAGGAGAACAGGGATGGTGCAAGCTTAAGAAAGGAGGTCTTACAGGCTCTACGACGAACAGCACCACGGCCCACCACTATTTGTTTCGTTGGCGTCAGTCTGCAGCACCACAGCTTTGCCGTTGCCTAACGACTGCTGCTCGCTTCTCTTCTGCTCTTGAGATTGAAATACCTTCCTGCTTAGTATACTGTAGATTTCCTTGACTACAGTTTGAAAAGCTGCTGCGACATTTGATGAGTCCAAGGCTGAGGTCTCCATGAAGAAGAGGCCCTGAGCCTCGGCCAGGGCTTTGCCTTCTGCAGTGCTCACCTCCCGTGCATGCTTGAGATCAGTCTTGTTGCCGACCAGAATTGTGACAACATTCATATCAGAATGAGCTGTTCAGTGGTTAAAACAAGTTAACCAAAGATATGATAAAGTTAACAAGAAAATAAACCAAGTAGCACTGAACTTTGAAAGAAATGTATGTTTGGTTCATGAGTAGCAACTGTGCATGGTCCGCCCTCGGAAAATTGGTTCGTGGTGTCAGGTGAAATAAACGATAAAAAGTTTAATCAATCTAAGTTACTAGGAATATGTAAAACAACCACTCAAGACATTGTCGACCAGGAGCAGGTGAAGGAAAGCTTTAATATGTGTGTATTATACTAAAGAATTTAAGTAAAATATTGGGCCTTACTATGCAATTCATTAAGCCATCGACCAACACTGTCAAATGTCTGGCGCCTGCTAATGTCATAAACCAGAAGAGCTCCAACAGCTCCTCTGTAGTAGGCAGATGTTACTGCTCTGAAGCGTTCTTGTCCTGCTGTGTCCCATATCTGAGCTTTAATTTCCTTTCCATCAATTACCAACTTTTGAGTCTGGAACTCCACTCCTATCGTGGATTTAGAATTTGGATAGAACTCATTCCTTGCAAATCTTGCTAGCAAATTTGATTTACCAACCGATGAGTCACCAATCAGAACAATTTTGAATAGATAATCCTGGCTTTGTTCCTCATCCCCATCATAAGCCATTGTGAGACAACTCTATAGAAGCAGCTGCCCTTCTGATGCTTCACAAAATTACAACCACCCTGTGAAGTTTACAAAGTTACAGACTTCAATTAATAATGTAATAATGTATTAAGATGGGCAGATAGACAATGTACATGATTTAAGACATAGCAAAGAACGAAAATTTCTTAATAATGTTATGTAACGATAACATTCCCTGCTA
Source organism: Otatea glauca (assembly GCA_036346275.1). Lineage (NCBI taxonomy): Eukaryota > Viridiplantae > Streptophyta > Magnoliopsida > Poales > Poaceae > Otatea > Otatea glauca. Next base: position 45,954,480 of record CM070724.1, on the reverse strand, counting down.
TATGAATTAATTTTAGAATTAGTTGTACATAGCAACAAACTGCATTCTTTTTCTGACAAACTGAACATTGTATGCATGATGGCTTGAAAAGTCAATGTAATCACAAAAAACTAAACAATCATCAATAACATCTAAGAATCATTGCTAGGCACATGGTCTATTATATGTAGTAAATCTCTACTGTCAATATTTCATAAAGTAGAAATAATTCATTTTTACCTTTCTAAGTTTAAGACACCTTCAAAAAATATATAAAGCTTGCTGGGAGTCATGTATCAAATCAAATGCAACCACAAGGATTAAGGGGAAAGGCATAAGCCAAGTGATTGTTGGAAAGACTAAATTTACATAATGGGAATGCATGCAACATTGCTACATGCTAAGTCCGGATAGAAGTATCACAATTAGTGGCAAACACATTGGTCCCCAAATAGAGAAGACTTTTGTACTCAAAGCAACTATGCTTGTGTTAGTATAGGGTTCTCATGTGCAAATTGGTTTTGGTTCGAAAAAACTTCCTTTAGCAAGACATTTGCCTACCGGAAAGAAAATGAATTGCACAGATGACTAGTGTGTTGAGGACATTCTTACTTTTGAATCTTTTATTGCAAATAGTGTTTGATACCAGGTCTTACAAAAAGCAGTTATATATGTCAATGGGAAAGACTACTGACAAGATGGACATTGCACTGTTTCTGGACTAGAAAGCACGATACTACTTTTGGGCAAATCCAACGAGGCTGACACTTCATAAAACAAACAGGTGCACTCTCAGATGAATGCAGCAAACATCTGGCAAAGTGGAAAGTAAAAGAAAAAGATTCACAAACAAATTTTCAGCTGAATTTTCAAAAGGTTGATCTGTGAAGCTATAATACAAACTCCCTTGCAGTTTACACCATATAACAAATCAAGCAAATAAATGGAATGGATAGGTATATTAGTCTGAGCCTCTAGGTAAAACACAACCAAGCAATGTTCCTTTTCCCCGCCACACTCACCAATTTGTAAGCAAAAGTAACAGCAGGACAAACCTCTTCCAATGCGAGTAGATAAGAATTCAAAGGGCAGAATAGGAAGAAACAAATCAAGAAAAATGAGAGATCTTCGACAATTGGCTTGCCTCTGAATATAAACAAGGCAACTAGTCATGCGTAGATCTGGGACACCCTGGCTTCTCCATCAGAACATCAATGAAAACAAATGCCAAACCCAATACAAGCACAAAAAATGCCAAGCTTGGCGCTAGATTAACCCTACCCTTCCTTCAGCAGAAAAGTGAAGTTTCTGCAGTTCTCAACATAGACAGCTTAAGTTCGAATAAACCCCTCTGGCACGTATTGTTAAACTAAATCAAACGCTCAGATTTTTCACCCGCTCTGATTAGGTACAAGCACATTACTGTTCCAGTGAAGCATCTATGATCAACTCGTTACATCACCAGTAATCGCCAGAAATCCTATAGATTTTCGATCACCTACAACTTGAGCTCTCATCCTCATCGCAATGCCCCGGCTTGACTTGCTTCGCATTCCAGAACCCCAAACGCATGGTCACACCAAAACACACAACCTATCTGGCTGCTTCGACTCAAGCTCACCCAATGCCAGGAGCGGACCTAACGTGGGGCATGGGGGATCAGTTGAACCCCCAAAAATTTAGGAAAATAAACTGCTACTAGTACTCCACCACGAAGCAAACAAATCCGCAACAAACTCCATGGACTGAACTATCCATCCCAAAAAGAAAGATTCGGATGAGATTGCTCACAGCAAAGAAAAGATCCCCAGGACAAAGCTCACCCTTAGAACAACAATCGAAGCTAGAGCTTCCTTACCAGCGAAAGAAGAGATCAACCCAAGTCCGGATGGATCTCCACTCCACGCCAGTCGGTAGAGTGGAGGAGGATGCCTACGAGATAAGAAGTCCTTCGCTTCGAGGCTGAGACAAACGGGGAGCAATAGCCATGACGAGATCTGGAGAAGAAGAGGATGGGCTAGAAGTAGACCTCATCAAACGTCGGGCCGGGCCGGGTTCAAGAAGCCCGAGCTTAAAACGTTGGGTCCGAGCCAGGTCCGAAGCCCGATAAGTGTAAAGTTGGCAAGCGCAAAGCCCAGCCCGATCAGGCCGTGGTGTGGACTTGCAGTGGAGAAAAAGAAAATAAAAATCGAAGTATGAGCTTTTCCTAAGGAATTACTCTCTCCGGTCACAAATAGTGGTCGTTTTGGATATTGACAATGTCTCTAGAAATACAGCTTCAATTACTATTTTTTATTATAATATATTTATAAAGCCCAATAAAATTATAATATTATGAAAGTATTTTTCGAAATAAATCTACACATATAGTTTTCATGTAACTAATTTTAAATATTTTAAAATATATTAACAATCAAAGTTTCTAAAGTTTGATTACACCTATGTCTAAAACGTTAACTATTTGTGACTAGAGGGAGTAGCACAGGGAGTTTTTTTTTTAAAACCATCAATCCAGTAATAATTGGTTACGGGAACAACAACAAAACCCATGACAATCATTCAAAATCAATATCAAAATATATGCTAGGCTTCTTCACTACTCTTTGACACGTATATTAGGCTTGTTAGATCTAACTTGTTGCTTACAATTTATTTCTTCAAAAGACTAGCATATGATGGTTGTTGGGTCTGACATATGCTGGGCAATAATGCAAGCATGAATCACCAACTAGAACAAAAAAATTAAGGCAAACAAAACAGGCACTCAATCGAATCCCTTGTTTATCTTTTTTATTAGTAGTCTATCTGAGCAGCAAACATACAAACGGTTCCACGACCCACCACCATGGGAGCGTGAGGAGGAGGATGACCTTGGGGGAGGGCACGAGGAAAATCAACGGGGGATTCGCCACCGGATGTGAGGTTGAGTATATTGAGGACTATCGGGAGGAGATGGGGATTGTGGCTAGTATGAAGCAAAATGTTTATATATGGCAGTTGCGGTTAGGGTTAGAGGCTTGCAATTGAGCACGAGTGCTTGCATTTGGCATGCCTGATCTTACTGGGCTACTTAAATCAAAGCACGAGTCTAGCCAAGAACATTGCAGGCTTAAAATCTAGGCCCAGACCAAGTTTTATAGGCTAGACTGCTCATGAACAGGTCTAGCTGGAAGTAGGGACGGCAGCGGGGGCATTCTCTAATGAGGAGCAGCGGAGTGTCCCCATCTCTGACATACTATTTATTTACCTCTGTTCCTCGTCCCTGTTGGGCCTCGGGTGCCCGTTGGATCACGTGATAAGAAGTAACAACACGAGTGAAGAACAAGAATAGGTAGTAATCAGCTGACCAAATCAGCAAATTTGAGAAAAAAAATTGAGGTGCACTCAAAGCAATATAGCAACTAAATATCTAAGTGTATGATTCGTGATCCATAAAATAAGGCAACACAATTCTATCTTTATTTATGAGCACAAATCGTCCAATCCTATTCCTAGGTATGAACACACAAATAGAAGCATGGAACTCACAAAGCAAGCTCATGCTTGTTCAAGCCTTACATGACCGCGAGCGACGTGCTTGGCTTCCGTTTGGGTTCACGGTGGCCTGTAGGAGCTTCCAACGATGGCGTGCACCATCGAGATTAGGGGCTGCTGGTGGAGATGTGTCAGTGAGGAAGTGGGGCCATAGCAGTTGACTTGCTGGAGGGCGGCGACTAATCGGTAGATGAGGATTAAGGATTGGTTAGATACTAGAGAGCTTTGGGATTGGGGGTCTAGGTTTCATATGGAAGAAAAAGACATGCAGATTGAAGTCTCGCTTGTTGTCCCTGTTTCACCCGACGACAAATAGTTTCTTCCCTAAAACCTTCCCCGCTAGGGCTAAACTTGCCCCTATCCCTATCCCCTAATTGAGGAGTTCTCCAACAAGGAACAAGGCTCCATTGCCATCCTTATTTGGAAGTAGAGATCTAGATAGGGGGGGTGGGTTTTGGCTTGCCTTGTCGGTGGAAAGTTTTGAGTTTTATGCATTTAAAAAAATAATAAACATATTATTTAGAAAACTTGATTGACATGTTATCATAAAGCACTGATATTTAAAGACCAAATTGTAGCAGCAGGGACAAATGTCTTTAAAATAGCAAATACTACTTAAAATTGCATCATCATAGCTCGTAGAATATAGTGATTCATTCAAAAATATAAAACACTTATGTGATCAGGGCAGAGGGCCTTTGACCATCCACCCACCCTAGTGCGAGGCGAGACGGATCATGGCCATGTCGGTGCGGAGCGCCTCATGTCGATGTAGGGCAAGGCAGGGATCTAGAACTCTAGTCGGAAGGGAGAGGGGATATTTTGATATTTTAGAGGTTGTTTTGGTCTTTTACAATTTAGCCATTAGGGTCTAGACTTATGTGCTAAATGTCGCATTCGATAGAAGTTTGATTGCATCAAAGCGTATCTGATGAAAACCACCTAAAAGTTGAAAATATATTAAAACTAATCTTTGAAGTTTTCAAAACTTTCAAAAAAATATCAGATGTAGGAGAGAGGATGTTCTCTAACCATGAAATTGAATTTTTTATGACACCACTCCTACATGTCATGTGGAATTGCTAACACCTAACTTCACTATTGCACAAACGTCACTTTTTTTCTATGTTCTATATGGTCCGCATACATTGTAGATTTGGAGGATTTATCCCAACAACCAAGCTTATTAAGACCTTTTTGTTTTTAAATACAAGGTTGATTTGATTTGATCTTGAATTTGGGTATTGGCCCTATATAATTTTCTTCCTTTTAAGTTCTAATGAATTTGGTGGATAGGTGAATGTGACTAAATACATATGGTCGTGATTTTTGGAAAGGATCAAAATGTTTTAAGATGTATCTCTCAAAACATACCCCATCTAGTCACAAATATACGTCGTTTTGGACATCCACATAGTACCTAAAATGCAACTTTGGCTACTAATTTATATTGCAATATATTTGTAAAGCCCAATAAAATTATAATATTATGAAAGTACATTTCAAGACAAATATATACATATGATTTTTATGTATTCAATGTAGATATTTAAAAATATGTCCATAGTCAAAGTTTCGAAAGTTTAACTACAGGTATCCTAGAACAATATGTATTTTGTGATTGAAGGGAGTATTTGTTTAGTTAATACTCAATTCAAAAAATTGTCATTACGAAAGTGCAATACTAGCTTATTTTATCAAACACATGCACTCAACTACTTTATCAAAACTGACAGAGATTTTCTAAAAATGGTCCAATTAAAATATTTGAAAATCTTTCTAAAATCCAGATAGTTTCCTATAAATATCTAGATACTTTAGATATTTTATTTGAAAGGATTTGATGGTGCCAACGTCATGAATCTAATGTCATAAGAATTTATATAGTCATTTGAATAAAAAAATATACATCATTTGCAAGAGTTCATTTTGGTTTGCAAATATTTACATTTTATTTTTTGAATCAATATGATCGACAAAATATTAATGTTAATTGTTATTCTCATAGAGAGGTAAATCATTAATAAAGACAACATATGTCAAAAAGAAAAATATGTACTAATTTATTTTCTACGTGTGTAAAAAACACCATTTAATATGCTAACATATAAAATAGAATAGATAATAGGGCTAGAGTTAATATCTATTTAAGAAAAAATGCACCATTGTGATGTCACGTGAAGTTGTAATAGTTTTACTCTAAAAAACTTGTAATTGTGTTATTACCAAGCAAAGTGTTAGTAATAGCTAATTGCTTCAAAAAAATCATTGTTATTGACTTTTAATAGGCTTAGAAATGTGACTTTTATCTTTAGTTTTTATAAACAATATAAGTATATATTAAAAAATGTAGCACAATGTAATTAACGAACACCCATTCATAAAATCCTAAATTTGCCACTGCCCAATGCGCCACTATTCAGAAACACAAACTCACCGAATACTATGTATATAAAGCTCTAAGGTTTCCTGGGTCCTTGCCGTGCCACGTAGAATTCAAGGGCGGCGTGGCCTCTTCGCGCGTGGTCGCGTCGCGAGGTACAGTGCTACATGAAGCAACTAATAACTAATTACATAGTAATCAGGAAATTCCCCACACGTGCTAAAAATGTAGGTGCCGGCTAACCGCACGATCCATCTAAATTTAGGAGAAACACGTGGAACTTTTTTTTTAAAATAATACATTTTTTATTCAAATTGCAAAAATATACCTTAATCTCAAAAAATTGCAAAAATATATTTTTGTAATTTTTTGAGATCAAGATATATTTTTGCAATTTAAATAAAAAAATGTATTATTTTTTAAAAAAAATCGAAACACATGCACTAGCACCTACTCTAGCATCAGCCGTTTCTCACAAGCAAGTTGGCTCATCGTAGTCAATTATCCGGTACGCCCGATCGGTCGGTCGGTCGGCGGCGGCGGAGGCCGGAGGGGAGGGCTCGGTAGTGGAGGCGGAGGAGACCGCGGCGGCAAGGTGTCCGGGAGCAAGGCTTCGTGTGGTGGCAAGGTGGGGACTTGGCGAGGAGGACGTGAGATTTGGGAGAGAGAAATGGAGAGAGGGAGGGGAGGAGGTATAAAGGAAATGGAAAGGAAAAGAAGAACGGGTGGAAATTAGGAGGAGGTTTCATTTCATTTTCTTTATTTCTTTACTCTTTTTTTCTGAATAGATATTATTTTAAATTTTTGCATGTTTATCAAGATATATTATCTCTATTTGTTATATATTTAGATAGTATGTTTTAGTCCCTAGTAGTAAATGACTTCAAAAATAGCTAAGGGAAGCGTATAGAAGAAAATAGTAAAAAATTATCTTAAAATTATAAAATAACATGTATTTAGGAATAAAATTTAAAAGTTAGAATTACATTAATTACTGTCTACTTTTTGTTTATACTTTAATATCTATGCAACGGTTAAAAAGAAAATCACAGAAGCACCAATCTTTTAGATAAAAGTTATAATACTACTTTAATTGCTACTGCAGCTGAAAAAATTATCTCAAAATTATAAAATAACATGTATTTAGGAATAAAATTTAAAAGTTAGAATTACATTAATTACTGTCTATTTTTTGTTTATACTTTAATATTTATACAACTGTTAAAAATAAAATCACAGAAGCACCGATCTTTTAGATAAAAGTTATAATACTACTTTAATTGCTACTGCAGCTGCTGCACGCAACGAATGGATGATGCCATGCGACAGTGAGTTCTGATGTTGATTTATCATCCTCCTGCATTGAATTCCCACCGTTCCTGCTGGCCTGCTCCCCACTCTTCAGGCTGCTTTCACCATGAATTGTCATTTCTTTTTTACTTTTTGACTTTTTTTAACCTATGGCAGAAGGTATTTTTCGGGTATTGTAAATGTAAACTAGGTAGTCAATATTGCGATCGTTTTAAGTTGAAAAAAATGTTTAGCTTTTGCTTGTGCAGCAAATCCTACCTAACTTTGGCATGCTCACCTGAAGTTGTCTGAATCGTGATAGCTTGTCAATCTATTTCTGAATGTAGAAGCAAAGTGCCTACAATTAATTTCAATGTGTGTAAGGCTTTTTAATTCCAATATGTGTCATCGGGTTTTGCTTTTGTACCTAGCTCTACATATTTGTATCTTGTCCGTTCTGTATCATGCTATGTTGCAATGTTGTACTAGAATTCTTTCGTCTTTAATGCACGACACTCCTACGTTTATTTAAAAAATAAGTACCTACAATTAGAGGTAACTATGCATCGCGACACTCATGAATTCTCACCCAGGTTGTTGTTTGCTTGGTTTCCACACGACAAATTTAGAGAGATTGTTTCCACACTATGGTAACAATATATGTACTAGCATTTGATATCATCAAATCAAACATGGCTTAGCTGCGGTAAACTACGGTTTTATAGACATTGTTTACAGAACTTCCAAATACAACTTAACAAGACGGTAATAATAATTAAGCTTAATTAGAATGCCGAATATGTCGATTATTTTCTGTAATTTGGACCGGTGGGGACACGAAGAATTCAAAGCAACCGCAGTACACTAGCTAGCGGTTTCCGGCTGAGACATGGACATCGACAAGCAAGCGAAGCATTCCTAACCTCATTACTAAAACCTGTCCTGCTGGTTTGTTGCGGCCCAGCAATACCTCAGTACGAGCAAACAAACCAATGCGCAAACGAACAATGCACTACTACATAACACTATATCACTGCCGGTTCCAAACTAGCATCACTGCCGGATTTTGGAACCGGCAGTGATAGTTCGGTCCGTAAGTCATTCCGTATTCTACGCACGACCGCGCGTCGCAAGTTACAAGTCACGCGATTTTCGCGCGTGCGGTTGGTAGGACTCGAACTTGCGACCTGCTGCCTCACGCGAGCTCACCTTACCATCTCACCTATCACTCATTCTCAACCAATATAGGATATATTTTCCTTTTGTTCCTTTATCTTCGAAACTTTTGGTGATTATTTGGATATCTAGATGAATTCAAATGGAAAGATTGTCAACTACAAAGTTGTAGATCTCGTCAAGAGCTACAATTTTCATATAAATTTTATCTTCATCCGACTCCGTATGAAAAAGTTATGATTTTTCGAAAAAATATCAGCACTGGCAGGCAGCGATAGTATTACTGCCGGTTCGAACCGGCAGTGATACCATTATTTGGATATTTAAACTACTTCAAATGAAAAAGTTGTCAACTACAAAGTTGTAGATCTCGTCGAGAGCTACAATTTTCATATAAATTTTATCTCATCTGACACCGTATGAAAAATTTATAATTTTTCGAAAAATATCAGCACTGTCGGGCAGCGATAGTATTACTGCTGGTTCGTGTTCGAACCGACAGTGATACCATTATTTGGATATTTAAACTACTTCAAATGAAAAAGTTGTCAACTATAAAGTTGTAGATCTCGTCGAGAGATACAATTTTCATATAAATTTTATCTCCATCCGACTCCGTATGAAAAAGTTATGATTTTTTGAAAAATGGTTGGTAGCATACTAGCATTATTACTGTCGGTTGAGAATACGAAACGCCAACCGGCAGTGATACCATTATTTGGACATTTAAACTACTTCAAATGAAAAAGTTGTCAACTAGAAAGTTGTAGATCTCGTCGAGAGATACAATTTTCATATAAATTTTATCTCCATCCGACACCGTATGAGAAAGTTATGATTTTTCGAAAAATATCAGCATTGTCGGGCAGCGATAGTATTACTGCCGGTTCGCGTTCGAACCGGCAGTGATACCATTATTTGGATATTTAAACTACTTCAAATGAAAAAGTTGTCAACTACAAAGTTGTAGATCTCATCGAGAGCTACAATTTCATATAAATTTTATCTCCATTCGACACAGTATGAAAAAGTTATGATTTTTCGAAAAATGGTTGGTAACATACTAGCATTATTACTGCCGGTTGGGAATACGAATCGCCAACTGGCAGTGATACCATTATTTGGACTTTTAAACTACTTCAAATGAAAAAGTTGTCAACTACAAAGTTGTAGATATCGTTGAGAGCTACAATTTTTATATAAATTTTATCTTCATCTGACTCTGTATGAAAAAGTTATAATTTTTCGAAAAATATCAGCATTGTCGATTTTTCTAAAAACCGGCAGTGATAGTATTACTGCCGGTTCGGACACGAACCGGCAGTGATAAGGGATTTATCACTGCCAGTTCATCAGAGAAAAGCCATTACTGTCGGTTTTCCATTTGAACCGACAGTGATAATATTATTACTGCCGGTTTTTGATGAACCGACAGTGATATGACGATAAGGATAACTGATTTGTAATAGTGATGGATCGTAAACACCACCCGTAGTCATAGGCCACAGCTCCCGAACAGAGCAACAACATCTCGATACTTCTATATAGACATCGAGTGTTTTACAGTGTGCCTTGTAAAATTACAGCTTACATTTTTTTTTTCAAGGAAGCTTACAGTAAATATAACCAGTGACGGATCTAGAATTTTGTCACACCCCAGGCCACGGAGGCTGGAGTGGAGACCACTATTACCTAAGCTAGAACCTGGGAGGGAAGGTTGTCGTGTCCCAGGTTTACTTGGGTTTAACCTGTCTGTATTATATAGGGCTGGACCTGCCCCTGATCACAACACTATTGTAGGCCAGTTACGCAGATCTTTGTAACGCTGGGATGGGAGCTGAGTATCGCTACCGCTGCACACAAGGATGATTTTCTTTTAGGAAATGCTACGAGCTCTTACGGATAAATGGTCTTATCGGAATGTACGATCCGGCTGGACCTACTTGCGAGTGGATGTTCGTAGCGATTTCGTAAACGACCCATATATAATATGTACACGGAGGACTCCGGAATCCAGATGTAGGAGCAGAAGGGCGGCACGTGTGGATATATCACAGTAAGACGCAAAGGCAGCGAGCTACTTTGCCGCTGTGTTGGAGTAATAGGAGGAGCTTGCAGCCGTAGGAAGCAAAGTACCTAGGATTACTTCTTGGTCATGGGCTGCGCAGGTGGTCCATGCCCTTCGATTAATCCCTTCCTTGTCATGCCGTTTTCCTTCTCCCTTTCTCTTTTCTTCTCTTCTTTAGCATAGTGACACAATTCACATTACCCAAGATCCTCAAGACAAAGGCACTGAAAGGCCAAAGCTGCATTAGCAGCACAAAGAATATCAGCTGGTTTGTGCCACCCCTTTCTCAGAGAATATTTGTCAGTGTGGCACTTTGGCTCATTTTCATTGGAACCGGGAAAAGGAAAGCTAGGGGCCGGGAAATTGCATCACCATTGCTTTTATATCTCTTCTGAAAATCGAACAGCAGCAGCATCAGCATGCCAGCATACCATGAGCCATCAACTCTACCAGTTGCAGCAGCTGTTGCCCATGCACATGGACTGCACAGTGCACTACTCGAGCAAGGTAAGCTAAGATAGACGGAAGCAGCCAGTCACAGTGCCTATCTGGCTCTGGAGCTGGAGTGCGCAACATGCAATCGCCCACGTATTGGATGCGTGTCACTGACAGCTTCTGCCTTCTGCTGCCGCTGCACTGAGCAGATCCATAAAAAATGCACCGTGCTATCATTCGTCGACTTTTTTTTTCTTCCGAAGTGTGTTCACACATGGCTTAAGGCCAAGTGATTGGGATGGGCCATTCGTTGGCCCATGGGCCCTGTCTCGGGCCCACTCGCTCATCTCTGCGGGCCCGTGCCTTGCGTTCACTTCCTTCCATTTGCTGCAAGCTTCTGTTCTGTGGCTTGTCCGAGGTGATATCTTCCTTCGCTTCTCTCCTCTCCCCTCATCTAGTGTTCCTTCCCTCGCCATGACGACGCGCGCCTCTCCCATTGCTCTCGGCGTCCAAGCAACCGCGGCGTCCACGTCGCGCGAGCGCGGTGAGCAGGTAAGCACGTGGTTTTCTCTCCGAGGATGGTATGATGCTTTGATCCGAACGTGCGAGCTTCACGCGCGCCGGAGGGAACGGGAGGAGGTGGAGGAGGCTCGGGGCCGCAGAGCGCGACAGAATACGAGCGCGCGCGGCTGCAGGGCGTGCTGATGCCGCCGCCGCCGCCTGAGCTGAGCACGGCAAGTTTGCCTGAGCCGCCTTTGTACCATTGGCCGTGGCCGAGGTCGGGGTCGGATTCGTCCATCTCGTGGACGAGGCTTGTGCTCGGAGGCCTGCTTCTGGTGCTGCTCTTCTACGTCTTCTACAAATGGGGGCTCCCCTTTGTGTCCGAGAAGGTTCTGCTTCGTTTTCCTCCTCGCAGTGTTTGTTGATTCCTGCACATGTTTGCAGTATTCTAAATTCTAATACTATTATGTGGATTTCATGTACCCTTCAGTATTTTTTGTCCCTGTTTAATTGGCATATTATCGACTAGATATCTAGCTAATCTTAATCTGGGCAAGCTATGTGGTTAGTTGAAGCCTTTAATCCTTAAAGCTTTGAGAGTTTTTACATTGATCTCATCAAATTATTGCCGTATGTTACATACTTCCATTGGTACGAACAAAGCTGAAGCGATTAATGAGTCGAATGATTCAATGTGTTTAACTTCCACAAACCTTTTGTACACATGATACTGTATTGTAGGTACTCTTGCCAATTATACAATGGGAAGCAAGATCTTTTGGACGCCCGGTGTTGGCTCTTGTGCTCGTTGCTTCCCTTGCCCTCTTCCCAGCTGTGTTCCTGCCTTCTTCGCCGTCCATGTGGTTAACTGGAATAATATTCGGCTACGGTTTGGGTTTCTTGATCATCATGGTTGGGACCGCCATTGGCATGTCGATACCGTATTGGATCGGCTCATTGTTCCGTGAACGATTACAAGTAAAGCCTCTCAGCTCCATTAGCTTAATTATGTGCCTATGCTGCAGTTCTTTTGTGTACGTGTTGTATCCTGGATCATAAGTTGCTTCTCTGCTTTCTTCTGTTTGTCAATTTGTAGGGATGGTTAGAGAAGAGATGGCCTCACCAGATAGCTCTGATTAAGCTGGCTGGCGAAGGGAGCTGGTTCCAACAATTCCGGGTGGTTGCATTGCTTAGAATCTCACCATTCCCTTATGCAATGCTCAACTATGCTGTGAGTGTCACCCAGATCAAGTTCAGCCCTTACTTGTGTGGTTCAGTTGCTGGAATGGTACCTGACGCGTTCGTCAACATCTATAGGTATTCAGAGTTCAGACCACTAATATGATTGTAACTTGGAGATTATCTGAAGTAACCTGAGTTGGTACCTAGTTTCGGTTTTAAATTAGCATGGAATACAATTTAAACAAGCACAATAGCAAGTGCTCTAGCAAATACTCCTACTTGATCATGATTTTCTTCAGTTCTTCTTATCTTTGAACTATTTTTGTGCAGTGGCCGGCTAATACTCACACTGGCAGACCTGAAGTATCACAAGCATCGTATGACAACAGTGGAGATAGTATACAACGTTATCTCTGTCGTTATCGCCGTTCTTATAGCAGTTGGATTTACCATATATGCAAAAAGAGCTTTGGATGACATACAAAGTTCAGAAGGCGTACAACTTGAACCTGCTGACATCCCTATTGGCTCGGCTGAACTGATGAGAGGTCACCATCAAGAATGTTCGAGTTCCAGTTCTGTACCAATATATGTCGTATAGTAGGGTGTAGTGGTTTCTATCATCGGAAGTACACCTGCACTGCTTCAAAGATGCAAACTATAAATTACAGGAAGGTCTCCAATTAAGACATGTTTTCGGTTAATACCGAAGATCAAGACTTATGACTTCGAAACTTGAACAATGTGAATTTCTTCAATCCACTGTACATACACGATCCATGAACACAAAAATCAGTGTTAAATGAAGCTTTGTGTGTGTCTACTGGGGTATTGTGGCTGGTGGTTGAAATGGACATTGACCGTCTATTCCTGAAACGGCATTAGCTTGTTATTAGTTCATGCTGTTGCATATACATTCATAGCCGTGTCAAGTCATATACATTGAGATTCCTCGATGCTCATCGTGTCAAACAATTTAAGAGCCCACACGTACACAACGGCCTCTCTTTTTTTCTTTTCCAAAACAGAATCACAAGTTGCCTCAATTAACGCATGCAAAGTACTTGGCAGTACAGTGACAGTCTTGCAGGCTAGCTAGCCTTGTACATGACTTATTGCCAGAAGCCCTACATGCATGATTACACGGGAAAATGATGATTGGTACGAGACTTCCCACTGTAGCTTGTGGTCAGCCATTAATGTCCTTGATCAGCAAGGGGAGCCGGAGCCAGAGCCGGCGGAGAGGCTCCTCTCGAGGTAGAAGGCCCGCAGCCTGGCGGTCCGGCAGGCCGCGCCGCCGCTGGCGGAGTGGGACAGCACGGGAAGCCCCCACTGCGAGGAGAACACGATGGTGGGGCACTCAGACGCCACGTCGACGCTCGCAGCCAGCCGCCGCACGAGCTCGGCGAACAGCGCGGCCACCCGCCGAGCCGGCACCAGGAACACCAGCCGCATCAGCCGCACCTTGATCTTGCCGCCCGGGCGCGCCATGCGGAACAGCAACGGCGCCCTCCTCCCGGCCGCCTTCCCCACCCTCCTCCTCAGCCGCAGAGGCCGCCTCGCCCTGACCCAGGCAACCGCCGACCCGGCCACGCCAACCTCCTCGCCGTCCCCGTCGCCGCGCAGCCGCTGGTACCGGCATCTCGAGCGCTGCTGCTGGTCATCTCTCGCCAGGAGCACCTCGAGACCCATGTGAGCTAGCTAAGGTGGCAAGCAACGAAGCAACTAACCAGCTGATCACCGACGACTAGTTAGCTGTAGGAAGCATGGGGAGCCAGCGTACGCGCGCATATATAGGTGTGGATCTAACGCGAGGGAATTATTGCGCGTCGGCACATGGAAAGAATCGTTCCCGAGCGCGCCAAGTTGGGAGCATTTCGGCTTAAGAAATTGCGTGGAAACGACCGAGCGGCGCCTACGGCCCGATTCCTTTTGACACATGCTTTCCACCACCCGCATTATACTAGTACTACGCATGCGTTCATGCATACTTGCGCTGCACTCTCTCTTCATGCTCACCCAACTGATCTTGTTGTTTCTAGCTAGTTTATTTTGGATATTGGTGCATGCATGATTTTTATCATTGTCATCACTAATAGAACTACTCCATTAATCCAATGATGAGCAATACATTGGGGTAGGGCTAGCGAAAAAAAACTTGTTTAATAGGCTAGTTCAAAATTACTCCGATTACTCTTGTCTTTTGTTTCAAAATTGAAATGAGTTGATTCTGAATCAAACACCGTTACGCTTGGACTCGACGCGGCTCGTCTCACCCCCCTTGTTAGCTCTAAACTATAAATAAGATGATACTAAATCAAAATGAGTCAATTTCGAACAAAGCTCGATCAAACTCAGAATTGGCTCATAGCAAGCCCTAGCATTGGGGAAGTGATCACTTTTCTATTCTCTTTATTTTTTTAAAAAAAGAAAAATCTAACTTCTTCCCAAGCGCAATTGCAAATCTAGCCCTCTCCCCACTGCGGAAGGTGTGGTAGGCGAGATGTCACCTACCACACCCGAGCAGTGCGGGAGCCAATAGGGAGCGCAGCAACCGGCGGGCGAGTAGTGGCTCCCGCGACTGGCGAGCACGGGAGGTCTGCCGCGGTAGGTGGGCGCAGGAGGCCCTACCGCGGCCGGCGAGTGCGGGAGTAGCCTGCCTAGATTTGCAATACACTCAGGAGAGGGCTAGATTAGCAAAAAAAAAAAAAAGGAAAAGACGGTTAGAACCGTGATCACTTCAGCCAAATGTGATTGACTACCGGCCAGTAACATTCTTTCCTTTTTTTATTAGAGTGATCTGATGAACCAAGCGCAATCTCCCAAGGATGATTGTGAGTGAGTTGATGAAATTAGAAGTGCTAATAAAAGAAGAAGGAATTAGAAGTTGTGGCCAATGCGGTGCCACCGATATGCATAGCATATTCTTTCTTATGATGATTGAATATTGATACGATCATTGCATGATCACTTCACAATATTGTTTACATGTAATTGTCAGCTTTTTTCCATTGCCGTAGCCCGTAGGCGAAAGGAACAACCGACTTTTGCCAAAACGAGAGCCTGGAGCCTCGTCACCAGATGTGCCCAACAGCGTACTTTGAACATAAACAAGGTGGAAGAAACTGTTGGGAGATTCTCACTCATTACCAAAAGTACATCATGAATTCATGTAAGGCATATGACAAGGTGAAAGTGTAAGGTAGGTTTTATCGTTAAGTTGGCATGTGCAATCATTAGCAAAGCAAAAGAAACGTCACTAGAGGCCAAGAGAAATCATGGCCAATGATTGGGAAGGGATCGGCCCGGATTATTGGCTTATAGCACAAAACTATTTACATTGACAGCTAAAGTTTAAACCTAACATGCCTTTTAATAGGACGCAAGTCGCGCCGTAAACAGAAACCAATGATAAAGTATGAAGTTACAAGCCAGCAGCTCCCTCAGTGGTCAGTGCCTCTCTGTAAAGGCAGTGAGCAAATGTACAAGTCGGTACAAGTTACAACACAAGGCATGAATGGAGCAGCAGTACAACATGTGACACGCGAGTACAAAATCAAGGAGGTTCGGCATATGCATGCACAGGATCCATGTTGAAAAACGACCACAGTTCAGAAAGCAAGTCATAGAGCCGATATACACTAATTTAGCTCTACTTCATTGCAGTTTCAACCAAAACATTCCTTATGTACGGTTAAGGATTCATGTGTTAATGATGTTTCCATACTCATGTCAGAAACTCTGCCTACTGGTTATGTATTGTGGCATTTACCTTAGGAAACACTAGCAATTAAACATGAACTTCTATAGTTTCATGTCAGCAACTCTGCAAAATTGTTAAGATTTGAGGCCTTCTACATGCCTGAATAACCGCATCATCACCATCAGAAATTCAGAATTCATAGCAGGCTACAGAGTGTATAATTGCTGACATTTACATCGATTTAAAATACGGCCTCGGGCCTCTACAAACTACAGTTCAAAGTTCAAACCTAGATAGTGCAATAAGTTCAGACGAATTTAAGAACATTTATGCAGCGAAGAAGCCACAATGTACCATGCAGCCCCCTAGACTCCCAGCACTGTATCTTCATCTGTAGAAGCAGCAATACACACCAAATCAGGCAATGGATACACTAGCACACCAGCTCATACGCTACATAATTACATTATGAAAATGGGAAATGCTCTATATGCATCGGTTGTCCATAAAGTTCAGAATTTTCTTCAAAGTGTTTATCTTGCTTTACTGCACCAAAACATATTCTGAATTCAAAGTTTGCTGTTTGTTATGTTAATTGCATTTCAATACCTGTAAACCAATATTGCATTTCAATACCTGTAAACCTGTGATATATTCTACTTGGTTTACATTGTCATCATTCCCATTGACAACTGACCTCCACTGAACTGGCAGAAAACATTCTCGTCACAGGCAATAGATAAGAAAAAAAATCTTGACTCTAAAAGTGAACTGCTTGTATTCTTGAGTTAGGAAATAGATCTTTAATCTGTATATTCTTCGCTTAAGATAAAGCCTTTAGTAGATCTCAAACAATTGTATCTTGGTAAAAATGAGATATGATACTACGCATAAATTTCTCTTTCAGCACATATTCTTGGGTTTCAAAATGGATTGCTTCAGCCTTCAATTCTTTGCTTACGTCAGAACTTTCCATTCTTATCAAAACAATCATATTTTTTTGTTAAGTCGAGAAGATACTGTGCCTGAAATTCTCTCTTTCAGACCGCTCAACTTCAGATTTAAAATTAACAACATATTTTCCAGACTAGTGATCATCATTTGTGAAGCATGAGATTTATCCTAGAATAAAAAAGGCGTGTTTTGACTTCTATGAGTTATTATTATGCCATTTCAGGTCCTACTCAAGCTAGCAGTTTTCTTACCTTGCAGATCATGAGATCAGGGATTTTCCAAAGGAAAATCACGCCATACATCCCCTTGTGCTGGTTGGCTTTCCTGATCTGTTGGGTATTAGAGTATCAGAAAAATTGAAATCATATACAAGGCAGCGACTGTACTGATAGCAAACATAACTTCATATTTAATTGATGCCTTACGATTATAAAACATTGCATTTACATTGCTCGGAAAATTTCTTCCAAAGCAAAGCTCCTCATATCATTGTATCCAAAGCAAAGCTCCTCGTATCATTGTAGTTGATTGCAAGTGATGAATAATTAAGCTTTTTACATGTACAAAAAGTATACTCGTTTGCAGAATTTTTTTAAAAAATAATATATTTTTTTATTCAAATTGCAAAAATATACGACGAACTCAAAAAATTGCAAAAATATACCTCTGTCGCCCTTTGAACGGGCGACATAGGCAACTGAGGCCTCTGTCGCCCTCTGATTGGGCGATTTTGGCACTTGTCGCCCTTTGAATGGGCGACATATCCCATTTCCTGTAGTCAGTTTCTAAAGAAAATCATAACTTTTTCATATGATCTCGGATGGAGATAAACTTTATATGAAAATTGTAGCTCTCGACGAGATCTACAACTTTGGTATATAAATGTTTTTCATTTGAATCCATTTGGACTACCAAAAACGAGATAGAAGTTTCAGATCTAGTGTAGATCTGATTTTTAGATCTGAACTTTCCATCCCATTTTTTGCCATCTAAATGGATTCAAATGAAAAAAATTTGTATACAAAAGTTGTAGATCTCGTCGAGAGCTACAATTTTCATATAAAGTTCATCTCCATACGAGATCATATGAAAAAGTTATGATTTCCTTTAGAAACTGGCTACAGGAAAGGGGACATGTCGCCCATTCAGAGGGCGACAAGTGGCAAAATCGCCCATTCAGAGGGCGACAAAGGTATATTTTTGCATTTTTTTTGAGATCGTGGTATATTTTTGCAATTTAAATAACAAAATGTATTATTTAAAAAAAAATTCCTCGTTTGCATAGAATAAATCGAAATAATTGGTTTCTAAATGTTGCGACTCTAGTGAAAAATGAGAATGGACTAACTCTCACCGTTTTTGAGTTTCTTCTTTTGATGTTTTGTCATTTATAGTTTTAATTTGAAGCCAACTAGATGAGCAAAAGAAATCTTAGACATGAATTTTTTTCATGTTTGAGGAATTTGAAGGGGAGAATTAAAAAGAATTCCAAGCATTCCAAGCTTTCTTTACAAGTTCCAAGTCATTGCTTCATGCTCATAAACAAATATGCTTACTTTTGCTTTTACAGAAGAAGTAAACACTAGGTATAGCAAAGAAAGAAAAAACAGTGGAATGCTAAACTGCAGCTTATATATAACAAATGGAAATTGCGCATTGAAGTGGCCAAACAGTATCTTGCTCAAGGCTCAAGAAAGAATATCTTTGTCAGGTCACTAAATACAATCTGTAAACTAGGTTTAACCATCCACTAGGCAATAGCCCAACAAATAGCTATCATATCTATATCATTAATTTTACATGGTCCAATATCTAAAAGAAACGGGTATTCTTACAGAATTCAGACAAAAGAGAGAGAGAAAGAACTAGCTTTGTATTGGAAATCTGATAGAGAACAGCAGCACCAAACAGCACGGGGGAAATGAAACTTTGAGTTAGATGAGATGGTGTACCACAAATGCATTTTGCTGACTGCAT
Source organism: Otatea glauca (assembly GCA_036346275.1). Lineage (NCBI taxonomy): Eukaryota > Viridiplantae > Streptophyta > Magnoliopsida > Poales > Poaceae > Otatea > Otatea glauca. The sequence goes on along the minus strand of CM070724.1, from coordinate 45,935,298 downwards.
GGTCACCGTGAGGGGGCATCCCATGATACAGTCCCTATGAGCTAATGTCCTCTTATGGGGAACCTATGGGCTAATGTCGGCAGTTCTTGCAGTTTAGCCTAGCATTGCGGGTTGGAAGCTATGCCTATCGATTAGCGACGCCAGCCCAATTTTTTCAGTCTGCATAAGGCAACTAACTAACTAGGCGCATCCGGAGTTCGCCTCCTGGTTATCGTCTCACGCAGATCGGAATGGATTTGCCAAAAGTTGTGGACTGAGCAAGAGAGAAAAGGGACAGATAGATAAGGAGAATGCGAACTTACTGGCCGGAGCTGGGTCCTCGGCGTCCTCGGTCTTCACGGCCATGGCCGGCGGCACGGGGATATCTGCAGAGCCCGCGTGGGGGGAGCAGCAGCACGGTGAGGGGATCGATTCGGGCTAACCGATTAGGTCACCGACAAGAGGAAGGGAAGAAGGGGGAAAAGAGGAGAGGGCGCATACCGTCGGCGGGGAGGGTGTCGCGCATCCACTGCTCGTCGACGACGTCGATGAGGACGCCCAGGCTCAGGCTCTGCTCCTGCTCCAGTCCGCCCATCTCCTCCTCGTCTTCGCTCTCGTCGTCGACTGGCTCAACTCTACGATTTCGACTGAGACAAAATAAGAATTTTTTTTCTTTAATATTTTTTTTAAATCTTTTTTTCAAAACTAGGCGTCAGGACAAAAAATTTGCAGAATTGGGCGCCGGTCGCCCGTATATGGGGACGATTGCCCCGTATACGGGCGATTAGTGCTCGCGATTTTTCCTCCGTCTGCGGTCAATTTCTAAAAAAAATCATAACTTTTTCATATGATGTCAGATGGAGATGAATTTTATATGAACATTGTATCTATCGATGGTATCTACAACTTTTGTATACAAACTTTTTCAATTTAAATCCATTTAGATAGTTAAAAATGAGATAGAATGTTTAGATCTAAAAACAGATCTATTTTTATATCTGAACATTCTATCCCGTTTTTGACTATTTAAATGAATTCAAATGAAAAAAATTTGTATACAAAAGTTGTAGATCCCGTCGATAGCTACAATTTTCATATAAAGTTTATCTCCATCCGACATCATATGAAAAAGTTATGATTTTTTTTAAGGAATTGACCGTAAACAGAGGAAAAAACGCGCGTTCAAAACCGCACTAATCGCCCGTATGTAGGGCGATCGCCCTATATACGGGCGACCGACGCCTAATTCTGTAATTTTTTTGTCTTGACGCCTAGTTTTGAAAAATAGATTAAAAAAATATTAAAGAAAAAAAATCGACAAAATAAACTGGCTGTACATGCCCGGCCCGTATGGTTTATCCTAGCAACTGGGAATGGGCTGCGGCCCTGGATCACAAGGCATGGCCCTCAGCCCGATTGTACACATGCTGTTCCCTCTCCCTTCGACTCTCCACGACGGTCGAGTCGGCGGAGTAATGGACAGTGTGGCGGTGGCACGGCAAACGACGGCGAGAGTAAAATCCGGATTTCTTCTCCTGTCAGTCCTGTGGGCTTCTGCAACCAACGAGGCTAGTTGATGTTGCCTTCGACGTCCACGACTCCGGCTTTTCGATACGATCGAGTAAAAGATAGGCTCCGGTTCGGCTGGCAACGCCGATTTCTCGTGGCCTGTGTTTACAGGAAAAGATTTAATCTTTCAGAAGAATCGACAAAGAATCCCGATTTCCGTTTGAACGTCCCTCGTCCTCGTTACGAAGCCCGACCAAGGACCAAGGTGCGTCACGGCGGTCCCCCACTCTCGCCTTGAAACAACTCAGGCATGGTGACTTAACAACCTGTTCGCTACAAACCACGGCTGGTCCAACCTACACTGCACTTCAATAAAAAGAAGATAACTTGGCTGCTCTACGCAACCAAATAGCTAATTCAAACCGAGACAACGAGAGACACGCTTCTGTAAGTCACCATAGCCATTAATCATTGTCCGGAGTTAGTCTTGAGGCTTTCGAAGTTGAGGGGATACAAATTCGTGTCCTACTTCATCTCATATCTACTCTTACATAGAGACTATAATATTCTACTATAAATGTCTCTATAGTCTGTTGGAAATCTTAGGAATTTTCTCAATATTTTAATCCACAGAATTATGTAAATCATGATTAAACAATGACGCAATTTTAGTTCAAAGTCAAAGGTACTAGATAACAAATTATCTATCTCATACGCAAAGACTAATGAACAAGAAACCAACATGATTAAAACACGGTATAAGATAATATACCCTTGAGCTGGTGCCACCGTTAGCACAGGCGCAGGCAGAACATTCTCGTTCGCCATGACGGTCGAAGTAGACGATCATAGGTTATCGCAGTGAAGCCTTGGTGCAGTGAAGCGGCTGATGCAGTGCAGATGCGCTTTCAGGAACACTTTTCGAGCAGTCGCGTGGTCGCTCCCCAAAAACCTTATCGGCCTTCTATCTCGAGCAAGATCTCAAGAAGGACGAGGTTCCGGAGGCCTGCTCCCTCCGCTACTTGTGCGCGCAAGAAAACGGAGTCGGGAATGCAAAAGACAGCAGCAACTACTATGGATGGATGGAGTATTGTGGGAGTTCTGCAGGTGGAGAAATGCACAGCCCTCCTTATATAGGCCTGCGGCAGAGTAACTAACGGCGATTAATAGGAGGCCATCAAGACGTCCGTTACTAGTAACTGACGGCGTTTATGACCCAGCCATCAACCACGTCAGTTACTGGTCATAAACCGGCCACATTAATCACTGAAACGGTAAAACAAACCGCTTCCCGCACATCACATCATATCCGGACTGGCCTGCGTCGCGCACGTCACGACTCGATTCGCACACGCCACGGCTCGGCTCGGTGCGCGCGCGCGTGTGACACAGCCTTTACCTTTTTCCACCTTGCTAATTGAGAGACACACAACTCAACTATTTAAGTTGGTCAAACCTTCTCTCAATTACCCATACGGTACTAAACCAATTTCATGACTCCTAGTATTCTAATAGGCTTTTTGGAATTTCTATTAAATTAATTATGGGTCAACCCCATAATAATCTAACATAGTCTAGGACAAGAGCAAACGCTCATCGTAAACATCTTTTTATATAGTGATTGTCTTTGTGCGCCCGTGTTTTTTTCTCGTGAGGGTTATCCACGCTAAATCTCTGTCTCCCGTTCATTTGATACTATATTTTTTTCGTGCGTTTTGTAACAAGTGATATTAAGGGTAAGATTCAAATCGCTACTCCTGGACGGGCATCGCAGAGCAACTACCGCACATATCGAAGAACTAGTCTCGGCGACGCAAGATCAGACCTCGGATCGGAGATCCACTCGGGAGGAGAAAGAAGTCCGGCGTTTCATCTGGCGATTCAGCGTTCTCGTCGAATCCGATCGGAGTTTTCCGTCGTGCCAAAATCCGAGTCGGACTAGGCGCGTGTTCCGCGAGGACGACTCGCCGAACCAGGCGACTGCAGAGCAGAGCGTCCCGTATGGCGAAAAAGAAATCAGGGCAACGCGCAGTGGAGCCGGTCTCGTCCAAAGAGGAAGGAGACGTACAGCAGCATCACTACTCGGCAAGAAAAATAGCTCCCGGCGGCTGCTGCAGCAAGTAATGCGACGTGCATCTGCATCGTACCGTGCGGCAGTAGCAGGCTCCCTCCAGCGGCAACCACGCACACGCAGGCCGCCAAATAGAGATGCAAAGGAACCGAAGCTTTGGAGGTCCAGCCAGGGGCATAGTAGCCTCTCGAACGTGAAGCTAGCAACTAGAGTTGCATCGAGAACATCCAACCAGTGTCCAGGAGCAACTTTGCAGCATTGATTCCGAGGAGAAACAGGTCTCAGCAAGAAAATTGATCAAGAGTCAAGACACAAGAAGAAGAAAAAACAGCAGGCATGCAACCAAAACTCATCTCAAGAGTCAAGACACAAGCATTCAGTCCAAAGCAATAAAAGCCGAGACAAGCACGTGTAGCCGTGAAGTACAGAAGGCTTCGTTGCACTGTGATTTTGGTGGAAATTACTGCATGCTCACAACCCTAATATTCTTGTGAAATGTACCACGGAAATCTACAAGCAAGCTATCGAGGGTTTCAATTTATATACACGTAAAGTGTACTGGTGATTTATGCGTCCATCAATTTCCTCAACTTTGTGATTTTAACTCAGCCTCAACTCAATTCCACAACTCAACTTTATATTAAGCGTTGACCCGTGCTCATCCTTCACAATTGTTCCAGCGTCACAAGAAAAGTTTGCCAACACTATCATCCGTGCCACCTGGCACTGTGCCTAGACGTCAATCCAAGTTAGGCCAATGTGCCTATCATTGACAGCATCAAGACGTGATTAATCATTGACGATTTCTTCGACGATTCGTCGACTACTACGGGTAATTGCGGTAAGACCCATACATATAGAGTCTAAGGTGGAGTTACAGGTATTTTTTAAGCACATGAATTAATTTAAGCTATGCTTGATTGAGGAGACTTTTAAAAAAATCAACACTAGTTGAGGAGATAATTAAACTCGATGTTCAATTACCGTTTGTATATGTTGCAATTTTTTGATCGCTTATGCGATCATTATGAAGGCTTTGGCAATATTAATTCTCAAAGTTTGATAACACCCTCATGGTAGCTAGCATCATACTCTCCAGAGGTATATTGCCTAAAAGTGAAGGTTTTGCTCCAATATCAGTCTGAGATGAAAGATTGAAGTGCAAGGAGTTAGCTTCTGTGTGGATACTACAACATTATCCAGTTATCATAGCTCGACACGAGGGATCTACTGCAATTTATACTCTATTGACGGCATAAGAGTTACTTTCATCTTGACAATTTTATAAGAGCATTTTCAAACATACCATGGAATTTAATTATTTTTTAAGTCGGCAGTTCAACGTATGTGATGGCCACACGTGCAAGTTGCGCTTTCAATGAGCATTATTTGCTGAAATTTGTATTCCAGGTAGAGCATAGGAAATATACATGATATGAGTTCTTTGCGATCTATCAAGCGCCACAAGTGATGATTTTGATTCATGAGAAGTGTTTGATTAGACTGTTCCAGTCTTTCTTGTTGAAGTTAGTCCGTTGGACTTTCGACGCACAAGGTGTTCATGGTGATTTGTTTCAAGGAGAGTTGCGTTATATTTTGGCTACAAGAGGAATTCGTCTCAAGGTAGAGATTGTTGAAGTTGAGGGTAATACGAATTCGTGTCCTACTTATCTCATATCTACTCTTACATGGAGTCTGTAATATTCCACTATAAATATGTCACTATAGTCTAGGGCAAGAGCAAGCACTCATTGTAAACATCTCCTCATATAGTGATTGCCTTCATGTGGCCGTGGTTTTCTCCTGCAAGGGTTTTCCACATTAAATCCATATCTCTCGTTCCTTTGATCTTATTTTTTTGCTGTGCCTTTTGTAATAGAGACAATCCAAATGATGATCTCTAAGGGGTTAAAGTTCGGTATATGCAAACTCATTACTCGATATGTTCGGGATATGTTAAACCATATTCGCCAGATGTCGACATGGTGCCCTTCCCAAACAACTATTGTTAGCTACAATTTAGCAAATTCAATGGGACTAGATCACCTCATGAGTAAATAATAGCTCATTTTATTATAGCTCGTCAAGACACGGCTCAGGACACTTCTCATGCAATAATTTGTGCAAACCTAGCACTAGGATCGATCAAGGTATGGGAGGACATGCAAGATTCTTTTCTCAGGCGCTTTTATACACTCAGAGAATAGTAGGTATCACCAAGTTGCCACCCAAACAGAGCAAAGAATAAATGAATGCTGATTTCATTAATAGATGGAGAAATTTAAGCCTCTACTGCCCGCATCCAATTACAAAATCTGAAGCAGTGCGGATGTGCATGAATAATCATTGTCCCAACATGGTCGTTTATTTGCAAGTCGTGTGGCCCATTACTTTCAAATAGTTGACCTCTAACGCTACAGATATTGAGAATTATATGCAACATGTAGCACGATGAACAAAAACATTCACTAAGCCAATAGAGAAGGGTGGTTGGCGTGATAAGTTGCTTACCAAGCCAAAACAATTACAAGCAATGAAAATGACATCAGCAATTCCACAATTTCAGTCCGGAGGAATTGCCACAGGAAATCAAGATCAAAGGGGGAACGCAAACTCGCAGGAAGCTAACTCTAAGTGAGCGTCAAAACAGAGAGTACTCTTTCCCAAATGAAGAAGTCAAAGACTTATTTATGGGCTTACGAGAGTTAAATCTCGTAGAGCTCCCAAAGCCGAAAAGACTGGAAGAGGTCTGTAGGTTTAATGGGCTGAATTATTGCCACTATCGTCACATCTTGGGTAATACACTTAGAAGATTGCTTTATGGTAAAGAACATGATCCAAAAATTTGAATAAAGGGAAGAAAATGGCTACAGTAAACGTCGCCACCTTTCAAGATAGCTCGGTGAGTTGTGCATCTTTAAATATGATGCTGACTCATAATCAAGTAATACTGACTCCTGAATTTAAGTTTGTTCTTATGATTTTCTCAGGTCATGCACCATATCATGGTCAGTAGCAAAGAAGCAGTTGCCAACTTAAAAGAGAAGCTTTCCATCCATGTATCCATGCCACAAAGCTTGATCCATCAACTTTTCAAAGAGTTCAAGATCGAAGGCAGTGGCGCCCAAGAGTCCACACACTTCGACAAATGATGGCACAAGACGAGGTTTCACGCTTCTTGTCAAGAATAACCCAAAGGTTAACAAAGTGTGCGAGCGGTCCTTGCAAAGAATTCAATGTAATCGCCATAGGTGTTTTTGAGGATAACAACAATTATCTTCATTTCCCTGAAGAAGAACCTTGAGAAGTGAACCAAGTTCAACTTATGTCAGTCGTCAAAATCTCGTCCTCCACCTAAAAGGGATCCAAAAATTAAAGATATAATCCGAATAAAACAATTGACTCTACCTCTAATATATCAGTCAAGTATGGTGTAATTTCTTACTTGAAGAAAATACATGGTCGGTCTTTTTTTCTCACTTCTAATCAAGCGATCGTGGGTTCACTCCTATTTCCTGTCATCACGACCACACATACTCCACTCGGAAGTGACTCATCGGTTTTTAGTTTTCGACGGAGCTCGAAGGTTAGCATTGTGGGACAGGGTTTCTCTGTAGTCCCAAGGCCAGGACTGTCCGATCGAGCGAACGTATGGATCCAAATCTTTTAATAGCGTATTGTTCATTGTTTTGCTGCAGTACCAGTGAAAAAATGACACACTGCTTTTATCTATACTCCTTTATAATGCACCTAAGCAATTTTTTCTATGTCCACCCTAAGTAATGCACATCATTAGAGATGGCCCAATGTTCGTGCATCCAGCAAAACGTCCCCAGAAACTTGCATTCATCAAAATGAACGTCTCAGATCTTTCCTCAGTTTTACTCACCCACATCCGATGGCCATTATTTAGTGTGTCTAATCATCCCTGTGGCCCACAATAGACCTCCCCCACCTACATATTTGGAAGAAGAGCGAATCAAACAAGGAAATAAATAAGGAGGATCCATATGCAAGGAAACCAGACTTGAATTTTTTACTGGCCAAAATTGTATGTACTACATATTTGGAAGGAGGGTGAATCAAACAAGGAAATAAACAGGGAGGATCCGCATGCAAGGAAACAATACTTGAATTTTTTATTGTCCTGGCATTGTGATCGTATTTTTTTTCCGAATATGACCCTTCTCGAGATTTTTTTACGGATCTAGCCCCATAGAGCCTAATTTCAGCGCACGGAGAGCGCTGAATTTTTGTTTTAATTTTTTATCTAAGGAACCAACGATGCTGTGAGTCTTTGCTTAATTTTTTCAATTTTTCTCGAACTAGCGGTAGGTGAGCATGCTTAATTTTTATCTTTTTTCCTTGCGGATCCAATGATCGTGAGCGCATTTATTTTCCCATATTTTTCCGAAATCATCCTCGTGGCCCACAATGACCTTCCTCACCTCCAAAGATCAACAAGGAAAAGGAAACAAACGTCTTGGAATAAAGGAAAAGGAAACAGACATCCCGAAAAGGAAAGGACCATATATTACGTCTTTGGGAAAAGGAAACCGGAGATGGGGCAAGCACGCGGAGAACGCAGTCTGCAATGGCTCCACGTCGCCATCGGTGGCTTTGCCGACGCGGCGAGGTTCTTGGTCACGACCTCGCGCACACATGATGCCTCAAGAAATTTACAATTTTTTTTGTTTGAAAATAATTTTATTAAGTACAAAATAATCGAAAGTTTTTTTGAGAATTTTTCTAGAAATTTTTAACCTAATGTGCTATCTTTTCAAAAATCCTTTTATATTTAAAAAAAATGAAGGCAACTCACCTGTAGCTTCTTCTAGTCAGCAACCTGCATTTAGAGAAGCTTCTTCTCTTCCCTCCCTCCATTAAAGCAAGAAAGAAGCTCTAAAGCTCCATCAACCCCGCACCAAATCTCCTTTTTTCATCTATGGTGTTAATTCCCCAAATTTCGTGCTCTATTGCCAAAATTTCCTCTCAATCTGATTTGATCCCAAATTATAGTTTCCATAAATATGCTTGTTTCGGGGCTATAAAAGCCGACGAGCTCTCCTCCACCTCATCGCATTGCGTAAATCCCCAAGTGCTCCCTCTTGTAAAGATCGCCGGATTTTGGAGGTAACCCAAGCCATCACCGTTATCTCTCCCGACGAAATTCACCGCAACCGTGACTCCTCCCCCGCAGGCGCCGGTGCCGACGATCTCGCCGCACCAAGTCTTGACCCATCATGACCGTAGGCCACCCCGGCCTTCCTCCCTTGCTTGTTGCTAAGCCCGAGAGCACATCGTGCTCTCTGTGGAAGCTGCAAAAAAAATAATCTAAAATCAGAATTTTTTTTCTTTCTCTTTCTTGATTTAAAATCTTTTGGGAGCCCGTTTTCGCTCATTCGACCTCCGTTTAGTTCCGTTTTTCTTTCTAAATTCATTTAAAATTCTAAATTTCTCTTTTATTATTAAGTGTTCTATTCATACTTATCTTCTCATTTAATTGATAAACGGGTGTACTGCCGTCGTAGCGTTAGCACAGGCACTATACTAGTTATTCTAAAAGATACTAGTATAGTGCTCTGTCTTCCGGTTCCTTTTCCCAGCACGTAATATATGATCTTTTCTTTTTCTAGAACGTTTGTTTCCTTTTCCTTAATTTCAGGATATTTGTTTCCTTTTCTTTGAGATGATGCTGGAGGTGGGGGGAGATCTGTTGTGGGCCGCAGGGATGAGTTAGACATATTAAACAATGGCCATCGGATGTGGGTGAGTAAAGCTGAGGAAAGATCTGAGAGGTTAATTTTGATAGAGGCAAGTTTTTGAGGACGTTTCGCTGGGTGTATGAAGGTTGGGTCATATCTAGTGGGGTGTATTATTTTGGGGTGGACGTTGAAAAGAATGCTAAGGTGAATTATAAAAGAGGTATAGATTAGCCTTCGTTTCATGACTGCTTATGTTCTGCATCGGATCTCTCTCCGGCACCGTGCGTGCGTGCGTGATCTTTCTTAATTCTTCCTCCTAAAAACTGGAAAGTACTCGCGCCGACACATCAAGACAGCTTAGCTGGACCCAACGCAAGCCTCTCTCAGTTCTCAGCATTCTTTCTCTCCCACGAAAATCACCTCCATTCCCAGATCCAAGAGAGCCTCCGGCCATGTCGTCCTCCGACCAGGAAGACCACGACGAGGACTCCCCCCTCTTCCCGGACTCCAGCGACGACCACCGCCGCCGATCCTCCGCCTCCGGCCCCTCCCCCGTCGGCGAGGTCCCCGTCGCGCAGTCGCTCATCAAGGCGGCCAGCAACGTCTTCTTCTCCCTCTTCGTGCTTGCGGTTCTTGTGGTTACAGTCGTCGCCGTCACCTACCAGCCGCCCGATCCCTGGCTCCAGTCCTCCGCCGCCATCACCACCTCCCTCTCCCGGGTCCTCCCCAACTCTACTTTCCTCGTTCCCGACGACTCGCTCCTCCCCACCGGCGAGGACTTCAACTCCTCCGCCCCGGGCGCCGCGGCAGCGCCGCGGGACCCGGACCAGGCCGCGCCCGACGCGGCGATTAATGCCACCGCGGGGAGCTGCGACCCGGACGCTCCGCTCAACTGCTCCGACCCTCGCGTCCTCGCCGCCGTCAAGGCGTTCAATGCCAAGGCTTTCTTCCGCAAGTCCATTGTGTTCTTGAGCTACGAGGCGCCGGTGCCCGGCCCGAAGCAGGGGGAGTGTGACGTCGCCTGGCGGTTCCGTAACCGACGAGAGAAGTCGTGGCGTCGGTACAGGGACTATCGCCGTTTCAGCCTTACCTCCGGTGATGGGTGCGCTCTTGATATTGTTCGCGTTGGCAAGTTCCGGTCGGGGACGAATGCGGCCCGACCTCAACGTCGGAAGGGTTCTAAGAACCCGCCTGTCGCAGCGCCACCAGTGGATGCGGAGATCAATGATACCATCCCGGTGGTCGGGTCAGAAGCAGAGTTCAAGAAAGGAAGGTACTTGTACTACATGAGAGGTGGTGACCATTGCAAGAGCATGAACCAGTTCATATGGAGCTTCTTGTGTGGGCTTGGTGAAGCCAAGTTCTTGAACCGGACGTTTGTGATGGATCTGAATATGTGTTTGTCCGGAGCACACACAGATAGTGGGAAGGACGAGGATTTCAAGGATTTTAGGTATTATTTTGATTTTGAACACTTGAAGGAGACGGTGTCTGTGGTGGAGGAAGGGGACTTCTTGAAGGATTGGCGGCGCTGGGACAAGAAGAAGGGTCCAGGCCGGGTCACAGTGCGGAAGGTACCAACATACAAGGTGACTCCAATGCAACTTAAGAGGGACAAGAGCAACATCATTTGGAGGCAGTTTGATGGGCAGGAGCCTGAGAATTACTGGTACAGGGTGTGCGAAGGGCGAGCTGCCAAGGTCATCCAGAGGCCTTGGTACGCTATTTGGAAATCGAAGAGGCTGATGAACATTGTAACTGAGATTGCAGGTAGGATGGATTGGAATTATGATGGTGTGCATGTGATCCGAGGGTGGAAAGCACAGAACAAGCAAATGTATCCAAACTTGGATGCCGACACATCACCCGATGTGCTTGTAGATAAGTTGACCAAGCTTATTAAGCCGATGAGGAACCTATACATTGCGACCAATGAGCCATTCTATTACTACTTTGATAAGCTTAGGTCACACTTCCATGTGCATCTGCTTGATGATTACAAGGAGCTTTGGTCGAGTATGAGTGAATGGTACAATGAGACGACAGTGCTCAGTGGTGGGAACCCAGTGCCGTTTGATGGGTACATGAGGGTGATTGTGGACACTGAGGTATTCTACAGAGCAAAGGCACAAGTTGAAACATTCAACAACTTGACAAGGGATTGCAAAGATGGAATCAATACGTGCAACTTGTGACACATGAGCTGCTGATGTGATAATTATTGGTGTTCATATAGTGTTCCATTGGCTGGCACATTGGAATTCAGAGGAACTTCATGCAGGGTTTGTCACTAGGCATACCATCTTAATGTATTTCTTGCCATAGCATGTTTAATTGATTACACGTTCATCTGAATTATGTGCCCTCCATTCTTTTTGTTTTGTGTAATTTATGTATTGCTCTTCCTGTGCTCAAATGCCTCCAAAAGTCTCTAGTAACTTCTTAGTGTCCCTCTTGCGATATCCCTGCTCTCTAAATCCCCATTAAGTTAGCTGGGGACTTCTGTTTCATCGCTTCTCTGTTCTCATCTCTGTCTTGCCAAATGCTTTAAAGTAGGAAACGACTTTTTCAGTAAACTTACAGATTTTACTATTAGAACAAAGGAAGGACATTGTGGCCATCAAATTACTACGTATGCTGTTTTTGTCACCATCATAAGTGGCTTACTTAGCTGGCCCACCTTGAACAACCTTTGGGAACTGTAGACTTTCAATACGTGTTTCTTGTTTGTTTGTTGAATGTAACATGGTAAATCTATGGCATACTAGCAGTCTTCTAGAATGTTACATTTCCAATTAATAAGTGCCCAGTGTTAAGCTATTCAAATTCATGTAACGTGCAGCGAAGGAGACTGGGCAAAGTCCAAACGGATAAACAGATTTTGGGTACTATTGCATGGTAGGTTGGTGCCTATTTTATGTTCCTCTCTTGCTTTAGGTGATAACCTACAAATATCTGTCTCAGTAGGTTTTCTTGTGGTAAAACATTTGCATCAGATTGTCAGATTTCACAGCAGTAGTTAGTTCAAAGGAAGGCTATCAATCTAATGCCATGAAGTAATCTTTTAGCTTTTAGGTCGTTAGCCGAAACTTCACCATCTAGAGAGACGGTAGGTGGCACAAGTCCTTCACAATTGGTAGTTTGCTCAGTTGTCATTTTCAGTGTGTTATGATCTCTTTGAGCAGTTGCACTGCAAGAAATGTTTCACTTGGTGATTCTTAGATTTGAGGATGTTGAACATTGAAGCCATCTATATCTATCGACAGTTTGTTAAAAAGAAAAGGTTATTCTGGCGATAGCACTTATCTCGAACTGTTTTGGAATTGCTGGCCGACCTGTTTGTGAGCTTGTTGAACATAGAATGATAGTTGTGATTAAATTGTATTGCATCCAGTTCAAATTCTAGTGCTGATCTATCACATTGTATTCCTGAACGTTGTTGCAAATTTAGGCTGTATTTTGCTGCAAAATGGTAGAAGTAAAAGAAAGCACAGATGGAAATTCAGACACAAGAGGTGAATAGTTCTCATGTCTAAAATCAACATGTAATGGTCAAAGGCGTTTAAGAATTGATTTATGTATAGGCATTCGGACAACTGGTAGAGATTAATTTCTTCTTCTTTCAGAAAATATAGTGCATACAATCTTCAGGTCTATTAAACATTTGAAGGAACCAGCTGTATCGATTGAAATTTGTTTGCATTCTTGACTAACGAATAACAAAAATTTGTTGTAATATCTCGAGTGTATGTGACACCGTGCAGACAATTCAGAACTAGAAATTGTACTCAAGTTTGGCAGTGAATGTGAATGTGGAACATTGTTGAAATGGCAAATAAAAAATGCATCTGTGAGTATGTCTACTGCAATATGATGTGCAGGTGGAGACTTCCACAGTTCCACCCGCGCCTCTCGTGGAGCATCAATCAAATAGAAAATGTTACTAGTTTCACCTCTGCAGAAGCTACTCATAGTAAGAAGCACCACAGTCCACAGCGCCTCTCCTCCCCCAAACCCTTCCGTCGCCACTCGCAAACCATGGAGGTCGACGGCGAAGCCCGCCCTTTCCTCCTCTTCTCCAAGCCCAAGTCCAATCCGAAACTCGAGCCCCAAGTACGGACGCAACCGGAACCCCGTAGCCCTAACTCCGACCCCGCTGTCGAGACCGACGGCGGCGACTCCGACCTGGCGCCCACCGTCGTGACCGAGAGCGGCGACTCAGACCACGCAGATGTCACCGCCGCCGCGGTGCCCTCCACCTTCGCGGAACTCGGCCTGTCGCAGTGGCTGGTCGACGTGTGCGACTCACTGGGCATGCGGCGCCCCACGGCGGTGCAGCGGCTGTGCATCCCGCGCGCGCTCGATGGCGAGGACGTGCTCGGCATCGCGGAGACGGGCAGCGGCAAGACGGCCGCGTTCTCGTTGCCCATCCTGCACCGCCTCGGCGAGAACCCCTTCGGCGTCGCCGCGCTTGCGCTCGCGCCTACGCGGGAGCTCGCGGCGCAGCTTGCCGAGCAGTTCCGCGCGCTCGGCTCGCCGCTGGGGCTCAGGTGCCTCGCGGCGATTGGAGGGTTCGACTCACTCGGGCAGGCCAAGGGCCTCGCGCGCCGCCCCCACGTTGTTGTCGCCACCCCCGGCCGCATCGCCACGCTCATCACCAACGACTCCGACCTCGCCAAAGTCTTCGCCCGCACCAAGGTTGGCATCCGATTTTTTTTAGCAGCAATATGGGAAGATACATCTTGCTGCTTGTGCTACTACCTGCAAAATTTCTCTTGTTAACTCAAAGTATATGTTTTTTGTTGCTATTGGAAATGGTACATTATGCCCTTGTAGACACAAGACATGCTTCTTGGAGGGATTCATGTTAAAATAGTAGAAATTCCTTTTAATTTAGAGAATTGCAGTTTATATTCTGTCTTGCAACAGATTGGTGGTGATGTTCAATTATTGCACCTGCATTAGGAACAGAATGTTCTTCTGCTTATTTTTAGTCATTAGTCGATGCATAGTTCTTCGATGCGGTGTTTCGGTACTGGTGAAGAATAGTAGTTTGAACTCCACTTAACTGGAAACACATTGTTTTGGATACATGTGGAGGTTCTGGGCAGAAGGTAAGTTGTTTGTTGTTTAGATAATACTATGATAGAAAATGAGTAAATTATTGCGTGTCTCCATGCACATATTATCAGGTTGGTTGCAATTTATACATATTAGTATATTACAGTTTATGATAGAAAGGTATGCTTTCACTGAAGTTTAGTAGATTTCTTGTGTTTATGCCCTGTGTGTGCTCATTATGTAATTTTTTTGGGGTATGAGTGGTTCTTGGTTGGGTGTGGGTATTGAGGAGTGTGCCTATTTAAGTGATCCATTTTTATTGCACTAAGCTGATAATTGCATCCTAACCAATGTTTCAGTACTTGCTTCACTGCAAGCTTCAGATAACTAAGGCGCGCCATCTTTTCTGTCACAGTTTCTTGTGTTGGATGAGGCAGATAGAGTTTTAGATGTTAATTTTGAGGACGACCTCCGGGTGATATTTGGTTGTTTACCAAAGAAGCGGCAAACATTTCTGTTTTCAGCAACAATGTCAGATAATCTGCGCTCTTTGCTTGAACTCTCCGGCAACAAGAAATACTTTTTTGAGGCATATGAAGGGTTCAAGACAGTTGAGACCTTAAAACAGCAGTATATTCATATACCTCCTGGTGGAAAAGAGCTCCACCTTTTGTATCTTCTGTCAAAGATGAATGAAGACAATATCCGTTCAGCCATAGTATTTGTCTCAACTTGCAGGTATTCTCCCCTACACAATAACTAGTCATCACTATATTAATATTAAGTTGCATAGGGTAAGAAATCCTCCTGTTGTTTTTCCTGAATGAGTTTCCCTTGTTTCAAATTTTCTTTCCATATATCAGTATTAAATTCTGTCAGACAGATATATGTGCTATTACCGCTTTAGCTCATTAAAAAGCGGAAATATGAGAGGAAATAAACCTTGTAATTGCACATACCTCCACAAGAGTAACCTTTACAACTTTGGTGTATGCACCTGCTGCAATTGTCAAGCCCTGTATTCAGAAATCCCATCAAATTATCATTTTAGTTATGATTCTCGTGGAATGCCAAGTGTTATCTTACATGTAATTCGCGATCCATGTGAAGTTCAATACTTCAATGTTTTCTTCAGATTTTACTTACTTTACTTCTATTCCTGCACAGGACATGCCGATATTTGGATTTTCTGTTAGAAGAGCTTGGTCGTCCAGCTGTTTCTTTGCACTCTCACAAGTCTCAGTCACGAAGGCTTTCAGCGTTGCATCATTTTAAATCTGGTCAGGTCCCCGTCTTGCTTGCTACTGATGTGGCCAGCCGTGGGTTGGATATCCAAACAGTTGATCTTGTTATCAACTATGACATTCCGAGGTGTCTTCACTATCTTTATATGCAATAGTCAGTATTCCTTCTCAACATATTTTGATATATGTTGACATCTGGTGCTGTGATGAATTATTGTAGGTGCCCAAGCGATTATATCCATAGGGTTGGACGAACTGCTAGGGCTACAAGGGGAGGGCTCTCTATAAGCTTTGTTACCCAGGTTTGCTGAATGCTTGGGTTTAGATGATGTTTTCGCTGATGCAATTATCCTTTTTTCCCCTTCAAAAGATAACTCAGTTTATCTGTCAACATTATTGGGCAACAGATCTAGACATGTATTGATCAAAATTTATCGAGGAACTAGGCACTAAACCACTATCTGCCAAGCATGCACGTTTATCAGAAATCACAGGCAGCAAAATATGAAATTTAGCTACCAGCTAGCTTTTGCATACTGAGACATGCATATTACAAGTGACCAAATTAGAAATTTACATGGTAGTAGTCCATTAAAATTTCTTACAAAACAGTGCTCAGTCAGTTTTTGTTTCCATGCTTTATGACAACTGCTAGATTCCCCGTGAAACTTGCATACTGATTGAGGTGTCTCTGCAGAGAGATATATGCCTCTTACATGAGATAGAAGATGTCGTTGGGAAGCAATTAGATGCATATGAGTGTGACGATAGAGATGTCACTAAAGATATTACAAAGGTTTGACTTACTGAACACCCCCTTATTTTTTGCATATAGCTGACTGAAGTGTTCACCTGGTTTTTAGTTTTGCATCTGGGCGGCTATTGCCCAACCTATTGTAGTATCAATTCTTATGACAACTGAGTTTTACTCGACTATCTGAATGCTTTAGGTATTCAAAGCAAGGCGTCTTGCGAATATGAAGATGGCAGACGAGGGCCATGAAGAAAAGGTACAGGCCAGAAAAGAGCAGAAGAAAAGAGCGCTAGCAAGAAAGCGTGAACACGAAGAAAGAAACCAGCTAGGGATGGTTCACGATCTATGGCGACCTATGGTTTCTGTGCCCACTTTTCAACTCCGGGGTCAGTTTTGACTTATGCCACTGAATTCTCTTTCTTTGATCAGAGAAAGAAAATGGTGACTTTTTGTAGTGATGCATGTAAATCACAAAATCGAGTAGATGTAATCACTGAATTGAGCAGATGTGCTGAATTCGTGATTATTGTCGTTGCCCTGAGGAATCGCACTGTGTCAGCCATTTTTGTTGGAAATATTAGGTAGGAGCTTTACCTGATATACCGGTGCTTGTGTATTTACGAACGAAGGATACTACGCGCTAAGAAGCCACCAAAGATTCATAACCTAAACCCTGCATTCGTTCATAGTATCTATTTGATCTGCGTTCTGTAGGAGATTTGAAAATTATGCAATGATATTGTTTTTCAGCAGCATCAGTGATCCGTGGACGGTGAGGCCGAACGGATGATGACTTGCGCAGCTTGCGCCAGGTTAAGCAGCCGCGCCGCGCGGGCAACTTCCACCGGTGCCGAGCGCTGCCTCACCATCGCTGCGTGGTGAGCACAAAGCGTACTATTCTTCAGGGTGTTTCCCTTTTTGAGGAGGCTCCAATAATGCAACATATTTAAATTTTTGCTGTACATTTGGAAACTACAGTGTCAGTACATCGTAGGGGCGGTGGTTCTTAAGACTGACGGTTATAATTTGTTTGTTTTTTTAGATCCAAAGGACATCAAAGCCTAATGCCCTAGTTCCATTAGAGAAACTGATGGTAGCAACATAATTCATTCAGACCATGAAACCCAAGACCAATAACATGAAATCCAGATTACAACCTTAAACACTAAACACTCAGGAGCCAAATTATAGCTTGTCATCTACCAAGTTACTAACATAAATTGCAAAAGACTTTAGCTCTTCAGGAATATGTTCCTCCTCCTAGCCTTCACTCAATCGGTGATCTCTTTTAGTCATATTGTTTCATTGCCCAAAGGAAGCGGTACTCAAAGTTTGGTCTCCAATCTTCTGCAAAACCGATCTAGCTTGTCCACCATGTCTTCCTTGTAGAGCGGTTTCCAATCCCTCAGAGATATGAGCATTCTTCTCTATATTGTTTTTACACTTGCCCAACACTGACAACGAAAAATCATGTCATTTATGTTATTCCACAAGCTCCAAAGAGCGGCAGCACAAATAGTATTTAAAGTAGCATTATTCTTATTACTTAACCAAAATCGAGCCACAGATTCGTAATTATAACCAATATTCAAATAAAAAAACTCACCAACCAAATCCCAAATGTTTCTAGTTACAACACATTCAAAGAAAAGATGAACGACATATTCATTCTCATTACATAAACTACAACAAACTCTTCTATCTATCCCCCTTTTCAACAAATTGTCTCTAGTCATTAATTTGTTATATGAGACAAGCCAAAGAAAGAACTGAATTTTGGGGGGACAATCAAATTCCAAACTGCAGGAATGAAAACCGAAAAAACCCCTCTAAAATTTATAATAGCGTAAAGAGATTTCACCGAATAAGCACCATTGCTGCTATATTGCCAAACCAAAGCATCATCTTCATTAAAGAGCCTTACACTATTAGCCACTTCCACCAGCTCAAACCACTTGATCATCAAATTATCAAAGAAAGTTCTTCTAAAAGTGCATTTAACATTAGGACCATCCCAAATCACAGCAATCGTGTAACCTTTTTCATTAACTAACACATAAAGATCCCAAAATTGAATAGCTAAACAAGAAGCACCAAACCAAATATCCTCCCAAAACCTAATTCTAGCTCCATTGCCAACAACCCATCTATATCCAAACTTAGTAGCTTGCATCGCCCAAAGAACCCCTTTCCAGAAGAAAGAGGCATGATCGGGATCGCACAAAAATATGTTAGGACTATCCGTATTATACTTATACCTAATCAAATCTCTCCACAACTTACTCCCATTATCATAGAATCTTTTAATCCAAGATGCAAGAAGAAACAAATTCAAATCTCTAAGATTAGGAACCCCAAGACCACCGTAATTCTTTTTCATACACACTAGATGCTAATTAGCCAGATGAAGTTTACTATGACATTCATAATCATTCCAAAGACAATTAGCCATATGAGAATTTATAAGATCTAAAGCCCACTTAGGGAATTTGAAAAAGACAAAAGATAAAGAGGAATACTAGCTAAACAAGATTTAATAAGAATTAGACGTCCACTATAAGAAAGGAGTTTACCCCTCCAACCTGCAATTCTTTTCAACATCTTATCAATGAGAGGATGAAAGTCCTCCCTCCTAATCTTGTCATAATGAAGCGAGATACCAAGATATTTAATAGGAAATGTTCCTACCTTACAACAAAAGATACTAGCAAACCTATCCGTCTCACTCTTATCACAATCAATCGAAATCAACTCGCTTTTGTGAAAATTTATCCTCATTCTAGACATTTGTTCAAAACAAGTTGAAAACCACTTAAGATGTAAAGCAAACTCCTCATTATTCTTAGAGAACAAAAGGGTATCATCAGCATATTGCAAGCTGATGATACCTCCAGGACAAAAATCTTCACAAAGACCCTTTACTAACTCACTATTAGCAGCTTTATGTAAAATTCTAGTAAAAACATCCGCAATTAGATTGAAAAGAATTGGGGATAAAGGGTCTCCTTGCCTTAAGCCTTCACCAGTTTGAAAAACTTTGCTTTTAACATTGTTAATTTTCATCCCCACGGAGCCTTTATCTAAAATAGAATGGATCCACGTCTGCCATTTAATCCCAAAGCCTCTTTTAGCCAAAATGTCAAGCAAGAAACTCCAATTAATCATATCATAAGCTTTTTCATAATCCAGTTTGAGCACAAGGCCCTTATCTTTATCCCGATGAATTTTATGGATAACCTCATGAGCAGTGGCCACATTCTCTAAAATGTATCTATTTTTAATGAAAGCAGTCTGATTTTGCATGATCATTCTATTACGAATAAGTCCAATCCTATTTGTTAACACCTTAGTAATAATTTTATAACTACAATTCAACAAGCTAATATGCATGAAATGTTTCATATTTCTAGCATTATTCTCCTTAGGAATCAAAGAAATCATGGCAAAGTTGAGCCTGAACAAATCTAGCTCCCCTTTTTCCAGACTTCTAAATAAGGCCATCAGATCTTATTTGACAATATTCCAGAATTTTTGATAAAAAATAAAAGGGAGGCTATCAGGACCAGGAGCCCCATCCGAACAAGAATCAAAAACTGCCTTTTTAACTTCTTGCTCAGTAAAAGGAGCTTCCAAAAACATATTCTCATCATCAGATATCTTTCCTTCAATAATAAAAAACTATCCCCTAGATTAATATTAAGCTTAGCTTCAAAACCAAATAAGGATTTCTAATAATCATAGGCAATCTTAAGCATTTTATCAATATCATGAACAGGTCCATCAGGACCCTCAAGAACATTAATAAAATTTTTCCTTCTCCTTTGGTTTGCAACGGCATGAAAATATCTGGTATTTCTATCCCCTTCTTTTATACCTTTTTCCCTAGCACGTTGTCTAGCTTTGGTTTCTTCCATAGCCCAAATCTTACCTATCTCTTGTTTAATATACAATAATCTGTTCTCTTCTTCAGATGTAAGAGTTCTAGATTCAGATAATATATCAATAGTGTTAAACTCATTCAAAAGAACATTCTTTCTCTTCTTCATTTCAGAATCAATATTAAGACTCCAACCTTTGGTAACTTTCCTAAAATTCCTCACCTTTTGTTGCCAAATATCAATAGCATTATTCCCTCTCTTAGAAGTATTCCAGGCCTCATGAGCAATTTGACTAAATTCTTCATGGAGAAGCCACCATTTCTCAAATTTCTAACTAGACTTACCGTAATGATTACCTTCACCCGAATCCCACAGAATAGGGGTGTGATCACTACCAATTCTAGCAAGAGAAGAAACAATAGCTAATGAAAATTTTTCCTCAAAGGAAGTACTACAAAAGATCCTATCAATCATCGATATAATTATATTATCTTGATTGTTAGCCCGGGTAAAATGTCTACCTGTCAAATGCATTTCCATAAGTCCCCACATATCTATCCATTCATTGAACTTATCACACCACTTGTGATCGACCTTACCATTATTCTTATCAGTCTGATATCTAACCAGGTTAAAATCTCCCCCTAATAAGATTGGAGTATAATCATCTACAACAAAAATCTCATGGAGTTCAGATAAAAAAGATTGTTTTCCTTCTTCATAAGGAGACCCATAAACAGTAACAAGTCTCCAAACAAAATCATTTTTCTTGGTCTTAATCAAGCATTGTATAAGAAACTCCTTAACATCAACTTGAAGAATTTCTAAACTATCAGAGTTCACACCAACCAAAATACCACCTGCAGTAGATTTGGCTAGTAACCAATGCTATTCAAAGTCTTTTGATCCACTAATAGCATCGAGAAAGGACACGTTGAAATTTTTCCTCTTTGTTTCTTGAAAACCAACAAAATCTACATTATGATTTCTAATGAGATCCATTAAACAAGGAGTCTTTCCAGGTTGTCCCAAACCCCTAATATTCCAGAATAGACCTCTCATTTTCTTTTATTTTTCATGGGGTGCTTGCCCCGCTTATATTTCCCAACCGTAATCCATCCTTCCAACTCAGAAACCTCTCCATTACCCTCCCCCAGAGGTGCTGGAGATGTATTTAGACAGCTAGCATTCACCAAACAATTCTCATTAAACATACAAGAAGAGCTTTCATTTTTAGTAGAACTGTCTCCCACAGAGAGGTTTTGCTCATAATTAGTAATTCTCATAGCATCAATTTCCTTACAAACAGTAATGTTGTAAAAAATTTCTATATCTGAACAGCCCATTACAACATCAACTTTCTCAGCTAGAGAATTTAAATCATAAACTGAAAGAGAATCAAAAGTGCTTTTAGATGTAATACCTTTGGGTTTTTGGGTAACCCTCCAAGTTCTTTAGCTGTTGCAACTATTGAGCTTTTTGCATAATAGTTTTGCCTTGATCCTCCAATCTTCTACTCCTCCTTTTACTTGGAACTGGACCCCACTGTTTCTGCCTCTTGTGAAATAACCCACTCTGATGGAGATCAACAGCTACACCTTTCTCCCCAATCACAGGATTGTCTTCAACACAAACTTCTTTTGTACTGTCAACTGTTTCCTGAACTTCTTGGTAATCTGCTAGCATGTGCAAGTTAGGTAGACTATCTTCACAAGACATCTCAATGCAGTCTGGATCATTATCGTCCACAAACTCTTGAGTCCTTGCAATCTCATCTTTAAAGTTATCAAACTCCTCATCAGAATTAACCATCTCCAACTCTCTAAGCAATCTAAAAAAAAATTCACCATAAAAAATCTCATCCTGAAAAGCCTGCTTTGCATTCTCATGAAACATTTGAAACCATGTCTTCTCTCCATTAATATTACTAACTTGAGTAGATTCTGCCTTGCAGTCAGCACTCACAGAAAATAAACCATCAGTTGTATTTTCCTTGTACATATCAGATCTTTTGCTGCTTGCTTTGCTGGCTTGTTTGGAAGAAGAACCAGATAGCGCTTGACCAAGATTATTATTTTGTTCAGTGTCCATATTATCATCTTTACCACCAGACCTTTTCTCTTCTTCACCTAAATCATCATCATTATCATTGTTGTCATCATCTTGATCATTGCCCACAACTAAATCTAAGACTTCCTTGTTTTCCACTACCAGATTAATCATGAACAGAATTTTTTCAGCCCCCATCATCCTCTGCTGAGGGATCTTAGAAGGATCCCTACATGCAATCTGAATTCTTACCACCTCATAAGAACTTTTAAACATGCCAGTCCAATCCACATTGACTAGTATACCAAAGCAAGAAGCCATTTGAACAAAAACCTTCCAATTGCACCATTTAGGGGGAATACCCCTCACCTGAACTAGACTTCCTGAAGCTCATCAAAAACATCCAACTCCCCTCTCCAGGCCTTAATGTATACAGTTACTCCGGGTTTGTTCAAATTAAAACTAGGGAGGAGAGCTAAGTAAGGCACCTTCTTTTGAGGGGGAAAACAAACAAAAAATCTAAACTTCTTCAGATGTCTAACCTGCCAAGGCCAGTGAGCATCGAATATATCTGCCATATTCTTTTCTAACTCAGTTAGGGAAATTTCACCTTGATCAATGGTAATGATCCCACAATTACTGAATCTAAAAGTATCACTCCTTTTTGAAAGTGCATCTAGGCACTTATGTTATTTTGGTGATTAATGAATGTTATTTTGGTGATTAATGACAAACACTCATAATGACAATCTATGCAATTAAGTAAATGCTTAACTTAGTGCTTAGCAAATGACAAACCTCTAATATGATTATATTGCTATGAGACTAACTTGTTATTGCCTAGTTGAGTATCAGTCTCATCTATTTAGAGGAAAATCAAATAGGAAGGTTAAGCAAAGATAAGGTATGCAATTTTGGTATCTATTCTATATTTGTTATTGCATTCCTTTCGTGCAAATGCATAGTGAACTCCAAGTAGCATGTTGATTATATATATGCACATTGGTTCATGTCATATTTATTTGTGCATATATATTCATTTGAGTTCATTATGGTATGCATGTATTAACTAGAGTTAAACTTCATATTGCTATAGATTGACTTGGTGCATGCATGTTTTATTTGTATATCTTCTCATGCAATTCTCTTAGTGAAGTTTATCTAGTGTTGGATCACATATTTACTCTTACTCCAAATATTATTTGCACATGTACAATTCGTGTATATTCTATCATGTGCTTTATTTAAGTAAAGTCTGTGATCCTTGCCATGATTTAATTGATTCATCACATTGGCAATTATCTCTCTAGTGCATATAGATCAATTACATATTCATCATGATGTACTTAGTAGAGAACATTTCTTATGTCAAGTGTTTCTATTTTGTGTTGTGCTTCTTTATATGAAACACTTGTTGTAATCAACTGCTCACAAATATCAACTCTATTCATATCTATTGAGCTTTTGGGACTAATGTCTTTCATGAGTAGTTTGGAAAGAATTAGGTCCCGTATGTGTATGATGACCAAGGTATCTTGGAGGATGATCATTAAGCCGAGGTCAACAAGGCGGCGGTATCACCAAGAGCTGAGGACTAAGTCAAGAGCAACTTGGCGTGGAGATCGTCGAGAGAGATGATCAAGTCAAGGTTGATAGGACGAGAGTCTCATGAGGTGAATCGAGTCGAGTTGGACAAGGCGAAGATGTCATCAATTATATGGTGAAGGTCTTCATGCATCGACATCAAGAAAGAAGACGGCAAGTGACTAGTTCTAGACTTATATTATCTTTGATTTAATTTGAGTCTAAGGATTGCCGTACTATTAAGAGGGATGCGATGTCGAATGACTTTTAGATGTGTCAAGTGCTCGGTGATCCATCCTTGTGAATCTTAGAAAGAGAGTGGTGTTGGTAGTCTTGGGAAAGTGAGGGTTGTAGGTCTCTCTTGATTTCTTTGTGAAATCTGTGGTTATCCTTTGAGTCTTGGATAGTGAGATCTTGTTGGTTGTGTAGCCCTCGTTCTTAGCTTTCGGAAGAGTCCAAAATCTCTGAAATCGGAGTCCGGAGTCAAAAGTTATGCTCGTTTTAGTCGAGTGCTCGGTGCTATTCGGACTATCCGGAGTTAGTCCGAGTATCCGGATAATCCGAGTATCCGGATATTCATCCGACTCTCCGGGTTGAGTCTCTCTGTTAGCCTTTTCTCAGTCAATCCGAGTATCGGATTGAAATCCGAGACTCGGATTGTGCGCACCAACCCCAACGGCTAGTTTTGGGGAGGTCTATATAGCCCTTCCTCCTCTTTTGAGAGAGCCTTTTGGAGAGGTTTTGGAGTGGATTTTGAGGGGTGTGTGGGGGCTTTGAGAGAGCTTTTACCCTTAGATCTAAGTGATCCCCTTGTGAGAAGGGTTGGGAAGAGTTTGTTGAGTGAGATTTGAGTTGATTGAGCACTTGATTTCATCTCCAAGTTTGTTCTTCGTGAGCATTTGTTACTCTTGGAGGTTGAGGACTCCTAGACGGCTAGGAGGTCGCCTCGAGCCACCGAGCTTTGTGTGGTTGGCGTGGGAAGTTTGTGAAGGCCGGTTCCGCCTCCGTAAGGAAGGAATCAAAGGAGTGAAGACCGCGAGTGCATTTGTGCAACACCGGAGGAAGAGGGTTGAAAGAGACCCGGCTCAAGTGTGACCGAGCCGCCTCAACGGAGACGTAGGATCCTCAAGGATCCGAACTTGGTGAAAAATCATCGTCTCCAAGTTTGCTTCTTTCTCTTGCTTTAGTATTTGGTTTTGAATCTTTGGGAGCCCCGATCTACTCTTTTGTTGTGTTTGGCTCCAGATCTTCTATACCCTCAGGTACCTGACATCATTAAGATCTTTTGTATTCAAGTAGATTGTTGAAAAATTGCAAATATTTAAAATCTCCATTCGAAGTCCTCAATCTGGAGTATCCGAATCCCTGAACCCGGACAGTCCGGATAATCCGGAGTA
Organism: Otatea glauca; assembly: GCA_036346275.1. NCBI lineage: Eukaryota > Viridiplantae > Streptophyta > Magnoliopsida > Poales > Poaceae > Otatea > Otatea glauca. The sequence continues at coordinate 45,910,067 of CM070724.1, read as the reverse complement.
TCCGGATTGAATACCCCGGACACTCCGGGTTAGGACCCTCGGGATCGGACTATCCGGAGTATCCGGATTGAATACACCGGACAGTCCGGATAATCCGGAGTATCCGGATTGAATACCCCGGACAGTCCGGATAATCCGGAGTATCCGGATTGAATAACCCGGACACTCCGGGTTAGGACCCTCGGGATCGGACTATCCGGAGTATCCGGATTGAATATCCGGACACTCCGGATTGTTCAGGAAACTCGGGAGATTTTATTTAGCTGCATATTTTATTCCGCTGCATTTAGCTATAAAGTTTTTAATCCGCCTATTCACCCCCCCTCTAGGCGACATCCCCTGTCCTTTCACTTTTCGACTCAGGAACTTCAAGGTGAAAAAAACCCAACCCATTAGCAGCACTACCCAAATATCTAGCTGATTGATGTGGTTGCAAACGAACCGGACATAAATCTACTTAATGACCAGGTTCTTCACATATGAAGAAAAGTTTCGGGTTCTTACAATTACCAACCAAATGACCAGGTTCACCACAGTTATAGCAAATCGATTTAACATATTGAGGCTCAACTTCTACTGATTCTATTTGAGTACTTACTTTAGCCTGATTAGCTTGATTCACTGGAGTTTGATTATTAATGTTACCCGAAGATCCTTGCCCTTGCTGATGCTGATTCCGCAGAGGCCGAGACGGAGGAATCTGAGGCTGGGTTGGAGGATACCACTGATTTTGATTCCGCTGAAATATTCCACGCTGACTCCTCGGACCTAGGGGTGCAATCGGATCGGATATTTTCCGTTCGACCGACCGACCAGATAGCTTCAGATCGGATTCGGATATTTTTTCAGATAATTTTCGGATTCGAATTCGGTTTCGGATATTTTATTTCGGATTCAGATTCGGGAGATTACTATCCATCAGATCGGTATATTCCGATAATATTTTCGGATTTATCCGAAGAAATCTTTTCGAATATCCGATTCTTCCGAACTGACTGACTGACACCAGTCCTGCATCCAACCTTACCTGGTCCTCACCCCACCCAGCCATCCCTTCTCGCAATCCCTAATCCAATCTCGCGAGTCACGCCGCATCCAACCTCCCGGCGCCGCTGCCCTGGCCCGCTAGCCTCCTGGCCATCGGCGCCCTCCGCCCGAGTCTCGCAGTCGCCGTCCTCCGCCCACTACTGCCAGGTTTGCGTGAGGGGTTTTAAACCTTTCCCAAGCTGGTGCTGCTTCTTCTTCTCCGATCTCTTTTCTCTGTTTTGTGGCATGGCATCTCACGCATCGGCTGGATGCAAGGTGGGGTTGTAACATCTCTCCCTCCGCTCCGACTCTAATCCCTCGGACGACATTGCCACCACGGACGGTGACCAGCACCACGAGGACGACTGGAACGACGGCGCCAGCGCTACATCGCCGTCCCCAAGGCCGCCCTCCTCTCCCTATTCTATTCCCCTCCACCGCCGTCGTCGTCGCCGCAGCAGCAGCATCAGATTTCAAGCGCTTGGCAGCAAGGTATGCTGCTACTTCCGCTGCACCAGTACTCCAGTATTACTCTATGAAATCATCGTAGGATGATAGGAGATTTGTGCAGAAGCACTGAGGAAAATTAAATTTTCTTGCGTGAAATGCTTTAGATGCTTGGACGCCGTTCTACATGCTGAGCGCAAGGAGGATATGCGCACCTATTACATGCTCACGCATCCCCATCAGGAGGAGGATGACAGTCACCTCCTAGATTTGTCTTCGGTGATGACCAAACGATCGTCAACGGCAAGAGCTAGCTAGCCCTGGCTTTTTTTGGCATTACCCAAGACGACGTACGGGACATTGTTCCTCACTAGAAGCTTGGGTCTCAGAACCCTGCTCGGCTTATCACCACCAGATCCTGATTCTTAGACCAGGTAACTAACACCAAACCAATCGAGGAATCGAATGGATGGATATGTTCTTTCGATTCTAGTTAGCTATCTAATACTTGCCTACTCCGTAGTTACGTTAATGCTAACTACCTACTTAATGATACATTGTTGTGTAATTCGGAGTTGCTTTTGCAACTCATTTCCATCGTTCCTTCATAAATTGGAAAGGCAGAATCTAGTCCTGGTTTTACAGATTTGTAGTACGCTTATTTGCTTATGATTATCTGATATATGATGAACATGTGATTCTGGGTTTTTGAGTTATGAAATGCAGTTTGATATGTTAATGCCTTCAAGGAAAAACGAGTCTCGAAATTCCCCAGTCTCATGGCTTGGCTTGTGTTGGTGTATGCGAAATTTGCTTGGTCTAGTATAATACCACTATCGTAGAGATTGATGCAATCTAGTGTTCATTGCATCATTACTAATCACTTCAAGATCCGAATTCCTTGAAAGTTAAATTCTCAATTTTAGCGATTAATGCGAATCGCATTTAAGCTTTCTTCAAGTGATTGCCTAATGCTTTTCTAATTGTTGTATCTCGAGAATATTCTAATATCTTCTGGCTGATCTTTTCTCTAGTTGATTAATCTGATTTATCAATCTGTTATTGATCTGTGTTGTTTCTTGAACATATAGAAACTAGAGCATTGTATGTTTCAATTAGAGCACTGTATGCTTCTTATGAGTGGCTCAATAAATCCTAATGATTGTGTCCTTTTGTGTTCAGCCCACTTGCCGCTTTGTGATGGAGTTAGGAAGCGCTAGCGCAAATGTGTGCGCAACTAGTGGAGCATCACCTGCTGCCACACTTGGTACAAGCCTGTCTGCACCGAGTGCTCATGCATTAGTAGTGTGAGAGCCTCTTGCATATGAAGCTGAAGGACCTCAAGCTGAACCTGAATGTGAAATCACCGGAGAAAATGAGCCTCCTAGCAAGAGACAAAAGAAGTCCATCTCCAAGGTATGGGAGCACTACACTAAGGATTACAAAGACAGATTCAAATGGTGTGGTTACAAAGGAACTTTGGGCGAAATGCAAGAAATGTCCTTACAAAGCCCGATGTGAGACAACAAGGGACACATCATGCTTTATAAATCATTTAAAAAGCAAGCATTCTATAACTCCAGGACAACAAATGATTAAACTAGAAAAGGGTGAAGATAGCACTGCGAATGTTCAGACATATAGATTCGATGCTGAAACTAGCCTTAGAAAGTGGCATTTAGCACTTGTTATGCATGAATATCCCTTTAATATGGTTGAACATGAGTACTTTGTTGACTTCATCTAGTCTTTGCGCCCTAGTTTTGTATTTAAGTGTTGCACAACTACAAGAAATGCTATAATAGAAATGTTCAATGAGGAAACAAAGAAGTTGTATGATCATTTCAAATTTCTTTCATGCCGCTTTTCTGCAACCATGGATATGTGGACCTCAAATCAAAATAAAGGTTATATGTGTGTCATCGTGCATTGGGTAGATGATAATTGGCAGATTTAGAAAAGAATTGCTAAACTCATGCATGTTAAAGGCAGCCACACAGGCACTAATCTAGCCACAGAGTTCATCAAAAGTGTGATGCATTGGAACCTTGAAAAGAAACTTTTTGCTCTCACTATGGACAATGCCTCATCTAATGATAAGTGTGCTGCAGAACTTGTTGCAAAACTAAACAAGAAAGCTCCCTTAGTCTGTGATGGTGGGTTTTTCCATGTAAGATGCTTATGTCATATTTTAAACCTTGTTGCTCAAGATAGCTTGAAAGCAGTTGCATCTTCAGTGCAGAATATTAGAGCTTCTGTTGTCATTGTAAAAAATTCACCATTGCAATGGGAACATTTTCAGAAGTGTGCATCTGAGTGTGACTTAGATATCAATGAGGGTCTTCCGTTGGATGTTTCAACCAGGTGGAACTCCACTTTTTTGATGTTGAAGCAAGCTATTTACTATAGGAAGGCTTTTGAAAGGCTAATTGAGTTGAATGAGAGTAAGTACAAGAAGTGTGCTCCATCAGATGAGGAATGGGATATTGCAATAGCACTATGTAGGTGTTTGAGGAGGCTTTATGAGACTACATTGCTTTTCTCTGGTACTACATATCCCACAGCAAATCTGTTTTGGTGGAAATTCTGTGAAATTAAGTTAGCTATTGAAGAGTGGTGTCACAATTCTGATATAACTATTCATGCCTAAGCAATGGCAATGCAAGCTAAATATGACAAGTATTGGCAGAAGTCCAACATAGCATTTGTTGTGGCGTGCTTTCTTGATCCAAGGTACAAGAAAAGGTTAGTAGAGTATTTTATGAGAAAGATATATGGTGAGGAGAGAGTTGTTCTTGAACTTCATACATTCATGACTGTTGTGAACCAATTGTTCCAAGCATACATGTCTAGCACACCTCAAGTTGCAAAACCTATAACTGCGGGATCTAGTGTGGCTTCTCACCCACTTGGCGATGATTTGGGTGTTCTTGAAATTGAAGAGTTCTTGTATGAAACTGCTGTGAACGTGACGAGACACAATGAGAAATCTGAATTGGATATATACATGAAAGAACCAAATTCTCGATGGATTGAAAGTGAAGATGGGCCATTTGACATATTATCTTGGTGGAGGGCTAAACAAGGGATTTTTCCCAATCTTTCACGACTAGCTCGTGATGTGTTAGCCATTCAAGTGTCAACTATTGCTTCTGAGTCGGCATTTAGTGCGGGTGGTCGTGTTATTAATCCTTTTCGCAGTCGGTTAGATCCTGAGGTGGTGGAAGCCCTAATTTGTACCAAGGATTGGACAACATCATCTAGAAGAGGTAAAAATATGTCATCCATTTCGTATGTCATACAATTTCCATTTTTTCCTTTACTAATAGCAATTGGCACTACAAAATTTTAGGTTCTAAGGAGAAGATTGCAACGCTAATTGATGAGTTGGACATAGAGTGTAAGGCCAAAACATGTGATTCACCTGTAGACATGACTTCAGAGGTTTGTTCATTCTCCTATGGAATTGCTATCATTTTATTACAGAAAATTGGAAACTCAGAACATGTTGTTTTATTGTGTTTAAGATGCCTCTTGCCTTTTATTATGTCACACAAGAAGCGGCTACCGAATTATCCCACATGCCTTTTATTGTGTTTAAGATGTTGCATTGTTATTTTTGTTAGCGGGTTTGATTGCCATCCCTAGAGAGAAGTTTGTAATGGTAGACAAGGTTTTTTAGCCTTTTAGGTTTAATCATACGAAAATGTACTTGTTCAACATATGACTTTTGAGTCATCTAATTTAAACTGATATTTGGGAGCTACACAAACTTCGTTAAGATCATCGCTTCAATTGTTGTTCTTGCATGAATTATTAAATTCTTTGATTCTATTGAACTATGCAAGCTGATTGCACTTGCCTTTTTAGATCTATTTTATTAAAATTTGCATCACACTTATATGTTGTTTACCACACAATAAAGCACCTTTCTGCTGGTAAGGTTGGATGATATGCCCGTATTTGCTTACTCTCAGTCTCTCTTAAGAATTTACTGTGAACTATGAGCACTATGTATTGCAATAGTAGCTTTTATTACACAGAATGATCCATATTGAAACTTTTATTAGACAATACAATAAATATGTTACTTAAGTTCTTTCAAATTATAGGAAGGTAAATTTTATTAATGTTAAATATGTTATGCACTCTTCTTACCTTTTGTTTTATAGGATGAGACTATGGTGGCGGCTGATAATGATTGAGTGCTTGTCGAGGACAAGTAACTATCATCATGTACTCGTTGTCTTTTGAGATGTTGCCAACCTGACTTAGCCATTTCGGTCTTCGAACTCTTATATAAGATTGTGTCATTATTGAATCTTATGTCTCCATGTCTGTATGATGTAATCTAAATATTATTGACTCGCCGTATTGTCTCTTTCATGAAAACATGGAGTTATGGACCTCATGGTCATGTTATCGACTTATCGTAATATTATTTACGTATCATTTTATGTTTCGAAATTTGTCATATGTGTATTGTTCAAATTTAGTGTACTTTTACAATTTTGTTGGACTGTCCGATAAAATGACTTGTTAGACTGCGATAATCTTGTTGCATGTTGAGCTCATACGGTTGGTTAATCAGTAATATATGTGTGCTTTATACAGTATCTGTTTTCGTGCGTTATCCGACAAAAATTATTCGATACCGTACCGATTCCGCTCCGTATTCGATTCGAATCCGCGATCGATATTATCCGTGCCGTATTTGTATCCGGTACTATTCGAATCCGATTCCGAATCCGACAAAAAAAATATGGTTTAGGATATGAAAAGAGTGATATCCGACCGAATCCGATCCGATTACACCCCTACTCGGACCTCCGAAAGGGGGAGGAGGGCGCCATCCGCGACCATAGCCCCCTCCCTGACCTCCTCTTCCTCACTGGTTCCAGCTGATGTCCGCCATCTTCACCACCGAAGCAAAAGAGGGTTGTCCCTTTCCTTTCCCACAGAAGTTTTTGGAGAAGCTCAGAGTTCGCGGATTTGGCAGTGGATAGTCTCGAGATGAAACTGGAAAGCAATATGAGATTGAAAATCTACCGAAGGCTAGCATATCGCTACGGATCCAGACGCGTGCCTCCCGCGCCGCCTGAACCCTAGCACGAGACGGGGAAGAACGAGGAACACTCCAGAGTTGCCCGAAAAACTCCTCTAGTGTCTCGTCCTCACCTTCGTCGTCTGCATCTGGGCCCCGAGAGGATGACAGTGAGCTCCTGGACCCCAGCGCCGCGACGCTCTCCTGAAATTGCCCTTCCTCCTCCACGGAAACGGCAGCAAAATCCGTCCTAGTTTTACCTCCGTAACTCCCCAACGGAACTCCAGAGATCTTTCCAAGTGTCAAAACAATCTGAAGAAAAATAAGCTTTTCGTTGAGAGACTGGAGACCATTGTACAAGGAGGATATGATGGCAAAGATGGAGCTGTTTTGTAGGGACCTGGATTGCAGGTTTCGAGCACCTCTCCCTGTGGATTATGGAACAACTTATTGAAGGATGGTCGAGTGTTGAAGGAAGCGCAAGATGAGGCCTTTATATCAGAGGAGAAGAAGTTTATTGCTAGTTATATTAGCAGCTTGGTAGATGATGATTTGTAATTTGTGTTGAGGCGTTGTTGGTTGTGGTCGGCTCTGGTTTGTCTGATTGGTTATCTGTGATCTGAGTTTGGGGATGTTTTTTGTTGCTACCTTTCAGTTTCTTAATGGAACTGGGGCATCTAGTACTGATGTCCTTTTGATCTAAAAATCTTTCAAGTGTCGCCGATCGAGGGGGAAGGGGGGAGGCGCACCTCGGAGCCAACTCGAGGAAGACCACTACGAAGCTCATCGGCCGACACCGGCTTCGCCGAGTCGCCCTTACTAGACAGCATGTCCACCTGCATGGTTACCTCTGCAATCTACAATTTCCTAAGCAATAAACTAAAAAATTTAATTTGTTTGCTTTAAATAACCAATGGTTGATGCTTTCGTTTAGATGTTTGATGGCAATTCTTCAGTTAACTGCTGAAGTACCTGTCGTTCAGATTTCAGAACATGTGTTGCTACGCAACGCGATGCTCGCCAATCCTTAGCAAGCAGTGAAACTAAGAGGATCATGCTAGTTCAGAAAAAAAAAGGGTAATGGAAACAAGGTTTGAGAAGACACTTTGTTTGACCTGGGAATACAAGAACAAGGAATGAAAGAATTTTTGTATTGCTCATTGTGTCGCTTCTTCAAGGGATATGAGAACAAAGAATGAAAGAATTCGTATTGATCTTTGTACTTCTCCATGTGAACATCACGTATACATCACTCCACAAGATCTACACAACTACACAAGGAAGTATTTTTACTCAACTTTATTCTTCTATGCACAATTGCATCAAATATTCAAGAAAAGAAACTCTCCATTCATCATATGATGATCACCTAATGAGTGGTCCTTGTTGCAGATGCGTGGTGCAGAATGCTTCTCTAGGTGTCAGCGGTTCACACCCTCTCGAAATCGGGCTGTTGGCTCTCTGCGGCGAGGAGAACCGGGACGTCGCCCTGCCGCCGCCGCTCCTCGGCGACAGTTGCACCTGCTCCAGTGCTCGGAGCTGCAGCTCCGACGGGTAGTCCCTGACGCAAACGATCCGTGGGCCGGCGCCGGTGGTCCACTTGAAGGACAGCTGCTTCCCCAGCTGATATGACTTCGTCTCTTTCTTGGAGTTGATCCTCTGAAGGATCTTCTCTCGTGGTACTGATGACTGATCATCACTCTCTTCCTGATGATCTTCAGGCAAATTGTTGTCGCAAGTAGTCGATGTTTCGGTATTTTCGGCGTCTTCTGATGAATCTAGCCTTGTCAGCGTTGCAAGGGGACTAGGATTGTTGCCTGTTTCTTCGTGTTGTGAGACCTCTTTAGGTGTGGTTTCGGTGACTTGAGGTGTCTGGCAAGGGACTGTTTGTTCAGCAGCGACCATTTCTTCTTCAGGTTTGTCGGCAGCGGCGCATCGGTCAGAAGGGATGCTTCCAAGCCTACTCCAGAACTCCTCACCCTCTTCAGTTGGGCTCATCTGCAATATATGAAAGCACTTGAGAACACAATCTTATTGTTACCACATTTTGGGGAGAATCTCATTTTATGCCAATCATCACAGGTTGCTCACCTTAACATCGGTGAGGTCGACATTGTTGTCTTTGAGGAAGCTCTGGAATTCCTGAAAGTTCTCTTCTGTCGGACGGTAGTGCCCGCTGTGAGGCCAGATAGCCTGTCATTGAAAACACAAGATTGTATCGGAATGTTACCTGAAAATTGTACAGGGGATTGAAAGGACTAAAGAGTATTAGACCACTACTAAATGATATATACTCCACAGGTAAGTACCTTCAGAATTCCATCTTCAACAACTAGTCGCCCGGCAGCAGATGTAGCCCCTCCAGCGAGGAAGCTGGAATGCTGAAATGTGCCCTTTTTCTTCTGCAGTATAGATTTGTGGACAACGTTACGTGATGAACAAGTGCACATAATGCTACTGCAGCATGTTGGTAGTATGAGAGTCCGAAACTCTGAACATTACCTGCCCAACATACAAATTCTTCGATGTGCTCAGGACAAAGATCCACTTTGCATCTCTCGGTCCGCCAGATGTGTCAAGGATTTGCCTGCTGTTCTTGTACATGAACTTGCCATCCTCAATCACAACCTCATAGACCTCTCTTTCTTTCTGAAGAAAAATACAGTTTGATTAGTTAGTAATAAATTTGCATTGGATTGAAGCTTCAAACACCCCCTGTAGACTGTCTGTAAACACTTACCGGGCCAAGATACTTGATGCACTGTCTCAGAAGCTTTGATCGCGGGCACCGGTCTTCAAGATTGATCTCCTTGCCTTCTCCGACATCGAGCCTGAACAACCAAATAAGGTGATTGTAAGGCGAGATTTCATCACCTGATCAAGACTTCAGAAGCTATAAAAGTCATGGCCAGTTTATGATACTAACCAGTAGAAGAAAGGCTCCTTGCTCTCACTCTGCAGCCAGCAGTCATAGTAGTAGTGAAGATTATGACCGTACCGATGGCGTGGGTCAATCTGTTCATGAGAAATTCAGCACTTACATTACCACATGCTTGACAAAACATCGAACTAACTCAAAACCGTACAACATATCCAACAAATACTCACAGCTTCAAGCCAGTGCTGCAATGCGAGTTTCTGAGCTTTCTCATCCTTTGACAGCCCCTTTCCAACCTGAATTGGATGGAATTCGCAATTACCATTAGTCCAATTCACTAATATGTAAAAAAATCACCGAACAGAAGTTACAATTTGCAGGTGTGAAATGCATACCTTGGCGGCTCTAGTTCTTGCCCTTGCCCACTTGGACACCGCGGATTCTTGCTTCTCGATGTCAAAGAAGGACACGGAGCTCCTCTTGAGCAACGCGAAATCCAGCAGTTTCCACCTGCAGATTCACATTGTGGCACGCGGGGATTAGCAACACCATTGCGCAATGCAACTGCAAAATTTCCTGAGAACTCTATAGGTGGGAGTCAAACCGCCACGCACCAGCTCTGCTCCACTAGCACGGCGCAGTCGGCGAGCCGGCGGCGCGTCCGGAAGCTCTTGTACACCTTCTGCACCGTCACCGCCGCCGCCGAGTGCTTCGGGCTCTCTGGGGCAGCCGCCGCGTCGGCGAATCTCGTCCGGACTAGCTCCCTCGGCATCGGCACCGGCGCGGAGCCTGCGCCGGCGCGCGGCGAGGTGATGGAGATCTTGGTCTCGACCTGGAGCGAGCTGGGGTTTTGCTGCTCCCTCTTGAAGCTGAGCGACCCCTCGATCCGGAGCTTGCCGGAGCCCAGAGACGCCTTCAGGACCGTCGGCTCCGCCGCATTGCCGGAACCTGGCGCCGGCGCGGGGAGCCCATCCTCCGTCGTGTTGTCATCTTCTACAGGACACGAGAAGAACCCACCCATCGCGAAGCAGAGCAAACCGGGACTTTTCCTCCTCCTGTGAACAGCACAGAGCAGGCAACATCCCAACATTGCTTAGATACCGCTAATGTTGCAAGACTCACGCGCGCATTTTCTTGGAAAATTTAGGAAAGGAGAACCGCGTAAAGTTCTTGTGAAAGAACCAGAACCACAGAGAGAAAAGACGACGCAAAACCGCATACATAACAAACATACAAAGCAAAAACATCGTCGTTCGACGCTACGAAGTTCCAGCAAATTAAACAAGCAGCAGCAGCAGCATCAGAACAACCAAAAACACAACAACGAATTAACTCACTCACCGTCTAGCTTCTCTCTCCTCGATTAACTAGCTGTCAACAATGTGCGAGGCGTACAGGCCGCGTACTTCCTCTCGTGTTCTCGTTTGACTCTGCTCCTCCGCCACCACCTAGGGATTAGAGTGTCAAGTAGACTGGTTTTTGGCTGGAGCTAACTACCCAAGGTGGCAAGGCGAGCCAATGGCCATATATAGCGGGAAGCAAGTAGCCGAGTAGAGGCGACTCAGGCGAGGAGGGGTGGTGGCCTCCTCGGATGAGGAAAAGCGCAGCACTTTTACATGCTCCAGCGCTCCACGTGTTGTAGGGGATGGCACGAGGTGATGTGCGTGCGCTGACCTGTCCTGTCCTGGTTAGTGAGAATATATAAGCGCTGAACTCGGGTGGGGTGATTCAAGCTTTATTTTTGGTAAATTTTTATGATGCATTATACTAGTAAGTATAGTAAATATACGGTGGGTCGTAGAAATTAGATCAACGTATGGATTTATTATTGAGAGTATTTCTGATACTCTATTACGAAAGGAAGTATAAATAAATACTAACTAATCTAATCGATCTATTGGATTAAAAAAAATTGAGTGTTTCATATTGAATTTAGAGCGCCGTAGATGAGCTTTTTTTTCCCTTCCGTGACTGCTCTACCTGTTTTGGTTTCGTACGAAAGGATAGTACTGCTTTTTGAAAAGAAAAAAAAGAGTTATAGCATTTAGTCTAAAAAAAATCATGGAGGTTGAGAATACAACTGATCTTGGTTTTTTCCTAAATTACATGTCGAATTTGCAATCAATCTATGTATGTATATTTCTAGTGGAATCTAGCCCTGTAAACATACGTACGTATCTCCATTTCTCCACACGAGCCATTGGAAAAAAATTGTGGATTTGTCGTATTTAGCCTAGTTGAGTGAGCATGAATAAATGAATTTTGTGAACGGATAACCTCGAAAAATTATGTACACCCTATCTCCTCATAAGAAATTGTAAGTTATTTCTATGGTTTTGTTGCTGGTACATACAAACATAAAAACCGTCGTATATCAGCACACCATATATAGGAAGATCGCAGGGTGACAAACACCAGCGAAGAATTCACAAAGCTCAGAATAGTAACCCATCGTCCATCCATCCATATTCCATAGTTGACCTGGTTCTACTCACAGTACACAAAGCCTTTTTTTAGGATACAATATATATGGAGGCATAATATCTCCTAACACTACAGTTACACACTATACATGTGTATACACGCTAAAAAATTAATGGAAGGCTACATGACTTGTGGCAAGACCTTTTTACCGCAACATTATTAGGCCATTATGTGTGAGTCTTAACTTGGAGGTCGACCTTATAGTCAAACAACTGCATGACGCCATATGTGTATATACGCTGCTTGATGCATGATTTGGGCCAGTCTGGCTTAGACGTCACCGGGGTTTGATGCTTACGGTTTCGCTTCCATTCCCTTCCCACCCGCTGAATTTGACTTCTCTGATGGAAATGTGTGGCCGGTCGCGCCGGCCGTGTTATGTTATGTATGCCGACTGCCCTGTCGAAATGCGACCACCACCGCATTCCAAGATTATCGAGAAAATCATTGGTCGGTGCTCTGCTTGCCGCTTGTCGATTGTCACCGGGCGGAGTTGGTGTGTACGCTGCGATCATTTTTTCTGTACGCATAAACGAAACAGATATTAAAATAATTAGACTCTCTCTAATTATTATCCCTAAAAGTTATATTCAACGTGTATATATAGAGAATATCAAATAAATCTATATATTTATGATGGATGTAAAGCGAACATTGTATTACTCCTATTTTTGTAACATAAAAAAATAAAATATACAATATATTATGAATAAGATTATTAAACAAAATATGTTCCATAAATTAGGAAGTAACTTTTACGTGTGATATCCGGACTTCTACAGGGAAAAATCCTTGCAGTGTCCTGGCGAGTACGTGTACGGGTTTTATACAAGCTGCACGGTGAACTCAATGCCAAGGGGAAAAACACATTTGTTGCACAGTCCAGCCGAGTGTACGGGTTCATCGATCTACACGTATTGCGTGGCCCAATGACTACATGCATGATGGGCAAATTCAACAAACATCGCTGTCTTTCTCACCGTGCAAATTATAGCCCGAATGATGATTGAGCTAAGATCGGTGAGAACTGATTTGCATATGCGGCGAATTCAATGAGTATGATTTGACTGACCCTAGCTACTCCATCTCCATGACGATTCAACGCTCTTAATTGAGAGAGATCAATTCCATCCATGCATCCAGCACCGATCCTTCACGGCGTACGTACGTACGCGCGTGTGTCAGATCAATCACTCCAGCTCAACCATGCATGCACATTATTGCTATGCACGTACGTACTTACGTACTCATCTACAACTGTAGTACAAAACTACTCTGTCATTCTCTTAATAAAACTGTATTACCCATCTTTATTATATCTTAAGACGATTTGTCTTACTCTGGTTATAAGGTAGATGACATTGAAAATAGAAAGTGCAGGGTATAAAAAGGAAAAAGCAGTAAAAAATCACATCGAAATTGTAAAATAACATGTATTTAGAAATAAAATTTGAAAGCTAGAATGACATGTATTTAAAAACGGAGAGAGTATGTATCAATCTATATACAGCCAACCACATTTATGTATATATGTATATATATGTGCCCATATATAGTATACGTACGTGTATCGCGTACTAGCTACAAAATACGTAGTACTACAAATTAAACCAACTAAAATTGAAACGCTAACTGGACTGAATAATAGAGGGCGCCATGCATGCACTCAAGCATCTATAGTACTAGTGTGTCGCCCAGCCATGGAACAAAATTGCTGGCTAGTACGACGCTACGCAGCCACTGCGACCCCAAAACCAGAGACACACTGCATGCATCCATGCACGCATGCATGTGGCCGAGCCAAACCAAGAGAAAGCATGCAAGGAACAGGTAGAATCAGAATATATATGCTGATCATTCGGTTCCGCTAATCTAAATTAATCGATCGATTTGGTACTAATAATCTCATCAGCATGTGTGCTGCGATGCGTACGCAGCAGCTTGTTTCCGCAAGCGTATATGGCACGTACGTATTGACTACTACACCGATAATGCAAGCCAGGGCTTAGCTTTGACGATCGATCGTGCGATGATTAGCTGAGCTTAAGCGCATTGTTTAGTGTCGCTCATGGGTCATGCGGCATCGTCATGTGGCAGCGCGCCGAGAGTACTGATATTACAACGGTACAAGCAGTGTGCATGCACGCAACTGACCGGATCGCGCGATTCTCTGCAGAAAAATATATATGTATATATATATTTTTCGACAAGAAGCTCCCAAGAAGCTTCGTCCATTTGCAATTTTTGCAGTGCATATCCATACCAATTTTACGTACGGTACGTGTCATCCAAAGTTTATTCCCTTCTTGTTTATGCTCTGCTGACTAAATTTGTGTTAGGGCCATGGCAACTCGATGTAAATTTGCACTTTACAGCTAGTACATTTTTTTTGGGGGGGGACAGATAGTAACGTGACAATCCGGGGCAGGGTATTATCTGGTGCACGCGCCTTGTGACCTCTGCAGCCGGTGCATGTAATGATCAACTTGATGCCGATGTATATATACTCCATTAAAAATCACAGATGGATATATATATATATATATTGATTTTTTTTTGTGTAACTGTGTATGATGAAAGATGGGTACGTATGCTGACCGATATTAAGAAGGCATTGCGTACCATACTTTACGTACCAATGGTATTATACGGATCGGTATTAAAACGGATCGGTATTAAGGCCCTGTTTGGTAGAGCTCTAGATTCTGGCTCCACCTCAGATCTGAATCTTGTAGGCTAAAATAAATGGAATTAAGTTTATATTTTTAGTCTAAAATTAAATAATATGACCTACCTAAACACTCTTAATATACTCACAGATCCAGCTTCACGAATCTGTGAAGCTACAAATACCCAGCTCCACCAGATCCATGAATCTGGTGAAGCTGGAGCCGTACCAAACACGCCCTAAACTAGCATTGATTAGCTCTTTAAACCAGTGCAGCCAGCGAAAATAATTGGAGCTAGCTGGTAAATGCAGTCGAGCTGTGTATCCGTGCGCCCATATAGCGTGGACATATCTGTAATGTGTATATATCGTGTGTGTATATGGTTCAGAGTAGGAGTAGTAATTATGGTCCAGTTTGGTGTGGTCGTCCGTGTGGTCCAATCTAGGCGCAGAAGATCCGGGGCACATCATCCTTGCAGTTAGCTGCGCCGACGAGTGCAGGTGTCTTCCACAATATTTCGGGGATCTTCAGTGGACAGGAGTTCATGGCTTCATGCTCCACGTCGCACCCTATGCGTAGCCCTTAATTCTTTGGGCCACAGCCAACGTGTAATTATTTTTCAGTGTTATCTAAAATACGAAAAGAAAAAATGTATTGGGTTTTGTTTCTAAGATCCAACAAAGCACATTGAAAGAGCTAGGTAATTAATATGACAGATGAAGAATGTACGAGCCAGCAATACCAATCTATCTTTTAACATGCTATCTCTATTTTTTATGAGAAAAACAAGCTCTCGCCTTCTATTTTGCATTTCTTAAAATGAAAAGTTCATGCTTAGAGAAAAAAAAATGGTTTCTAGCGAATGATTAGCGGTTTCTCAAAATATTTCAAGTGTGATGTAAGGATGGAAACTTAACGGGCGCGCGGTGGTAAAAATGTAGAGGTGCAGAGTGCAAAAACACCAGATCCAATTAAGCTGTGGTTGGATTAATTCCTCCCCAAGAGCGGACCGTACCGTAGTACGTTCATGTACCACCGTACAACCGAGGACGTGACACTCGCGGTGCTGCAAATGCTGTCTGGGCTGGATAACACGCTGCATCTGTTCTAACAATCACCAACTCAAATAAATCATAAGCTAGCATTT
The DNA here is from genome assembly GCA_036346275.1 of Otatea glauca. NCBI lineage: Eukaryota > Viridiplantae > Streptophyta > Magnoliopsida > Poales > Poaceae > Otatea > Otatea glauca. The sequence continues at coordinate 45,894,372 of CM070724.1, read as the reverse complement.
GTGTGTAGCATGACTGCGCGCATGCATGATCGAGTACATGACAAGAGTTGCTCGATCAAATTTCCGATTTAATTTTCTCGGGTTTAAACTCATGATACGTTGAGTCTTAAGATTGTATTAGACAGTTGTTTCCATTTTTACAAACTTTATCCATATGCATTACACACGATTGATAGAAGTTCATATATTTTTTGTTTGGGGTCCCTTTTTTTTGTACTTTTGTCTTCTATGAACGAAATCTAATGCAACTAGACAACATTAAACTTTATCAAGCTAGCTTAGGAGAAGAAAAGGAGCACAATCTAATCCATGAGGTTCTGGTTAATGGCACACAATTATTGGCATAGATCCAGATCAAGCAATCCCTAGCTACCACACCTCTCCACAGGACAGCTTGGAAGCTTGGCAGCCAGCATGATGCTGATCCATTCATCATCACCAACGAGTATATTTATCAATTTATGTGCTGTTAGGTTAAAGTTCACCTCCAACCCTTGACTTGGTACAAAAAAGAAACAGAAAGAAATCGCATATGAATAGGTAAGAAGAGATGTGGATTGGATTGAGCATCGAGGAGTCAAATGCCGCTCTCTATGAACTGTTTATTGGATATAAGTAATCACCACACTGATGAACTGAAAGCAATCGCACGTATGAGTGACTAAAAATGGTGTATGGGAGGTGTACGTGGGTGAGACTCCAGCTTGGCCAACAACATGTCCAGCTGTTGGTTGCATTAACTAACCTTTGTTTAGTCATAACCTAATCACGCCATGTATACGTATTAATTTGGAGCTGTGATCTTTCTGTGACTACTGACTACTGACATGTGCAGTTTTATATGCCTCCAATCTTTCGTTCTTTTTGGAAAATCTGTACGCTTCATTTGATCATCCTTGATTCGGTACGGTGATTGTGTAGTAAGATACTTCATACAAATCATGCACACTATATAGCCCTGTCTACTCTCGTACTATTATACTTGGCTTGCCGCCACAGTACACGCCATTGTGAGTTTTTTTATGTGGCTTAGAAGTACGGACCCTATAGCATATCTGACCCTATAGCATATCTGACGCCTATGTCAAAATGGAGGGTTTTGGTAAGAATTATGAAGGAATTGTATGTCCTGTTTGATTTGTTCCCAGTAAAATTTCCATGTAGTTTGTGAAAAAAATTCATGCGTTTCAAATAGGCAATTTATTGATATACCCAGAATATTCTCTCGAAATTCCCGTGTCACAAGAAATGTAGGAGTATATATAGCTGTCTTATATATTCATATCCCTTTTCTGCAGCCTTCTTATCCAACTTGTTAGTGTACTCAAAGGTCCTTGAGGACCACCAGATTCAAACTTTTCGACCTGTCTCAAACGTCGGGGCCCAACAAGACGATCAGCAGATAGTCCAAACGTTGAGCGTTCTAGACCAATCGGTCAGATCAAATGATCAATCAGTGGGTTTTTGCTTAAAACTGGTCGCTAATTCGATCGGTGAAGCTAGCGGCTCTGGGACGTCAGCTTCACTAGGGTTGAAAAAAAACTCAAAACTCGCGAGCTAAATGAGTACTTAAAACCTCGACTTGACCTTATTCCTTTAACGAGTCGAGCCGAGCAGAGATTTGAACCTGTTAAGATAATGAGTTTAACGAGCGAGTTAACGAGTTACTCGTTTAACTTGTTTGGCTTATTGGTTGATTTAACAGGCTTCGTTTAACCCACAGGTCACAGCGCGCAAGTGCCCAACCCTATCTCCTAATTTCTGAAATCCTCCAAGCTCCACTCGCGACTCCATGCAGTGTCGCCGCTTCCCCTCCTCTTTCCTCCCACCCCCGCCGCCTCTCCTTCGGCCCTGCTCCAGTCGTGCTTTGCCCTGGCCTCGCCCCCGCTCTGGCCCGATCGTCCACAGCTCCACGCCTCCACCCGTGACTCCGTGCAGTGTCGCCGCCTCCCTCCGGCCATGCTTCGGTCGTGCTTTGCCCCGGTTCCGCCCCTGCTCGCCCCCGCTCCACTCGTGCATGCTTTGCCTTCCCCTCTAGCCCTCCACCCGTGTGGCCGTCGCATACGAGCTCCACCGGTAGATCCAGTCCTCCACCGCCGGGTGCCGACCCTCCAGAGTCCAGATCCAGTCCACCACTGCTCCAAGCTCCAACCTCCATGGCTCTACCCTGCCTCCCTTCAAGCTTTGGCCCTCCAGTCTACTCGCCTCCCCTCTAGCCCTCCGGCCGCCTGGCCGCTGCCTCGAGAGCTCTCCTCTGAGCTTAACAAGCCAACTTGAGATTTTGACGAGTCGAGCCGAGCTAAGATTTAAATTTGTTAAGATAACGAGTCAAATCGAGCTGACTCGTTATCTTAACGAGTTTGACCGAACCAAATCGAGTCAGCTCGTTATCCACCCCTAGGCTTCACCGACAAACAGAACCATGTAACGTGACTTGAAACTACCGCATTCCATATAGTAGCTAGATAACTTAGCCAGCCACAAGAAATTCGCATGAAGCAAGCATATGACAGCGACCCAAATACTACTGAGAGCATCCTCTTGCATCAGGGATGTTAATGCCCCAACTAAACGATGCGACCAAACTTCATCCAACACTTATTTCCCTCTCGAGAACAGAGTCAGCACGCGTCTTCTAAGTTGCAAACATTGTCTTCGAGCCCCGAATCAATTCCTCCACGAAAAAGGTTTACCTCATGACCTAAGGGTTAAGGAGAGGAGTAGACCAGAGAAGACATAGAAAACAGTGTAACATCAAGTTAACAAAGTCTACACCACACGTTCGGGTGTGGAGGAGACTTGCGAGTTGCGACTTTGAGGACCCGAGTTCCGGCTACTGAGCTGTGTCGGTTCTTATTTAATTTCCAAAGTCAAATTTTTTTTTGGTTAATTTGTGTAGTTCCATGGTAGGGACTAGGGAGACACTGTGGTTTGAATGGTTCTTCCTTTGTTGGGCAAACTCTTGCAAAAATAAAAAAGTTCCAAGTTGTGAGACAAACATGCAGTCCAAAGTTCTAACTCGCCCAAGCCATTGCACCAACTAACATTGCTGCCTACAACTAGAGGTGGACGTCGTGCCGGGCTGGGCCGGGCCGGTACGGGTCCATCGTGCTTTGAGCCTAAACCGTGCCGGGCCGCGACGGCCCGTCGTGCCGTGCCGGGATGGCCCGGCTCGTCTTCGGTGAGCCCAAGCACAGCCCATTTGCGTTCGTGCTGCCGTGTCGTCGTCTTGGCTCGAGTCCGACCATTTACACTATTGCGATGAGAGGAAAGGACCGAAGTTGCTTGTAGTAGTATCGATATCTGATCTACGGTATGCAATGAATGTATAGCCTAGTTGGCATTGATGTAGGAGATTATGAAAGACATCGACCAGTGCACGTTACGAACATATATATAGTCAAAAAATAAACAATCGATTAGTGCATACTAAATGGCAATACATGCACATTCCTATGCATGAGTACATTACACCATCACATGTATTGTCCTTGGCTCCCTGCATACTCTCTCTCCCCTTTTCCCTCGAGCCAGCCACGCCCACGCCCACCTCCTCAGTCCCTCTGCCGGCTTCCACCTCCCTCCGCCTTGTCTTCCCTGCTCCGTCTCACCTCCCTACCGCCTCACGGCGCCTCCTCTCTCTCCCCCGGCGCGGGTCGAGCACTCGAGCTCCTCCTCTACTCACTGTCGAGGCGGACGCGATGCGGCATGGGAGGTGAAGCTTCGGCTGCGTTATCGCGGGTTCGGCCGCGTCTTGCCGCGTTGCCACAGGCCTGCTGCGTGTTGCACGGCCGACGTGCGCCGTCGGACGTCTGCGTGCCCCGCACGAAGCAACGGCTCGTTCGGGCCATCTTGCTGAGCATGGCCCATCTTGTCGTCTTGGCCGGGCCACCCATCGTGCTCGATTGGCAGGCCCGGCACGACCCAGACAACCGTGCCGGACCGGTCCGATCCTCTTGAAACAGTGTCTTGACGGGTCGTGGGTCATGCTGGGCCGGACGTGCCTCGGACCGGCCCAAAATAGCCCGGCCAAGTGCCCACCTCTCCAACTGTGCGCAAACACGTTGATCCGTGCGCCAACATGCCATGCTTCTGCAGACTGTAGCCTAGGCGACTGCATAACACGTAATGGCAGTACGATACTAGTAATATATTGTATCTTGTTCGCATGGTTACACACCTCCGCTTTGTTTAGAAATGTAACCCGGATTCCATCGGTCGCCGAACTACCGTGGGAGCGAGAGGGATGGATGGATACCTCACGCTCACGGTGCCTGTCACGCATGTGCGACGCGCGCGCGGCCGGCTAGCTGCTGCCTCTGCTGCTTCGGTCCCTTTCCGCAGGCGTTTCGGCGGCACGCGTTTTGTGTCAAGAGTCAAGAGTCAACGTCGCGCGGGTGTTTCCTAGTCGAGAAGTGCGTGTTGCTGACCTGTGCGCACCGAGTTTTCCGCTTGCGATGGCGCAGGCTGGTGGTCGGTGGCTCGGAGTCGGAGACCACCACACCGGCCGGGCGCGTCCCAGGCAGCCCGGGTACTCGCGCCACGCGGCCCAGATTCTACCACCCGCGTGCGCGGCTTTCCCCGGGCTTTTCTCGCGTGACGTACGCGCAGTCCAGTTGACGCCAAGGAGCTCGTGCCGCGAGCCCGCGAGCCCCACCCAAGAGGGCCAACCGACCAACAAGCGCTCGCGCCTTCGATTCTCCCGTTTGCTCGATCTACGGCACGCGCACCGTGCACGGCCGGCTGGAGCCTCAGACGAGCGCGCCCAAGTTTTGGTGACCTTTTGCTTGCCGCGTACACATAAATTTTGTACGCGGATTGTTGAGCACGGAGTGGCTAGCTTCACGAGGTTTGCAACCTAAAGCTAGCGCTGGCGACTAGTATGGAAATGGGACGTTCAGGATTTTGGCCGCGTAATGCATAACTAGACCGACATCTTCGTAAGGTGCCAGTGAGATGAGCTAATCGCGACAGTCGTCGTTCGGAAGAATATCATGACCGGTGCTTAAATTGTGAAGAAATAGTAGCTGTGCATATCTACGGACACTGGCAATTAATCGACGACGATGACAAAGCAGCAACAAATGTATCACATCCTTCGGAAGTGGACTTTACTTTCACCCTACAGGTTGTCTTCTTCGACACCCTTTGTAGAAAAAATTGCTAGATTAACTCGAAGTTGGCCCTCAAGACGTATATTTATCGATATGCAATTGTTTCAAATTTCAACCGTGTCCAGCCACTCAGCCAGTAAGGATTTCAGATGGCAAGGTCGATCACACACCTCACAACTGACTAATTTTTGGTTTCGAATCAAGACATGATCGAAGCAACACCATTAAGCTATCATAATCAAAACGTTTATCACAGCATAAAGTGATCATTTTCCCAAAGCTGACAACAACAACAAAAGTAAAACTTACGCAGCAGCAAAATGACTTTGAAAGAAGCGAGAAGAATCCATGACAAGCATAAGCACATATTGACTAGTTTAACATTAATAATACAGCATGATGATCTATATAAATCCACGGATTATATGGTTCACAAAGTCATAGCAAGTGGATTATCATGAGCGCGTTCACGGTAGGACTAAACCTCAAAACTACTTCATCCGCTAACAGAAAGGGACCTCTCTCTCCGTGTGGATCTGCCATATTGCTCCTCCAAAGGACTCCTACTCCTTGATCTGCTGTCTACAGGTGAGCGGGAGTAGGACTTCTCTCTGAGTCTGCGCTTCGCATTCCTAGGTGAGGGAGACCTGTCAAGATAACGGGTTTGAAGTGTGTCATTGTGAAGTAAAGAATTGAAGTTTCTATGTTGAAGATACAACTATACAAGGAGCATGCATACCTTGAGTAGCTCGGGCTGCGGGAAGGTGACCGGCCCCTTGGAGAAGGGGAATACCGAGCAGATCTAGAGCGAGAATACCTGCTGTCATAAGAACGACCACTGCTACTGCAGAATGTGCAAACAAATAATGAATAGCGCAGCCATGCATTTGGAATAAAATGACATGGTAATGTGCTAGGAAGAAAGAAACAACAAACCTTACTCTATCTCTAGCTCTCATCTCAGAAGGCTTCTTTCTGTTCTCCTCTGCAAATACAACAGCTACTTCCCTGCCAAGAACAACCTGCCCATCCATATAGTATTTTGCATCAGCAGCATCCTCAGGATCATAGTACTGGACAAACCCAAATCCTCGTGGTTGCCTGTAACAGACAAAACAAATTCTCTGAGTTTAGAAAGATATATCCATCTTTCAAAAAATATAAAGGTTCTGTTCCTAGGCAATATAACAGAAATACTCCAGAATGCAAAGCAACCAAACCAATGCCACCTCTGTAGCTTTGCATGGTTGCAGACAGATATACACAAATTAAGTTAAACAAGTAAAGAGTGCACTCGTCTGCTGACCTTGCACTTTTCATGACTTGCATCTCTCTTAAACCTGTAACTCTATTTCTTCCCTTCTCTTCAACAGTAATCTTTAAGTAGCATATCTCTTAACTTGCAAGTCTCTATTTCTTCCCTTCTCTTCAACAGTACCCTTTTTAAGATTTGTGTCTTCAAAAAATTACTTTCACTGTTAATCTCAAGGGGTTGACAAAAGTATTTAATGTCTGCTAGTGAAACTAGAGTGCAAAAATCTATCTTACTAAGTGCATTTATACCAATGAATAATGCCATAAATAACATTGTCATAGGGCTGAAGTAATTTGTGCCATCCTACACAGCTCAAATGAGAAACTATAGATTTTTCCAGTTGCGTCTCCATTTGTAAATGCCAATTAACAATAGTCTAGATAAGGTGTCTTACCCACTATAGTAATCTCTTGGAATATATATATCTTTAAGACGACCAAATTGTCCAAATGGCCGACGAAGGTCTTCTGGCCTGCATTCATAATGGACCATGAGTTAAAAAGGGCTAAAGAGGAGGAAAAGAATTTCCTGTTATAGCAAATGCAAAGAATCATAACATATGTGCAGATGAAAACCAGTCAGCAGCAAGAAACTGCAAACTGCAGAGGTATTAGCTACATATGTGCCTTCCTTAGAAAAAAAGAACACAGCGCCTAATTGCCTATTCATTGATGTCTCTTGACTAGTCCCAAATACCCACATAGAAAGGGATGGGGCAAGCAACAGGAAGGCAAATCAAAGACATATCTATCTTGGAGGCTAGAACCAATTGAAGAGAGGAAACTGGAATTGTATAAATATAGAAGCCATGGTGTTCCAACAATCTCAGTAGGACTTATTTAAGACTTTAAGTAGCATCAAGTGATATTCAAAAGTAAATCTGCAGGCTTTCAAAAACCAGCTTAGCTCAAGATGAATGCGATCCAACTGGGCTTAAAATAAAAAAAGAATTTGAGAATTTAACATATGCGCACTTACAATATTTTCTGAATATGTTAAGACACCAAAGTGAGTTTAGATTAAGTAAACTATTGCACAAATTTTATATACAGCATGCATACTTGCAATTACTGGCCAAGAAGAGTTTGGAGAAAACCTTACCTACAGTCCCGACGAAGATTCCTGACCAAAAGACTGGTTGGGAGATCTCTACCGCGGCCACCATAACGACCACGGGGACTTGGGCTGCGTGCCCTTTCCCTGTAGCTTCTTGGTGGTGGGGATGGACTGTAAGTGTAGCCTCTTCCCATATCGACCTAGAATCAAACCACAAGATAAGCAAAAACACACATTAAACTGATCGGATATGCCAAAATTTCACCTTGTCAGGCCCAGGGGCGAACCTAACGTGGGGCATGGGGGTTCAGTTGAACCCCCAAAAATTTTGGAAAAAAAAAACTGCTATTAGTACTCCAGCACGCAACAAACTGCACGGATTGGAGTAGAAAGAAAGATTTGGATGATCCCCCACGAGGATGTTGACGGGGGATCTCCGGCTGGAGCTCACAGCGCCGGTCACCGGAGAAGGTGGAGGGGGAGATCTGGAGAACGGTGGAAAAGAAGGGGAGGAGAAGAGCTCACCGCGCCGGCCGCCAGAGAAGGAGGAGGGGGGAGATCTGGAGAACGGTGGAAACGAAGGAAGGGGAGGAGAAGAGCTCTCACCGCGCCGGCCGCCGGAGAAGGTGGACGCGAACGGTGGGAACGAAGAGAAGATGCGGAGAATGTCTCGGACACTCGGTAGCTCGTTCTGGAAGGGCGAAGCGACTTCCGGAAGATGGTTATCGTGACAGGGTAGGGTCACATTTTCGTTTTGCATTCGATCGGTATCTCATCGGATTTTTTTACGAAAACTAATCAAAATTCGATAAAAATTGATCGGTTTGCGAAAATCAAATAGATGGTCAAGCCAATTCAAAAAAACGAAAACCAGTCGAAAAGATAAAAAAAACCAATCTGTTTTCGTCGAAAACCAACGACAAAAAGGAAAAATAGTGAAAATACAAGAAAAAATTGCAAAATAAATTAAAAATTTACAAAACAAATCCCAATTAATCTATCAAACACTTCATAGAAATTTAAACAAATTTTGAAATTATTTATTACTTCTAAGAAATCCAAAACAACAATTAATGAAAGGGAATAAAGACACTATCAGATTTTTATAAATATTTAAAGATTTTTTATATTCTAAAATTTTAATGTAACTATAAATAGTGTGAAAGGATTATGTAATAAAATTTTCATAAATATTAGACTTCATGTAGTACCTATATAAAATAAAAAAAGAGCATATACAATGATAATAGCACTTTCAGAAATTTTAAAAAATTCACATATTCGGTCATCATCTGAAATTTTTAATTACGTTATAACATCACACAAAAAGTTTAAGAAATATTAGACTTCATTTTGTGCCCCTAGAAAATAAAAAACTGAAGAACATATATTGTGACAGTATAACTGTCAGAATGTTTTAAAAATAATAGGTCTGATAATCATCTGAAAATTTTATAGCACTATTAGAATTGCCTCAAGACCTCACACAATTTTTTTTTAAAAAAATTAACACTTTTTGCAAAATTTCTTCAAATTTTATAAATTTACATTTGAACTCCACAATTTACCAGTCGATTTTTGTTGCCGAACCAGCTCGACAAGGTCGGTTTTTGTTAATTTTTTTAACCTCGGATAGGATTTAAAAAACCGAATTTTTGAAAATCGAACCATTTTTTATTTCCAAAAATAGGTAAAATTTGAGTGAAAATCGGTAGAAACCGAAGAAGTTTGAATTTAATTTTTTTTGAACTCGGTGGTCCAACAACGGCGAGAAAAAAACAAAAAAACGAGCGATTTTCACCGATTTTCGATCGGTTTTTGAGCGTTTTTTTTCAATTTTTGATTTTCAGCACACCGAAGAAAAATTGAAAAAAAAATCCCAATTAATCTATGAAACACCTCAGAGAAATTTAAACAAAATTTTGAAATCATTTATTGCTTCTAAAAATCCAAAACAACAATTAATGAAAAGGAACAAAAACATTGTAAGATTTTTATAAATATTTAAAGATTTATTATATTCTGAAATTTTGATATAACCATAAATAGTGCCAAAAGATCATGTACTAATTTTTTTTAAAATATTAGACTTCATTTTGTGCTCATATAAAATCAAAAACAGAAGATCGTATACAATGATAGTAACACTTTCAGAATTTTTTAAAAATACACATATCTGATCATTATAATTACATTAGAACATCACACAAAATTTTTTAATAAATATTAGACCCCATTTTGTGCACCTAGAAAATAAAAAAACTGAAGAGCATATATTCTAACAATATCATCGTCAAAATTTGTGAAATCATGTGCTGAAAAATTGGCTTAGTAATGAAATTGGCATTGCAAAGTGGTTGTGCTCATGGCATGTGCGGTGCTTTGGTATGTGCTGTTTCAGATGTTTACTTGATATGCTTGTGATAGCATGATAATGATTTTGCTTGATGCAATGCGCTCGTGTGAGTGGTTGCATAGTCTGATGTTGAGTCAAGTCGTGGACTTATGCTCGGAATTGTTTCTTGTTTATTCATGTGCAGGTGTTGCTTGAGGCGACGTGGTCGATGACGGATGGAACTAGGTTCATAGAGGCGAGGTTCGGGACTAGATTCGAGAGGAGTCGAGGTCTTGGTGGTCAAGGATGTCATGCGGAACGTTCGGGCTAGAGAACATGCATATGGAGGTTTGGTTAGTCACGTATTTATAGCATGTGGGTGTGTACATACGTGCAAGAGTTGTTTTTGGCCATGTTGGGCCATGTTGAGATGTATACAAACTCTTTCCATGTTGGAAGTGGAGTTGTATTCAATCTCTTTATGTTTGCTCGATATAAATAGGGAGGTGTCTCTGTTTATTTTGAGCTGAGGTTTAGGGTTTGTACTCTTTTGTTTGGAGTCTTTATGTGAGACTAGACAAAAGAAATAAAGATCGATTTCTTTACTGGCTAAAAAGTTCCCTACGGTGATTTTCCTCATGCTCGAAATACAGTGGCGACATCCGAGTGAAGGAAAAATCGACGATACAATGTCGGTAGCGACTACGATGCTTGTCGTGCTCTGATATTCGATTCGATGATCGTCTTCTGGTTTGTTTGCCCGATTTTTGTTTTTATAGATTGATTCATTGTCTCTCTTGTTTCAACAAGTTTAATATTGATTTGATCCAAACAAAACATTCCTAGAGTATCAACTTAGAGTTTCTCAAAGTTTCGTTGGTTAATCTTTTGTAGATTGTGATTAATCACGAAATTAGAGTTTGGTCAGTTCTCGTCATAATCTGTCACAGCATGCTTGCGAGGTTAATAACTTTTGATCCGTAGGTTTGATCGAGTTGATTCTTGTTGGGTTAGATTCATAATTGAGTCTAGTTTCTTCAGTTAAAATTTTACATTAATCCAACGGTGGAATCTTGATTAATCTCATTGTTTGAGCTTGGTCCGTAGCTAGTTTGAATTTGGTCTATCATTTGTTAGATCGGTTTTGTTTCAGCTGTCTTGCAAAGAATATAACTCCATATCCATAAGTCCGATTGAGTTAATTCTTTTTTTAGCTTCGTAATTGAATCTAGTTTCTCTGATTAAATTTTCATATCAATCTAATGGTTAGATATTCGGAATCTTAGTTTTAGTGAACATATATCGATCTATCTCGTTTGGTCGGAGTGAATTGATTTGGTTTTGCTACTGAGAATTTTGGTCCATAGTACATGCAAAACTTTACGCGAAGCGAAGTTTGGTCCGGCGTACAAGTAAAAGTTTGGTCCGGTGCAATAAGGTTTTTGTTGAATTCAAATTAAGCGATCTGAGTTTGTTTGGGGTGTTTCAAAAATCACAAAAATTTTATTTTAGCTTCCGCGCAATCATTCACCCCCCCTCTAATTGCTAGATTAGTATTTTTCGATCCTACAGAATTTTTTTAAAATAAAAGGTCTGATAATCATCTGAAAATTATATAGAATCATTAGCATTGCCTCAGAATCTCACACAAAAAATTTCAAAAATTTTGAACACTTTCTGCTAAATTTATTCAAATTTTTAAAATTTGCATTTGAACTCCACGGTTTACCGAGCATTTTTTATTGCTAAACTGGCTCGAAACGATCGGTTTTCATGAAAACCGATCAGTTTTCAACGGTTTTGCAAACCGTGGTATCGTCTGACTATGGACACCAAGTGGCTCATGCCAGGGGAAAAAAATTGGCAAAATTTCGCTAAATCTCGAATTTCAGCGGGACACAAGACTTTAAAATTATGGCGAAATGCATTTAAAAAATATTCTACAGTGATTTCAAAAATTTTGGAAAATTTTGGTTTCAAATTTGCTTTAAGAGTTTCCACTGAAATTCTAAAATCTCGTCAACATTTCGAATTTCGGTCGCCTCTGAGATGTGATTCAAAAACAAAATTTGAAACCTTAGCTGCTGCCAACATGGACGGGAAGAACACAAGGGAAAGGGAAGGAGTGAAGATACTGGCCGTCACTCGTCAATTGTCCTACAAATTAACCGTTTCTACGGAACGACGGTGTGGACAGAGTAAAGACAAAGTTTATCTTTAGACCACAAAAGGAGAGGATATAGTTTAACCGTAATGAGGCTTGGGCGTGATTTCTTCGTACAAAAATACTTCTCTAATTAAACAAAACAAAGAGAATGACTAGTCATTAGTTGCTCAAAATTCTAGCATTGAATTTATATCGAATCATTTTACTTGCTCATACTCGTTCTTATTATAACCACAACCATAGCAATCCTAATCAACCACCACCACCTCTACCCCACCCCACAAGACACCTCTATCCCGTGGCAACAGTGTAGGGAAGTCCTAGGATAAGCTCCCATACTCTTGCCCGCCTCACGTTAGGGTAGTCCCGCCTACCCCTGCTAGGCCTGGGGACATCACCTTGTCCTTGATCCGAGAGGCAACCTGCAAGTATACCCACAGGGATTAAACAATATATCCAATTATGTTTTAAAAAATAATGTGACTTTGTTTATTAATTTATAAGTATTTATGTATTTTTTAAAGTATAACTTCAAAAATTGTATCCAAACTTATAGATTCAAATTTTAATCCCAACGTATAAGAAAAGAATAGATTTATAAACAAAATAATGTATTTATGATTTTAATCGAGCTCAATTGGGGCCTTATGGGGAAGGCGACCCCATCCCCACCCACTAATGCAACAGACGCCAAACCCTGTTCCCTCATGCAAGGAGATCAACCCCCTCCCTCGTCCACCCCCACCCCTATTGGAATTTCCCCACAAGCCCTGTCTCGCTGAGAAAATTGCTATTCCTACTCTCTGTCGTCTCAATCATCTGTTGCCTTCCTAAAACCTAACGTACCACTCATAATTGTCTCTAGTCCTCTTAATACCTTTTGTCCTCTTCTTATTACCTACGGCCAGTAGTGTCTCCGTCACTTTGCTTGTTTCTATTGTTCGAGATTCTAGTGAACTCAAATCCTAAATCGGATGAACTTGAACATTAACTCTATCAGACCGCCGAACAAGTCAAAACCTAAATTGCGTGAATTTGAACCATAATCATATCAGATCGTCGGACAAGTCGAAGGTCTTATAAGCCTAAGCACGAAATGTGGTGCAAATCCAATGTTAAGGAATTCGATTTATTTTCTAAGAACTTTAGTTGAATGATATTTAACAATTTTGCTTAAATTATAGAGTAATATCTTTTTTTATCAAATAGAGTAACATCTAACCTTAAAATTCTATCTATATACTTTTTTGCAGAACAATTGTTAAAACCTTGGAGATTGAATAATTCTCCTCGCTATTCTATAGAGATAAACAAACATCATATAGGTAATTTAACCAGATAATTAGGTTTACAATCTTGTTTTACTATATATTAGAGTCTAACACATAAGTTTATAGAAACAGATATAAGCACACATTTGGAAACAATAATATCAAAATTTTGTACCATCGCATTAAGAGTTTGAGAAAGGAATACACATCTTACATATCTTTTATATGCACTCTTTTCAAAATTACATAAATAAGGTTTTGACCACTAGTTAAGATAAAAATATTTCTCAAATTATTATATATATAACTTGAGATAATTTCTCTTCTTAGCTCTATTTATGTTTAATTAGTTCCATTATACAAATTTATGTAAACAATAGAAAAGTGTATTCTTATTTTTGTGTCATTTTTTTATATGGAACGATAGCATGTACTGTACCATGTTACTCTCTTCGTCTCGCAATATAAGTCTATTTCATGGAAAGCATCGTCCCACAATATAAGTCTATTGAGGAGATTAAAGGTGTAGTTATTACAATATTTACACTTCTTACGTCTGCTTTAATCATGAAAAAGTGGATAACTAGTTGTAGTACACCACTCAATAGAGGTAAGCATGGTTCAGTAACATTTTTTTATATTTAGTTCCTCCTTGATCTATGTGTATGATAAGCTTAAACTTATATTGTAGAAAGGAAAAGGCAGAGATATTCCCTGCAAGGTGTATGCACCCAACTAGTTTCTCTAGAATTAAAAGAGAGATAATGTTATACGAAGGTACTATATTATCCAATTTTAAAATTTATAAATACTTAGACATATCTACGTGCTTTAGATATTTTTCTTAAAATAAACTAGATAATATCTATGGTGACGAATCTAGTCTATATATAAAGCAAATAACTCATTTCTCATATGTAGATTTGCTAGGATAGGGCATAAAAAAAATAGGAGTGTGTAATTGCTACATACCAGCTTTAAAAAAAGAGTGACTTTTAACAGATATATGCTAAAATAAAGTATATTATTTTTTAACCGTAGGATGCTAGTTGAGTCGTCTAAATACTTAGCGTGTTAATCCCTCTAAATTCTATTTTAAATGACATAATAGTTTTCCATGTTAAAAATAATAATTTTATGAAAATACTTATATTTATCTACATTCAAAATATATTATAATATTTTATTTCGAACACCCATTAGTAAAGTTCTGTGTCCACCACTGGTGAGGCCTCACTAACTTCGTAATGTAATCGTGCATGCACAAGGAAGATTTTTCAAAAAGGCCTTACGAACATAACGGATAATCATCTAAACATGAAACACTACCTTTTTCAAAACACAACTTGATATATCTTATCACACAAATTTCTTGCCTAAAAGTAACTTTTAGGACTTTGCACTGATTAATAAGCCCTTACAGATCCGATCATACATAACTATTGTCTGATTCTTAACATACGAGGAAATGGATAGTGCCCAAGCTATTGTAAAAAATTAACAAGTAATCAGGTCTGCATAGATAACAAGAAATTTTTCTCCAATCAAAATAAACAAATAACAACGAAATAGTGGCTGCCAACGCAATTAGTTTGCGCATGGACATGAACTTTCAAAGGCAAAAAAACAAAAATCAAGAGTAATCACACAATATCCGACACCACGAATCACAACTAAGCATCAGCATCAATCCAAAGTGCTAATGAACCAATAGATTTGAGGCGCAACTATAACCACGACCAATCATCCAATTACATCTTCGATTTGGATTACAATCTAAGCGAAATAGTCAATCAGGCTGTGTTAAAGTTAACAGAAGGGGAAAATCGCTAAAAAAAATTTAGGGTTCATTATATCATACATCGCAAAGATTAAAAAACAAACAAACTTACCATCACAACCAACCTACGTACGAAGCAAATAGCGCAACAGAGACACGCTTACCACAATCAAATCGGATCAAATAGGGGGCTCGAGCCTCGAGGGCGAGGGGAGGAAGGGATGCTCCGCTTCGTCGCCTCTTGAGTCCAGAAACTTCCCGACGTGACGCGACGCGAGTCAACACAACGAGCCAAGTGCGTGAGGTGCCCGCATTTATTAGGGAGGCGATGCCGCCGTAGACGTTGGATCTGGACACGCATTGTGATGGGAAGGCCTGAACGGTGGATGTGGCGATGTGGGGATGTTAGGTTTATCGGCCTCTTATGGGCCGGGCATCCGGATCATTTTATTCATCACCTAGGCATAAGATGTGGAATAGAAATATGTTGTATTTTTTTTTCTAAAATTACGCTAATTGAATCTTGAACTCAATACATCTTGTCTCTGGTACCATGTTAAGTCACAGCCAATTCACCTGGTGCATTCAACTCAATAGTAAGCAAGATAAGCAAAGTGGACAAGTGACACGATCTATGGAGATTTGCGGGAAATAGATAACAGGCAAAGCTTTTTGCGAAGTGATAAGGTAGCCTACAATATATGCTTGCAAATGAGAAAAGGACACGAAGTAATGAACCTCTCTTGCACCGGCCAGTGGTCATCAAAGGCCACAGAAATGGATGAATGGACAAGTCTAGAAAGGATTGGTTTTTTTTTTGGTTGGGTTTTGTTGTTGTTGTTGTGTGTGTTGCAACGAAAAGGATTGCATATTTTGAGTCAATTAGACTGGACGTGTAGGCAAGTGGGACATGGGTATGCAACTACGCACTGATGAGTGGTGAAACAGGGGATAAGGTCCTTTGATCCCAATCATCCATTCCTCATCTATCTAACCTTCGTGTGCATCATGATAATACCTTTTTACATGTTGTTTTTTTATTCAGTGTGATTGGAATTTGGATGGGGTCATGGTGTTTTTCTACCAAAATATAAGATCAGCATGGGCAAAAATAGCTCTGGTTGCAACATCACCTCTCCCATGAGTAATATTGTAAAATCACAACAAAAATGACCTCTGTTTGGGTGTACTGTTGTGTATAGTGTTGTTCTTTTGGAGAACTTTGTCACAGAGCAATTTTAACCGGGAGTAGATGTACCAAGCTTTTCGCAAGAAGTATATTGAAACATTATGTTTAATACCTAAAGCTCAAGGTAGCAATCATCAACATAGCAACTTTCAGGCCTCGCTGCTTTATTCAGAAGAATGCAAAAGGAACATTCAATGTTAGCATCATCAAGTCATACGTTAAATAAACTCTAGATTAGGATCATTTTTAGTGATGATCCAAGCGATGGGGTAGTATTGTATTTTCCACGACTGACCACATGGAACCGCGCTTGATTGTGACTCCGTTTGTGTTTGATGTGGTAGTACCAACCACCTATGCAATTATCTTCCCTCCACATGTACACTCTATCGGCATGTGGAACAAAAGAACAGAAGACAGGGTGCAAGAGGTATGAAGAATATAGTTAAAACGAAAAAGATTCTGCCTCCTTATCCTTTGTAAATCAGAAGGTGAATGAGCACGTAAATGAAAAGTTTAATATGCATGGTTTGTAATGTCGTGAAAGCATGTGGTTGATTGATTTAGGTAGAGCCGTTGGAACATATTAGAAAAATATACATTATTGACATTCTTTATAGTTATATCAATGATTCCATCACAATTTTTTACTTCTTCGTAACTTCATCTAAAGATTGTGATCGATTGTTCGTCGAAGTGATGGTTGCAAATAAAGTGCAAGTGAAAACAAAGGCAAGCTAATTGACGGCTAGCAATTTAGCATATCATCAAAAAGGTTTAGCAATCAGCATGCACATCATCCACCTTCATCTGTGCTGTGCTATCCTCACACTTTCCTCTCAATTTCTGCCTATTTGGTCCACTCACCCTCACTCCATAAATTATTCAAGCTCGGCACGTATGATTTAGGCAGCATAGCATCGTACACTTGCAAAACGACAAGCATATCGAGAGATGGAGTCACACAACATTAACACATCAGAATAGGAGAACCTGTTGAGTTTTTTCTCCTTCCTACCATGTAATGCTGCTGTGTTACTATCAACCGTTACACTACCTTCTCTCTCTGCAGTAAGTATCAACGCTAATTGTTTCCAGTTCAAAAAAAGGCTAATTACTCCTATTGATGTGTCGTTAGAGCAAATAGGAGCTAATTAGTCCTCTCCATATATACTTAGTGCCAATAAAAGGCGGGGCAAGGTCACATATACATCTTGTTAGGCTCTTTGCTCATCTCGCCTCCTGGAGACAGGGTTCAAGGATTCAGGCTTCCATCCACCGCAACCAAGCTGAGCTTGTTCTTGGCACCAACTAGTAGATTTCTTCTCAAGGTATGGTCCTTCGTAGTTTCCAGTTCTTTCTAATATCTTTGATGGTCCTTTTCCTTATGTGTCCTCTTTGTTCTCGATCAATTCTGTGTGTGCCTCCTTTTGGATCATCAATATTTTCTTTGAATTAGGTTTCTCTTTTCTTACTGTCTTGAGGGTATCGATGGTGCCTTCTTTTTCAGATTTTTCTCCATTTTATCTCTTTTCAAATCCTTACTTTCTTCTGCTGATTTCATTTTTTTTTTGTTTCCTCAACATCCAAAAATTCACTTCAGTTCATGCTGGATCGAACCTTTTCTTCTTTGACCCTTCCTTTCTCCTTCCAGCAGGTGAATTTCAGATGAGTTCATCTTTTATCTTTGCTTTTTAAGATGAAAACTTTCTTGGTAGGGCTGAAAAATATATTAGAAAGGATTTAAACAGCGGCAATTAAATTATCTTGCTGCTCTTTTGAGAACTAATGGTAGGTGCATGCTTGCACCATACCTCTCTCTTCATATGAATGTTTAGGATTTTAGGATTTGCAGTGCAGAATTCTGGTTACCGTGTAGTTAGATGTTTCAGTGTGAGCAACCATTTGGAGGTTTAGTTAGTTTTGATCTGCCTCTTAGTATTCAGAAGTGATAAGTATATATCCTATCAAAATGTTCTCTTTACACTTCAAATCCTGTCAAGATTACTGACAGTGGAACGCAAATAGTGATAAATGCACACCGACAAAATCATGTCATTTGATAGAGAGTCAAGAGTTGGATAAGAAATTTCGCGTCTGACTGTGACGCATTTCATTATCTTTCCCTTTCCCAGAGGCGTCTCATACTGGACTTCTGTTGTATTACGGTGGGAATATGCAGTTTGGTCTGAAAGCATCATAAAGGCTTATTATAAGGCTTAAGACACTAGACGCATGCCCCCTATTCTCACACTGTGTATGCAGCATATCTGAATTTTGATGCACTGCAATTCTGAAGTCAAACATATAATATAACTAACATCTTTAACCATCTTGTTTGCTAAACCAACTTGCTTGTTATGAACTTATGGTGGCAGGTACTCGATGAGCATACTGTCGATCAGACTCTGGGGCAGTAGAATGTTGACCGAAAGATTGCAGCGATGCAGCATTCTTCTGCTCGTCATTCTCCTCTCAAACGCATCAGGTATGTCTAGTGTAGCTTTGGCTTCAGTAGCATCGCGTGTCTTTCTCACCTTCCTTTTCTCATTATTGAGATTCCTAATGTCGCCTTGAAATGCATTACCATAAAGCGGAGCCACTGTTCTGGATAACTTTAAGCTGCAAAATATCCGAAGTGTAGTATAAATACGAAGCTTGCAATCGCTTGCCATCCTTTTCATGTCTTACCTCGGTGAAACTGAAAGTTGTACTACTGCGCTTTTTGTGTGAAACTATACTTTTTACTCAACCTCAAGAAAATGCCTACTGGTCGTAAGAACACTTCAGCATGTGAAGATTACCATAGATGCAGTGCCCCTACATAGATGGCCTGAGTCTGAACTAGAACACAACCATTTCTGTGTGATGTTTTCTGTAAGTTCACTGTCTCCCACTGTCCAAGTTCAACAATTTTCTTTTGTCTCCACAATTTACAGGCAGTGCTCCTGAAACAACCATCCACACCGAGGCAATCGTGTCAGAGTCAGAGGTGGTCAGCCTCGGTGGCAGCTACGCGTACGACCATTCCGACGAAGGCAAGAGGCGGTGGCTGGCCACGGGGAGCGGCCTGTTCTGCGTGGCGATGCCGAACGCCGACCCGGCGGCGCTGCAGGTCGGGCTGAACTGGGCGTGCGGCCCCGGCCACGCCGACTGCACGCCGATTCAGCCCGGAGGGCCGTGCTACAAGCAGAACAACATCGTGGCGCTGGCGTCCTACGCCTACAACGACTACTACCACCGGAACGCGAACACCGGCGCTACCTGCAGCTTCAATGGCACTGCCATTACCACTTCCACTGATCCCAGTAAGCAACCTGCGCTTGTCAGTGTACCAAGACATACAAAATGTTCGGTTCATGGGCTCTGATTATTTCGTGTGAATTCTCATTTCAGGTTCGGGGCAGTGCGTCTTCGCGGCAAGGTGAGCATAGTATTTTCTTGGACAATCTCAACTTCAGTATGCTCTATTGCATTTGCGGCATGACGCATATACCATTCTCTGACAAAGTTCAGAACTTGCTGACATGTAACACTCCCTTGGCATGCAGCTCCATGGCAGGAGGCTCGAACTCCAGCACCACACCGGCGGCGAACGCCCCTACCGGTCTCGGCCCGCCGTCGTTCACGCCGGGCTTCGGCAACGGGTCGACCTTCGGGAGCCCGACCAGCATCCTGAACCCTCTGGACGGCGCAGGCAGCGTCCTGTCCGGCGCTCGCCGGGCGCTCTGTGTGCTGCTGCTGGCGCTGCCGCTCTTCTTCTTTTGACATTCGACACCACTCGATGTAAATTAAACATGGCATTCGTTAGATTTTACTAGCAGCATATTTGGGATGAAGGATTACTAGAAGGTCATTGTTAGTTTTATGTTGAGTTGGATACGCTGGGATCATATATAAGGAATTACATATATTTGTGGACTCCATATGTTTTGGTTTCGGATTTAATGATGCTAGAAAATTAATGTACATGTTTCCAAGGCTAACACCAACTGGACATGTAGCAGTTCGTTGCGAGATATACCGAGTCGAAATCATAAGCATCTAATGCTATAGATAGGTTCCTTAAAAAACGATATATATATATAGGTGGGGGGGATTTATTCATTTGTTGTGTGCAACATTGCAACCATTTTAGCATTTTACAAAAGAATCTTGCTACGAATTTTGGTGCGCCTATAACTGATCTAAGGTTCATCAACCATCAAATTTTGGTCAGACGAAACCTTCAGGCTTCTCTGTCTGCTCTCGCATTCACGTTTCCCGTCGCTCCGGACGCCGCCTTCTCCCGCCGAAACCTCTTGAAGTCGGCGAGGAGGCCGACGTCCACGTCCCGTTTCATCTTCTCGGCCAGCCTCGACAGAACCTGCACTCTCGAAGCTTTAAGATTCTTTACAAATAACAGAGAAATTTGGCACGCGCGCGCGGCGAGAGGTCGACCGTCTCTGCACGCGGCGGCAAGGTCTCACCGACTCGGCGACGCCTCGCAGGACGCCCTCCGGCACGAACCGCAGGGGCGGCGGCAGGACGAAGCTGATGGCGATCTCGAGGTGGCCCTTCAGCCGGCACGCGCGGCCGCGGCCTCTGTCCGCGTACAGCGACCCGCGCACTCCGAGGTCGAAGCTGGTGGGCGAGTAGCCGCTGTCCAGCCCCCTCAGCTCCCACTCAGTCTGCAGCCACAAACCAGACATACATAGCACGCACGTTTCAGCATCTGCACTTGCGCCTAGATGTATTGAACTGCTAACTTGTCAACATGTGTACGCACGACTCGGAGCTCGAGCACGCCGCCGCGGTGCCGCAGCTGCATGACGACGACGGGGTGCACGGTGAGGAAGAGGAACTGCAGCGGCAGCATCTGGATCCTCCACTCTTCCTGCACAAGAATCAGCAATACATCACCGTTATTTTCAGCTACCTTCACCGATTCACCGACTGAAATCGGGAAACAGAGTACGCGCGCGCGCGCTCGCGGTGGTTACATCGCTGAGCCGCTGGCTCCTGCTCTCGTCGGGGAACATGGCGCGGAACACGCGCGCGCGGTCCAGGAGGTACTCGTCGAAGGACACCTGCACGCGTTGCGCACACACGATTTGATCGAGCCGTTTCATCGCATCAATCCATGTCAATTCAGAGAGACGTAGCTAAGCAAGCCAGCTTACCCCGGGGGGTTCGTAGAGGGGCATGTCGGTGGAGATGCTCGAGGAGTATGTCACAGCGTCCGGAGAGGAGGACGGCCGCACCTCCGCCGCGCCGGCCTTGGCGGTGACGTCACGCCGTGGCGGCCTCGTCGTCCATGATTGTGGCGGAGCACCAGTACTACCAGAAACTCTAGTGCAAACCAGCGTTCTATTGGGCGCAGATGCAATAACTGGACGACTGGAACTACGACTAGCGCTTGTTGCAACTAGCGACCATGGGCTGTGGCTTTGAGCAGTGTTTGCAGCGGCGGCGGCCATGGCCGTAGTGCTCTGCCTGCCCCTAGCTAAGCTCAGAGACGGAGCGGAGGCTGATCACTCGCTCCTTTCCCCATGGGACGGGTAGGGACAAGATGCGGCCGAGCAACGGCGGCCTCACGTTTGTTGGGCAGGCAGCGCAACGTGTCGGGTTACGGAGACAAGTCTTGGATTGCCGCGATGCCACCTAGCCAGCCGCTATCCGGATCCAGGGCCAATCGGAGGATCGCACCGGCCGTGTCGATCGGTGGAAGCCCTTTTCGTCGGTGGTTTGTGACGCGCAGGGTTTAAAAAACCGGTGAAAACCGTTTGAAACCGTAGTTTTCAATCTTATTGTTACGGTTTAAGATGTAAAATTGGTTGGTAAAATCTAATTAAAAAATAAAATAAAAAATTGGAAAAAATTGTCCGCTCAAAAACCATTTTTAAGGAATATTCAATTGGTCAGTTGACTTTCGGTAAAAATCGAGCGGTTTTTCGTTGAAAATCGAATAGTTTTCGATTTTTTTTAAAATTTTTTTATTTCTTAACCCTTCGCTTTCTACTGTTTTTGACTCGATTTTCTGATTTTCAAATTTGGAATGATTTTTTGAAAAATAGTTTTTGAAACCTGGAGACGTGTCTGGGTTGGAGGCTCGGAGCCAAGCAGGACAAGGGGGATTTCCTCTTCAGGAGCTTGCCAGCTCCATGTCTCGCTTGCATTCGCTTTTCCTCACGTGGCTCAGCGCTCTGGATCTGGATTCAATGGATGGATGGCTGTCTCTTTTTTTCAGCAAGAATTTTTAGAATACTGATTTATTCTTTTCGATGGTAAAACGTTTATACTTATCTTTTATTAAAAATACTCCCTTCGTCTCATAGTACATATTTGTTTTGGCTTTTCGCCGTCTCAATCGTAACATTTTGACTGTGATTTTGTACCATGATATATTAGAAAAATAATAAAAATTACATATTATGAAAGTATTTTACAAAACAAATCCAATAACATTAACTTTATATAACGAATTTATATGCTTTAACATATATTAACGGTCAATATTTTAAAACCCTCACGGTATGGATCCAACGAATTTATATCGTGGAACCGATAAGAGTCATAGATTAGCAGCTCTCCCGGTACTTTTTTTTAATCAAACCCGGTGCTTCCACCAAGAACGTAGTAACACGACAGCATTGCATTGTTTGGGCCCCTGCGCAATGCAATGCAAAGCACAACTAGGCCGACGGTGCTCTCTGTTTGTGTTTGGGCCGGACCGAAAGCGAGTGCTCGTGCATTTCGCTCATTCGAGACACTCGCTTGACAATTTTCCTTTTTTTTTGTTTTTTATCCCGTATCTCCTATTGCGTGACTGTACCATTCTACTTACATGGTTTTGATTTTTTTTTTCTGAGAGAGTACTACTTAGATGGTTTTGATTTGTTTTATTCAACATAGTAATTGTCAGTCATAGCCTCGATTTGCTACAGTATATCCCTGAAAAAAGAGCAAACCAACAGGATATGCAAGAGCCTGTACATTGCAGTATAACGTACTGCGTATTTAGGGCACGCTCAGACTGTATGCCACTATGCCAGAACACGGAAGCACAGTGGGATCGAAGTCTTTGTAAATGGACAGCTAGCATGTACGAACACGATGGAGTGACGCGTGTCAGAAAGTGTTGATGGGTTCTTCACCGACTAATTCGGTTGCAACTTGGTTAGTGTTAATGCGTGGTCTGCGCCGAAAGCATATGTGCTTCCCCCTCAAGTAAATGGCAAAATTTTGCTTAACATCCTGTCAGTTACACGCAATTTGCTTTCCCAAGAGGATCGATGATCAAATCATCCGTCTATTATAGATGGAAGAGTTCACGCCTTCTGAGCCGTTTGAGCCGGCTCGGTGCGGCTCGGCTCGTAGCTCGAGCCGAATAAAAAAAAATTACTTTTAGGTCTTTTTTTCAAAAAATTATAATTAGGTCTTTTTTAGGAAAAAAAATTACGATTATGTTATTTTTAAAATATATATATATATATATATTACGTTTAGGTCATTTATTCGTTTTTAAGCATTGCGCTCGAGTCCTTCTATGGAAAAAAAAATTACGATTAGGTTCTTTTCGAGGGGGAAAACGTTTAAATCTTTATTTTGAAAAAAATTATACATTGCATTTAAGTCATTTTTTTTATTTTTCTAGCATTACGTTTAAGCCCTTTTGTGAAAAACATAAAATTCTGTTTAGGTCATTTTCGCGTGTTTTCTCGATTTGCTCGTGTATGGAGCGGCAATCGCACGTTTTCTCGATTTGCCCGCGTGAGGAGCTGCGTCCGCGGACACCGCGTATGATTATCTAGTTGGCAAATATACTTGTTTAATTTCGGTGGATTCTGACTTATCGTTAGCTCGCCTGTTCCAATTCCAGAGGGAGCTGTCCGGTGGTGTATACCTAGCCATGCACCATTTTTTTAAAAGAAAAAGGGTAACATTTTATTAATTCATCTGGTTTCGCCGACTAGTCTATGTTCTTATCAACAACAACTCTAACCATCCAGGGTTATTTGGATGCAAAGTATTTTTAGAGTTTTGAGGAAATATTATGGTTTCTAAAAAGAACCGCTGTATCAAATACATCGAGGTGTTTGGATCCAATCCATTCTTTCGGTTTTTAAAACCATATTTTCCTAAATAGCGTGGTACTTTAAAAGTTTCAAAAAATCCACTATTGTCCTCTTTTTTCTAAAAGGTGTGCTGCATCTATAGCGAATGTGCTTTTCTATTGCTATTAGCTAGAGGTGGGCATTGTATCGGGCCGGCCCAGCATGGCATAGGCCCGTTGAGTCATGTATCTAAACCGTGCTGTGTCGTCATGTCCAGTTGTCTTATTGCGATGTGCCGTGTCAGCTCAGTTCACTTTCAGCGAGCTCAGACGCGGTCCATTTACTATTCGTGCTAGTTTAGTGCCATATCGGCTCAAACCCGGTCTATTTACACTATTGCGACGAGAGGAAAGAAGTCGGAGACGCACGGAGATAAAGCGATGAACACAAATATTAAGAAAAAATGAACTAAATTTTATTTATTCTTGAACAGGTATGGAGTTATTGTCTCGTTGAAAATCTAACACCCCAGTAAGCCTTACACCCTAGTATGAGCGTCGCTCGATGCGCACGCTTGATATAGATGAGCATGTACTCACATGCGAAGTGCTAGCTACTTCAATTTTTCGTAGTAACGAGTACTTAGCTTGCTTGATACTCTTTGGAATAAAATACTGTATTAAATGCCACAAAATACTATGAAATAATGTAGTATATGAAAACTGTAATATTTTCGTAGGCGATGTATACAAAACTGTATTATATAAATGCTGCAACATTCAAACATGCCTCTGATCTCGGCCCAGTTCGTTTCAGCTTCTGGATTATGGATTCTGGATTATGGGATAAGCTGTTTTTGATTGTGAGAGAATCGGGTCGGACCAACTGTGACTTCTAGGTTCCGGACCAAGCCAGTGAGAATCAGGTTTCAACCAGATTCTGATTCTATATAGAGGGCAGCTTCTGATTGTGAGAAAAGCTGTCTAGAATTCTCTCGTTCGACAAATAATTCGTTTTCTAAGCATAAGCTGTGCAGAAACTGAAACAAAGAGGACCCTTATTTCTTATCACTAAACACGGTCCTTAATGCTTACTTCAAGTACAAGAGGTACACATCATTTGCTGTGCTTAGAAGGCAACGGGAAGCAAGGTTCGAAATCTCGGCCAAGATTTCGGATTTTGGCGAGGCCGAGATTCTAAATCTCGGTAGAATATTTTTTTTGAAAAGTTTAGCTTTTTGATTGAAATTACCATAAATTCGATCGGGGTTTTGATATCTTTATGACCGAATTTTGCTCTAATTATTTTATAGAGAATTGTAATACCTTTTATAAAAAATACATGTAAAAAATTTGCAAAATAAATATATATAAATTATGTAACCCTAACTACGCGCTCCAGCTCTGTAAGGTCGAGGATGCCGACTAGAGGGGGTGAATAGGCGGCTTTTAAAAAACTTTCGCTCTACTAATATCTACAAAGCAATTCACCCTTAATTACCCCTATGCCAAAACCTTATCAATAATAATGCGGAAGCGATAAACTAAGGTTTTGACAATTAAAGCCTAAATCAACTAGGCTCACTATGTGCACTAACTAATTATGTCTCTAACAAAAAGCAATTCGAAAGACAAGCAATCAATCAATTTAATTCTATGAATGTAAATTGCTTGAATATAAATAAAGAGAACAAGGCAAGCACAAGAGACACAATACTTTTTACCGTGGTGATCGGAGACTTGCCGGTCTCCCCTAGTCCACGTTGAGGTTAGCCCAAACACATTGGACCGGCTCCACGAATTGAGCACCCACCTCGAATCCACTAGATGTGGTTTTCACGCTTCGCGTAGGCTCAACCCGAACCTTCACAAACTTGGCGGGCTTCTCACAACCTTGAGAGCTCCCGCGACGACGCTTCTACGCCGTCTAGAGTCGGCAACCTCCAAGAGTAACAAGCCGAATCCTCTCGCTTGAACTTCACCAAGCACAACACATGTGCTTCCGGTGATCACCAAGTGCAACACATGCACAAGGATCCTCCTCAAGTACAACACATGCACAAGAGACTCTCAATCCTTTCCTAATTGCGACACATGCAATTAGAGGCTCACACTAGCTCAAGAAGCAAATGGAAGAGGGCAACACATGCACAACACCTCCTATAAACACCCAAATGCTCTAGCACACAGCCAACCTCCTGCCCTTGCCCCCCAAGGCCTCCTTTTATAGCCTCCAAGCCAAAACTAGCCGTTGGGGAAATTCGACAAAACTGAATTTCGGTGCTCTGCCCTACTAGGACCGTAGCACTGCCTCCTCATCAACGGCTACAAAACTAGCCGTTACAAGATTTCCGTGCACCGCCAGCCGGGGCGGTGCTACGCTCGAGCGTAGCACCGGCCTTCAACCCGGTTGCCGGCCTCGGTAGAACTCAAAACACCTCCTCGGATTTTCACACCGCGGAGGAGCGGTTGCACCGACCTCGGTGCTCTGGGTCTACCATGGCGGTAGCACGGACCGCTGCACCGCCCAAAAACATCCCTCTCGGATTTTCCACACCGCGGAGAGCGGTAGCACCGGCCTCCGGTGCTACCGCCAAATCTATGATAACACGGACCCGGTGCTCACTGGCCTCTGAGTGATGCGGCCGGCCTCGAGGAGAAAACACTTTTTCACAAAAACTTTTCTCCAAACCATTAAAGATATTCTTTGAGCTATGTGAGGATCAACACATGATCACAACACTATGCAAAACACATTTGCACATGTTAATCACATACTCCAAAGAATCTCATTAAACACAACTTATTTGCAAAACACATTTGCAAATAAACCAAGAACTTATGAGATCAATCCTCTTAGCCATGTGATGATCAACACATAATCAAGTCAATTTGCAAAACACATTTTCAAACCCTATCCACATGCTCTAGGATCGGAACCCATAATCTCAAGTTCATTTGCAAAACATATTTGCAAATAACAAAACCAACTAACGAAAACACATTTCGTAAACAACTCAAGATCTATTTGCAAAACGTATTAAGCAAATCAAACTCGAGTCTATGAGATTAATCCCCCTAGCCATGTGAAGGTCAACACAAGACCCAGTCAACTTGCAAACACCCTTTGCAAGCCCTACTCACATGCTCTCGGGATTCCGGACCCATAGACCTCGGTTTATTCGCACAACGAACTTGCAAATACACATTAAACCAATTTTATGCTTGAGCATTGTTCTTTGCAACACCTGCAAAAACCTAGCTCCAAGCAATACCAAAACATGAGCTCTCTATTTGCAACACATGCAAATCTCTAGCACCATGCAAGCAACCACAACAAATATAAGTGCATGAGTTCTCTTATTTGCAACACATGCAAATCTCTAACTCCATGCAACCACTCTAAACCAAATTGATTGAGCTCTCTCCTTTTGCGACACATGCAAAACTTAGCTCCAAGCAAAAACCAAATCAAATAAGATTCAAATAAGATGCAAGTATGAGCACCCTTATTTGCAACACATGCAAATACTTTGCTCATACAAAATCCAATGCATAAGCTTCACCCATTTGCAACACATGCCAAATGGTTAGCTCCATGCAAACACCAAACAAGAGAGTGAGCTAGGGTGAACCGGATCGAGTTCATCAACACATGATGAAGCTCAAGCTAAAAGACTCAACCCCTCTTAATAGTACGACACCTAACAAGCAACCCGGTCTCACAACCAAACACGGAGACCGGTAAAAGACTAGGAACACATCCTTAGCCCTAGCTAGTTATACCTTTGCCACACTTGATCCACTTGGAGCTTTTATGATTTCCAATCATCTTCTCTCCAGATCACCTCTTCTTCTTCTTCTTGGTCATCAACGCATGATGAACCTTCTCTAGCCCTTCTCTTCACCGGGATCACCTCTTGAAGCTCATCAACACATGATGACTTCTTCTTCCCGATTCTTCATCATCTTGGACTTAACCTACTTCACAACTCATGGAAGATGTTAGTCCAACAAACACGGTTGTCTCAATCATCACGCACTCCATTAACACATAATGGATGCCTCCAAGATCGATTGAGCACAACCTAATCAATTGAATGATTAATTGTGTCTTGAGTACTTTGATGCAACTAATGCTTCATTATACTCAAGAACTTTTAGCTTGTCTTTAATCAACAAGGAAACACCATCAACACATGATGAAATGTTCTTTGATTGATTGAGAGACAATCGAACTCAATTTAAACTCATTTAAATTGACATGAGTATATAACTACACAAGTCATATATACTCAAAAGATTGTTTCAATGTCTTGATCCTTTATATTGTATGACAAGAGGACATGGATCAATACAATTGAAACATCAAGTTAAATTATAAACTCCCCCTAGATGTGTGCATTCATGTATATATGAATTAAAAACATAATGCACATATTTGGTCTAAAGCACTGGAGGAGTTCATACTTTAACTTGAATTCTAAGTATGCATATATATAATAGAATGAATACGAGTGCATACCTTAGGTTTTTCATTTTCCATCCAAGTATGAGACTAATAAGAATAAGACTTAATAAAACATGTTAGTCTCATAATGATTTGATTTGTCATTAAACAATGATTAAACATTAAATATTAAACCAATCACCAAAACCAATAGAGCTTGAACTGACAAGCTCCTGCACAACCTAGCTTGCTTCGATGCATGCATGGCTGCACACTAAATTTATCTGTGACTTGCAGGCTCTGCGTATATGCTTAGCTAGCTGCAGATATAATAGTTCTGAACCAACCAATCTCTTCTTCTAGAGCATGCATGCATGCATCTTCCATTGGTTCTCAGCTGAGTGGGCGGCGAGTGGCACTGACAATTTCTTAAGGTGCTGCCATGGCTGCAGCAAGGACCTTGCCCAAGGCAAGGATATCTTCATGTGCAGGTCTGTGCCAGCCTCCGCTCTCATTTCTTTTCTTGTGTTTCTCTGAAGTTTCAGAATTGAATGTGTTCCGGGCATATTGATCTGAATCTTTTCAGATGATGAGAGTGAAAATTAAGTATATGTCTTAGCTAGTTATTAACTTGTGTAGTTCATTCATTTGCATCTATAGTTTTCCCGATGTTCTAAGCTATTTGGCCACACTGAAGATTCAGTAATAAAAAATCTGATCAGGTGTTCTAAGCTATCGGCTTGATTTGGAAGGGCATTTTATATGCAAATACTTAGTATTTTGTATTCAAACAGATAGAAAATGTAAATAAATACTTGTATTATTTATCATATTTTTTCTCAATTTTTTTAGCTTCGGGAGACCATTTTTACAGGTGATTCAAAATGGCCAAAATTTCAGTTTCCCCGGTCTCGAAATTACCGGATTTCAAATTTGCCTTTTGAATTTCGATTGCTCCTTAAAATCTCGTTGAAATTTTGGATTTCAGTGCTCCTGAAATACGATCGAAAAACAAATTTTGAAACCTTGATGCGAAGATACCAATAAAATCTCAGACAAAAAACCTGGTAAACATCACTGCCTAAGTTGTAATCTGGTATTAGTACTAGATACGCCTACGTACTCAGATTATACTTCACCCTGCGACTTTCCCAACTACCGGAGAAATTAAGCCAATGAATGGTGGTGATTTTGTCAGGATAATGATATCTAAAATGTTCGCATTAGAACAAAAACACAAGGTCAATATCGATATCACTGTCATCGCCTCTCTCCATGGCTCTAAAGCGACAGAAAGAAAAAGAAAAATCCAAAAAGGAGAGGAAGAAAGGAGCGGAGAGAGATTTGCAGAGACGGAGTCCACCACACGGTCCAGTCCACACCCCACACTCAAAGCCGAAACATGTCAAATCCATGTGCGGCACATGGAATCACCCCACGGGACGGGCCCAGCTCGACGCTGCTTTGCCGACTCGAGGCGATTGATCGTGGTGGGACTAGGGATGGCAACGGGAAAATCCCCGCGGGAAGAACTTTTTCATCCTCGATCTCCGATAAGCAAAATTTTCTTGCTCCCGTCCCTGTACACGGGGCTTAATTCTCCCCCATCCCTGACGGGTTTGCGGGACCCCGACGGGGAATAATCCCCGAAAATACTATATAAAAGAACACATGCTACATGAATGAATCACTAAAATAATGGTGTATGTGTGGTTGAAGTGTGAGTAAATTACTAGAGTAATTCATATTTAGTATATTTATTAATAATGACCTCACATATATATTTTTCTTTTGAAAATGATCATTTACTTCCACCTATTAGTGATAACATGGGGACGGGGACGGGGATCGGGGACGTCCCCGTCCCCGCGATCCCGACGAAGCAATATTTTCCCGATAAGCCCATGAGAGATTTCCGTCCCGTCCCTAAGAGAGGAATTCCCCGCGGGAAAACGGGGATCGGGGCCCATTGCCATCCCTAGGTGGGACAGATCACGGGACTGCAATATAAGCGGTTTTCGGCTGCTTATAGTAAACTAGTATAGTCCTCTGTTTTCCGGTTTTCTTTTCTCAGCACGTAATATATGGTATTTTCTTTTTATAGAACGTTTGTTTCATTTTCCTTAATTCTAGGATATTTGTTTCCTTTTCCTTGAGATGATGCTGGAGGTGGGGGGAGATCTGTTGTGGGCCACAGGGATGAGTTAGACACATTAAACAATAGCCATCGGATGTGGGTGAGTAAAGCTGAGGAAAGATCTGAGAGGTTAATTTTGATAGAGGCAAGTTTCTGGGGACGTTTCGCTGGGTGCATTAAGGTTGGGCCATCTCTAGTGGGGTGCATTATTTAGGGTGAACGTAGAAAAGAATACTTAGGTGCATTATAAAGGGGTATAGATTACTGACTAATGGTTCATATCGACGAACAGTCTTCAGTTACGGTGTATTTTAACAAGTACTACGAAAAATCTGAGTTATCGTTTATTGATCTATGATCGTTGAGGTAAGAGCAAGGATTAAAATCTCGCCGAAATTTCGTGAGATCTCGGTTTTCGGACATGGACGATTTTTGAAATGCCGACCGGAGTAAAGAAAATCCAAAAAATTTTAAATTACTATAGTAATGTCGAGAATCTCGCCAAGTTCTTGTGTTTTTTACTGGTTTTTGACTCTTTTCTTACCGAACTTGGTCCGATAACCCTTAAGGTATTATCTCCTATGAAAATTTGTTAAAAAATCCAATTTTTTAAATATTTTTAAAAACTGCAGAAATACCATTGGATTTTTTATGAAATTTTATATGCTTTATAATGATGTTAAAAATTTATGGTACCATCCTAAGAAGTGTAGGATCATACATAAAATTTTTCAAAATAATTGAACTTCATTTGTTATCCTTAAAAAAATCAAAAACATAATGAACGTAACTGAGATAGTAACCTTGTTAGAATTTTATAAATTTTCTTGATTGTGATCATGATCAAAAAATTTTATGAGAGCTTAAAAATTGCCTCAGTACTATTTTCTAATTTTTTTAAAAAAATCAATTTTTTTTGTTTCCTCAATCAAATCTATGTATGCATTGAACTTCATTTGTTATATAAACTTGAAAATAGAAAGAACATGAATGATACAGTGCACTTGTAAGAATTTTATAAATTTATTAGAGCGTGATAATGATTCAAAAATTTTATGATATCTTAATAATTTTCTTATAACCCTTTTAAAAATTTTCAAAAAAATTAAATTTTTTTTATTGCTTAAGCAAATCCATGTATTGACCATTAGCCTTTTTATCAGGACGTAGCACTGTCAGAATTTTTGGAACCTTTTGAAGCTTGATAATCATATGAAATTTTTATAGAAATATTAATGATACATCAGGACCATCCACAAAAAAATTCTAATATGGTTTGTATTTGGTTGAAATTTGCCGGTAAAGCTTTTATCAGGACAGTAGCACTGTCCGAATTTTTAAAAATTCATGAATCTTGATTATCATATGAAATTTTACGGGAATATTAGTGATGCATCATAACCATGAAGAAAAAAAATCAAAATTTTCTAACGTGGTTTGTTTCATTTTTTATTCGGTTCAAACTTGCCGGTCAGCGTTTTATCAAGACAATAGCAATGTTTGAATTTGTAAAAATTCCTTAGATTCTATAATCATTTGAAATTTGTGTAGGAACATCACTGATGTGTCAGGAACCTTCACAAAAAATTTTAAAAATTTTCGACGTCATTTGAGTCATTTTTCGCTCGGTGCAATTTGGCCGAGATCTCGGCAAAAACGGCATAAATTTTGGTTTTCTCGGTAGAAAAAAATCCAGATTTGAATTTTTTGTTTTTGTATTTCGTCCAGAATTTATCCGAAATTCTGAAATTTCGCTCTCCGGCCAGCTTCAAGATGCGGAGCGAAAATAAGATTTCAAACCTCGGTTAGAGTAGCTACTGCCGGTGCATTGGATCTCTTTACTTGACTAGTATAGTGTCCTGTCTTTCGATTTTCTTTTTCCAGCACGTAATATATGGTCTTTTTCTTTTCTAGAACATTTGTTTCCTTTTCCTTAATTCCAGGATATTTGTTTTCTTTTCCTTGAGATGATGCTGGAGGTGGGGGAGATCTGTTGTGGGGCACAAAGATGAGTTAGACATATTGAACAATGGCCATCGGATGTGGGTGAGTAAAGCTGAGGAAAAATCTGAGAGGTTAATTTTGATGGAGGCAAGTTTCTGGGGACGTTTCGATGGGTGCATAAAGGTTGAGCTATCTCTAGTGGGGTGCATTATTTGAGCTGGACGTAGAAAAGAATGTTTAGATGCATTATAAAGGGTATAGATTGTGGTAACTTGCTGCTTTGCCGACTTGAGGGGATTGATTGTGATAACCTATCTCTATTATCTCCATGTCAGTGGAAAATCAGAGCATTCGGTGAGGTACGCACGCACTAGCGTATTCCGAACGGTGAAGTGATCCCACTGCACCTGAAACGCAAGTATCCTAGCGCGAAAACGGCAACCCAACTGGAGCTGCACACGGTAGAGCAGGATTACAGTACCATTTCGAGCTCGAAAATCGCTCACTATCCAGCACCGATTTTTATTAAAAATGGATAGAAACCGAAACGTTTTGAAGTCAAACTCTTTGAACTCAGTGGTTAAAATTTTTGAAAATCGAACGATTTTATCGATTTTCTTCAAAAAATCGGCAAACTAAACGAAACAATTCGGAAAACAAATTTAACCGATTTTCGAGTGATTTTCACTGATTTTTCGATCGGTACATCGCATAAAAATTTCTACTTTTTTTTGAATTGAACCGGTTTATCGACTGACATAGTTTATGACTCATATTGTCGAAAATTATTATTTTTAAATGATTTTCATCGATTTTTGAAACGCTGCCGCAGAGAGCATGAAAGGGCAAAGCCTAAGATGTCGCGTGTATGGATCTGGATTAAAATCAATATAAGCCGTCCATTCCTTTAAATCTAATGGTAGACATCAATTTAGAACTAGTCATACTACCACCTGTAGTATTGGTAGTAAAATTAGGGTAAAAGGGTAAAAAATTCCGTCATACTATCTGTCCTCTACGGTAAAACGCGTCCTGTGATCCTGATGAATGACGGATGAATGGATAAGAAGTCTTTGAAGATCAACAGATATTCGGTGAATCCAAAACTGTAAACGAATTAGGAAAAATCTAAAATACCCCTGATGAATGGATAGAAAAAGTCTAAAATACCCTTAAAAATAGATGGTTAGATTTAATTTCTACTATCACTATTTACTACCTATGTAATCGACTGTAAAATTTCTCTTACACAAAACACGGTGCTGTATTTGTACACATCAAATGTAGCCAATCTCCTTTTCTACGGTACAATTTAGCTAGACGAATTCATACACGTTTCGTGCGAGTAGAATGAGATCCCAGTGCCCAGGGCTGCAGCGCTCAAGTACAAGACCGTGGACTAGCCATTTCCGTGGAACACCGGTCTCAAATTCACCAAGCCTTGGTCAAATTGGCTTCTTTGTATTTTTCTTTTTTACATATATATATATATATATATATATATATATATATATATTTAGATACTATATAAATTGAATTATAAATTTATCTCCCTTCTCAATTGTGAAAGGATAGGGAGACGACACATTATCTGTCTTGGTATGAAATCAGCAACAGGCCAACCTGTCATGGTATGAAAGCACGATAAATATCTGCCACTACTTTTATGATCACGAAAAAAAAGCTATATTTGTAATTTCCGGAACCAAACTTGAAAAAGAAAATTAGGTAAGGTGAAAAATTCCAAATTATCGTCCCGTCGGACCCGTCCTAACCAGCATCTGACTGAGCGCAGTCCGGTCATGCCAGGCTGGCACGCAAGTGGGCGTTTGTTGAAACGCTAGGCAAATGGGTTGGCTCGCTTTGCCCTGTGGTTAGTCGTTAACTCGGGTGTCAGGGAGAGGGATTAACAGAGTGAGAGGGCAGTAGTTCACACCATTCTAGATCAGATCGGATCCGATCGTTCACGCGGCCTGAGGTAAATAAAATCCCCCTAAATAGTAGGACTCCAGAAAGACGCAAGAGAAGACAGGAACAAACGAAGCAGAGTCGCGGAGGAGAGAGAAAAGGAAGGAGCCGAGCCCTCTCAGATTCGGACACGCGACTTCATAGGCGGGGCGGGAGATGAGCAGGGCGGAGGAGGAGGCGGGGCCTGCCGCGGCGGCGGCGTCGGACGGCTCCGGCGGGGGGAGCGGGAGCGGGAGCGGAGGAGGAGGCGGCGCGGGTGGGTCGTCCGGGAGCGGGCCGCGCCGTCGGTTCGACGACAAGGGGCTGGTGGCTCGCACGTCGCTGATCCTATGGCACACGCACCAGAACGACGTCAACGCCGTGCGGAAGCTGCTGGAGGAGGACGGCGCGCTCGTCAACGCCCGTGACTACGACAGCCGCACGCCGCTCCACGTCGCCGCCCTCCACGGCTGGCACGACGTCGCCGAGTGCCTCATCGCCAGTGGCGCCGACGTAAACGCCCAGGATCGCTGGCAGAACACGGTGAGACGACGCACCGATCCTTCCTACCCTCCTCCGTCTCTCTCTCTCTCGTCTGTGCGTTTGGGTTTGGGCTTCTGTGTTGGAAATGGCGGTGTCGGTGTCTGGTTGTATTTGGGTCGTGCTGCTGTTTGGGCTCTGTTCGGCTGGTGTTGAAATGATTTGGATCGGTGATTTCGGTTTAGCTATTTCTGGCTGCTATTCGGATTGGATCTGGCTTGTTCTGTGATGAATTGATGGTTTCGGAGGGAAAACGATTAGCTGTGGCTCTAGTTTGCACTCTGCATCTTTTTACTCTATTGGATTGTGCTCCTTTCATTTTTTGCGCTGCACTTGGGTCCCGTTTTTTGTTTAGGGTCGAGAGCTTGCTGTGTTTGACGAAATTGGCGGGCGCTTTTGTTATGTTTGGTTGACGAATGCGTGTTCCTGCAACGAATTCGGTGTCGAATACATCTTTGTTTGTTATTTGTTGCTTTGATATACAATGTATCGCCCTTTCATTTAGTGTATTTTGCTGCTGGTTTGGTTTGGCGATAAGCTTAGATGAAACAAATTTGGTGTCAAACATGTGATTTTTGGGTGGAACACTTCGGTTGCTGATTGGTTCTATTTATGCTGCATGTGTGCGAATATATGTTGGTTTTGGGTCCAATCTCTAGTATTATGATATCATTTGGGGTAATTGTATCGATTCGCCCCGTTTTAGTTGGTGCAATAGATCATTTTCCCTGTTTGTCTCACTGAGTGAGACATCATGGGACAAATGATTAATGACACAAGTAAGTGAGGGTAAATGATCAATTATTCTAAAAAAACTTGATGTAATAGGCTCACTTCATTAATGCTTTCAAACTCGATTGTAAACTATTCCCACCTAAAAGATAAGCTTACTACTTCAAATAGGTAGATGGAAAGAAAGCCATATTTTCCATCTTGTCCTTATATATTCCATTCCCGCCATTGACAGCAACTCACTCTTTTCGAACTGCACTTTGAAAGCCATAGCCAAGAAAGACCATATCAACTACTCTCCAAATTGCAGGATGAGTCACAGAATTCAAATGGAAGACAGAAAGAGAAGGCAATTCAAACCTAATGGCCAAACATTACAAATCCAAGACAGAAAGACTTATAGCCATAAAAGAATAACAAGAGAACGAAAACATTGTTGGTGATTCTTACTTTTCGCTGATGTACAGCCACTTGCAGACGCGGAGGGCGCAAAGAGGCATTCTTTGATCGAGTTGCTCAAGAAGCATGGCGGATTGACATACGTAAGCAATTAATAACTTGGGTTCAGTTTAACAGATTGTCTTGGTTAATGCATTGCAAAGTTGTAGGGGTGTTTAGGTTTAACCACTAGTTCAACCTTACTAAATTTGTAACTTGACACCAGGTATTCCGATGCCACTAGTCACTGTATGGTATGGAATTAGTGGGTGAGTTTCCTATATATTGCTGTGCTGTTTTGGATGTGTCAGTGTTATTTTTGGCAAAATGTTAGTTGAGCTTACAATGAATGATTTGGATATCTTATTGCTTTACAGTTTACACATGAGTATCAGTTAGAAATTGCCGCATGTACAACAAATGTGTCATTGTCCATGAAAGACCTGATACTATTATCTCTTTGGAGATCATACTGGATATGCTATGGATGGGTTTTAGAGGTTTGTTTGTCTATTTTTGTTTAATGGGTAGTTTTGGTGCACCTTTCGAGCACAGCCAAATTAATTGTGATCTATGTAGTTGAAATAAATGTTCTGCTGGGGTAAGAGCTGTCTAATTAATCATTGTGACATCATTTGATGTTTCTTGATTGATGCACCCTGTAACCATGCTCAGATAAGTTGGATTCCTCTTATTTTGTTTTTCCTGTAGGGGAAAACTGGAAGCCATTTTGAACCAAAGACAATTCCACCTCCCCTAACAAACAAGGTTGACTGGGAGATTAACCCACTTGAACTGGATTTCACAAAAGCAGCTATCATCGGAAAGGTTTCAAATTCTTGGAATATCTCTTACTTTCATGCAATTCTTTGATAACGCCTATGTGATCTGAACCACTCTTAGTTAAGCGTTGCCATTGTTATCTAGGCAAACTGATTTTTCCCCTCAGAAAGACAAGGCAAACTGATTTTCGTATTATCCATAGTGAGTAGTGACAGCTGAGAATTGCTCATATAAGAATTGTAAGTTGATTACGGATGGTCTTAAGCTTTGGGTATTTGAAACTTGCCTTTATTTTGGCTTTTGGTCAA
This sequence comes from Otatea glauca, assembly GCA_036346275.1. Taxonomy (NCBI): domain Eukaryota; kingdom Viridiplantae; phylum Streptophyta; class Magnoliopsida; order Poales; family Poaceae; genus Otatea; species Otatea glauca. Next base: position 45,856,831 of record CM070724.1, on the reverse strand, counting down.
CTGATGGACTATTTTTCATGGTTAGAAAATGTTCATCACTAGCATCTTAAAGTTAATTCAATTGGTGTAGCATTTGGCTTGTTCTTACTGCAATGAGCAGGGTGGAACTATACTGTATCTTAGCCTCTTAACCTCGCCTACTGAGGGACAGATTTCCTTGCATGCAATACATGAGCTGAGACTAATAAATGTTAATCATGATTTGAAGCTACAAAAGATTGTTTATCTGTTTGACTAACAAAAACGCATAATACTAGGGAGTTAATGGACATATCTATTGCATAGTAACCATGTGTTGTACTCCACTTTTAGTTCCTATTATATTGGGTTGCCTTAAGTCCATCAAACCTGCTAACTATGCAGGGTTCTTTTGGTGAAATTCTTAAAGCAAATTGGCGAGGAACACCTATTGCTGTCAAGCGCATTCTTCCATCCCTGTCCGATGACAGGCTGGTGATGTAAGTAAACTTTATTCACGTAGTCACTAAGACTCCCACGATTTCAAAATAATTATCAGTCTTCTCAAATACTCCAGCTGATTGGCTGGGACAAGAATTTTGCATTTGTTGTAGTTATCTAATTTTTGTTCAAGGTGTGAACTGGAGTAGTTATAGTATTTTATCGCATGTTTGTCTCATGGAGTGTTCCCTTATCAGTTGTTTTTTCTTTGTTTGCAGCCAAGATTTTAAGCATGAAGTCAACTTGCTCATAAAGCTAAGACATCCAAATATTGTACAGTTCCTTGGAGCAGTCACAGAAACCAAACCTTTAATGCTAGTGACTGAGTTTCTACGTGGAGTATGTATTTTCTTTTGGAAGTCATCTATCTTGTGATGCGGACTATTTGGAATACTTGCTAATGTTAAACTAAATGCATTTTCCAGGGTGATCTTCATCAATATCTGAAGGAGAAAGGCTCACTTGCCCCACTTACTGCTGTTAATTTTGCATTAGACATCGCAAGGTATTCTCAGCTTCATGTGCTTTAACTCTCAGTATATAATACTTTATCTGGATGAATATGATTGATACTGTGCAAGAATTCTCCTGATATGCTTTGCTTCAAACTGTATCCTTTTGATGGAAAATTATATTCTATTGCACTACAGTTATGGCCTTGAATCTTATTTATGGTCTGCTGTTAGATAATTTTAATATATTTAATGCATTTAAAATGCCCCTGATAATTCTCTTGCTTGCATTCATCTTTAGGGATACTGGCTAATCAGAGTAACATTAATTTTGCTTTGAACAAAGTTTCTTGGCGTCCAAGTGATCAATAAGATTACAATGTCAGTATTACATATAGCAATATGGTCTGATTAAATCTATTTGAACTGCTAACACCATGTCCTTGAACCGTCATGTACTTTCCTTATTAGGTTCTAACTTCCACATCAGTAATCACTTGATCTAGTGATTTGTTTTCTAATTAGTAGAAATGATACTGATTCATGTGTTAATCCCTTAATTAATTCTCTTTTGCAGGGGCATGGCATATCTTCATAACGAGCCTAATGTTGTAATTCACCGGGACTTAAAACCAAGGTCTGTTGGATTACTTGTTTTTGCTAATGCAATCGGCTTTCTAGGCTGGTCTAACCTATTATTTCAACCTCCAGAAACATTCTTCTAGTGAATTCCGCTGCCAACCACTTGAAGGTTGGAGATTTTGGTCTAAGCAAGATTATCAAAGCTCAGCATGCCAATGATGTGTACAAGATGACTGGAGAGACCGGAAGCTGTAAGTGTTCAGGAGCTACATTTGTCTTTGAATATCTTCTCTTGAATTTAGCTTAACTAGTTGTTTTGATTTTTGTACAAATATAGACCGGTACATGGCGCCTGAAGTTTTCAAGCACCGGAAATACGACAAGAAAGTTGATATCTTCTCTTTTGCCATGATACTGTATGAGGTAGTTCTGCCACCTAAAACTTACAAGCCAGCAGCTGGTCATATCATGTGATCATGTGTGTTCTGAATGACAAAAAATGTTCCCTCTGATTGTAGATGCTGGAAGGGGATCCACCTTTCTCCAACTACAACTATGAACCTTATGAGGCTGCTAAGTATGTGGCAGATGGGCATCGCCCTGCTTTCCGTTCAAAAGGATACATTTCTGAGTTGAAGGAGTACGTACAATCTAAACAAAATCCTTTTAACATTCTTCCATTGCCATGTTTACGTAAGCTAGTCTCTTGTGACTTCAGTATTCTAACATGGCTTTGTTAATTGCAGATTAACCGAGCTATGTTGGTCTGGGGATATCAATCTGAGACCATCTTTCTTAGAGATCCTCAAGAGGCTTGAGAAAATCAAGGAACACTTATCACACGATCACCACTGGCATTTATTCTCCCAGTAACAGTGCATATATTCGTCACGAGCAATTTTTACTACAGGCGGTATCATGAATGGGGTTTTCTTGTGAGATATGTCATTGATCGTGTACAAAATTAGATGGGTCAAAAGAGGTCCACTGAAACAGCGAAATTTCCTGCTGTTTTTAGTTTGCTAATGTTTCTGCCAAAGCAGATACCTCGCTTGTTTTTCTCGCAACATTCTTGCTTTTACGTTCTCTTGTTGCTTCTCTGCTTAGATTCTGAAAGTCTGGAGAGTTATGAGACTATAGTTCTGCTGTTCTGCAACATATAGGTGGTTGGGTACTCGGGGCTCTGAAGTTCAAATGGATGCCTACTCTTTTCCATTTCTCAGAGCTTCATATGTTTCTTGAGAATTGTTTCGGAGTTATGGAAAGTAAATTTGCTGTGCACTCCGTAAAAGCCCTTCTTTGTTAAGAAAGTAATGAACTATGAATAGAAAAACCGAAATTACGTTTTTGTTGCATGATCTGATTATACATCTTAAGAATCTGGAGACTTGATGCTATGTTGGACTGTTTTGTGCTTCTGAAGCTTAATTTTGTGGAGCCATCTCTGGCTTCTAATTTGCTTCGGTTCTGTGTGCCCAGCTGCCTACTGGCTGCTGCCCAGCGGCCAGCGCCAGCCGTACCTGCACCGCATGTGTGGCGTGCCCATCGTGATCAGGTGCAACCGCAACTTAAACAGTTGCCGCAGGTCCGTCCGATCCAAAATGGTGGTGTCGCGGGCAATGGCATGTGTGGAAGCAAGCAAATCTTCTCTCTCCGCGCGAGCGTTCCATTTTCTTCTCTGGCGCGGCACCTACCTATGAGTCGTGACACATCGGTGCATAAAGAGATTCCGTGCAGCGCGCAAAGCAGCCAAGGTGCAAGGACGAGGGTTCCAAGAGCGAGCCGGATCATCTGTTTGGCCGTGGTTGACCTGGAAGCCGCCGGCGAGCGCGCTGTATGACAATGAGATATACGGACGCGGGCTGCCTGCTGCTTCTCCACTGAACAACGCTGTTACGCGGATCGCGACCTAGCGATTCGACCCGAATGCACAAAGCAAAGAACAAACAACGATGGGGCTCCTCTACAATTACACCATGAACCGTCAACCTGAACACATTTTACAGCTGTTTCTATTGAGCAAGCTAGATAAACACTTCCAAGGTATGGTAAGCATCGTTTCTTACAGAGGACTGATTGCTCAGAAACTTAACAGCTCACACAAGAAATATTATCTAGCCGCTCCGTGCTGCAAGCTATTGTTTGTTTGTGATCGTGGGAGGACTACAGCAGCTTCTTCCTCTCGAAAAAGGTCTTCAGATGCCACAGCTGCAACCCTGCCACGGATAAGCAGATACCGAGTGAGAGGAACCCGAGCCAAGCCATCCTTGAGTTTGTTTGACTGTTCAGGTTCTGCATTTCCTCCTCCCTGGACAAATGACAGGTCAAAAACCTGATTTCAGAATTGCTTCCCAAATTATTATTAAACGTAGTCTTACCATTGCCAGGCATACTAGCTAGTATGTATGTACCTACCTTTCACGAAGATAAAACATTTCTTCATGAATAGATTTGATAGTATCCTCTAGCTTCTTCAACTCCAGTTCCATCATCTGCAACAAATAAGAAAAACTGCATGAACAGCCAATCTTCCAACAAATATGGTAGGATAGTACCGATGCAGCCATACTGCAGTAATATCACTGTATACCATTGCCATATGCTAATTTAAATCCTCTATAACATGTTGTAAAAAATCTATATATTATCACTTGTTAGTATTGGTGATGTACCACATGGCACTGGCTCTCCAGAGATACTAAGTATGACAAACAACATGGCAACTTAGCACTGTTATATGCATGTAGTCCATAAGAAGACCATTCTCACAAAGCCATAAAATTTGGGGTCCCAATTAGAAAAGTTGGTTATGACTTTCAGAGTTCACAGGGCTAAAACTGAACTGCTGCTGTTTAGGGACCAACCACTAGCTGACACTACATTAGTAGCAATGATTTGTCGATGTGCAATTACTAGATGGCCACTGTTACAGGTATGCTACCAAAACATGCCCAGTTTCTGCGAGAAATACAATCAGTAGGCATTGGGTCTTCTCTTCTCCCATTCTTTTTCAAAAAATATTGCGAAAAAATGTGCTAATGACCAAGAGTAATATGGAAATTGGCTATATGATAAAATCATAGAATGTCCGAAATCATCACGGATCAACTCTAGGAGTCCCCAAATTCTTATATGGCTGTCAGTGAAAATTTATGCAGAGAGGCCAAGCTTGTTTGACCATAAAACCTCAGTTCAATAAGAATCTGACTGTAAATCACACCTTATAGTTGTGTGCAGGTGACGACCTCGATGTCTCCAGATACTACATGCCAAGTTACCATCCCACACAATCGAACCAGTCTAGAGCCTACAAAGAAACTCAACAGAAAAGCATATAAATCTACAAGAGCCCATGGTTCCCACATCTACATACTAACAAATGCTGCAAGCCTACCTTTCTCGCTTACTTTTCAGCATAACATCCAAACACATTGAAATCGCTACCAAACCCACAAGAGCTCAACTTTGTGAATCACATGATCCCAAACATCAATTGGCACAGAACATAATTGATTAGCGAACTTATCAACCTACACAAATCACTCCCATCGAAATAATCTGATCCCACCCACAAATCCCAAGCTATTCCACATCAAGCATCCAAATCGACAGAAAAAGCCTATATTCCCTGCCGCTACACGCAAATTAGCACGCACGATCTGTTTGCTTAATTCAATGAAATGAATCACTAACCAAAACTACAGCTATAGGACAAGTCAACAACCATAGTAAACCACCCGATTGGTTAAGAATTGAGCAGAAAAACGAAGTAAGAATCCGGAGGGCGAAGCGAAACACTCACATCGACTTGGCCCTTCTTGGCGACGCTGGGCCAGTCCTTGGCTGTGACGCCGCTCCTCCAGTCGAACTCGAAGACGACGGTGACGGGCGGCTTGTGGTCGGGAGCCCAGAAGCAGGCCAGGTAGTCGCCGGCCTCCGCCGCCGTGAAGGCGAAGTGCCCCGACTGCACGTTTTCCGCGTAGTGCATGCTGTTCCCGTACGGCGACGTCACCTGCATCAACCACCCGCCGCCACCAGCATCAATCCAAGCGCCCAAATCAATGAATCACCGCGTTGCCACGGCTTTCTCCAACCCAAGTGCGGTCGCTTGATGACGCTTGCTTACCCTGAGGGAGATGCGGTGGGAGTCGGGCAGCTGGGAGTCGGGGGAGTTGGGGTCGAGGCCGACAACGTGGTACTTGCCGACGGCCATGGAGCCGACCTTGATCTCGTCGGAGATGCACTTGGTGTGGCCCGAATCGAGGTCGAACCGGAGCGCGCGCGCCGGGGGCGAGGCCGAGAAAAGGACGGCCAGGAGGAGAAGAACAGACAGGGGCAGCCATCTGGGGGCAGGCGATCCGGCGCGCCGCGCGGTCATGGCTGGAGATCGGAGAGGAAGGCGAAGCGTGCGGCAAGGTCGGCTCACAGGGCGATGTTACCGTCGGAGGGTCTGAATCAGATTGCAAAGCTGACGTAGAAACCTAAGCCGGAGGCAGGTTTTGAATTCCGTTTTCGGTTTATATCTTGTAGGCGATGAAATCGGCTCCCATAATAATTTCAGATGAAATCTGATCAAAATTTAAAAATTTAATTTGAAATCTAGAATTTTTGAAACGAAATTACCGAATTCTCGATAAAATTCAACCGAGTGAAAAATGGTCGAAACGATGTTAGATTTTTTTTTTAATTTTTTTTATGGTCTTAACACATCACTAATTTTCTCACAAAAAATTCAGATAATGATCAAGCTTGAGTAATTTTTCAAAATTCTAACAGTACTACTGTCATGATAAAAGGCTAACCGACAAATTTCAACTAAATGAAAAATAGTTCAAATCATGTTAGAATTTTTTTAAAAAATATTGGATAGTCCTGACACAACATTAATGTTATCATAAAATTTTAATATGATGATCAAGCCTGAGGAACTTTCAAAAATTCAGACAGTGCTACTGTCTTGATAAAAAGCTCACCGACAAATTTTAACCGAATGAAAAATGGTTCAAACCACGTTATAAAATTTTGAAAAAAAATTAGATGGTCCTAAAGCATCACTAATGTTCCCATGAATTTTTAAGATGATGATCAAGCTTAAGAAATTTTAAAAAAAATCTGACAGTGCTATTATCGTGATAAAAGCCTGACTGAGTACATATATTGCTTTCATAGATTTGATTGAGCAACCAAAAAAGGTTTAGTATTTTTTAAACTTTTAGAGAAGGGTTCTCAAGCAATGCTTAAACTCTCATAAAAATTTTGGATCATGATCACACTCAAGCGAATTTATAAATTTCTGACAAGGTTACTGTCTCATTTATGTTCTTTCTGTTAAAGATAACAAATGAAGTTCAATTTTTTTTGAAAACTTTTATGTATCATTCTAGACTGCTAAATATGGTACCGTAAATTTTTTAAAGCATGGTCAAGTTTGTACATTTTTATAAAAAAAAATTGACAATGTTTCTGTTTTTTTTATAAAACGTCTCAAAAATTCAGTTTTTTTTCAAATATTTTCACGTAAGATGACATTTTTCGGGGGTATTGACCCAAATCTGGTCTAAAAAAGTCAAAATTCGATCAAAATTAACGAGATTTTGGTGAAATTTTCTGAAATCTCGCTCGAAATTACTGTATCAATTTGATTTTTTTTTCAAATTGTTTATTCGGCCGGGATTTAGAATCTCGTCCCTGGCCGAAATCCGAAATCTCAGCCAAAATTTCTGAAATTTCGCTGGGATTTTGAACCTTGGCCATAGGGCTAGGAAAGTTCAAATTTTTTGTTAAGTTGCTAAAAGAATCCTAATTTACCATTTTTCTTCTTTTTATCTGATCCACTTTAATTAGTATCATAGTGAGGTTGGTTAATTAGAGCTTTACTGCCTTGAATAAGGATGTTAGAAGATAGTTTAAATGTTGGTAGGGACCTTTATATGATGTTATCTCGAGTTGTGCGCAATTAAGTATGGTTTTGCTCTTCCTCGCAATCCACTTGCACTCACAAACGTGGAGGTCAAAAATATGCAATTCAACGTCCTGTCTAAGAACACCATTTTTAGCTCTCTTAGTCTTGATGTTTTCAATCAATTGTGCAATCTTAACACCGTTTATGGGATTTGGACTACCTTTTGTGGGATTCATGAAGGCACGTCTAATGTATGAGAGGCTAAGATGTCCGTTTTCAAGGACTAATTTGACTTTTTCAAAATGCCATCTCATGGAAAGGTAAACGATGTGTTCTCTCAAATTACTAGTATGTGAATAAGTTGAAGAGTATCGGGTTAACATTATTTAACATTGAAATTGTGAGAAGAATGCTTAGAGTGCAGCCCAAGTAGTACAAGATGTTTGTGGTACTCATCACAAATGGTGACTTGAATAAGTTAACGCATACTTCACTCTTAGGGAAATTTACCATACATTAGCTCTTCTTGAAAGAATATAGAGATGCACCCAACACCAAAAAGAACTTGTTCTCAAGGCCAATGATGAAGAGAATGATGATGATAAGATGGATGATCGAGATGACTCCTTACTCATGAAGAAGACTAGATGTCTCCTCAAGAAGATAACACCAATGATATCAAGAGAAGGTCTTCTTCAAGCTACTCCAACACAAGAAGAACTCCTATGCCAACATCACAAGCTATGAGTGCAATAAGAAGGGTCACATCACCTCAAGATGTGGAGATAAAAAGAAGTACAAGGGCCACTTCAAAGGAAAGAATAAGCAAGGCAAAAAGATCAAGTTCAAGAGACTCAACCGTGATGGAAAGGAAGAAACATATATTGGAGAATAAGTAACGGATGAAGAGAGCGTTGATGATGAGTCAAGTGATGATGATGATAATAATGGACACAATCCAAAGGGTCTAGCCATACTTGCACTCACGGAGTATACACTACTACCTTCTACATCATCATTTAATCTAATGGGTAAGCATGATGAGAACGTAATCAACTCCACTCCTTCATAGGATAAACTTGTTAAGATCATTGAAGAGCTAAATACGGCTCTTAGTAAGCAGAAGCACAACTTCAACATGCTTAAGAAAATACACTCCCCACTTAGCACCGAGTTAAAGGAACTTAATACTAAGCCTTTAAAATTAGGGCCCACCAGATTAAAGTTAGATTTTTTAAGATCTTTTTTAAATTAATATACCTCTAAGATAATTATCAAATCTAAGGCTTTAAAATTAAGGTCCACCAATTTAAAGGTAGGATGTTTTTCTTTGTGTGTGTGTGAAAATTTCTAGTTTTTTCTTAGCAGCCGTAAAAAATCTATATTGACTTTCAATATATAATAGATATATTTCGGCATGTGTTCTAGTACGAGGCGCAAATGTAACACAGGGTAGAGTTCTATAGGGGTACAACTATCCGGTATAAGGCCCCAATTTATATATCGGATTTGGTATTTCGAAATTTTCTTTAGTCTAAGTTAATTTTCTTAAGTATACTATTCGGTGTAGAGATTGATGCACCGTATGATTGGATGTTTATCCAATAAATAAAAAATATAACTTATGCTTAATAAAATTTCAGTCACCTTACGGATAGAAAACCCTGTACATTAATATGTGAACTCCCGGCGGGGCGTCATATTTCGTAACAGTGCAGAACTGGAAATTTCATCCTGAGCCTAAAAAGATTTTTTTTTTCTTACGCAACACGAGATGCTCACTACAAGAAACACGGATGAATAATGGATTTTTTTCCCCAGGAGGATAGCCATGCATACCATCGCAAACATTCAGAAAGGTTCGATCATACCATATATCCGTTCTTACCGCTGCTATGCATATGAACACGAAAAAAAAGAATTATACTTCTCTTCGGGGATGCATGGCTAGGAAAAATCTTCTCGTATAGAGATTCACTTTCAATCTCTCGTTAACCGCATCTTTTTTTTAACCATGTAGAAACGAGTAAAAGTAGATACTAACACTTGACGAAATACATTATTATTAACCTCTAAATCAACACAAGGAAAATTTTCAAAATTGACGCCTTGGCTTTGATTCTGCAAGTGTAACTCGGATCTGTCTGTCATTCAGGTCCTACATAAGAACACAATACACTCAGTAAGCATACCTATTAAAAACAACAGTGTGAAGAACTACTATACAGGTCACATCAAGCAATAATTAGGTAGAGAACATGTTAGAACTTGACATGGTAAAAAGAATATGCAAGACTTACAATGCCATCAAGGTTTGATATCGCGTTGGTGACTTCTTCGGCAGAGCCATAGGTGACGAAACCAAAACCCCTTGACCTGCCGCTTTCCCTGTCATAGATTACCTTAGCATCAAGCACCTTTCCTTGCTTGCTGAACAGGTTCTCGAGCGTCGAGTTGTCGACGCCCCAAGAAAGGTTCCCCACGTAGACCTTGTTGGATGAACCAAAGCTGCCACCACTCCTTGGTCCTCTTGATGCGAATTCGTCGCGAGGTGGCGGTGGCCCTGAGTTTACCCTCAGAGGTCTCCCTTGAAATGTCTACTTTCAGATTCAATCAGTCAATAGTCCAATGTAATGCACGATACATGAGTACATGACAAGCAATTCAGTATCAAACAATTTAGCCAATAAAAATAAGTAGCACGTTTGGTTATACTTGGAATCAGATTTCAGGGCTTTACCAATTGAATCCTAAGTAGAAACTTTTGCTTTTGCTGCATAAACAGTCAGCAAAATGCCTATAATCTTCATATAACATCAACACTACAATGTATAAACAACTTCCTTCGTAGTATTGTATATATTTTCACTTCAGCTAGTTCACCTATCCCAGAAGCGTACGTATCAAGGGAAGGTGACTTAAAACCATAGTTACCAATACCGATACTTACTGGCCAGTATGACCGGTATACATTTCGACACCTAAACCGGTATAAAGTAGTCTTATGTACTGTACCGGTCTCGATACCATTCATATCGGTTCGATACCGATCAATACCGGTCATACCAGTTTCGATAACAGTCAATACCGATCATACCGGCTTCAATATCGGTTAATACTAGTCATACTGGTGGAATTGATAATATGATCGATTGATCTATATGTTATATTGATAGTACCACTATGTATTTAGAGTAATATTATAAGTTAACTTTGGTGTACATATAATTAAACATGTGTGTACTTATAAATATATATATAATTATATTAAATCTGAAACGGTACATCACTATGGACCGATACCAAAATGTACCATTGTGTACGGTATTGACAAGTGTGCTTAAAACATGGGCGTGTACTCACATAGCCATTGAATTGCTCGACGGCCGCTCCAACTTCTTCAGCTGTAGACATTGTCACGAATCCAAATCCACGGCTTCTTCCAGTCATTCTATCATACACAACCTGAAACGAAAATTGGAAATCTTGTATCATGGAAATAAGGGCTAAAGACGCGCATGCTGCTCTGCTGTTGGGCAATTGAACATCAATTGATCATTTATCGTCATAATTTACCTCGCTATTGAACCAATTCTATAGTAGTCCAAACTGGAACAATTTTACAATATCTAATCTTAGTCCCGAAGGAAAAAAAACTCCATTGCAACAATTCTTCATCTATCAGGTAACCTGACAATAAAACTGAAACAAAATGCCCTGATTATCTCAAGCTAGTCCAGCCAAACCATGCAACACTGAGCAGAATGTTAGATTTTTTTTTGAGGAGGTTAGATTATTTGAATTAAGAGTAAATTTCATAAAACTCCAGGTTTTACGGTCGTTTTTGCACAAAACCCCATATATTATGGATTATGTCATTTAACCTAATGTATTATGGTCACAATATTTCATAAACCCCAAGTATTATGGAAGTAGTGGTGTGCGAGATCCTCAGTCATGCTGCCGGAGATGTCGAGCAGTAGGGAGAACAGCTTGCTGTCATCGTGTGCGGTCGCGATAGTAGAGGAGTAATTGTAATGAGGTAGGTTTTGTGAAATGTTACGACTATAATAGCTGAGGTTAAGTGACATAAGCCATAGTATCTAAGGATTTGTGCAACAACACCGCAACTGGGTTTTATAAAATTTACTCTTGAATTAACGAGTACAATTTGTGTGAAACTAGTTACGAGACGAGACTGTTAATGTATACTACCTCGACCATCTCGACGGAGCCGGCCTGCTTGAAGAGCCCAGCGAGCTGCGAGCTGTCGACGCTGAACGGCAGGTTGCCGACGAACAGCTTCAGGTCCTCGGAGAACTCCGCCTCCGACCCCCCTCCCTCATCCTGCTCCACATCATCCGTCTCCAACTCCGACGACACCGCAACGGCCACGGGCGCCAGGAGCCGCTGCATCCGCGGCGCCAGCAACGCCGACACGGCGCGCAGCCGCAGGGGTAGCCTGCAGGGGAAGGAGGGAGCGGAGGGGGTGGGCCTGGCGGAGGAGAGGTAGAGGAAGTTGGGGGAGAGCGAGGTGGAGAAGAGGGTGGCCGCCATGACGGGATGAGGCTTTGGAGATAAGGTTCCGGGGTTTGGAGGCGAAGAGAGATGGGTGGAGGTGGGAGTGACAGTAGTGAGGAGGGGTTTTATATACTGTACCGTACACGAGAATGGCTAACGGTCCGGATACTTTCTCTTGCGGAGATACTTTTTGAGGTGATAGGATTAAGGGGGTGTGGCCCACTGTCAGTGTAAGAAAGACGTTGGCCAGCTGGTAGCTGGAAGCAAGCTGGTATGTTAGGTCAGGATAATGGATGATTCAGTGTAGTACAAAAACTACGAGCACAAATACTAACACACTTGAGCTTTCAATTTTTTGAGTAAGTTGCAGGATCCATCCATAGGAATCTTCTGTATTATTATGGTTGAGTTAATAGACAAGTTCATTTAAAAAACATATGCCAACAAATGGTTATAGGGTGGTAATTGGTAAACTGAAGGTGCTCCGCTCCTGCCAGCCGATGAACAAACAAATTAACCAAACGGCAGCATAAAAGTTATGGCGTATGAACCCAAAATACAGGGCACTAGCTTTAGAATCTCAGGCATAGTAGCTTTGTCTTGCAGTGCATAGAATAAGAAAGATACCAGTGCCGCATTAAGCCAAAGCTTAAAACTCAGGAGTGCAATACATGAGTGCATGACATGCACAATGCACTACAAGTCTACAACTTTCTTTGGCTTAACAGTTCACTCTTTTTGCCATGGAGGAAACAATCATCATAACCATGTAAAAAGTGCTCCCGCATACATCAGGACTAGCCTCCCTTGCCTACAAAATTTGTACAGCTAAGGATATCTCATGTATGTTTGCAACATGGCACTGCTACAATGTTATGCACTCGCCAAGCTGGCAGGATCTTTCAAGTGCTCCCGCAATATGTCACAGAGCTTACCGCAAGCATCCATACAGAGCTCTACTGCCTGTTGTTGAAGGAAGCAAAACGTTAGCAATTGCTATTGCTTTGATATGATCTCTTAATGTAGTAGATAAGACTTACATTGGTGATTTTGCCATCAGACCACTCTCCAGTGAGCGTAAGTTGTGTGATCTCCTTGCGGGCCGGCATGAAAGCTATCATAATGCTTCCATCTTGCCATGCTTCCTCATCTGAGGTTGGATCGATGATAATGTTCTTCCCGAAACAGGACTGGCACAAGGAAATAGAAGTTGATTAGTTTCAAGTTAAAATATCTGTCGATAAAAGTACAGGCGTCATAAAGAAGAGAGAATGTGGGGGCATACCACGGATACAGATGTAACAAGGTCATACATCATGATCCCAGCATCAGCCAATGCAAGACTAGCGCAAGATATGATGATCGGAAGATCACCTGAAATCACGAAACACCAATAAGGCTGAAAGTAGTTCAGATTTTTTTTAAGAAAAAATAAGTGCTGAAGAAAGAAGTGGTGAACTAATAAAGGCTTCTATCAAATAACATGTGGGAAAGAGACACGAGAATGTGCCATCATATTGGACTTTCACACTGTCAAACTGTGATGAAATACAGACTTAGAGTATTGTCAATTTAACATGCCAAAATCCGTTCTTTTCCTAAGATAAGTAAATCCTACAATAAAACACCATGTTCATACCATGAACTTGTTAGGTATAACTTAGCTTTAGTTTTATCTTACAATACAATACTAAGAACATTAACATTCCAGTGTGTTACTAAGATAAGCAACACTAGACATGACCACAATTTCTAAATTAGACTAAGATGAGCAACACTAGATATGAACACAATTTCCAAATAAAGACTGGAGTAGTAAACTTAAAAAAAACATTCGAAAAAAATGCAACAGGTAATATACTGTAATGTACTAATGAAAAGCAAAGTCAAGACTAGTGTCATACTGCCACCAGACTCAAGAACCAAGGCAAAAACATCAACAGTGGTCTTCGGAAAAGTGTGTAGCATTACTGCGCCTTCCAAGGCTTTATGAAGCATTGCAGAGTACTCTTTGTTGTCTGATCCCTGAAATGAATATGCACGCTATCAATACTTAGTTTCAAGCATATGTGATTCAATAAGACAATTTTCCAAATAAGGGTGAGGAGAACAAAATACACAGCACACCTGTCCGCGAATAGGGGTGGCAAATGTTGTATAGCTCACATTGCAATTGAGCCTACCAATGTCACTGTACATCATTGCTTTTTTGCTTTCTCTCGGGCCAAACCTGCAAAGATAATCATTTAATAAACACAACCAAGCAATCAATCAATAAGACAAGTTCAACATGACTAAACAATCTGACAAGTTCACTAACAAGATACAAGAAATTCACTTGCTATAAAGCTAGGAAGAACATGTTAAAGCTCAAGGACTTCGAAGTTCAAACTATCTTTGTGAATGTGATTTTTCCACTTTGAGAAAGGGTTAGCCATGTAGTCAAACCTCATTAGTGATAAGAGCACAAGTTCATAAAATAGAGATACATGTTTGCACGCTCAGCATAGGACATACAAATGCGTAGATCCAAGCTGAACATGAACTGTTCTCAAGTGTTTAGTAAGTTATAAGCATATTTCGAGTTCAAAGAAAGAAGTTACAAACATATTTTGGTTGACCTTTACCTGCTAGTATTTGATTCCATAAACACCAAGATAAATCTTTAAAAAGATAAATTTGGCATAATTATAGACAACGGAAACTATGATGTTGTGATAGAAAAAAGAAGTATTGAAAGATTTTTTTCACACTTGAGATCCAAACCATAAAATATAGATACAGCTGGAAATATATAAAGGCTGTTATACTTACACTGACACAATAACCTTTGTCTTCCCAAATTCTGCATAAGCAGAGCCTGATGCAGCAGTTGTTGGTCCTGTTTGCATAACTGCAAGGTACAATTAGATCATTAACATCTCTGATGCAGAATTGAGTTCCACTAATTTCAAGTTTGAAGGTTACGAGGAAGAAAGAGAGGAAGGTAGCAAAGCACGTTTTCAGATAGTATAGCAAAGAAGTAAGTTTGTGCAAGCATGTTATATAGATCATAATACACAGACATGAAACAAAATTGTGATCTGCCATCAAGGCTGTATAAGCACGCATTTGCCTAAGTTTACATGTTTTGGTTGTGTGATGCTGAACTGCAATCAAAGGGCGCATGGCATATATGTAGAAGTAATATGCACCAGTATTTGCGCATTTTATAATTAAGTCGAGCATGGAGGAAAACGACACACAGGTCAGCATTGACTTCATGACAGAAGGATCAAACACCTTAAGAACACTTGGGGAAACAAAAAGACAAAATTCCATTGGCATTAACACATCAAGCACATACTTTAATGACAAGCACGCAGAAGGAAATTTCAATTTGCAAAGTGTTGAACAAGGTCATGTGCACTTAAGCTAGAGACGTAAATCATGAATTTAACTCAAGAACAAACTAGACAAACGTAACAGGAAAACACATCTATAATGCACTAAACAATTCTCTTATAGAACATACCATCCATCACCTTCAGTGTACCCCCAATTCCAAAGAGTAAAGGGAATACTAACATCACATGCAAAAGCACGGAGCAGAGTACAGATGCCCAAATAAACACCTTTGACACGAGCTAAGTGCAAACATAGCATGGAACACCTTGACTGTATACTAGAGAATCATCACCAATGCATGAAATCCAGGACTTCCATCAGCCAAACGGAGCACAAAATTGAGCATCTTAAGTTCTTAACACTCACACAGAGTGGATAGAAAAGGCAGTAGCCCACAGCTCCAATTCAAATGAACACGCATCTGTCAAGCACCTCGGGAAAGCATCAGAATTCAGAACATGACGACTAAGGAACTATAACTTGAAACAGATAAATAGCTCAAGTGGACACAAGAAAGGCCAAAGAGACAATCGATATCAAGAATCAGGCATGCCCTCACGCATAACGTCGAACACCTCCAGTGCAGACCAGACAAGGGCAGAACAAGCGCTGAATCAAGATCCTTAAGCACGAATGGGAGAATTCTACGGAGGTAGACACTACATGGAAGAAGAGATAGGAGAGCGGAGAGTTACATGAGGGCCGGCAGTCGTGGAAGGAGCGGCCGTCGGCGCGGGGCCAGTCGGCGTCCTCGGCAAGGTGGCGCCGCAGCTCCTCCCTCCTCTGCCGCCGCTTGTCACCAACAGCCCCCGCCGGAGAGTACGTCCCTGTCGTCGCCGCCGACATCGCCGGAAACTATTTGTGCGTCGCCAGCCGCCTGCTGGAGCAGTGCTAAAACCCTAGTGGCTGCGCTGGAGCCACGACCGCGAGGGAGGGTGGCCGGGGTTTTTTTTCGCAACTGAGTCATCCACGTTGCAGCGTTGCCCTTTGATCTGCATCTAGATTCGTAAATTTTATCTCTTCTTAGAGTTATCCCAAGTTAAAACCATTTGCAAGCTAGAAATGAGAACGAAGATATCAATTTGAACGAGAAAATTCCATGATACAGAGTATCATGTATGACCGACATAATTGCTGCAGTTTTATATCACTAGTATAGTGTCCTGTCTTCCGATTTCCTTTTTCCAGCATGTAATATATGGTCTTTTCCTTTTCTAAAACGTTTGTTTCCTTTTCCTTAATTCTAGGATATTTGTTTCCTTTTCCTTAATTCTAGCATATTTGTTTCCTTTTTCTTGAGATGATGCTGGAGGTGAGGGGAGATCTGTTGTGGGCCACAGGGATGAGTTAGACATATTAAACAATGGCCATCGGATGTGGGTGAGTAAAGCTAAGGAAAGATCTGAGAGGTTAATTTTGATAGAGGCAAGTTTCTGGGGACATTTCGCTGGGTGCATGAAGGTTAGGCCATCTCTAGTGAGGTGCATTATTTAGGGTGGACGTAGAAAAAAAATGTTTAGGTGCATTATAAAAGGGTATAGATAAAATGCATTTGAGATCATTTTGCAATTTTTATTGCCGGCCACTGAGAGATGCAACGTACATGTATTTTTAGTTGGTCAAGGTATCCGTATACTTCAAATCCTCGCCACAATTCATTGCCCAAAAAAGTGATCCAATATTGGATCATAGGGGTGTTTTTAGGTTAGAGAACAACATTCAGCTCGCCCAAAAGGAAAACAAATGCCAAATTTTACTCTCTGGAAAAAGCAATCTGCTTACATTAGGCTTGGTTTGATCCTTGTTTTTTTTTCAAATAAGAAATGACTACTAATACAGCATTTAAATGGTAAAAAATTGGTGTACGGAAATAGCAAAAGGTTCCGATAGACACCAGTGACAATTAAAAAATAACCAGAAAAAAGAACATAGAAACTTACCAGTTACCACACAAATAAAATAAAAACACTGTGTTGGCCCATGCATGCCAAATTCTACTCTCTGGAAAAAGCAATCTGCTTACATTAGGCTTGGTTTGATCCTGGCTTTTTTTTAAATAAGAACTGACTACTAATACAGCATTTAAATGGTTGCTATTTTGGTGTACGGAAATAGCAAAAGGTTCCAACAGGCACCAGAGTGACAATTAAAAAATAACCAGAAAAACAACATAGAAACTTACCAGTTACCACACAAATAAAATAAAAACACTGTGTTGGCCCATGCATGCCAAATTCTACTCTCTGGAAAAAGCAATCTGCTTACATTAGGCTTTGTTTGATCCTTGCTTCTTCTTTTTGAAATAAGAACTGACCACTAATACAGCATTTAAATGGTAAAAATTTGGCGTACGGAAATATCAAAAGGTTCCAACAGGCACCAGAGTGACAATTATAAAATAACCAGGAAAACAACATATAAACTTACCAGGTAACACAAAAAAAAAAAGTAAAAAACACTGTGTTGGCCCATGCAGGTCTCGAACCTGCGACCTTCGCGTTATTAGCACGACGCTCTAACCAACTGAGCTAATAGGCCATTTGGCAAACAGAAGGTTATATTTTGTACTTGAAGAAAGAAAACAAAAAAATCACCGTGACGAACAGGCAACAGCAGCGATGGTGCGGAAAGCCGGAAACCTGCAAGGCTGCAACCCAATCGTGATTTCACAGCAGCCCAGACGCCTCGCTATTAGATTAGCACACACGCTGTAAGCGCCTAAGCGGGACGAGTCCCTAATAATAGAGTTTCGGCCGTGTGTCCCAGCCCAGCTTTTCGCGGACGCGGCCCATCGGTCGAAACGGAGGAGCGGCACGAGGCGGTTGTTCTCGCGGTTTAGGACGTGTGCGGCCCAGTTAGAATCAGCGGAAGGGGCCGGGGAGCTGGGCGTATTCGGCACGAACCAAATGGATGATGATACACACGAGCGGATGAGGCCTCAGGCAAGCAGCGGAGGTCCACGTTTTCGCGGCCTCCGCACGGGCAAAAAGCGGAGAAATGCGCCTCGTCTACCCGCACCGCTCTTGCGCTGCGCTGCATGGCCCTGTCTCGCGGCGCGGGGTTATAGAGAAAGATGCAACTCTGCAAGGGAATCGTGTACCGCCAGTCGTTAAGGTGTATCCAGTGATTGCAAATCGTTCACTTTATCGCCTACAGGTAGATATCGGTATATCGCACTTATATATAAGCTATGGTACTTTTTGGGACAGATTTTGATTGTATAGATTTTAGATTATACAAGAATCAGTTGACACTCAGCTTCTGATTCTATGTAGAAGGGTTGATTCTGATTGTGAAGCTGCTCAGAATCCTCTTGTTTAGCAAATAATTCGCTTTTCTTTTAAGCAAAAACTATGTAGAAGCTGTCTCAAACGGGGCCTATAGATAGCTACAAGTTGACTCCATTATCAGATTCTCGGTAGGAAAGCATGCAGACATCTAGTCCTCTCCCTCCCCTCTCTTTTTCCTTCTTCGTCTTTTTTAACGAATGGTAGAAGCTCTGCCTTGCATTAAAAGAAAAGAGTCATAGAGTCCAAGACATCAGGATCGAGCGAAAATGGTTACAGGGTTGAGTACGCCTCCGACCTATGTACCTGTCTCCATGGTTCGAGTTTCCGGTGCCCTTTGGTACCGTCAACCATGTGTGATAGATGCTCGTCGATTTAGAACATCCTAAGAGATAGCACCGAATACATCATGCAGGTTTGATATGAACTATTTAAAATTCTATTGTTCCTTTCTTTTCATAAATTCCAAAAAGCAGACTTTGAGGCCATCGAATTCCCTTCTCTTTTGTTTTGGGATGTTCTCCCTGATGGACTGCCACCACTTTGAATTCCCTTCTCTTTTGTTGTGGATTGGAATATTAGAAACGCGTCTAGCTGAAAACCTTCGTCCACACCAGTTTTGCAAACGGGCAGAGAATAATCAAATGGGTTGTTGTTTTCGGTTCCGATCTGCATAGCAGACATGAAAAGCTGTCCATCCTCTAATTGCCAACCTGTTCGTCGGCAGAATTATATGTTGGATGAACAACCATGTGAAAACATGTATCTATTCTCCGTGTGTTCTCATCAAATATTTTTGTAGTTGTGATTTGACACTGAGCCATGAAACTGGTCTGTACGTCGTTTTGGCCTAGTACTGTCCATTTGATAGCGAGAATATATCCAATGGACATTCAGCCTGTGATTAGTCGTGATTCGTGAATCATGTGCCGTTTACTCCACGGTCACAGACTCCAGATTAACAATCTGTATACCAGACGGCAAATAGGTATTTCCTGTCAGCTTCCAAGCCCGTACGAAGTCTTATCATGTCACTTCTATGCTTGTTGAACGGGAGGCTGCGTAGCTTCGACCGTTCTGTACATGTCAATATCAACAAATTTCCAGTACGTACTACAGCTCCTCGGAAGCTTCCTGGGGCTGGGAGGAAGAAGCAGCTAGCCTCTGATTCGATGTACGCGAGATCGAGCAGAAAACACATCGATCGAAGCAGCAAGAGTCAGTGGCCTTCTAAATTGGACTGGACCGGCTTGGCGGATATATACGTACGACAAGGACCCAAATGATGTTTGGAAGTTGGAACTGTCGCGCTTGATTTTGACACGATTTAGCAATTATATATGCGTTGATCGGTAGACTAGGCACAGCGAGTTCTAATCCATGGATCGAGCAAAGGACCATAACATTCGAGGAGAGGATAGCTAGCTAAGAGCACCAAAGTTTTATGAGCAATTGGCAAATCAGTTCCATTAATAACTCGAAAATTAGTTCGTTAATTGTTGCACAATCCATCCACCCCACCTCATGGCAGAAGGGGAAAAAAAGGACGAACACTATCACCACCGACAACCATACGCTTTCATCTTCTGCCACAAGCTGAGCCGCGCACCATGCACCGTGCAACGAAGGAAAAAAAAGGAAGAATTAGCTAGCTTCGGGCCGATGATGGCCTCAGCTAGCAGAGGCCGGTCTCGAGGAACCTGACGAACTGGAACAGGTTCATCCTGCCTTCCCTGCTCCCGCAGCACGCTGCGATCATGTCCCCGCACGCGGCGGCGTCCTCCCGGTACCCCAGCCTCGCCAGGGTGCCCTGCAGGTCCGCCGCGTCGATGAACCCGTCCGTGTTGCCGTCGAACACAGCAAAGGCGCGCCTCACCTCGGCGAAGCTCGGCTCGTCGGCGTCGAACAGCCCCGACACCTCGTCGTGGCCCACGCAGGCCTTGAGCCCCTCGCCGCCGCCGCTCACTCCCAGCCCTATCCTCTCCATGATCTCCTCCACCTCTTCCCTTCTCAGCACAAGACCCGCCGCCTCCTCCCCATCGTCCTCCTCGACGCCGTCGCCGCGGCACGGCTCGAAGGGCGACGCCGCGTACAACCACTTGGCGGCGGCCGCCGAAGGGAGGAGCGACCTCGCGAACGACTGCAGGAAGGAGGAGTAGCTGTGGAAGAAGACCGAGGCGGCGGCGCCGAGGAAGCCGAGGAGGTAGGGGATGAGCAGGAGCGGCTCCCGGAACGAGAGCACGCGGCGGAGGAGCGGCCGCGACGCTGACCTCATCTCGGCCATCGCAACCTAGAGATCGAGTCTGCTCAAAAACGTTGTGATCGATGTGTGTACAGGCGGAGGGGACAACTCGATGATGCGCGCGGTTTGGGTGTGGAGTGGTGGGGATGGGTGGGAGTTTATATATTGACCCGTCGGCCGGCGGGGCTTGGAATGTTAATCGTGAAGCTAGCGAGCAAGTTTGGTGGAGAGGAAGCTCCCCTGCATGGCGTTGGCATGGCGCGGCGGGAAGTTGCCTGCGAGCTTCGCTCAAGTCAGAGGGAGGGACGGCTTGCCCGCTTATATTAATAACAAAATGAAAGGGGAGAATAATACAATTTTACTACAACTAATCTTACACAAGTGGTAATAAAATTCAGCGTTTAAAAAAAATTTAAGTCTATGTCTACAGTTATAGCAACAAACTAAATATCCGTCTAAAAATCTCTAGTATATCTAATTTTAAAGGTGGGTAAAATAAATTTTCAACCTAACACGCTCTAGAACTGGATGGACAAGAGAAAATAAGGAGAAATTTTAGCGGTACGACTGTAGGAGCGGTCGTTGGTGTGGTACGTCGGTTGAGTACGGTTTCAATTCGTGCATCAGTTGATGTTTGACAATGTATGCAAGGGAAGCTTCCGGCAAAGTGTGTTGGGGCTGCTTTGTCATCTAGGTGTGTGCCTGGCTAATCGGCAATAGTAATTAGTAAGTAACCAACTGGCCTACTTGCACTCGACTATCCGAGTCCACGTATTCATTTCCGGTGTATTTTCAACGGAATAATTTGTATTCGGACGTCTGTTTTTTTCGGATGCTTGCAACATTTTTTTCCACGTGTGAAACATTTTCTTCTTACGCGTGTAACATTTTTCTTCAATAACAGTAGAAATATTTGTACGAAATAAAATGTTGCAGACGTTAAAAAAAATGTTGCATGCGTGAGAAAAAATATTGCACGACGCGTCCGAGGAAATGAACAGTAATCGGACGTCCGATTACTGGTATCACCCTATTTTCAAGGGGCTATCATTTTGATTTTGACGTGCTTAGAGTGAAGACAAGGAAAATTCGGATATGTTATTCGGGGAGTTTCGTAGTTGGAGGCATAAATTGTGAAAATAGTAGAGAATGGAAGGCCATCTGAGTTGCACTCGGGTAGTATGCTTGTGTGGTCTGTGGTGGTACGTACGTGTGCGTGTATGTCTGTGATAAAAAAAAGCCTATCTGAGTTGTGCAAATGTGACATGGACATGTTCAGATCCGATCAAGCATGTTGGTGGCCTGTTTGAAATGCTGAAATTGCACTGATTATTGAAAGATCCTAATCTCGAAGAATTCCCTCTTGTGCTCATATAATATGTCATGTAAACAACACAACCTGTTAATTGAATCAAACTTTATCTAGTACATGTTATGTTTACAGTACAGATAAGATATAAGCTACTGTTACAAAACCTATAATACTTGTAAAATATGCAAAGCATTTGAGTTGTTAAGCGAGCAGTGTAGTACAGGGTTACAGTAAAGCATGCATAAATACAAACGATCGGTTCTTGGTGGATATGCTCTGATCTGGCAATTGTCATGGGAGATGAGTTCACGTCAGGCTTAAATGAAAAATGAAAAATGAAATCGGCAAAGTTTTGAGCCAAACTCTTTGTGCGATTTGTATCGTTATTTATCTGTACCTCTTATCTTGTTTTCACTGTGTTTTTGGCTCATTGTAAGAACTTTGTTTTTCTCTCCTCCTTCAATAAATGACAGAGCTCTTACCGATGTTTCGAAGAAAAAAATACAATCGACCATTAGCTGTCACACCATGGCACAACAAGAGAATCCCACTCAAAATTACAATCTGAACGGCAGACTTTTTACCATCTTTAAGATATGCTCAAATATATATTAAACTAGTACCAAGAGATATCAAAATTTTAAAAGATAAAAACAATAAAAAGTACAAAGATTTAAAGATAATTGAGTAGTACCTCGTGTACGTAATAAAATAGTAGTAAAAACTCGAGTGGACCAGTTCACTTCCCAGAGGACCTAGCCTCTCTCGCTTGCAGGCAAATTTGGATCGCACGTCCAGGTGTCCACACTAATAATTAGCCATAAAATAATGGCTCTCATGATCCTCTTGCTACATTTTCAATAGACGCACGACACGCACGTACACTGGTCTGGATCTAATGTCGGGCTAATCAAGCTTAGCGTTAAGCAAATGGCTTCTCGCTGCCTGTACGAGTGTCGGGGCAGTGTCGCTGCGGATCAGGATTATACAATTCTCCACAGTTGACAGGCAACAAGTTGGCTTGATCGGTGAGCTTTAAAAGACGATCCCTCGTGTGTGCGCGCGCGCGCGTACGTACGTCGTGAACAAAATCTGACGGCTTCACTTCACATGTGTGCGTTTCGTTCGTGATCAGTACGGTTTGTGCGTGGTTTGTTATTGGCTCGTTACGGGCTTGATCGACCGATTTAGCTGGCATCACATTCAGATTCAGTACGTCCATAAGATCTGATCGGGCTGTAATATGACAGCTGCTCAGCTAAGAGTTTGGAGTACTGGTAACGAAGAGCATATTTTGAAAGTAGGAGCCAGCATATAGCCGTTAAGTATTAGTGTGTCGGCTGTCGCATATGGGACACTGTTTTATCGATATCTTGTCGTTTGAAGAGGTAAAACAATTGGGCTCGATCTGCGGTTGCTATGTTGTACTTATTTTTTAAGCTACCGTGAAAAGTAAAATGTGAAAGTCTGTTAATTTGTTTGGTAAACAAGATTAAAAGTTAGAATTAATGGCTATCCTCTCACGTTCGTGGTATATGTTCCGAAACACAATAATAGCGCAAAATTGCTCATGTACAAATGAAAAAGTGCTGGCCGGCTGGTAGCAAATGGTGCTTAATTGGGATATTTTGGAGTTTGAACAAGGACGTACGTTACATGGATGCTAGACTCCGTCAGCCGAACCAAATGCGCAACAGGTGTTAGCATAGAACACAAATTTAGATCCTATTTGGAATTATAGGACCGTGGTCCGCAATTAGACGGGAGTGAATAGGAGCATCGAGATATTCAAAACCCTTCCCTAGATTAACTATGAAGAGCTAATAAGGTCGAAGAAACGTTGAAGATCAAAGCCTAAATAACCACAACAAAAAAACTGAGCAAATCAAGTCTTTACATGCCTGGCAGTCTGACCTCCAATTAGGGACCAGTCTATTTGCTGCTACAGTATAGTCTAGGCTCTCACTATGGGAATTTTTTATTTAATATTTATTTTTAATCTTTTTTTTCAAAACTAGGCGTTAGGTTCAGAATTTGCAAAAATAGGCACCGGTCGCTCGTATATGGGGCGATCGTCCCATATACAGGCGATATGTCTCTCTACTAACGGCCCAGTTAACCGAAGTAACGGCAGGACAAAAATCGCCTAATACAGGGGTGATAGCAATTTTTTTTATAATGTTAATTTTATTTTTTTCCCCCGAGAATAATCCACACATTGTCCCTACATGGGGCGATCGCCCGTGTAGGGGGCGATAGGTGGATGTGCCCGTTACTCTAGTTAATTGGGCCGTTAGCAGAGGGACATATCGCTCGTATATGGGGCGATCTTACTCTAGTTAACTGGGCCGTTAGCAGAAGGATATATCGCTCGTATATGGGGCGATCGCCCCATATACGGCCGACCGACGCCTGTTTTTGCAAATTCTGAATCCTAACGCCTAGTTTTGAAAAAAAGATTAAAAAATATTAAAGAAAAAATTCCTCACTATGGACCAGCCTAAACTTTGCTACAGTAGCAGTCTGACCGCTTGACTCTAGAACATTAAAATTAGCATGATAATCAAATCAAGAATTGCTTCGACTTTCAATCTAGAGCTCCATATCACTTGAAACTTGGCACACCTTTTGAAGGATGTTAAGAACCTATTCGAATTAAATATCTCGAAGATCAAGGCTAAAGTTCCAACAATTTTCAGTTTGAAGGCAAAGTGCGCCAAAACCAAGCAAATCGAGAAAAATATGATTGAGAGGGGCTCATGGAAGGAATCAAACAAGATAGATAATGATGGTTTCCCACATGCCCCAGAATCCTCAAACCATTGCAAGAACCAAGCCAAAAATCCTCGAACAAAATGCCCAAAATCACCATTTCTTCCACCTAATCAGTGCAAACCAAAGAAATTGCAATAGAAAGTGCCTGGTTGGATGGGATCTAGTTTTCAAGAGATATCTATATCATTTACACCTACTTGGCACCAAGTAAGATCAAGAACATGGAAAAAGGGGCAAAATCCAAGCAATCAAGAAAGCAACACCTCGAACTTGAGCACAAGACTTGGACAAATTTGAGATTTTATTGATACTTAGAGATGAAGATTTACAACCATTCTATTACGAAGAAAATAGCCACAAGGGCAGCACACCCATAAATACTCACAACACACTAAAGCACACTCTCCAAGCGCACCTACCTCTCCTCTACATGGCTTGAACTTCTAAGCTATCTCCTATCCTTTTTACAGTGTTGGCTTATCTACCACTCTCCATATAACCATAAAAACCTGGATACAAAGTATATTATATCCACTAACACACGGGTAAACCCGATAACCTAATACATAACGAGTTTTCACTCACATGCACACTTTTCAAAGCGCTGCTTACACTTGGCTCTATTAGCTTGAATGCATTGTGCATTGTCCTCCTTTTCATGACATAAAACACTTTTCGATATTAGGCAATTTACCAAAATGCCTCTTTATTGACCTTTTCTCATTCCTTCACTTCAAAACATCTCAGCATGCTTTGACACATAGCACGTGGTGTTCGATGATTTGCCGTCAAGCCTTCACACATTTGGATCCCACTGAACCAACTCTACTTGCATCGTCCCCAAGTCATTTGGCACACCACATGCACCAACATGTCTCTTCATAATTCATGTCTTTTTGTGCCTCTCGCTTCAAACATGTAGCCTCACAGGATTTACACGACCGCACAGACCTTAGCTCTCCTGCTTAGTCCCAGTCTTGTCGTTGACTGCCACTGCTCTCCAAGCAAACTGCATATCCAAAGATCAAGAAATCATCTTCAAGTACAAGTCCTATGCACTTGGCTCTCGTTAGTTAAACCAGCATCATGCAACACACATGACCTGATCTTAATCCCCTATGATAGAACCACACGCTCTGGACACTAGCCACCACTCTAATCGCAGTCCTAATGCCAGCCAGACTACCAACTATCGATAGGTTTGACCGTACTCACTTCTCATAGAACCAACTTAACCAAAGCTTAGCAACAAGGATCCGCCTGAACACGGCCCTAATGTCGGTTAGACCTCCCAACTCTCAACTCGATCCACTCTATGGAAAAATCCAACCGGCTACCAAAGCCCGATTGAACCGTGCACACCAGTCTAACCACACTCCAGGTGTCGGTTAGACCGTGCTCACCTAAAACTCACCTGACAGAAGCGCAAGGCAAGTCTGACTGCTTCCACAAATAGGTCACTACTATAGAAATGGTCATCTAGGTCAGTTTTGGTGGTGATACAAAATCCTTAGACAATGATGATGAGCGGTTACTAGGTCAGTTTTGGTGGTAATACAAAGTCTTTAGACAGTGATGATGAGCGACTATCATGGTCGGCTTTTGCCCGATAGAGATATAGCATTATCTGTGTTGGTTCTAAGGTTGGAACCGACCCAAGACCTATTATCTCTATAGATTTTGAGCTAGAAACCGATAGAGATAGTTAGGAATCTGTATCAGTTTCACGATCAAAACCGATAGAAAAGTCCTTATAATCTCTATCGATTCTTAGTGTGGAATCGATAGAGATTAGTGAATTATCTCTATCGGTTCTAAGCATGGAATCGATAATAAATTCTAGGTATCACCTTCACGGTATATTCACATTCACAGTATATTCACACTAACAGATTGACAAATTCACAGTATATTCACATTCACAATATACTCACAGATCGACAAATAAACAGTATATTCACATTCATTGTATTGTTGACAGTACACATACTCAATATAGAAATCAGTAGAACAATTCTCTAACGTAACTCTGTTTAAGCAGCCTCGATGTCCCAGTAGAAGGCTCTTTGCCCCAAGCAATTGCATCTAGAGTACCACAGAGATTGTCCACTGAACATACTCAATGTAGAAATCAGTGGCACAATCCTCTGCAACATTTTCCTTGCAGAACTTCTTGGCACAAGAGCAGTCTTTCGTATCATTTTATAGCCAACTTTTGCCTGAAGAATTTTCTGCTATGTTATAAGGATACAATAAACTAGTTAAAATATTAACAAGCATACATTGAGAAACAACATTATTTGATAGATCAAGACAAGGATACCTTAGGGATATTTCATGTCTGCCATCATATGTGCTATAGCTTCTGCAACAGAGGTTTTCGGTTCTCCTTGTAGTTCCACAATTCCAGCATAGTGCCCATTTGTTTGACACCAATAACTGATTGACTTTCAATCATATCTCTTAATCTCTACAAAAGCGATCATTTTGTTATGAAAATAGGCTATCTTGCTATATTATTAGTTACCACATCGAATTAAATACTAAAAACCTCTATAAGCTCAGCTTTGGCTTCTTCCAACTCTACGTTCTCCTGCGCTCCTTAATGATGAGTACATGGTTAAAAGATTCAATATATTGCGATTTATCATCTATATTTTTTAGTATTTTGTTTCATCTCATAATTTTTTTATGTTAACTCAGACTTCCCTTGAATTGTTCTATCTCCATCACAAATTTTCATTTCCATGGCGTCTGTCTTGTTTGTAGGCTCTATTTTATATATGATACTTGATAATATCAAATTAAATATACACATAATTAGGTAATTAAGCATATCCATAACAACTAACATTAATAGAGACATACAACTAGCAATCAAACTCAAGTTGATTTTAAGGTATTCTCTAATGTCAGGCTATCTTAGAAAGGCCTCATCGCCACTAGGGATAAGATATTAGACTGATTTGTGATTATTTTATCTTTAAAAACAGATTTAATAGTTGATAGTTTATAAAACCTAATCAATTGGACCAAGATATATCTAAGAGAATCAATACTCAAGAATGCTTACTAAAACTACAACAGTATAGACTGCAAAAGCATGTAAACAGAGGCTGCCAGCAACAGTTCGGATGCTAAAACAACTAACAATACCATGAACAAAACAATAAAAACCAAGCACAAGTAGAACAGTAAGCACAATGAGCATGAGTATATATCTAGTAGCACTTAATAGATGATACCAATTGAACTAATCAAGTATTATAAGATGTAAATGATTAATCAATGTTTTCACAAGTAGTCAAACCAGCCTAACTCATCGAACAATACCTCCCCACATGCAAAGTCCCCAAGACAAGTAAATTGTCTAGCCTCTTTGCAATAAGAGTAAAGAAATTAATCACAGGGAGATGATTATACTCACAAAGCACCAACTGAAAAGTCAGTGCAGCTAACACTGCTCAGGAAGGAGGAGGTGGCGACGTGCTCGGGAGGAGGAAGCGATGACGCGATCGGGGAGGAGACAACGACGACATGCTCGGGGAGGAGGAAGTGATGACAAGCTCAGGGGAGGAGACGATGACATGCTCGGGAGAGGAGACAACAACGATGTGCTTTGGGAGGCAGATGGGAGACGCGGGGGAGGGGAGGCGGAGGCGACACAGGCGAGGGGAGGCGGAGGGGCGATGCGGGCGGAGAGGAGTAAACTCCTTTTTATAGAATGGAGGGGAAGTCGAGAGGTCAAACACGAGGTGGATGCCTCGGCTTTCGGTATTTGAATGGATTGGGAGGAGAAACTGAGAAGTCAGCGCGGGAAGAGAACCCGAGGGGTCATGCACTACCTTGGAACCGATAGTGATGACTTCATCACTATTGGTTCATCTCTATCGGTTCTAAGGTCAGACCGATAGTGATGTTTTATATCATAGTCGAATCATATATCACTATCGATTTTTTCCTGACTAGTTAGGAGCGACTCATATGAAGAGATAATGTTGTATCATTCTATAGTAGTGGATCAAACCTGACCTAATAGCAACACCAAATCAGCAAACTCTCTAAATTCAAACTCAAATTCTGAAACACTCACAAACCAAAGTCAATTATTCGTTGCAAACCATAGGGTGACTTCCACGTGGTCTTAAAGTAAATACATCAGTTTTATAGGATTCCTGGTGAAATTTAGCTGTTTTCTGCAAACTTCCTCCCTAGCATGCCTTAGCCATTGAGGCAACTCGATTACGTAGTGATGATATCAGTAGAGATTATTCATATCCTGATGAGTATTGCATGCTTAGCAAATCTTAGGGGGGACTACTGACTATCTAAAAAATTATTAAGTGACCAGGCCCATTCAAAAGAGCAGCCGAGTTTAGATTTGTTCAAGAGCTGGGCGCCTGGTCATTGTACAAGATTTCTAGTTCAATTTGTACCTGCGAGTTTCCTCGCATAAATAGGATTATTTTTTTTAAAAAAAATCCTGCTCACATAGGTATCGTTTTTCATTGGAAACGTTCTAGTCATCTCTTCTGTACTGGCTAGCTATCCCGAGAGAGATTATGTCCATGCAGAAGCAGCAAAACCCAAGTGAAATCGATCCGTGGCCGCATAATGCATGAGCAGACGTTGTTGGTGGCTGCTCGACTTGCGCACGTAGGCTAGGAAATCTGATGCATACGCATGAAGTGGAAAAAGAGTGGAAATATAGCTATTTGGCTTTAGCCAACCTCCAACAGCCGCGAACATTTTGGACCCCTACACTTCAGAGAATCCATCTTGGTTGACCAGTTCACCACCGAATTAAACAGGCGTTCTAGCTTCGACTCCGGTTGACTCGTTCTCGGTCGCTTTTTCCGCCGTTAGTCTTCTTGGAAGAATCAGGCGGCGACTTTGCACGAGACTTCGCTACTGGAGTGAAGCTTCATCCAGTGTTTCGTATCAGTCGATAGCAGCAGCGGCACGCAGGCTACCAGGCAGCGCAGAGCACCGGAAATATCCATTCATCCAAGGTTTCAAATTTCGGTTTCGGAATAAATTTCGCCCCAGGCCCGATAATGAAATTTCGGCGTAATTTCGAAATTTCGGAATTATTTCGGACAAAATTTGAATTTGAAAATTCAAATCCGGTCCAATCCGGAAAAAAAACGAAATTCGGCGAAAAAACCCGAAATTTTGGGCGAAATATCCGAAATTTCGGGTTTTTTGCACTGGCTGAAAAGTGGTCTAAATGTTATCGAAAAATTTTGAAATTTTTTTTGGAGGTTCCTGACACAATGTTGGTGTTCTCAAAAAAATTTCAGCTGATTATCACACCTGAGGAATTTTTAAAAATTCGGAGAGTGGTACTATCCTAATAAAACACTGACCGACAAGTTTGATCGGAATGGAAAATGGTACAAATAAAGTTATAAACTATTGAAACTTTTTGTGCATGGTTATGATCCATAAATAATGTTCTCATAAAAATTTCAGCTGATTATCACATGTGAGTAATTTTTAAAAATTCGGAGAGTGGTGCTGTCCTGATAGAACACTGACCGACAAGTTTGATCCGAATGGAAAATGATACAAATGAAGTTACAAACTGTTGAAATTTTTTATTCATGGTTATGATGTATCTATAATGATCTCATAAAATTTTCAGATGATGATCAAACTGTATGAATTTTTAAAAATTCGAACAGTACTACTGCCATGTTAAAAGGCTTACCGGCAAACTTGAACAAAATGAAAAATTATGTAAACCATAATTTTTTTTGAAAATTTTAAAGAATGGTGATAAGGAAGTTCTTAATATCCCATAAACATTTTGATTCACGATCACACTCCAGTGAATTTATAAAATTCTTACAAGGCACAGTACCATTTATGTCCTTTTCTTTTTGATTTTTTGAAATATAATATAACAAACGAAGTTCAATGCTTACATAGATTTGATTGACCAAACAAAAAAAGTTGAAATTTTTTGAAAAATTTATTTAATGTTAATGAGTCAATTATTAATCTCTCAAAAAAAATTTAGATCATAATCAGACTCAAGAAAATTTATAAAATTCTGACAATATAACTGTCCCAATTATGTTTATTATGTTTTTGATTTTTTAAAGATAACAAATGAAGTTAAATTATTTTGAAATTTTTTATATATGATCCTAATCTACTAATTATAGTACCATAAAATTTTCAGATTATTATCATGCTTGTACAATTTTATAAAAATCTGATAGTGTTTCTGCCAAAATTTTAAAAAGTTTAGAAAATTAGTTTTTTCAACAAATTTTCATACGAGATGACTTTCCTAAGGGTTATTGGACCAAATCCGGCCCTAAAACTTTCAAAACCGGCCAAAAACACGAAATTTGGTGAAATTTTAAATTTTTACTGTAGTAATTTCAATTTTTTTAAAAAAAAAATTCAGGCCGGTACTTGAGATCTCGGGTGGTCCGAAATCCGAAATTTCGCCGAAATTCGTCGAAATTTTGAACCTTGCATTCATCACTCATCTGTGACGACTATAGTGCCCTGTTTTCCGATTTTCTTTTTCCAGAACGTAATATATGGTTTTTTCCTTTTCTAGAACGTTTGTTTCCTTTTCCTTAATTCCAGGATATTTGTTTCCTTTTCCTTGAAATGATGCTGGAGGTGAGGGGAGATCTGTTGTGGGCCACAGGGATGAGTTAGACATATTAAACAATGGTCATCGGATGTGAGTGAGTAAAACTGAGGAAAGATCTGAGAGGTTAATTTTGATGGAGGCAAGTTTCTGGGGACGTTTCGCTGGGTGTATGAAGGTTAAGCCATCTCTAATGGGGTGCATTATTTGGGGTGAACATAGAAAAAATGCTTAGGTGCATTATAAAGAGATATAGATCAGTCATAGCATGCCATGCGATGCTCAAGAGGGAAGGGAAGGTGCAAGTATGATTGTTGGGATTGCGATCCGAATCATAGCATCTATGCCTCAATTTTACGATCGATCCTATCATACTATTTCGATTCTAATCCTACGTGTGACCTTTTAAATTGCAAAAATAATGGTCATGATGTTCGGAATAACGATTTTTGAGATACCATGCCACCACGATCCTACAATCCGAACAAAAGTTTTTTTTATACTAATCGAATGTCTGTGCTTTACTAGGGATAAACATAAATTACTCGGCACGCTAAGCTATTGTTGCTGAGCTTAGCTTGCGTCATACTCTTGGCTCCTCCGTAGTGCATGATCGAGTCATGTCCTAATCTACACCATATATCTACTGTTGAGTTTGGTTTACACCATACTTTTGCTTGCTATCATTGTTTGTATCGCACCTCTGTCGCACACCATGAAGAAAGGAAATAAGTTTGTTGGGCAAATATTATATTTTTTTAATAGTTAATTTACCTGTTATGAAGACAATTTTCTTGTTTGATATTTTTTATTGGTGGAAGATAGATCTAGGGAGAGATGGATCATTCATATTCACGAATTTTTTTATTTAATATTTATTTTTAATCGTTTTCTCAAAACTAAACGTTAGAGTTCAGAATTTGCAAAAATAGGCGTCGGTCGCCAATATATGGGGCGATCGCCCCATATACGGGCAATGTGTGCCTCTGCTAACGGCTCAGTTAACCGAAGTAACGGCAGGGAAAAAATAGCTCAATATAAGGGCGATAGCAATTTTTTTTGTTATGTTAATTTCTATGTGCTTGGCTCGCCTGAATGAGGCTCTGGCTGCGCTTAAAAAGCCACCCGTCGCCTCTACATGGGGCGATCGCCTGTGTAGGGGGCGATAGGTGGCATTGCCGTTACTCTAGTTAGCTAGGCCGTTATCCGAGGGACATATCGCCCGTATATGGGATGATCGCTTCATATACGGGCGACCGGCGCCTATTTTTGCAAATTCTAAATCTTAACGTCTAGTTTTGAAAAAAAAGAATTAAAGAAATATTAAAGAAAGAAAATTCGATCATTCACTGCCATTTTTATGGGCCGTGGTTCTTGACACCCTGTGGGCTCGTGGTCAAACAAAAGCTACGGAACCTGCGTGCAAGTACGGCAGGCCGACCCATCCTTTGTGCCTGGATAGTGTTGTGCTGCTTGCCCTGCTTCGTGGGCTTTTCAAGGCAGTATTGGGTGCAGTAAGTCGAGCCCTTTTCTTCTTCTCTGCCTCGATGCCTGTAGCAGCCGAGGACATGCTCTGGTTGCCAGCACTGCACTTCTACTCCTACGTGATACGAGTAATCGACAGCTGGTGGATATTATCCTCAGTTTCATAGGCCATCAATCCACTTTGAAAATCTCAATGGCATAAATGCACCTAGTGTTAGATGGAAGCAAGTGTAGCCATGTAGGATCACACAGCTTAGCCCTCGGTTGCCGGCTTGCTGTGCTGAATTGGAGAAGCTACTAGAATCCGTGAATCAATCACGGTCCACCTCCCAAACCCCACTGTCCCGTTTGCTCTCATCATGGTCATTTTTTTGACCAAGTTGCACGAAGTGTCATCGCAGAGTTCAACTACTGAAAGGGCTCTCATCATGGTCATATCTGCGTGAAATCTCCTCAGAAGTTCAGAACACTATCCAGCACTATCACTTCTGTGAAAATTCTGGTTCTTCTACACTGAGTCGTTCGAAACTGATTCAGGTTCAGATGATCAATCATAGATTATCTCAGGGTCGACTGTGCAGAGGTCCTGCTGACGTTTGGGAATGAATTATTTTTTATCCTCGCAGAAATTGCACACTGAAAGTTAATCTGTGCAGACTCCACATTAGGGTCTAAGGTCAGAAGTAATTAGTAGCTTGCTGATATCAACTTGACCACTTTTGAAATCGCTGGATGAACACAGTTGACCTTGTTAGCGTAGTTGGCCCGTCCTAGTGTCCACCAACCTGCTTTCAGAATTCTATTTAGTCGTGCCAAGCACAAAGACAGTGACAACTAGCTCAGAGAGCAGGTAGTAATAGCACTCAACGAGTGGCAGCTAACTCAAATTTGTTGAACACTCTAACCTATTCAACACATATGCTCATCTATTTTGTCGAGAAACTGGAGGTCTGGTACTCAGAGGCAGAAGGAAGTAAGCAACACATGACAGGCATTCCAACACAAAAAGAAGCAGGAGCAAGAAGCAAAAGAATCAATAAATCAACTTCAGATTCCTCCCTCCAAAAGTACACACTATGCTACTGGTACAATTTCATCCCATTGCTCCTTATCTTGACATTAGCTTATCAGCAAGGGTGTGAGTGTGACACAAGAACTGTGCCGAACACGTCAGCGTTCATGGAGATCTGGGGAAGCTATCCTTTTGGGCTGTGCAGCCAGCAATACCATCATCTACTACACTAGCTAGATAAAGTAATGTTAGGTAGGTAGCCAATTGCATTAAGGTGGGCGTTGGAAAAGACTTCTTTTCCGCGTGCTTTCCAGTGCTCCATGATTAGGTGCCTACTGTCTAAGGGCCTGTTTGTTTCAGCTTTGGATTCTCTAAAAGCTGATTCTAAATTGTGGTTTTTGAGAAGCTGATTCTCCAAAAGCTATAATTCAAAAGCACATATGAAGTGGATTGTGGATTCTAGTGTATATGAGTGGGATGGATTGTCAGAATCGGATTCTAGAATCAGGCTGTTTGTTTCTGATTCTGCTTTTGGGATCAGAATCCAGAATCAAAAGCTAAAACAAACAGGCCCTAAGAAGCAAGAGGGCGGGCAGCTCACGACCTCGCACCCGCAGCTATTTAATCTCGGCGTATCATTGAGCCAAGACTCGGAGACTGCTGCTAGGAGTCAGAAGGCATGGGAAGATCAGCGGCCGGCCGTTTGCTGGTGATCCTGCTCGTTCTCCATCTCATCGTCGCCTCCTCTCACGCTGCTCGTTTCACAAGTAATCCAATCACCTCGAGACTTCATCATCCTTTAGCCATTGAGGATCTGAATTAACTGTTGATGTGGATGCAGGGAGCTACAGGATGATGATGGTGGAAGCTCCGGCGCTTCAGGGTGTTGGTGATTCAGCAGAGGTACTTGACCACTACAGCATGCGCACGGCTGTTAACTGATTAAGATTTTAGCTGTTTGCCTCTTCTGTTGTTTACAGTCTGAATTGAATAGTTGTCTTGATGTCGGCAAAGCTCGACAACTACACATAGCTCCAGTTCTCACCTCATGACGACCTGACAATAAAGGCTCTTGTTTCAGAATTAGAAGTCAAAACAAAGCCATGTGCAAGTGCAACTGAGTATTTTAAGTTCTCTCATAGTGCGATTCCTGGTCATGAGTTCTTGTGCTTTGTCATATCAGTAAAAACTAGAGGTTTTCATGCTTGATTGCTCATTCTACTTCAACATGTTTCATTCAACTAGAGTATTTCAGAACATTACAGTTAGGTCAAGCAGTGACAAATAGCACCCTCAGTTTTGGACCAAACCATAATTTAAAGAGTAAACCATGTTCAGATAACCGTGCCTGTTTCATTTAAGGCAATCCTGTTCCAAAATCTCTTCTTGATTGTTCCTCCAGAGCTAATCTTATTGCTTGTGTCAAAATGTTGTAGGATGCTGGGACGAGAAGCGATGCAATCGTGGAGGAGATGTTTGGAAGGATGGCTCTGCAGACGACTGATTACCCTGGTTCAGGACCCAACGATCGTCATACTCCCAAGGCACCGGGGACATGAAGCTCAAGTCAAGGCAAATCACCAGCTCGCTGAACCGTGACGATAAATATGCACAGAGATTATTATTAGCTCATCGATCAGTTAGCACCTATCAAAATAGTAACATTCAAGTGTAAATCCGTATGCCTGTGGGGGTTCTGTATGAGTTCTTACATAACCAGAGGATAAAAGACTTCTCTTTTCCGTGTTTCTGAAGATAGTTAACATGCTAGCTCGTTGGGTTATTCCTGAAACATCTCGTTTCCGAATTCTATTAAGGAAAGTGCATGCTAACTGTTTTGTTACTTTGTGCAACCAAATAGCTGAAATTTTCTATGCATAGACATAAACAAAAACCCTAGCAGAAGTATATGTTGAAGTACAAGTCACAAGCTTAGGCCATGATTGTTTGGGTTTTTTTCACTCGAAATAAACGACTGACTTTTAAACCGAGTTTAAAAAAAAAGCCAAAAGTCTCCATATAACTATAAGCCAAAAGCCAGGTGAGAGGTAGTTTTTTTTGGGTTTTTTTGGAATGAAATAACCATTTACCACTGAAAGTCTCCAAAATTACCCACCAAATGCTATCATATATAAACTCAAGAATCCTTCTCCCATCTTCTCATGTCTCATCGTCTTCTCTCGCTCCCCTGTGCGACATACCTTCTCTCTCCGCTGCTCCGGTCTCTGCCGTCCCCGACCTCCTCCCTCCTCCACCGTCCCTAGCCTCCTTCCTCCTCCACCGACCAGCATCAAGTTGATAAATAATTATGCTCAGAATGAAGTTTGATCTCAAGATTAATCTATATTTTTCAATACGACATTCAGTGAAAAAAGTATGAAACATTTGTATTAGATAAATCAGTACATAAGAAATGTCCTTATAACTTTAAATGGTATTTCAAACTTTCTAGCAATAAGCTACACCATCCAACCCATCAAAAAGGCAAGATACCAAACAACGTCTTAGTTTAAAAGCAGATGGCTTAAAAGCTCGTTAAGCCAAAAAAACATAAGCCGAAACAAACAGGGTCTTAATCTTTTGAGTGAATTGATTGGTGCATGTAACTTGGTTAGCACAATTTAAAAATAATAATTGCAGCATAATTATATTTGACGAATACTAATAACAGGGGTACCCAACGGCCCGAAGCGACGAGCCAGCGGCCTCAAGCATATCTCCAGCCTAACAGGCCGCGCCCGGCCCACCACCAACCGAATCGCCTGCGAGACCACACAAGACATCCGCTCCCGACCGGCCAGGGGAAGCGAATCCGACTGGACAGCGCTCCCGACCCCCTTGGCGGAGCAGGGATCTCCCGACTCCGACCGGACAACGCTCCCGACCCTCTTGGCGGGGCGGGATCTCCCGACTCCGACCGGACAGCGCTCCCGACCCTCTTGGCGGGGCGGGATCTCCCGACTCCGACCGAACCAAGGTGACGGACGCCGAGGGCAGCGTGTCGAGCCCTCATCGACCTCTCGCCACGCACCCCGAATGAGGTCAATCGGAGTGACTATACAAGGGCGGTGGCTCCTTCCCAAGAAGGTCCGTGATTCTTGAAGACAAAGCTTCGGCCCATCAACCGATCGCGTCAAGATCTGACGCACGCTCCCTCCCGAGGCAACGCCAACGTCACGCACCGCAACGTCAGCATTCGCAAGGGTCACAGAGGGCAAGTACGCTACTTCCCGGGGAATACCTAACCTCCCTGACCACCAAGGCTACCGACCCAGCATGGGCAAGACGGGTGGCGACCAGTCCACAGGACGAAGGACCGGAGCTCCTAACATAGGTCACCTCGCTCTTCCCCCCAACTCTCGATGTAACCTGCCCCTTCCTTCTGTATAAAAGGAGGCAGGACTAAACGATTCAGAGGGAAGAGGAACACATAAGAACACGAGGAGACTAAGTCATTTAGGGGCCTCGTCTGTAAAACATAGTGCAAAAGCAATACAATCATCATCCGAATCGAGTAGGGACTTTCACCAACCAAGATACATCTTGGACTCACGAGTCTAACCATTCAGGAGTGGAACGCGCGACCCCTTAGACTTACAAATTTACTTGCCGGCTCAGCGCGCCGGTTGGTTGGCGCGCCAGTAGGGGCCTTCGCGCGTCTTCGTCACCATCTCGGATTCCGTTTATCTCCTGATGGCATCCACCCATCTGCGGCGGCATGATCGCGCTGGGAACCGGATCCGCCGGCTCCTCGACCGCCCACCACCCCGACGGAGGGCTCACGCTTCGTCCCGCCGCCTCGGAGGACAGCGCGCCACGAGAGCTCAGGCGTCCTCTCCGGCGACCGCTAAGCTCCGGCTTGGGCGCCCTGCGGCCCCGGCGGAACCCGAGGAGTGCTCCGCCATCTGGCGAAAACTCCGTAGGCGGGCGGTGACCATGTCACCCCGTAGGCTCGCGACTTGTGGCGATGGTGGCTACTGCCGGCCTCCATCCACGAGCCTTGGAAGACTCTTCCACCATGACTCCAGCTTCGACACGGAGTACCACGCCAGAAGCGGCACTCGCGAGTGCAACATGGCGAACACGGCCGATTGGACCGTGGCCCTCGCGCATGCGGACCTCCTATCCGGCGCGCTCGGCGCGGGAGGAGGAGTACCAGCCACGTCGTCTTCAGCGCTTCGAGACCACGCGCCGAAAGCTCCAACAACAGCAAGCAAAGAGTTGGAGGAACGAAGTGAGCTCGACCGGCTCGAGCCAACTGGAGCGGGAGGAGCTCGAGGCCCCGTGATGCTGGCGGCGACGCTACAAGCACGCGTCGTCGAGCACACCCCAAAGAAAGTGGGTCCGACGGTCCTCGCCTCTTCCCCGCCCGGCCAAAGCGTGTCGCGGCCGCAATGCTGCTTCGAGGCCTCCCGGAGCCGACCGACCCGGAGGCCAAGGCCACTTACCAAAACCTCCGGGGGCTGGTAGAGCACGCGGCCGTGCAGCACATGCACGCCTCCGGCTCCTATCGCTCCGGAGCCACCTCTGGCCACCGGGCCATGTCTGCCGTCTGAGCCGGTTGGTCCGGTGACAGCGCCGCCGCCGCGCGCGAGCCACACCAGCCTCGCGTGCCCGATGCGCCAACGCCTCGGTGATGCCTCGACATTCGCGCTACCCTTGAAGCGCGAAGAAAGATGGCGGAGGAGGCCGCCACTCACGGATTGCGGCGGCGGGCACCACCACCGCAGCCGAGCCCCGACGGTCTGGACCACGGCGTTACGCCAGGGGATCCACCAGCGGACTTCCTGCCAGGTCCGGCGCCTACCAACATTGCCAAATACACCGGGCCACAAACCAGTGTGTCCTCAAGATTGCCGGCTCGCATGCCGGCGGAGGAGCAACGGATGACCTCTTCATCATCCAAGACCTTCCCATCTACCTCGCGGACTCGGCCGAGCTCGCTCGAGTACTTGCCCGCCAAAACCATCGAGAACTGGATCGACACGAAGGCCTCTTCGTCGGCAACTTCGAGGCACTTACAAGCGCCACGAAACTCTTGGGACTGAAGGGTCGCAAGCGGCGACCGGGGAAAACCTCGGGACTACATCCGGCGGTTTTCCCGCAAGTGCAACGAGCTCCCCGACATCTCCGACGCCGATGTCGTGGGAGCATTCATCTACGGCACCTCCTGCAAGGCCTTGGTACACAAACTAGGTTGCCTCAAGCCCAGAACTACCAAGGAGCTCCTCGATATCGCCACCAACCACGCCTCCGGCGAGGAGGCTGTGGGGGCCATCTTCGAGGGAGGATAGGCCCAGCTAGAACCCGGCGTCCACATCGGGTCCCCTTCTGACCGCTTCGACAAACGGAAGCGGCACGGGAAGCAGATCCGCGAGACCCAAGTGGTCGCCACCGTCGACCGCCCTGCCAAGCAGCAGGTGCGACCTACCGTCGCGCCCGACCACTTCGAGAAGTTGATGGACGGCCCGTGCCCAAACCACGGGTTCTCCGTCAAGCACAAATCACCGGATCTGCGAGGTCTGGCGTTACCTCTCCTCGGCGTCCCGTAACGCCGCGTGGCAAGGAAGAAGCTGCTGCGGCCCGCGGTCGAGAAAAAAGCGACGATGAGTTCCACGAACCCGACGGCCGCCTCATGATCTTTGGAGGACCGGCACGCTATGCCGACAAGCGCGGCTCAAGCTCGCTTATCGCGAGGTCCATACCGTCGCGCCATCGTCCCCAATACCTCCGGTGGTCGAGTTCCCGATCACCTTTGATCGGACCGATCACCCGACCACGTTCCACGGTAGGGAGATACCCCGTGGTCGGCCGTCGTGGGAAGAAGCGCCTTTCAAAGGTGCTTATGGACGGAGGCGCGGCCTCAACATCCTCTACGTCGAGGCGCTCGGCGCTATGGGTCCGCGCTCAACCCTCCGACCCGGCAGAAGCGCCTTTCCATGGCGTCATTCACGCCAAAGAGCCCATCCACTCGGCGGATCGACACGCCTGTTACCTTTGAGGAACCGAAACTTCCGCACGAAACCCTCGCTTTTGAGGTTGTGGATTTCCCGGTTCTTACCATGCCATCTGGGAAGGCCGTGTTACGCCAAGTTCATGGCGGTCCCGGCCACGCCTACCTCAAGCGAAGATGCCGGGGCCACGAGGAGTCATCACCGTGGCATCATCTTTCGACTTGCCTACAATCTGCGAAAGCGCAGTTGTGAGCTTGCCTCGGCGATCATCGCGTCTGCCGAGCTCGACAACCTCGGGAGAAGCCTCCGAATCCGCCCCGAGTCCGAAGAAGTCGGGGTGGGATCCTTCAAGTCCGCCGAGGACACGAAGGAGGTCGCGGTCGATCCACGTGATCCGACCAAGATCGTGCGGATCGAACCCACGCCCCGCCAAATAGGAAGCGGCTCGTCGACTCCTCGCACCAACAAAGACGTCTTCGCATGGAGGTCCTCCGACATGCCGGAATCCCAAGGGAAGTCGCCGAGCACTCCTTGAGCATCCGACCCGGGCTCAAAGCGGTCGCCCAGCGCCGCGCCGCTCGACGAGGAGAAGCGCAGGATCATAGGAGGAGATCGCCAAACTTACGGGCTGCGGGGTTCGTAAAGAGGTGCGCCACCCGAGTAGCTAGCCAACCTGTACTTGTAAAAAGAAAAATGGGCAATGGAGGATGTGCGTTGACTATACGAGTCTCAACAAAGCATGTCCCAAGGATCCGTTCCTTTGCCCCGCGATCGACCAAGTCATCGACTCCACCGCAGGTGTGAGTCCCTCTCTTTCGGATGCCTACTCGGGCTACCACGGATTGCGCTAAGGAGTCCGACCACCGCGACTTCCTTCATCACCCCATTCGGCTCATTCGCTCGTTACAATGCCGTTCGGCCTAAAAACGCGGGCGCTACATACCAGCCGATGTATGCAAGCGTGCTTCAATGACCGGATCGGCCGTAACGTTGAGGTGTCGTCGGCGATATTGTCGTAAAAACCAAGAAGGCCGGCGACCTTGTCCCCGACTGAAGAGACCTTTGCGAACCTTCGACGATTCCGCATAAAGCTC
Organism: Otatea glauca; assembly: GCA_036346275.1. NCBI lineage: Eukaryota > Viridiplantae > Streptophyta > Magnoliopsida > Poales > Poaceae > Otatea > Otatea glauca. The sequence continues at coordinate 45,815,751 of CM070724.1, read as the reverse complement.
AATCACGAGAAATCGTCTTGGGGTCCCCAAAGGAAGCTCCTTGGCTTCATTGTCTCGGCGAGGCATCGAGGCCAACCAGGAGAAGATATCGGCAATCGCAAGGATGGGCCCAATCAAGCAACCTCAAGGGGTCCAGAGGTGGACGGATGCCTAGCGACTTTGAGCGTTTAGTGTCTGCGCCTCGGCGGCGCGAATGCCACTCTGGTGCTCAAGAGATCCGACCGCTTTAGCTGGACCCCGAGGTTCAGAGGCCCTCACCCGCTGAAGGCCTTCACATCCTCGCCTCGATCTGATCGCCCGGCACTGAGGGAACCATTGTTCTCTACATCGCCGCCACTACCCAAGTCGTCGTAGCGGCCCTCGTGGTGGAAGCGGCGGAAGAAGGCCACGAGCTTAAGGTACAATGCGGTTTACTTCATTAGCGAGTCCTTTCCGAGTCCAAGGCTCGGTACCACAGTGCGAAGCTACTCTGCGGTGCTCATTGCGAAGAGAAAGCTCGTCCACTACTTCGATCGGCACAACATCACCGTGGTGACCACGTCCCGCTTAGGCGAGATCGTCCGCAACCGCGGCCTTCTCGGTAGGATAGCCAAGTGGGCGCTCGAGCTCGGCGACCACGACATCACATACGTCCCTCGGACGGCGATCAATCGCGAGCCCTAGCGACTTCGTCGCCGAGTGGACCGAAACCCAGGCACCACCAGTGATCGAAGACCCCGAGTACTGGACAATGTACTTCGATGGGTCTTACAACAAGAATGGCGCGGGCGCCGGAGTCGTCATCATCTCCCCGCTCGGGAACAAGCTTCAGTACGCCATCAGGCTGCTTTTCGACGCCACCAACAACGTCGCCGAGTACGAGGCCCTCGTCAACGGTCTCCGGATCGCTGCCGACCTCGGTGCTCGCCGACTCCACGTCCACGGGGACTCCAAGCTTGTCGTCGACCAAGTCATGAAGGCCGCGGAGCCCCGAGACGCCCGTATGGCCGCGTACTGTCGAGAAGTGCGCGGGCTCGAAGTGCGGTTCAAGGGTTTCGAGCTTCACCATAGCTACCGACGCTACAATAGCGACGCCGACTACCTAGCCAATCTGGCCTCCAGCAGAGAGCCGGTCCCGCCCGGGATCTTCGTCTGCGACCTCCTGCGGCCTTCCATCCAGCTGGGCCCGGTGGCCGAACGGTCCCCCGACCTACCTAGCACGGTCGCCCCAACCGCCGCGCGGTCGGGCGTAGACTTGGCCGGGTCGAGCCGCAGCGTGCTAGCAACCGAGTCCGACTGGAGAAAGCCCTTCATAGATCGTTTGACGGACGGGTCACTTCCCCCCGACCCGACCGTGGCCCGGCGCCTCGCCCGGCGAGCAAAGTCTTTCGTCCTGATCGGCCCAGACCATTACAAAAGGAGCCCCTCCGGGGTCCTCCAAAAGTGCATTCTGGCCGACCAAGGAAAACAACTGCTGGACGACATACACAATGAATTTGCGGTCACCATGTCGCGCCCGATCTCTGGTGGGAAAGGCCTTTCGGCAAGGTTTCTATTGGCCGACCGCCGTGTCCGACGCCGAGCACATCGCACGCACCTGCGAAGGATGCCAATTCTTTGCCAGGCAGACACATCTGCCAGCTCAGGCCTTGCAGACAATCCCCATCACGTGGCCTTTTGCAGTTTGGGGGCTCGATCTAGTCGGGCCTTTCAAGAAAGCGCCGGGGCTTTACCCATTTGCTCGTCGCGGTGGACAAGTTCACCAAGTGGATAGAGGCCAAGCCGGTCGTGGCGTCCACGTCGGCAAGCGGCCATCTTCTTCCGCGACATAGTCTTTGGTTCGAGTCCCAAACTCCATCATCACCGACAACGAACCACGGTTCACGGGAAAGAATTCCTCGAGTTCTGCGATGACTTCAACATCCGCGTCGATTAGGCGTGTGGCCCATCCGCGACCAACGGCCAGGTCGAGCGCGCAAACGGCATGATCCTTCAAGGGCTCAAGCCGCGGATCTTCAGTCGGCTCAAGCACTTCGCGGGGCGCTGGGTGACCGAGCTACCCTCCGTCCTCTGGAGTCTACGGACCACGCCGACCGGGCGGCCGGGTCACACCGTTCTTCATGGTATACGGTCTTTGGCCGTCTTGCCGACGACACGGAGTATGGCGCCCAAGATCGCAAGCCGAGGAGGCTCGGGGGCTCGCCACACAACAAGACGCCGTCGACCAGATCGACGAGGCGCATGACGTGGCGGTCCTGCGATCGGCCAGGTAATAACAAGCTCTGCGACGTTATCACAGCCGCCAGTTCGAGGCGGTCTTCGATCTTGGCGACACGTCTGCGTCGGGTCCAGACCAGCAAGGATAAGCACAAGTTGTCGCCCCCATGGGAAGGCCCCTTCACCGTCGTGCAGATCCTCCGACCTGGCACCTTTCGGCTCAAGGACACCGACGGCCGCATCCTTCCGAATGCATGGAATATAGAAAAGTTAAGGCGATTCTATCCCTAAACTCTTTTCCTCTTCCTAGCATGCTCTTTACTTTTTCCTTCCGAGCACCGGTCGCCATGCGACGACTGGGCTGCCTTCTGCCCCGCTCAAAGTCGCTCGATCGGCGCTTGCGCGGGTTGATGACCCAACCGACCACAAGGTCCTTCCCGAGCGGTAACCCCTTCGACCCAAGTGCTCTGGCTTCGCCCAGCGGCTATGGTTGCTAACACTTCGCGGAAGAAGGAAGTACCCGAGTGGAGCGACCTTTGGGTCGGCAGGGAACACTCCTCCCCCGCACGACCTCAGCTGTCCCACGCGCTTATGAGGGTACGTGACCCGACTGGTCATAATGTCCATCCCGAGCGGTAACCCTCTCAACCCAAGTGTTACGACCTACGCCCCGGCGGCTATGGTTGCTAAGTAGCACTTCGCGGAAGAAGGAAGTGCCCAAGTGGAAAGATCCTTGGCCGGTCTAGAACACTCCTATCCCTCACAAGTGCGCCTAACCGCTGCATAGCCAAGTCTCCAATCCACCTCGCTCCTCCCAAAACGACCCAACCTACGCATAAGTGACCCCTGCGGTCCTTAGGGCTATGGTCGGTCAAACGCTCACCCTAAATACGAAAGAGGGCGAGAGGCGATTCTGGAACTTGATAAATTCAAGATTGTTTACGTAGCAGTCTTTACAATCTAAAAAGGATAAAGCTAACTATATTTTTATTCTTCTTGGCGGGCGACCGGTGGCGAGACGGAGAGTTGGCGCCTCGCTTCTTCGGAAGGCGGCCTACGGCGGATGCGGTGGCGATCTCCGGCGTGCGGCTCGACCAGAGCTCAAACCGGTCGATCTCCTCGTCGATCCGGTTCCGCCACGCCGCGCCCACCACCGCGAGGTCGATGTCGTCAGAGTGCGAGACGGTGTTGACCACGCCGACGGCTCCAAGCGCAGCCGGTGATCACCGCCTCTTCTACGGTCCGCACTCGGGCGGCGACGGGCAAGGGCACTCGGGCCTACCCGGCCCAAGGATGCGGTCGCAGACTTCCCGACCGGCCTTGCGGAGGGCCTCGATTCGGCGCTCATCTCGGCCCGACCGCCCGCGCAACCTTCAACGCCGCCGGCCTCGTCCCGCCACGATCGCCACGTCGCGAGCATCCGATGCCATTCTCTGCGCCTCCACGGCGACGCCGGATTCTTCGCCTCTGCGACACGACGATTTTGGATAAGTTCGCCTGTGGGTCGCACCCTGCACTTAATTGAAGAATTGAGACACTTACCGGCGCAGAGTTGGTCGATTGCCGGCTTCCGACTTCGCCTCAGATGAAGTCTTCACCACCGGCCTTCATAAGGCGATCGCGCTCGGAACGAACTCGGTCGGCCCCCCGAGCCTTGTTTCGCTTTCGGTCGCGGCGTGTTGCTGCGTCTCACATGGTCCCTCCGCGGCAACGGCGGATCCTTGGCCTCGGTGACCTCCGTCGTGAGGACTCGATTCGCCACTTTCGCCTCAAGACCTTGGCTCTTAGGCGCCATCATAAAGGGCCTTTGTGGCCTCTTCAAATCCTCGGCGGATCTCCACCGCCTCCGACCGCCTAATGTCCGTGGCCTCTGGGCTAGGCGCAGCTCAAGCGCACTGATCGCACTCCTCCACCGCACCGCACCGGCCGATCGCTTGAGCGCCGCAGAGCTCAACTCGACGCACGGCGAGCCCACAGCGTCTTTGCAAAACGTGGACACTCCGTTAGTCGCATCAAGAACTATCAAAATATGCAACGAGTCGAACTTTTTCTACCGACCTACAGGCGATCGGCCGACTCCCGACCATCGTGTCCAACGCCCTGGTGGAAGACTCCAGAGCAAAAGCTAGACCTTTACGGATCCGCCTCTATCTCGCTTCGGTGTCCGGTAGCGCCTTGCCGGCGCGCGCCCACTCGCTCTCCTCTGCTCGACCCATGACGCCCGACCGGGATTACACCACGGCGCCCTACGCCGCGCCGTTCGGGCGGGGCGTCGCCGTCTAAAGCACCATGGGCAAGGGTGATGAGGTCAACCTTCAGAACCCCCGGCGACCGCACTGAGGAGCATCGGTCGGCACCTCCCCGGACGAGGTCGAGCACCTCCGTCGCCGGCCCGCCACGATCGGCGCGACGCCGCCGGCACCATCGTCTCATCCTCCGAAAGGACGATCACGTCGTCGGGGGGTCCCAATGAGGCGGCGGAAGTTCTTCTTCGCCACGACCTCCGGGTGAGGCCCCGCCCTCAAGGCGATCGCGCCCTCGGACGCCGACACTGCGACCTCCACCGACCCGATCGGAGTCGCCAAAATCACCGTGCCATTATTTGCAGAGCCGATCACAGACGCCCACGGTCACCCCGTATATAGGGCGCCGCGACGTTGCAAAGATTCAAGAGTCGCTCGGCGGCTTTGCCAAAAGAAAAATGCTCCAATAAAAGAAACACTTATAAGGCCGAGGAGTACGCGGCACGCCGCGCTTCTTTTTGCCCCGCCAGGCAGTCTACCGTCGCTTCGGCCACCTCCACCGAGGCGCCGCGACGATCATGAGCGCAAGATCACCTCGCGGGATCCGCGGCCACGGGCCTGGGCGCCGACCGGTCCACGCTCGGGCGCCGCCACGATCGGCGGTCGAGAAAAACCACCATAGGGATGGCGGAGGCGCCCCACCGCTGCGATGGAGGTTGTCCCCACAGCGTGGTCTCCGACACATCCTCGCCAGCGCCTGCCAAGCCGCGTTCCTTATGCTTCTTCTTCCTCCTTTCCTCCTTCCGCTTCTTGCGAGAGAGTCACCTCTGCCGTCTTCGCCGGCGGCGCCGCGCTTCCTTATCCCGGGAGCGGCGCCGGAAGACATCCCCATGAGCCCCTAAGAGGATGCGGGAATGCCGTCGGACCAAGTGCTAAGGACAAAGAAAAGAGAAGCGAAAGGAATTTCACCGGCTTACGAGATTTGGCGGGAAAGCCGCCGAGAATGGCTCCGGGTGGCCATCCGAGGCCACCGTGGTACTTCCGCCCGTAACAGCCGCCACCCGGGCCTCCACCTCAGACGCGGCCACCAGTTCTCGCCATCCTCGCCCGGTCGGACGGCCCCGCGTCAGCATCGAACAAGGTGCGGCTCAGTGCACAGGGGTTGCACGCGCATCCCCATAAAGGCGCGCGACAACAACGCCCCCGTGAGCCCCGCCTCCTTGAGCCCCGATCCGCTCCCGATCGGGCCACTTTCTTCTCCCTCTTCTCGGCGCCCAGCCCACCGCCTCCGCCATGGGAAGCTCGCGGTGAAACGAGGGCGCTGTCGCCGACGTTCAACGTAGAGCCATTCGAAACGCCACCCTTGTTGGACGAGGCGCTTTACCTCAGTACTCCGTGCTCGACCGAGGCGAGCCGAGGCCAGCCACCTGCGGGCGCCACGGCGTCGACGGCTGTCTTTCCGCAGCCTTGCTCGAAGAAATGCCTCCACAACGCCGGTGGCTCGATCCCAGAAGGCTCGCGACAACGTGATAAAGATGGCGATGTGGAGGACCCCATTGGGGTTGAGATGGTGCACCTCCACCTTGTAGTGAGATAGCGCCCCGACGAACGGAGCGGGTGCGTGGCAGCCAAAGCCGCGCTCGAAGAATGAGGCGGGCACCACGACCTCGCCGCCTCGCGGCCAGGGTGACGGCCCCGCGGCACCTCCACCGTAAAGGTCTGCAGCATGAGGAAGCCCTTCTTCACCAAGCCGAGCGCATGTTTGTCTTGGCGCGAGCACTCGACCACGACATCTTCACGTAAGAGACGACCGAAGGTGAGAAAGAAAGGTCAGTTTTCTTTCCTTAGCTCTCGGTGCTTTTCTTGTTTCGAGGCGAGACAGAGAAGGCAAGAAAGCGTGACTACCCGGTACCCAACGGGCGTATGATAGAGGACAAGCAACGCCGCCAAGCAGCACCCGTCAAGCTGGCGTCGCGTCCCACCTCGCCTATTGCGCCACTGTAACTCCTGGGCTCTAATACCACTCCGCTTAATCCTGTCATATCAAAGCACAAGGGCCATAAAGACGCCGCCAACAACGTGTCCGTAACCTCTTGGTCTCCGCTTTAGGCCGGAACAGTTGTTCGGCGCGCGAGAAGCCCATCGGGCCGCGCGGTCCCAAGACGGCAAAGCTTTGTGGCTTGCGCCAGGCCCAGCGAGGAGTCAGGTTCAAAAGGCCTACCCCACCAGATGGGTATAAGGCCGCCAAAGAAAACTTGAGCAAGGGGCGGTATGAGGTGAGCCCCACGGTGGGCCCTCGCTAGGTCGGTGACGGCCTAATCACCTCTACTCGCGTCGAGACCATACTTCACACTCTCCGGAGCTCATCAATGAGCGACAACCTGTGTGCTCGGGTCGCGGACGACCCGAGGTCCATACGGATTGAGTAGAGAAAGGTTTTTATGGGTCGCCTCACAGCAGGCCAGACACCCTACTCGGGACCGTCCGCTCGGAAGGGTCCCCTTGGCGGGACCTCCCAGACCCACTCGACTACCCGCTATTGGCTCCACGAGCACGGCGCTCAAACCAACGCAGTAAACGTCGTCGCTCAACCCTCCAGTCCCACACCGCGGATGGGGTATACATGTGGATAGACGGTGGTCATTCTTCTCGCGATTACCCTCGCCCGACGAGGACTCGGGAAGGATGCCCCACGTCCGGCTACGACGAGAACGAGCACTCACGCCCCGGCTACGACGGTAAACGAGCACTCACGTCCAGCTACGACGTTAAACGAGCACTCGGACACCCGAACCTCTCAGAGGCATCCGGTCGTCCTGCCGACCAAGGCAGTCGGACACCCGAACCTCACAGAGGCATCCGGTCGTCCTGCCACCAAGGCACTCGGACACCAACCTCACAGAGGCATCCGGCCGTCCCCGCCGACCAAGGCACTCGGACACCGAACCTCTCGAGGCATCCGGCCGCCCCTGCCGACCAAGGCACCGTTTAGCTACGACGTTAAACGAGCACTCGGACACCGAACCTCACAGAGGCATCCGGCCGTCCCGCCACCAAGGCACTTTCGGACACCCGAACCTCTCGAGGCATCCGGCCGTCCCTCGCCGACCAAGGCACCGTTTAGCTACGACGTTAAGCGAGCACTCGGACACCGAACCTCACAGAGGCATCCGGTCCATCCTCGCCGACCAAGGCACTTTTCTAGCTACGACGTTAAGCGAGCACTCGGACACCCGAACCTCACAGAGGCATCCGGCCGTCCTCGCCGACCAAGGCACTCGGACACCGAACCTCACAGAGGCATCCGTCGTCCCCGCCGACCAAGGCACTCGGACACCAACCTCTCGAGAGGCATCCGGCCGTCCACGCCAACCAAGGCACTTTGACACCAACCTCACAGAGGCATCCGGTCCGTCCTGCCACCAAGGCACTCGGACACCCGAACCTCTCGAGGCATCCGGCCGTCCCTCGCCACCAAGGCACTGTCTAGCTACGACGTTAAGCGAGCACTCGGACACCGAACGTCACAGAGGCATCCGGCCGTCCCGCCGACCAAGGCACTTTGGACACCAACCTCTCGAGGCATCCGGTCGTCCCGCCGACCAAGGCGATCGGACACCAACCTCACAGAGGCATCCGGCCGTCCTCGCCGACCAAGGCAATTGTTTAGCTACGACGTTAAACGAGCACTCGGACACCGAACCTCACAGAGGCATCCGGTCGTCCTCGCCGACCAAGGCACTTTGACACCGAACCTCACAGAGGCATCCGGTTGTCCCGCCACCAAGGCGATCGGACACCGAACCTCACAGAGGCATCCGGTCGTCCCTGCCGACCAAGGCACTGTCTAGCTACGACGTTAAACGATCACTCGGACACCCGAACCTCACAGAGGCATTGGGTCGTCCCTGCCGACCAAGGCACTGTCTAGCTACGACGTTAAAACGAGCACTCTCGCGTTTGTTCCTGCCGATCAAGGCCCGGTCTATCCACGACGATTAAAATTAAAGCAAACTCATAGCGAAGACATTTTCATAAAGAAAAATAAGATTTCATTATAGGCCAACAGGCTCAGACTTTACACAACCTTACACACAGTACCCGACAGAAACAAGAGTGGCCACGCTGCACCGCGGCAGGACTTTACCCACGCCTAGAACCTATCAAACATCCGTGCGACATCGGTGGCACCGACGGCATGCTGGTAGGCCCTTGCCTGGTCGACGGATACCGCCGGCCGCTGGCGACACGCCGATGCCTCCGCCGCTCAGCGACATCGACGCGGCCGCACCAACTACGGTCGGCGCCCTTGCGCCATCGCCTCCAGAAGGGCCCCCCTTACCACCTCGAGCCTCGGAACGGCCTCGAGCAGCACGTCAATAGAAGCAGCATCACGGGCTGCAGCTTCCTCCTCCCTAAGCTCGGCCATCGCCTGGTCGAACTCAGCCCAAAGCTCGGCCAGAGGATCTTCTTCTTCCACCGCGATGTCATCGCCAAAGCTAAAGACTAGAGGGTGTCTCGAAGCCATTTGAAGAAGCAGAAGAAAGAGCTCTCATCTCCTTCAAGCAAGCTACAGCGCACATATATATATACCCGGACGAAGGGAGGCTAAGCGTCTCCAGAGTAAATGCGCGCCGAAACGGCGCCCTTCACGAACACGGCGCTCAAGAAGACGAGCGGGCGGGGCGCGCCAAACTATACTCGGCATGCGCAACGAGGCGAATAAAAGCCTCCGGCGGTTCAAATGCCCCCAGCCAAACTCTGTGGCAGCCGCCGGACCTAACGAGGCACACCGACGGAAATCGCTTAACCGGATCGGCTCGACCGACCGACTGTGCCCGCCACCACTCGCCAAGTTCAACCCCAACCGAATCTGCCAAATCGCCGGAGTTCGGGGCTCTGACGAATACTAATAACAGGGGTACCCAACGGCCCGAAGCGACGAGCCAGCGGCCTCAAGCATATCTCCAGCCCAACAGGCCGCGCCCGGCCCACCACCAACCGAATCGCCTGCGAGACCACACAAGACATCCGCTCCCGACCGGCCAGGGGAAGCGAATCCGACCGGACAATAGCCCCGACCCCTTAGCGGGCGGGATCTCCGACCGACCGGACAGCGCCCCGACCCTCTTGGCGGGCGGATCTCCGACTCGACCGGACGGCGCCCCGACCCTCTTGGCGGGCGGGATCTCCGACCGACCGAACCAAGGTGACGGACGCCGAGGGCGTGTGTCGAGCCCTCATCGCCTACCGCCACGCACTTCGAATGAGGTCAATCGGAGTGACTATACAAGGGCGGTGGCTCCTTCCCAAGAAGGTCCGTGATCGCCAAGACAAAGCTTCCGCACTCCATCAACCGATCCACAGACAAGATTTAACGCACGCTCCTCCCGAGGCGCCAACGCCACGCACCGCAACGCCAAGATTCGCAAGGGTCACAGAGGGCAAGTACGCTACTTCCCGGGGAATACCTAACCTCCCTGACCACCAAGGCTACCGACCCAGCATGGGCAAGACGGGTGGCTACCAGTCCACAGGACGAAGGACCGGAGCTCCTAACATAGGTCACATCGCTCTTCCCCCCAACTCTTGATGTAACCTGCCCCTTCCTTCTGTATAAAAGGAGGCAGGACTAAACGATTCAGAGGGAAGAGGGACACATAAGAACACGAGGAGACTAAGTCATTTAGGGGCCTCGTCTGTAAAACATAGTGCAAAAGCAATACAATCGCTATCCGAATCGGAGTAGGGACTTTCAACACGAACGGTATACATCTTGGACTCACGAGTCTAACCATTCAGGGAGTGGAACGCGTGACCCCTTAGACTTACAAATTTACTTGCCGGCGCTCGAAAACGCCGACAATATTCTACCTTGAAGGACCATGTGGAGGTCCATTCATGTTTGTGATGAGTATTTGACTTTATTTGAGCAAGGTGTGCTCAAGTTTGAGTTTGATTTGGATTGATTTTCAAAATGAAGCATTTTGAGTTGTCTCTGCCAGGAGTGCCAGTACCGGTCTTATGGACGCGTTAGTGTTGAGTTGGATGGTTTATTGCACATCATTGTGGGCATTGCTATATGAGGAGTTTCCTTATTTTTTGATGGTTGCAGGACGACGGTACTAGGTCATGGTGAGGCGAAGGATGACCGGGACTAGGCGAGGAGCGTCGGAGGTACAGACGGTTGGGAGATCGCCGGAAGATGATCGGAGACGGAGTCCGGGCAAGTCAAGAAGACAAGGAAAGGAGATGATGCTAGCTAGATGCCGCGTGGATCAATGAGGGCCGTCGATTGAGGTCTAGTTGATAGGTTAGCGGGTCTAGGTAATATGCTTTGAAAACCGTGCAAGAAAACCCGGTATGTGTGTGGGTTTTGGGTTAGCCCTTGCATAGCTGTGTGTGTGGGTTAATCCTAGCCCTTAGATGAGTGCTCTAGGGTTGAGGGACTCATCCAAGGGTGGTAGGTGGCCCAAGAGTAGTATAAGTATGGGTGGAGGGGTAGCCTCCTTCCCTTGAAGGTTTTGAGGTTTGTGAATGCTCCTTTGAGCTTTGTCCACATGAAAGTGAGGCTTTGTAACCTCTCCTTCCAGAAATGAAAGTTTTATCCATCCATCTCTGAATTTATTTTGCGCATTTACATTATGTCTTTACTTTACGCAATTTAAATTCAGCATTTACTTTCCCGCAATTACATTCTCGCAATTTACTTTCATGTAATTTGGATTTGCCTCCCCTCCTTCTAAATACTGCTGATCTTGGATGTTTTGAGTGTGTTCATATGGTTTTACATCTCTTTTGCACTCTTGGATTGAGTAGAAAACATCTTTTCTTTCAAGTTCCAACTTTGTTCAGAACTTGTTCTTCGCGCTGCAGTCAGTGTTTGATTTCTAAAAAAATCTAGAAAATTATTTTTCAAGTTATTCTTGTTGGAGGAGGTGCGGGACTCTGACATACACTTTCCGAAAATTTTTGGAGTTCACTTGTTGCACCGTTTGGGCGCCATGAGGTGAAAACCGAGCCCCAAACTTTCTGCTCGAAGTTCTTGACCAGACTGTGTTCTTAGATTTTTCCTGTTTTTTCTGTAAGGCTTTTGGGGAGAAATTTGGTGGAGTTCTTCACGACTCTGGTGCTCATAGGGAGAAAAAGTCTCAAAATTTTGTGAGCTGCAGAAACCCACCAACCTCCTGTGCAAATTGAGGACAAGTTCTGGAAATTCTGCTTTTGCTTTTCTGAAAGCGACTTTTGTGATTTGAATTGATGTCCTTTCTAAAAGCAAGAGTTTGAATTGATTTCTCTTTATCTTGGATACTAGACAACCAGTATTGTGACTCAAAAATTCCCACATATTTTATGGTACTTATCCATGCAAGCTTGGGGTACACATAGTTGTCTAGTTTTTCGAATTTTTTACCTTTTTGGCCTCTTTATCTGTAATTTTTTCAGAATTAGCCCCATGCATGAATGAATTGCAAAAATAGCCCCCCAACAGTATTTTCCAGCGGTGAGCGAGCGCATGAAATTTTTTTAAATATTTTACTTATATTTCCAGCGGTGAGCGACCGCTGAATTATTTTTTAAATTTTTTTTGTTTCTTTCAATGTCATCGTCACGGTTTTTTTTTTTTTTGCTTTGCACGGGCGGGAAAAAATTGTTTTTTAATCGGCGCGACGGTGAATCCAATGATCGGCGATCACTGGATTCCATGCATGCGTGGCGCGCGGGAGGCGGGCGGGCCGGGCGCTCCCGAGCACGACGCGTGGCGGCGGGGACGCCGGCGCCACGGGCGGATGGTGCAGCGGTGGAGGGCGCGACGCTTGGAGCCAAAAAATCGGCAATTGCACTGAACGCGCAGTACAAATTTGCCAACAATCTGTCCAAAAAAAGCTGGTTAATTGGAATCGTTATGTCTTATCATACGCCGAAAGCAACGACCAATTACTGTTTCTTCGGTGTATGTGCGCAGGGAGGTGCTATAAGTTGCAGCTCTATTGCGATGATCTGCCTTGCGCATTCGAGGAAGAAAATAGAGGTAGCGAGGTTGTGCGAGCGCTGCTAACTGAGAGGCAGAGGAGAGGAGCTGAGAGCAGGGGAAAATAGAGAGGAAAGCGAGGTGGAAAAAAAAATTCGGAAGCGTATTTATGGAGAAATTTTTATGATATTCATACTTTGTATTAGTTTTGTTGGAGTTTTTATTTTCGATCATTTGACGAGTGATCTTTTTGTTACAGATAGTCCAGAACGTTGGTTCATCATACATCCCTTGGAACATTTAATCCCAAGAGAACTTCAGGAAGGTTAGTTCGAAATTTTCATATAGATTAGTATGTCCGTCATACAATTACGGATTTTTTAGAATGACAATAATGTGATCCTTTTATTAGTTGAAAATTGGTGTAATATTACGGCGATATGTGGAACACTGCAGTAATGTTAGTGTAATATTACGGCAATATTTGTGGAATTATTACATTTATTGCGATTTGTGTATAACTTGGGCAATGTTAGTATAATATTATGACAACATTTAGTGTAGCATTTGTATGATATTAATGGAATATTTCTGTCATACAATTACAGATTTTTTTAGAATGACAATAATGTGGTCCTTTTATTAGTTGAAAATTGGTGTAATATTACGGCGATATGTGGAACACTTGGGCAATGTTAGTGTAATATTATGACAACATTTGTGGCAGTAGTACAATATTAGAATAACTGGTAGTACACAAAATGACGACATTAGTAGTTAGAGTAGCCGAACAAATGGTAAATTCAGTGCAATGAGCCGTGCTTGAAATGACAGCAGTAGTGAGTAGTACAATGACACCACTGTCGGGCGTAAAATTTGTTGGACAATTAATAAAATTGCGGTCCGAACAGTGCTACATTTAGTGTAGCATTTGTATGATATTAATGGAATATTTCTGTCATACAATTACAGATTTTTTAGAATGACAATAATGTGGTCCTTTTATTAGTTGAAAATTGGTGTAGTACTACGGCGATATGTGGAACACTGGGGCAATGTTAGTGTAATGTTATGACAATATTTGTGGCAGTAGTACAATATTAGAATAACTGCTGGTACACAAAATCACGACATTAGTAGTTAGAGTAGCCGAACAAATGGTAAATTCAGTGCAATGAGCCGTGCTTGAAATGACAGCAGTAGTGAGTAGTACAATGACACCACCTGTCGGGCGTAAAATTTGTTGGACAATTAATAAAATTATGGTCCAATATTGCTACATTTAGTGTAGCATTTGTATGATATTAATGGAATATTTCATCATACAATTACAGATTTTTAGAATGACAATAATGTTGTCCTTTTATTAGTTGAAAATTGGTGTAGTACTACGGCGATATGTGGAACACTGGGGCAATGTTAGTGTAATGTTATGACAATATTTGTGGCAGTAGTACAATATTAGAATAACTGGTAGTACACAAAATAACGACATTAGAAGTTAGAGTAGCCGAAGAAATGGTAAATTCAGTACAATGAGCCGTGCTTAAAATGACAGCATCAGTGAGTAGTACAATGACACCACTATCGGGCGTAAAATTTGTTGGACAATTAATAAAATTGCGGTCCGAACAGTTTAATATTTAGTGTAGCATTTGTATGATATTAATGGAATATTTCTGTCATACAATTACGGAATTTTTAGAATGACAATAATGTGGTCCTTTTATTAGTTGAAAATTGGTGTAGTATTACGGCGATATGTGGAACACTTGGGCAATGTTAGTGTAATGTTATTACAATATTTGTGGCAGTAGTATAATATTAGAATAACTGGTAGTACACAAAATGACGACATTAGTAGTTAGAGTAGCCGAACAAATGGTAAATTCAGTGCAATGAGCCGTGCTTGAAATGACAGCAGTAGTGAGTAGTACAATGACACCACTGTCGGGCGTAAAATTTGTTGGACAATTAATAAAATTGCGGTCCGAACAGTTTAATATTTAGTGTAGCATTTGTATGATATTAATGGAATATTTGTTTGTTTGAACGAAATTTCTGTAGTATTACGTTGGTACCTAATGCGCGTGCTTGTGCCTTTCGCGATGGTAGGTACTAAATGGCAGAAATTCTAGATTTGTCCGTGTTTTACGGTGACGGCGTTGTTCGAGAGGGTCCATATGGGGCGGACCTTTCGAACTGCGAAAGGAAGGTGATCAGGGCTCCGGGTCTAACGGAGATGAGTCTGACAGACCTCCGTAAATGCGTGAGAAGCGCATTCGATCGGGAGATTGCCCGAAATAAGCTCATCATCGAGGCGGTGCATGGCAGAGTCGTGGAAGGTTCCACCAACTACGTGTGGGTCCTATGCAAGATCGTGGGAAGCACAATGTGGAAGGAGTACATGCAAATTGTGATGAACCCTGAAGCGTTGATACACCGTCGGCCGATGGTGTATGTGCGCTTCCTGGACGGAGGCCAAACCTCTAATCCTCTTGGCGGTGGCGGTGACGTCATCGTTGAAGCATCCTCTGGGCCATCGGTGAGGACGTTGGTCTTGATGAATTCGGCGAATGAAGACATCGGCGGTGGTGGTCCGCCGCATTGATCGCCACGAGGACCTAGAAGGCATGACGGACGGTAATATCCGATGAAGATGAGGAAGTGGACATGGATAGCAGCGGAGACGACGATGCAGCTCGAGTCGGTGGCATTGTGTCGACCGATGTGGAGTATGTCTCTTCTCGGTTGGACGATCTGGCGATGACGTCGCTTGTCCGCTGACGACGGCGGCGACCGGTGGGCCTTCGATCGGACACTCTGCCGGTAGGGCAACGCTTCCCTACGAAGAGTGCCGCCGAAGAAGCAATAGCTAGATATGCGGTTAACATCAGCCGCACGTACCGGGTGTACAGGTCGAACCAAGAGACCTACATTGTGAAGTGCACGGATGCTGAGTGTCCAGGCAAGATCCGTGCCCAGAAGTTCAAGGGCGAGAGTTCGGGTTTCAGGGTAACTGTGCTGACGGACCATACTTGTTCGCTATCGAGCCACTGCGGAAGCACGAAATGTCACGTCCTCATATGTGGCGGTCGATTTCTCACTTGGTCACAGCGACGTGACCGCTTCAGCCAAGATACTATTGGTCGACGTGGTTAACATGGTGGGATGCCCGTTAGCTACGGTAAGGTGTGGCGAGCAAATCGTAAAGTTATAGAGATGATGTACGCGACGTATGAAGAGGGCTACAACCTTGTTCCTCGCATGCTTCACCGTTCTTGAAGCCAATCTCGGACCTACATCAACAAGGTGGATAGGCCACACCCACGAAGGGTCCCAACAGCTTTCATCCTCGACCGTGTTTTGGGCATTCGGACCAACCATTCAGTGGCTTCAAATCTACCTGTGCTAACCATGGATGGCACTTTCCTATCCGGCAAGTACAGGGGCACCATACTTATGGCGGTCGCGGCGGACGCCAATGACCAGCTACTCCCGGTGGCCTACGCACTCGTGGAAAGCGAGAACACGGAGAGTTGGTTATGGTTCCTAGCAAATATGAAGCAAGCTGTTGTGCAGGACCGCCCGAACGTATGCCTCATAACGGACAGGCATGCTGGGTTATTGTCCGCCATCAGCACCATGCAAGGAGGGATACAACCACCCTACCAATGGAATGACGTCGTCAATCGCTGGTGCATGAGGCATCTTGTCGCGAACCTGCACAAGAGGTTCCGCAGCAAGGAAGTTATGAAGACATTCAAGAGGCTAGCATGCAAAACCAGAGGCGGAAGTTCGAAGCCATATGGAGAGTGCTCGATGAGGAGACTGCGAAACATACGACGCAGTCCACAGAGGGCCAGGTGAACAACTTCTCTCAATGGGTGCAGTTGCACGCTCCAGAGCTAGAGAAGTGGTCCTTGTTGCATGACACTGACGGCGCAAGGTACGGCATAATGACAACTAACATGTCGGAGGTTTACAATGGTGTTCTGAAGGGTGTTCGGTCCCTCCCAATCAGTGCCATCGTGGAGGAGACCTGGAACAGGACCGTTGGATACTTTGTGAACAGGGGGATGAATGCAAGGAGGCATCTAGACGAGGAAAGCGGTTCTCGAACGTATGCACGCATACATAGAGAAGAAAATAGAAGGCTCGTTCACACGACGCCTGTACCATGGATGGAGTCAGCGTAAGTTTGAAGTGCGTCTACGGAGAAGTTCGTCGATGGCCATTGCAGAGGATACCGTAAGCAAGTGTGCACAATACGTGATGTGGCCATATGCACATGCAACAAACCACAGCAGACTTGGTGGGCGCCGGGGCCGGTAAGTCTGTGAAGTTCAAGTTATTCCCAACACGATGTCGTGCTAATAAAGACGCTTGCGCGAGTTTCGCGGATGAGTTCTCCCAATGGGCAACGCATCTCACGGCCCGCAACCCTCATCGGTAAGTGTCTCGTAATTTAAATGCACTCATTTTTAGGCATGACATTAACATCGCATTACAATGCGACCTCCCGGTGGGTGGGAGACATGTCGACTACGCAAAACGTGCTTCCCAGCCAGCTGTGCGACGCACCTCGCGAGACAGAGGACACACGTTACGAGCTGCGTAGCACGACCCACGAGCCCGACCGGTTCACATTCCCGGAGGACCAAATCCATGGTCGTGAAGCGGCGATAAGATCAGAGTCGACGCTACGAGGCAGTGATCGGTTATAGTGATAACTGCAGTGCGTACGTGTAATTGATGTATGCTTTCAGCCCATTTGTATTGGTCTAATTATGATAATCCTTATTACTATGTCCATATGGAATGTCGCTTTCATCACATATGATTTTTTGTTTACTCACATCAGCCTGATGAAGACCATGGTCCATCACGATTACACAACTCATGAGGAGAAGCAACCCTTTTATGCATGAAACCATCTTTGAACATCAAACCATCAAGCACTTCAAAAACATCACCAGTTTGACGATCACTCTTTCATTAATGGATGTTATCTTCATCAAATTGTTAACAATTAAAATTTTAACCACAAAAGATACTCAGTAAAATAAAATTTTTATATGACAAATTATAGAGTAATATCCCCGAAATACCCTAAACAATCACTACAAAAGATGCTGGCACAACCCGAAGTGACCACTCACTGCCTACTTTTGTCAGTGCTGACAATTTGCATGCATGACTGCCTTTTCAACCCGACTAAACTACACACTGCGGCGTTGTTTTGCAACCCGTCTGTATGCTTCAATCTTACTTTCCAACACTTAGTCCATACACCACTCCTTCGAGTCTATAAAGGGCAAAACCGTAGGCACACAACCACAGCTCCCACTCACACTTATTCACCATGGCTGGATCCTCTAGCACAACATTTTCGTGGACACCTGATATGAGCAGCGTAGCTCTTCATCACATGTTGAAGGTTACGCGTGGTGGGAAAGATGATCCATTCAAGGAGGAGAACCTAAGTAAAGTGGTGTCCAAATTACAAGAGTGGCGCCCGACATTGCGGAGGCAAGCCTTGACAACATCTGGCCTAATCCTTCTGACCGCCGACGACCTGAAGGCGCACTTGCAATGGTGGCGTCAAAGGTATTTCAGGGTGTGCGAATTAGCCGACCACCCTTCTTCTACAGGTTTCTCTACAAGATATTACAAGGTACTGATGCTACCCGATCGGTATGCAGAGCATATTAAGGTTAGTTATTTCATGTTTTTTCACCTACTAATCTTTTTACCATTATACATAAGTTGACTACTTCGTATGTTCGTCTTCTATGTTAGTCATTCCCAGAGGATGAAGAGTTGCTAAACAAAATAATCCTAGAATTCTTAGCGATGTACATGCTCTTCGGTAGGGGTGTGATGCCTGGTTGGCGCAGAAGACGCAAAAGCGGATCTAACGGGAGGGGTAGAGATCGACACAGTAGTACTGCATCATCAATTTCAAGAGGACATGCAACCACCACCGGAGGGGGGCATGCTAGTAACTATGCAAATGACGACGACGATGATGATGACGATTTTGTTTCACCTCCACCTTGGCGTTCAAGAACTATCGGAAGAGGCTGTTCAAGCACCACCGGAGGGGGGGATGCTCCTAACTATGCAACTGACGATGATGATGATGATGACGATTTCGTTTCACCTCCGCCTTGGCGTTCAAGCACTATCGAAAGAGGCCGTTCAAGCACTACTACAGCAGGCCCTTCAAAAAACAATGTAAGAGGACGCTCAAACAACACCGAGAGGGCTAAATGATGATGACGATTTCGTATCACCTCCACCTTGGCGTTCAAACACTATCGGAAGAGGCCGTTGAAATATGAATGTATCCTCCCACAAAAATATTGTGCATTAAGTTCGGTTAATTTCCAACATTTCATTGCGACCATATTTCCGATTATGACTAATTTTTTATTGTTCGAGCCCGGCGCGTATAATATTTCCCGCAATTAGCTGTCCATCGGATAAAAAAAATAGAAATTGCCTCTAAACATTACAATCTAGCGAACGCGGATCGCTGGATTTTTTTTTTCCAATTTCCAATGGTCCAGAACCCCGGTTTATTTTTTCCCGTTAGTTCTGTTATTTTATCCGAAGAACGGCTACTCGTGCAAAAAATTATAGGTATCGCATGCTCTGAAAAATTCCAAAACTTTATATTCGAACATAATTTTTTTCATCATAAATACATACAAATAAAATATTATCATACCGCATGCTATGGAAAAAAAACCGCCGCAGCTGTTTTTCTCCACGCCTCACCGCCACACTTTGCCACGTCGCGCTGGGCAACCGGCCGCCCGCCTCCCCGCGCCCGCCACGCATGCATGGAATCCAATGTCCGATCACGGATTCCACTGTCCGGCCGATTAAAAACAATTTTTCCCGCCTGCAAAGCAAAAAAAAACCGGTCACGACACTGGAAAAAACAAAAAAAATTAAAAAATAATTCAATGCGCTCATCTTTGGAAATATAAGTAAAATATTTAAAAAAATTTCATGCGCTCGCTCACCGCTGGAAAATACTGTTGGGGGGCTATTTTTGCAATTCATTCATGCATGGGGCTAATTCTGAAAAAATTACAGATAAAGGGGCCAAAAAGGTAAATTCGTCTAGTTTTTCAGGTTTTTCACGATTTCCTTTGAGCGATCTTGTTGAGGTTTTTGTTGGAGTATTTTAGGGAAAATTTTATTTGCGACCATTCACTCCCCCTCTGTTCGCCATCTCGGTCCTTCATACCTCCTAAGGGAAATGTTGAAGTATAATTGAATTGCGTATTTCCTCATCAGTTTAAGCTTTTAGGTGAACTGGTTTATCTAACTTACTAGTATAGACAATAATTAAAATTATTTGTCACTGCCTCACTGGCATCAGTTTTCAGCTCAATGCATAGATACAGCAGATTTTTTTTTCTGTAGCTTCGTGCCTTTATCTGCAGATCGATGACACTGGAACACTTCGTGCGCATATTGCAAAATTGCAAGCTTCTATGCTATACAGCACAAGCAAGCAGTTCAAATTTACTCCACCTTCCAACTAGAAATACCACACAACAAATTTGACAAGATCATGATCCAATTTGAAGGAAATGCTGCACAATTGTTAAGCACACAAGGGCACAGCAGGAATTTTTTTTTTCACTCTAAAAACGCACTTCATTGACACTAGGAAGGTTGTACATCATCTTCCACATCTCAAAAACATTTTCAATCCCCCCCGGTCTCCTCGTAGCTGGTATCTGTACAAAAAACTAGAAGAAACCACCAATCACCACCTTAAACCAATCGAAACCAATTTGAAGCCTAATCCTAATCCTAATCTACGTCCTCTATCCTAATGGTCCATGGCTCCTCTCTCTCCTCCTGTCGCCGCCTCTCCTCGTCGCCGCCGTCTCCCACCACCAGGAAGCTCACCACCACGGCTCCCCTTGGCCTCCGCCTCTCCCCGCCCGCCGCCGCGCCTTCGTTCTGCTCCTCCGCCGGCGGCAGCTCGCGGCGGCAGACGGGGCAGCTCCCGTGCACACCCAGCCACCGCTCCAGGCACTCCCCGTGGAACCGGTGCCCGCACGGCATCTCCTTCCCGGCCTCGAACCCGTCCAGGCATATGGCGCAGTCGCCCAGCGAGCCCCCATCCACCTCCCCGGCCTGCACCTCCTTCAGCGCGGCGATTGCCGCCTTCGACGCAGGTGGAACGCCACCGCCGATTCCTCCGGAGAACAGGTCGCCGTCGCTGTCGACGATGATGTGATGCACCATCATCAGCCCGCCTTGCGTCATTGCCGCCGAGGGCCCCATCGTCCCCAGGAGCAGCCGCAGGATGCCCGCCGCCGCTCGGTCGCCGTCGTTCGCCGAGGCCATGGGAGCCGATCGAGAGAGAGAGAGAGAGAGAGGAGAGATTCCTGTTATTTTGTTTTTTTTCTGGCTTTTTGTGTGTCGACGTCTTGAAGGAGGCGGGTTTATAAGATGGGGAAAGGCGAAGCGTAGCGAAGGTTCTGGAAGATTATGAGCTGGCGCATTGTGTCTCTGAGCTGTGGGCCCCAATCGCGTGGGGTCCTTTTGACGGTTGGGACGTTGCGGTGGCCGAGTTGGAATTGAGGTGACCGACGTGCTGGGTCCGGTACGGCGCGAGGTTCTCGAACATTCCAGAATCCAGATACTTCCGGCGGTGTTCGATGGGTCGCTGACTTGTGGGGTCCCGTGGAGGCTGCGCTGTTCTACGTGTCTCTGGAAGCTCGTAGAAGAAGGGAAGCGGATACAAGAAGCAATTTTTTTTTATACTTCTTTTGTAAGTTTGGTCACCATTTAAATGAAAATTGTATATTTGGTTTCTTCTCAATCATATATATATATATATATATATATATCACTCTCATATTACGCTACACACCTACTACGCTCTCATATTACAGCAGTTGACATGTATAGTCCCACAATCCTTTTATGACATGCAAAATTGGGCCATTCATACGTGGCTAGGGCATCATGAGATTGATGGGCCCGTTGATGGTCTTCTACGTGTAGGCCCATTCAAAAGCAAAGCAAAAACGAGCCCAAATTATCTCTCTTAAACACTCTCCGTAAGGCTCAAAGCACAGGCTTTTGTCTTCTTCCTCAGTCTAGTGCTTGGCACATCAAGGCAAGAATTTTCCTTTTTCTTTTACCTCAATTTCGAGACTGACGAGTGGGACCCCAGATCGCATGGCAAGGTACTAGTCGAATCCCGACCGTGCACACAAATGTGGACGGGTCAGATGAATTCACCGGCTGCTTCCATACACCGCCACGGCATATACACCATTTCCCTCCCCCGCACGGCCGCACCCGCAACGCCTGGCGCCTCTGACCTCTCTTTCTCCTCGCCTTTCGCAGTAAGCTTTATCGCGTCGTGCCGCACGTGAGGTCGAGGAGGCGGCGGTCGCCTCGTCGGCGGCGACGGGGGGCTTAGGGTTTCCGTGCTCGGATCCATGGCTTGGCCCAGGGGACCCCGGGGCTTCGAGGCCGCCATGGCCGCGTGCCCCGCCGCCGCCCAGGCCTACTGCAAGTACTGCGGTGAGCTCCCCCGCCTTCGGATTCACTTCGTCGTTTCTTTGGGGGGTTTGGATCGATCCGTTAGTTGTAGGGTTTGGCTCGCCCGTATCCCTGCCGGCTTTGTGGTTTAGAGAGGGGATTTTTCAAACTTGCGGTTCTAGTGGTTAGCTGTATGGATTTTTGGGTATCTTTTCTGCTTTTCTGCGAATTTTAAGGAATTTGATGCTGTTTAAGTTGCCAATTGTGCGGGACGGGTGACTTTGAGGAGTCAAGAAGTGATCTTGGGTTATTCGTTGGTCAGTTATCTGATTTCTTGTGAGCAATTTTAGTAATTCTTGATGAAAAGAGGTCGTTGGCTTTGTGCTTCTATGGTTTATAAGATTGCAAAAAGTTCTAGTTAAGCGTGTGTCCGCAGCAAGACAAATGCTCGAGGCTAAAATCACAATTCAAGGCTGTATTGCTTAATTCTTGGCACAGTTCAATTACGTCGTCCTTCCATAACATCTAAAGCACAATCTTTTTTCAGAATCAAAGCTAGCAAACCATCATGTGCAGTGAACTGTTCTTGCAGTAGAATGTTACCTAAATTATGTTTGTTTAGATGCTGTGTCAATCTATTGGTTGTTCTGTTCATTGTTTTGCAAGATATTGTATCAGGATGCACAAATACGAACACAAGGGAAGGATTGGTTGGGCTTTCACAAGCTATAGATAGCATGGAAGGAATGAGGTAAGCTGTCTTGAGTATGACGTTTGTTTACTGTAGAAAATGGCGTGTTTTTTTTATATCATGAGGTAGTTAACGCCTTTATTGTGTTTTTTATGCTACTCAATGCCGAAATTTTACATTAGATATGCATGCATTTTTTTTAACTTCTTGCCTAGATACGTAAAGAATTGAAACATTGTTGAAACTAAAGAAACCCACCAACTCTCCTAATGTGCAGAACTTGGTAGAGGTATGATTCGACCGATATTGGATGACATCTGTAGTTGTTTGTACCTGTCTTGTTGCTGTTGTTGCAGAACTTGTTGGAGCTTATCTTCTTGTGTTAATATGTGTAGCATGTTAAGGTTTAACTGCTTTTACTGCAAACATCAGAAATATATTGGCACGTTTTCCATTGCTTGTGGTTTATATTTCCTGGTCGGGAGACTCACGCACATCTATAATTTGCACAGGACAAACACACTCACATAACTCCCATGTCATGAGAACAATCTGCTTCCGTTTTGCCTAGTTTTTTATGTTTGGCTCTATTTTTATTTTCTTATTATTGTTTTTACCTTTTGGCTGATTACATTCTCTAATGCTCATCCAGGAATGCAATATTTGGTGATATTTACAAGCTCATGTCAGTTCTTGAGTTAGTAAGTGACGCTCCCCAAGCAGATTATGCATTTTTCATATGCTTCTCAATACCTTGTGCTGATTGAGATCCCTCTCTTTTAGGATGATGTGCACCGATTCAATACCTTCTATGATTTTGTCTTCTTCATTTCTCGTGAAAATGGACAAAAGAATATCAGTAAGACCTACTGTCATTGAGCATGTCCATGCATGCTGCTGTTATGATTTTTATACCCCCAGAAGACTAATGAGAATACCACTTTTTATGATTTTAGCCATTCAGAAAGCTGTGGCAGCATGGATGATAGTTCTTAATGGGAGGTTTCGGTTGCTTGACCGATGGTGTAACTTTGTTGAGGTATGAAAAATTCACCGCTTAACAACTCTGGAAATTCCCATAATTTCACCTCAAGACAATTTTTCAGTACTGTTATTTGCATTTGATGATTGCTCCTTTATTACTAGTAGTGCTTTCTTTCTTTATCCAAGTATCTTGGGAGTAGTAAAAGCATTGGTTAAAATATAAATTTATTATTCCCTAAAAAATATAAATTTTATTAGCTCTCTTCTCATTATATCGACTAACAAGTTCTTTAATAAGAATATGTTAGATACATGAAGGGGCAACCACTTGACATCAGTCCAGTGAACTTCATTAGTTCCATTGAAGTGGGGACTGGTGTACACTTTGATGGTTTGATACATGATGAGTAAATAGATCCGTTAAGATGCTGTTGACCATGGAAAATATTAGTTTGTTTTGTTTGCACTTGTACTAGTATGTCTGATACTTCTTTCTTCCACAAACTAAAGTTGTATTTGATATGGTGAAGAATATTCGTAATTGGTTTGGTCAGCATTTGTTATCTTATATTGGGAAGAACAACTGAACACAACTAGTTTTCAGCAGCTAATGCATAGTTTAGATGGTATGTTGGGGTGCCGGGTATGCACTGACACCCCAATTTTTTTTTGAAGAACCTAGATATACCCTTGCTAGTAGATATTACAACATATTTGGACTTCAATGTAATTTGCTAATACTTAAAGGACTTAGATGATAATTACATTTCATGCCTCAGGGTTGCTAAATTTTCTCTCAACTTAGCTACCAACCATGTGGTACTGTACAATTGATAGATAAAATACTTTGCTCTTTTATCACATATACAAACTTTTTTTCTCAACTTAGCTACCAACCATTCATTCATTCATGTTGTTGTGATCATCACGACGAGTGCATTGAATCAAGACCAACAATGAGTATTTTATATGAAAATTCATATTATACGGCCATCAATACTTACATACTAAGCATCAATATAGTAAAAGATGGTTTACAGTTTTCTTGCTAGAATTATAGGATACTGAGCAATTATGCATTTATAATAGTTTACAGTTTTCTTGCTAGAATTATAGGATACTGAGCAATTATGCATTTATAATAATTTATCTATCAAGGTTACGATTTGTTATCACTTTAGAAATATGTGATAAATATTTTGGCTCCATAAAAAGTTTTGCATAATGTATAAATAGCCGTACCAAGATTACAAATTATTGAATTGTTATCAGTGAGCACTATTATTAACTATTATCAACAGCGGATAGTTGTTATTTGTGTAATACTATATTGCTAAGCGTCAATAGTCCACCCCCAATCTATTTTTTTTGGTTCCGCTACTGCCTCCGCCCAAGTTTATAAGGTGTATTTATTCTTGGCACATAGACCAAGAAGATATTGAAAATGATTAGATTACCCCTAATTATTATAATTAAGCACAATTTTTAATGCATGAATGTAGAGAATATAAAGTAAAGATGGATATTTATTAGGGGTATAGAGGAAACATCATACTAATTTTACATAGGAATATGAAATATGCCATATGTTAGTAGACAAGATTACTAAAAAAATACGCTTTATAAACTTAGACGGAGGGAGTACTGTTTTGCAACAGTTCAATTCAGCTGTGCATGTAAAGCAATCTTGAATCCTTGGTAAGCTGTTATCTCCCAGTTTGCATAATGTGTTAATATAAATTTTACAAAATGTTCCAGTTTTGGACCCTTCATTTTGACCTGAGACAAGAGTGTTTGCCTTCTGCTATAACTCAATATTTTTTCTTTTTTAAAATCCTACAATTCTCAAGTTGTTTTTACTCTCCATAAAGGGGGACTACCTTTATCTTTTGTGCTCCCATTCTCATTATGAACTGCATGTAATAAACTTTACCATATATTTCTTGCTGAACTGTATTTCTTTCTTTTCTCAGAAGTACCAACGTTACAACATATCTGAGGATGCCTGGCAGCAGCTGCTAGCTTTCAGCAGGTGTGTAAATGAGAACCTGGAAGGTTATGATCCAAAAGGTGCAATTCCTTTTCTTCCACATGACTCCTTTTGGATTTTTCACTCATATATCTGCAGCTTCCTTCATAGATTTAGCTCTGTAAGAACCAAGACAAAATTTACCAGTTACTATTTGTTTTGTGTCTATTTTCCTCAGGTGCTTGGCCTGCTATTATTGATGATTTTGTGGAGCATATGCACAGGTGTGTCATTCTTGTCCACAATATTCTATTGGAATGCTTCACAATTTAAGTTATTGATTTTATTCCCATTGTCTGAACCTAAAGTATGATCATTTAATGTGCTGCAGTGAACTTTAATAGAATTGAAAAATGCAGCATAGTGTTTACTATCAGTATTTGTTTAAATGCACAAATACCTTAGTGGATTTTGGCTTCCCCCTGATTGACTATTGCTGCTGCCCACATGTCTCTTATGCCCTAACGAAAACCATGGTCAATAACAATAAGTACTTCTAAAATGCAAAGGATTTCCTTCTTGAAATGTTTCTTTAAACAATATGGCATGTCTTTTACTTTCACTAGCGTAGCCTTCATTCTTCCCAAGTAAAGGCAACTGAACAAACTTAAATTAATGTATGCACAAAGGCTTCACATTTCCGTCCAACTATTTTGCTTGGCGAAGGATTTTTAGGAATAGCCCAAGGATATCTGAACTTTGGTACAATCTGGACCGGGAGTTTTGTTGACATGTTAAGTAACTTTTGAGATTTAGGATTCAGCGCTGCTTGCTTTGGATAATTAGTAGCTTTGTATCCTACAATGTGGTTATTCCTAGTACTCCTGCAAACACAAGCACATATTGAATTGGTGACACTGCTGTTCTGCCATATTAATAGTAAATAAAATAGTTAAATTTGTCTGATTAGTGCATAATATAAATTGTCATCTTTTCAGATGCCATAATTGCAATTTATACCTAATAGCGGTTCAAGAAGAAAATAATGTAGAGATCAGATTGGTCACCATCTGCATATGAATATCAATTCCTGACAAGCTAGAATATATATGTGTTAATGAAGATATCCTACGTGATAATAGGCTTGAGAAAGTCGTTCACAGGTTGCTTGTATTCCACAAAACTATGATATTTATAACATAGTTACCAGAAACGTGGTTCGTTCGAGCTGCGGTACGGGGTTCAGGTTCGCTGTACGCCACTTTTTCTTCTAATTTCCACTACGAACACGAACTCCATACCCTAAACTGGTTTGGATTCGATGAATCCGGTTCACGATTCCCGAGGGTTTACGGTGAATCCGGTATATAACATGCTCCATGAGTTAGTCTTGTGTTTTTTCGTAGTACTGTTTCTTATGGGTTTCCCTTGTAAAATGTAGAATTTATCACTCCAGTGACTGCTTTAGTGCAATGGAATCACAATGCAGCATATCCAATACATTTAGAGGTATTGTCATAAGGTTTTACTGTTTATAATGGTTTTTTTTCAGCTTTGTAGTTAATTAGTTATGTAGAATTTTTTGTGACAGGACTAAATCTTCCTGGGTCAAAGAGGAAATACCCTACTCAATCTAACTCCAATGAGGATGGAGAACTTTCAGATAATTTTACACGATATGTCCATCTTACACCGTTGAAGCGACTAAAGGAAAGTTTTGTCCCCACTAAATGTGGAGTTTTTGAGCGCAATACAGGTACCCCTTTCTTTAACAGTTCATCGGATTATTGTGAGGATAAAAATTTACACAACTCAAGAGGTTGTCTTCAGAACTCGCCTTGTACTGTTGAGGATAGTTTGTCGAAAGGATTTGAAGGTTGCATTTTAATGAAATGCTCCTTTTAATATACTCAGGAATGCACGGCTTAGTCATTTATAACAGTTATGAACTCTATATTTCCATTTTGCATCACCACCATTCTTTATTTGTATTTTGTCAATTTTCTGGTGGTGTGGTGATATTATTTTGTACCCAAATTATGCTGTTGTATATTTTTTAGATTGGGTGTATGCAACTGAGTTCTGCTGTTGTTAAAGACATTTGCGTTTATTCTTTTGTTATATATTTTGAGATGCAACTGAATTCTCCCACTGTTATTGAAGATATTTGTGTTTGTTATTTTCCAACTACCGTCTTAATCTTGCCTGGCTATTTGGATATTAGTGTCGAGCTCATTGTATCAAGATATTGGTAAGTGCGATTAGGAACGAGGAAAATGCCAAATTATAGCATATAAGACGCTTGAGTTTGCACCCTTAACACTACCACCAGTACATTCTAAACATCAATACCGGCTAGATATGTACATCGCTGATATCTCTTTTTATTTCTTGATACCAACGAAAGTTTGCCTCAAGAAACTCAAATAGTCATCTACCGAAGAAGATACCGGCACCAGCGATGGACACATGCCTGCTCTTTAAAGAAACCTTGGTTAAACTGTGTATGTGGATGCACATTCCCAATTCTACAATTATTTACTGGCATTAGCATCTTAATTGTTTACACTCATTATCAAGGTGTCTTTGGTTCAGGCCCAAGTTGCCGTGCTAAAATTTTATTGCAGCCAGAATTTGTCCCAACAAACACAGTTCTCCTTTCCTTTTCTTTTTTCTTTTCGGTGCAACTCTAAGAATAGAGTTTTGCATCGCGTATGTCTTCCATTTAATCATGCATGCATTCAAAACAGGGGCACATGCTAGAACTTGTCAGCAGGCACAAACAACACATTGCGTTATTTCTGTAAAGTTGAGTGCATGACAGATAATATTGGATTACAAGACATACCCTACTGCCCCCATCACATTGTACATTAATATTCTGAAAAAGCATCACCTAGAAGTATGACATACTGAAGCTGTTGTTAGTACACAGATCAACGCCATCTATGCATCTAAGGTTATCATCTGAATGTTTCTGAAGAATTTATAGCCAGAAAGTAATCGCAAAACAGTAATTCATACAGTTCAGGTGTTGTCATTGGCAGCAAGCACAACTGCCAGTGAAGTTTAGCCCTAGAAGTACAAATGCTAATCCTTGGAGATAGAGATAAAAATGATAGCTAGTCTTCCCATGGAAAACAAGGTTGTATGACGCACAGAAGAAAAGAAACACCGAAAATCCAATCTCAGGAAAATTAATTCTGCAAGAAAAAGACGATGCCAATTACAATATAGCGTATGGTATCTGATAGTTTAAGATGTGCATCACATTGACAAAGAGGTTTACCTGTCTCTTAACCTTTTCCTGGTTTTCCGAAGCAAGGGAACTTCATTGTCGTCCTTAAAATTGTTCCCTACCTTCTTTGTCACAATCCACTGATTAAAGTCTGATAATTCCAGTAGACCACCCAGTGCAGCTCTCATGCGATGCATTGTCATCACGCTCTCAAACAAAATCCAAAATGGCATGATGTGTATATTTCTGCAGAGACAGATTCAAGGACATTAAATTTTAGTATGCAGGGAAGCAAAGATGAGTAATTATATTGGAACTAGAGTCAGTTCTTGAGAAACTAACTTTGGATTTCTTATTGCTGTGACCACTGTAAGTACCATAGGAATATAGGCAACACCCCAGATTGGTAGGAATAGCTCCGGGATCATGACTGATATGGGGACTATGACATTGTAGAGAATACAGGCGACGGTAGGGGCCACAACTCTCCGCACCAAGAAGAAGCTATAGAGCATATGGAACTTCTTGAGGAGTGATACGTCCTAAGGGAACAACAATGGGATGAATTTTCAGTTTTTTTTGTTTGTTTTTTATTTGTCAGTGAGGGGAGTGCTTACCTTAGCAGCCAAAATTTCCTTTGCTATCTTTCGGAATAAGTGTGCACCACCACAAGCCCACCGGAATTGCTGTCGACAGTATGCCTTGTAAGTGGACGGCAATTCACTCTTAACCTACAACATGTTTGTATAGTCAAATTACTACATGGAGAACTATTTTACTTTTGACAACATTATTGTAGGATGAGGTCTACTTACTCTGATGTCCCCAACATATATAAATTTCCACCCCTTTAGGGTTGCTCGAACTGCCAAGTCCATGTCTTCAACTGTAGTGCGGTCCTGCCAACCTCCTGCCTGGTTGATGGCTGTTGTACGCCACACTCCAGCGGTTCCTTAGAATAGACATGCTTTTAGAAGATTGTTTGGTTTTATACTCTAAGTTCTGGAGTCATTTTGTTTACTTCATGATCTCTAGAATCCGTAAGTTGTAAAGATGTGTACCATTGAAGCTGAAGAAGGCAAAGGTTGCCGATCCTGCTTCTTGCTCAACTTTGAAGTGGTAATCGAAAAACATCTTTTGTACCCTTGTCAACAGGCTTGTAGTGTAATTCACTGCAAAATTCTGTCAATTAAGAATTGGATCGATCAGAGTAAATAAATGTTTGCGAAGTTAATACACTAGCAGTATTTTCCATGTCAAAATTTCTTGAAACTGTTTCTATACCTTGTTTATGGCATCGTCATGAACGATAGTACATGGGATCCAGTCAAAATATATTTTATATATTTATGAAAGTGCAAGGAGATATTTGTTTTGTGCAGCCAGAACAGTGAGGTTTTTTATCCCAAGTTCCACATGTTAGTTTTGGGGCCTGCTTGTTTAGGCTTAGGCTTTTTGGTTTATAGCTTAAAGCCAGTTTTTTTTAGCTTAAGCAGCTTAAACACAGTGTACTTTTAAGCCAAGCTAGACTCTTTGGCAGTCTTGACTTTTTTTTGTTTGGCTTTTGAGTTACGGCTTATTGTTGAAATGTGTAAAATACCCATGGTTCTAATGACTTGTTTGCTCACTGTTAAGGATCACATCACTGATTTCAAAACGTTTCATGTAGTATCACGATTAAGAACAACTTTTACAAGCATCTAGCATGAACAATTTTACATCAATCCACATTTGAGCAATACAACATTTTTGAGAATTTTGACAACCAAATCTGAATCCATTGTTCATAAAAGAAAAGGGAAAGAAGAAAGGAAATCTGAATCAAAGGACACCAGGGGCATGATGCGGTCTTCTGGCGAAGGTAGGATGTGGGGACGACAACGAGGTCTTTGGGCCACAACAACGATGGCCAGATCTAATTGCAGATTTGGGGTCGGGAATGGATCTGGTTATGGTCAGTGGGACTCGACGAGGCGACGGTGACGTTTGCCCGGTTGCACCACAGCTAGCAAAGCGGCATGATTGCAAGAGGCGCCGTGGCCGGCAAGGCGGCGTTGAGGAGGCACGGTCACGGAGGAGGTAGCGACAGGGATCCGGCGGCGGTGATGTGGATCTAGAGAACGACGGTGGTGTCGGGGACCAGGATGAGGATGATAGCATCGGTCAACAGGGCTTGGTGGCACGACCGCCGGCAAGGAGGTGGGTGGCAGCACGAAACCCTAGCGACGCACGCGAGAGAGGGAGTAAGGGAAGGAGCCAGCTGTTTCGGTGAGGGAGGGGAGGAGAAATGAGGAGAGGATTGAAAAATTTTGAGTTTATATGATGGCATTTGGTGAGTAATTTCAGCGAAGTTGAGTGGTATTGAGTTATTTCTAACCCGCAAAAGCCAAAAAGCCCGTAGAAAAGCCACCCCTTTGTTTGGACTTTCCTTTTTTGCTTTTAAGATGAAGAAAAAGCCCAAACAAACAGGGCCTTGGAACCGGTGTTTCTGCAAATTTTCCAAAGAATGAGATACATAATGGAGAAACCATTCCTCTGTGGTGATTTACTGAAATGTGGAAGCATATATATATATATGACAAGTTTAACATGGAGGACTCAAAATACTTTTGTAATTTAGTTTCAGTTCCATGGTCTAATCAAAACTGTCCATTTGTGATAGACTGGTAGCTGGAAAGAGTAATGATGCAGAGCTCACAAGAAATGGAGTCCTTACCGAAGACCCACCGAGCTTGAACAAGAGCAACTTCCGGATTGTGCAGGAGGAATGGCACTGTTCTGAGCAGGAAGTCTGGTTCAGGCTGGAAATCAGCATCAAATATGGCAACATATTCGCATTGCTTGGCATAGTCCCATTCCATTCCTTTCTTGAGGGCTCCTGCTTTAAACCCCTTGCGGCTGCTTCTTGTGGCATACTTGATGTTCACATCCTTGCTTGCCCACATCTCACATTCAAGCTCCACCAAATTCTGTAGCAAGAAGTAATCCAATCAGCATAAATGCTTTAGATTTAATATCTACTCCCTTTTTTCATAAATATAAGCATATTTTGACTTTGCACACGTATTAAGGTTGCGGCGAAATTGAGAAAGGACCGAGAGAAAATGACTTAGATACCCCACTTAATTGTCTTGTAAGATGAGAGATAATACTTTGTGGGTGGTAATGAATAAATGCATATGATTGAGAGAGAATAAATTAGAGTATAGTAGGAAAAGACATTAAATCTACATGCAAATGCAAGACGTATATTTCTAAATAAGATCATTCAAACTATAGGCACAAATAGTTTGTAGTTTTGGACATCGACACGGTCTTCAAAACACAGCTTTGATCATTAATTTCTATTATAATATATTTATAGAATCCAATAAAATTATAATATTATGAAATAATTTTGAGACAAATCTACACATATGATTTTCATGTATACAATTTAAATATTTAAAAAGGTAAAAAAATATTGACAATAGAAGTTTTGAAAGTTTGACTACACCTATGTCCAAAACGACAACCATTTGTGACGGGAGGGAGTACTATATGCATTAATGAATGCAAGATGGTTGATATCTTGTGCTCTACTAGCATATCTTAGCATGATACTCTTGTTATTCCCCCCTGTGAAATCTGACAGCCTGAGGCTATAGAAGTCCTATGAGTGGGGGCATAGGTGAACTAAAATTTCAATCACTACGTAGCATGTGTCCTAAAGGTTTGTTTGGAATTGAAACAATGACCTCAGGCAAGGTTTAGTTTTGTTGCTATGTCAGCACAAATGGTTGCAGCAGTGTTGCCACTCAATTTGGAAACATTGTGTTGTCATGGGATGACATAGATAAATCCAATGGAGTAGATGCAGATCTGAGGGCCATAGGTGGTCTACCTGCTTACTATACTACACTAGCAGGGGGCCACCCCTGCTTTATCTAAAGGTTACTTGTTCTTGACAACTAGTATTTCTGCTCCGTCCCACTAAGCTAACCCATCCACGGAACCAATCCAGTTAACCAAAGTGACCAATCGAACACTCGCATAACTACTCTAGCATGTCGACTGGAATCTAGTCTCTTAGTCTGCCACTCAAGAGAGATGGGGACATCTATTGTTTCGTTTATGCATACTCTACAGCATAAAATTTTTCACTGAAACGGGCTTCACTTACTGGAAATAACCTGTCATGAAATAGCACACGAATTTATTTTGTAGTCCTATATATGCAACAATAGTGTGTTAAAAAGAAGAGCAAACTAGAAGGAATACTGCAGAGATTTGATTTTAAAAGAGTAACAAATAAGTGCCTTGTAGATATCTTTTCTTATCAATGCAAAATATGAAGTAACAATTTTTGGGCATCTGGTGAAGATCCCTCCTACAGAGAAGAATATGCCCAGTTGCCCACCAATTATTGAACCATTTCCTCAGATGCATGGGTCTGAATAACCATTGCACAAGTGGGCAGCGAGCCAGAGGGGGGGCTCAGAGTCGGGGGCCTCTTGATGCAGGGAAATGTTAGGACCAATTGGATGAGCTCAAGTGAATATACTGTTTAACGCATACATATCTCACCAGTAATTAGGGTAAAGGCTAAACCTCAGTTGAATCCATGCTGCTAATTGACTGAGAGTGTTCAGTGGTACCCAATGGTTTCTGGTATTGTTAGGTTCATAAATTGTTGCATTGGCAGCACCTGTTTGATGACTGATGAATCCATCACACGAATATCTGGTGCGTGTCCAGATCAGAGCAACTGAATACCACTAAATCTAAATGGTCATTTACTTTTGTGGTCCAATCCTGTCCTCAGAGCAAGGCTTTGCCTTCGGCAATTGGCCTCAAAGAACTGCTACAATTTCTCACTTCTAATACTATTTCCTCTGGAGATTTATCAATTTTATGGTAGCAGACGGGGCACCAAAACCCAGACAACTGGGGCCCACGTACTGTACCCATGTGATTGAAGGTTCAGAACATCCATATGAATGAACACCTTTGCATCCATCAAACCGCGTCTCCTCTCTGACTATAGTCCGTTCTGTACTTCTGTTTCATACTCCATAATCATACACCCGAGAATAATACTAACAATGTAATTTCAGTCAAAAATACTAATAATGTAATTTGTAAAACACTTGAAGTTGTGCTCTAAACGACCTTCCCCTCTTATCATATTCTCGTTTTTTCTCCTATTTCGATGGTGACTTGTGAAGTTCTAATAGTGAAAGGTTTTACCCAGTGAATACTCGTCTTAGTTCCCTTCCCTCCATGCAAAAATAGTCAGGTAGCTTTCGCCCAACTAGTCTTATAAAAGCCCACCCTTTGCCTACCCACGTAACACTGAGAAAGAAAGATCTCTATGTAGTCCACCCACTCAACCAGCTCAAAATAAGTTGCAAGCTCCTATGACAGTGTTCTGTCAAAACTTTTAACATCTTGCTGTTTCAGTACAAGAGGTCTAATCTAAGAGTTCCACTCCTACCAACAACAGGTGGAATCATGCCTCACTTGTTTCAGATAGAATCTGAAAGTTGGTGAGTGCAGAGGTTCTCCACTTGTCCTAAAATAAAAGGTTCAATTCAGGCAGGAGGAAAACCTCAGCCATGCAACAAGGAAGCTAGGAGAGGCGGAGAGGAGGTGAGTTTTTACCTTGATAAACGGATCGGTGGAATCGTCCAGAACTTGGACTATTATCTTGTCCTTCGGCCACTTGAGCTCACATGCCGCCCCTATCGACAGCTTGTACACCTATACACACAGTCAAATCACAAAAATATATTAACACATCGAAATATTTAATCTCACAAGACAACAAGAACAATTAATCAAACAATTATTTTTCTTTTTACAATTTTTTTTGTGATCTCTCACCTCCAGCTCGTTGTACATGGGTATCTGTACCAAGACCATGGGGTAGCCGCCGCTTCCCTTCTCCTCGTCGCCGGCGCCGGCGCCGGCGCCGGCGAGGGGCTCCCACTTGAACCGCCACTCCGGCCGCCACCCGATGACCTTGACGCCGAGGCTGACCACGCAGTTGTATGTGGCCTCCACCACCAGCATCACCGACATCATCATGCACGCCCACACCGCCACCTGCAGCGCCGGCGCGATCACTCTGGCCCGCACCCGCAGCCACAGCTCGAACACCTGCCCCGGCGACACGCCCCCCGCCGCGGAGGACGAGCCGTTGAACACGCCGATGAACCAGGAGATGGCCTCATGGAAGTCGAGCGGCGCACCCACTGCGAAAGGAGAAGAAGAGAACAAAAAGGAAAAAGGATGGCGCAAGAAACGTCAGATCAAGTGCGCTGCGGCGTGGTGGGCGAGGAAAAAACGGAGAGAGTAATGTACCGGCGAGTGGATGGCTGAAGTCGACCGCGCCGATGGAGACGGCAGCCGCGAGGGCGGCGGCAGCGGCAAGGACGAAAAGGAGGGTGCCACCGATTTCTCCAGCCTCCATAGTTGCAGTGACGGAGTCACGGAGGAGGGGAGGGGAGGGGAGTGGGGAGAGAACGACTGGACGAGACCGACGAGGCCAAGTCTACACCTATCTGCTATCTTATACTTTTTTTTTTTCCTTTCTCTTTTGCTATTTTTTCTATGTATTGTGCTATCTTCCAACGTAAATAGTTATTATTTTAGATATCAACATAATATCTAAAACACAGTTTTAACTATTAATTTATATTACAATATATTTATAAAATATAACAAAATATATATGATTTTTGTGTATCTAATTTAAATATTTAAAAAGATATTGACAGTAAAAATTTTAAAATTTAATCGGATCTATATCCAAAACAATAACTATTTATGACGAGAGTAGTGGAGTATGTGTTTGGATTCGCAATTTCGCACGAACTAATGCAGTATAGGGTGGCACATCTTGCTATTTCTCTCTGAAGTCTGAACCATTAGAGAGAAAAAATAGCAGTTGAGATTTGAGAACACAATTGGTCACGATTAGTGTTGGCTGTATAATTTTCATCTGGATGATAAAAACACAAGAGAATGACATGCTAATATTCACCTCCAATCCTCTTTTTGTGTGTTGATGTAATGTGCATTTGTTGGTTCCGGTAAAAAAAAAGTAGCTTTGTTGGTCTGCAATGCATAGAACTTGGATTCAGATGTCTACTGTTACACTATAAGTGGGCCCACCTTGCTATTTTTGCTCATCGACGAATGGTAAAGCATGAGAGAATGACACGCTAATATTCATCTTAAATTTTCAATTTAATGTTAAAGCACGAGAGATTGACGCTATAATATTCACCTACAATCCCGTTTTATTGAACATTTATGTAAAATAAATGTGGATTAATATGTGTACTTTCACATGTTATGCATTGACTATTTATATATCATCAATTTAAATGGCATTGTCCATCAAAATTCACCAACATTATCCTCTCTCACAGGCTCTTTGGTTCAACGCCTTGTATGCTATGTACTTTCTTCGTTTCTAAATACATGATATTCTATAATTTTGATATGATTTTTTACTATTTTTTCTTCTATACACCTTCACTTTAGCTATTTTCAATATTATTTACTATTATAGGCTAGAATAAGACACACCATCTAAAGATATATTAAAGATGAGTAATACAGTCTTTTATAAGTATGTCTTAATGAAAGCGTAAGGATCCTATAATGACGTCTTTTTTTAAACGAGGGATAGCCATTGCAGATTATCTATATGTTTGTCTTAAATGATCTTTCATACAATTAATAAACTGTCTGTACAATGATATACACAATATAAAGCTGTCTATAAGTTTGTTCTCTCTCTTCCCATCATCTAAAATTTCATATAGCATACTTTACTATTATACATGCTCTAAGTGGCATGGTACCTTAGGTGCAAGTGCAGGGGCATCTAGCATTTATACTTTGAGGTGGTAGCTTGGGGTACCACCACTGGGCACTGGCTGTATTTTACATCGTGCGGAGGGCAGATCCGATTGGGAGACGGTATCGAGACGGACGGCAGCATCTTCCGTCATCTTGGTGGCAGCTTTATTGCAAATCTGAGGCGTTGGTTTGCGGAGTGTGAACTTGCTTGGGCCCAGCGGTACGACTCTCTCTCTCTCTCTCTCTCTCTCTCTGGTGCTACAACGACGGATAGTTTCTCCTGTGAATTATGATGCGACGGTGGAGATTATGCCAATTAAATCCACGTACTCCACGGAAAACGGACGCTAAGTACTAAAACTACGGCTCATATGAATTTAAGCTAGTCAAATAGCGGCATAAGTGATCCGGAGAAACAGGCCAACACCACCAACGATCA
This sequence comes from Otatea glauca, assembly GCA_036346275.1. Classification (NCBI taxonomy): domain Eukaryota; kingdom Viridiplantae; phylum Streptophyta; class Magnoliopsida; order Poales; family Poaceae; genus Otatea; species Otatea glauca. Next base: position 45,778,634 of record CM070724.1, on the reverse strand, counting down.
TGATTTAGAGGGAAGGACAGCGGTACATTTTGTAATCATTTTCATTCACGAATTGCTCACCACATCAATGATAGAAGCGCATGATGGTGGATGAGATATGGATTATGGAGGTGTGATTTTTATATGGGAAATGCATATGGAGTTTTGGTGAAGAATGCCTGTCATCGGGACACATCAGCTATCTTCCCGGCATTATTTTCCATATAAACTACGAGGAAGCCAAAATTTTCATTTCGTAGTTGGAACACCTACTACCTTTCTTGCCTACTTTTGTTCGATTCTCGATAGTCTACTTGAATTTTTGTCAACGGTTAAGACCCCGTTTGGAACATGGATTCCTCTGGATTCGCATATGTATTAAACTGATTCCGATGAAATTTCTAGTGGCCTAGCTTGTGATTAGTTCTTTATAAGATAGCACTTCAAATGGTATCTATAAGTCTGTAACTGCATAGGGCTAACCGTTCTTGTAAGAGAGCGCTGCGTCATAAACTCGTAACATAGAACCAAACAAAACCTCAGCTAATGAAGTTATACTGGTCGAACATCATGATATTCAAATTTCTAAATAGCTTTCTATAGCTACGCTATAGTTTTATTTAACTCTAAACACCAAGCTATGAGCCAATATTTTACTATATTAGTTAAAGTGTTATGCTAGCAATAGCTCTGCTATTGGACGTAGATTGTAGTTAGTGACAACTCTATTATCTACATAGGTACCCATGAGCTAAAACATTGAACCCATTTGGAAATACAACATTACTAAAGGGCATAAGTGCATCTCTTATAAGTTTAAACTACGAGAAAACCTAATAAAAACATCATCTCACCCTTTTTCAACAATCCAACATTCATATTTCTCAATGATTAAATATTTGTTGTTAAGAATATTATGATATAGTTATCATTTATGATCTTTTAGACATGTATTAGTATGTTTGTTGATTTCAGACTTGATTTATATTTTTATTATAGAAATATTACCTTCTAAAGTACCATATTTTTATGATTTGTTTGAAGGTGACTTATATTACATTCATATGTTTTAAAAAAATTAATACTAATAACACGACGAATGATAGCTTAAGCTTCAACCACATGCATGTTTTTCCACCGAAATTTTGTGGCTCTAGTGGGCTCTCGAACAGAGCTCTTTTACATACATTAAATTTAATGTAGGTTGTTCATTATTTTCGATCTAATAAATCAGATTAGCTAATATTTATTTATACTTCCTTTAGTAGTAGAGTAGTATAAACACTTTTAATAAATTAATGGCTAAATTTGATTTCTACTACCTATTATATACTATCAGTATAACGCACCATAAAATTTCTTCTCGAATAAAGCACGCCAAAAAGCCCAGGACTTTGCTGCATCGATCAGCTATGGACTTTCTTCCGTCGACCGTCGCACCACGGGCACCAGCCACTGCCCTACCCCTAGGGTTAAAAAATCTCTTGATTTTCGCGATTTTCACCCGTATTGATGCAGCTTGGCTTCTAAAATCGCTCGGTAAACCGGTCCAATTCATAAAAAATAATAAAAAATTTGGAAAAATTTATGCGATGTAAAACGGCTGAAAATCGGTGAAATCGCTCGACTTTCGAAGAAAATTGACGAAAATCGTTCAAAAAATCGACCGTAAAAAAAGTTCAACTAGTACATCGATTTTCCATGAAAACGATCGATTTTTTTAAAAAAAATTCAAAAAAAATTTGATTTTGAAACTCTACGATTTTTGATAATTTTCTACTGATTTTTAGCTCAATATTTCCAATTTTCGAATTTCGATCGATTTTCTTCAAATCGATATTGTTAACCTTGCCTACCCACCTTCAATATCCACCGCTCGTGCTCTCTCCTCAGGTGCTCTTTTCTCCTCTCCTCTCCATTTAATTCTATCAGTCTATCTACCTGTTTGTTCCTCTCATTCATGATGGCTTCTAAGCAAGATTCTTGGCTGCTTCTGCTGGCTTCCTAAGGGTGTGTTTGGTACGGTTTCAGTTTCACCAGATCCGTGGATCTGGTGGAGCTGGGTATTTCTAACTCCACAGATCTGTGGAGCTGGAGCTGTGGGTATATTAAGAGTGTTTAGGTGGGTCATCTTATTTAATTTTAGACTAAAAATATAAATTTAATTCAATTTATTTTAGCCTACAAGATTCAGATCTGAGGTGGAGCTGGGATCTGGAGCTCTACCAAACAGGGTCTAAGTTCTCCAAGAACACACGTTTCTGTTTGCAATTGGAATGCTGTAAGAGTCGATGCGTGTGCCTGAAATCTGAATGCATAGGCCCTGATTCTTGAATCGAAATTGTGAGGAGGGCTGCAATTGCACACCCTTGATCTCTCCATTGATCAGGTTATATAATCACAATTACATAAGTTTGTATCGTGTACAACAAGCAGAGAAGATAGGCTCGGATGCTATACACAGGGTATTGCCGAAGCAGGACTCAGTCCTATTGTCGGATGGAGAGCAGGAGAAACGGAGTAGTTCAGCGGCACGCTCTGATACGGCAACACGGGCTGTGTCCGATATGGCGACGGCAAGCAGTACTTTGGCAAGAAGGGTTCGTGACTATCCATGTTATACGATTCATGGTGAATTTGGATCGGAGATGATTAATCTTCTGACACTCCAGTAAAGAGAAATTTTACATTGTATTATACTAGTAGTATATGGTGAGTAGTAGAAATAAGATTTAGTCATTGATTTGTTGAGTCTTTTCCTATTGCTCTACTACCAGAGAAAGAAAAATAAATACTAGCTAATCATCCCAAAATAAATACTAGCCAATCATCCCATTAGATTCCATATTAAATTTAGTGACCATAAAAGAGCTCGTAATAAAATGTAGAATTTATCACTCCGATGACCGCTCCAGTGCAATGGAATCAAAATGCAGCATATTCAATACATTTAGAGGTATTCTTTTAAGGTTTCACTGTTTATAATGGTTATTTAGTCATCTTTGTAGTTAATTAGTTATGTAGAATTTCGTGTGACAGGACTAAATCTTCCTGGATCAGAGAGGAAATACCCTTCTCAATCTAGCTCCATGAGGATGGAGAACTTTCAGATAATTTTACACGCTCTGTGCATCTTACACCGTTGAAGCGACTGAAGGAAAGATCTGTCCCCGCTAAATATGGAGTTTTTGAGCGCAATACAGGTACCCCTTTCTTTAACAGTTCATCGGATTATCGTGAGGATACGAATTTACACAACTCAAGAGGTTGTCTTCAGAACTCGCCTTGTACTGTTGAGGATAGTTTGTCGAAAGGGTTTGAAGGTTGCATTTCAATGGAACGCTCCTTTTAACATATTCAAGAATGCATGGCTTAGTCATTTCTAACAGTTCATAAACTCTATATATTTCCATTTTGCGTCACCACCATTCTGTGTTTGTATTTAGTCAATTTTCCAGTGGTGATATTATTTTGTACCAAAATCATACCGTTATGTATTTCTGAGATTAGGTATATGCAACTTAGTTCTCTCGCTGTTGTTAAAGACATTTGCGTTTATTCTTTTGTGATATATTTTGAGATGCAACTGAATTCTCCCACTGTTATTGAAGATATTTGTGTCTGTTCTTTTTGTCCCCCTTTTTTCTTGATATTTTCCAACTACCGTCTTGATCTTGCCTGGCTATTTGGATATTAGTATCGAGCACATTGTATTAAGATATTGGCAAGTGCGATTAGGAACGAGGAAAATGCCAAATTATAGCATAGTCCATGGCGACCGGCTCTGCCACATTGTCCATGGCGTACGCGGCAGCAAGGTTCGTCGAGGCGTCGCGTACACGCAGCAGCAGCTGGTGGCAACACCGCTGGCCTGAAGAGTGAAATCGTGGTCATTTGTGTTAGACAGTATCCGAGGCGTCGCTGCGCAGTCTCGATGGCGTCGCGTACACGCAGCAGCAGCCGGTGGCAACAGCGTTGGCCTGAAGAGTGAAATCGTGGTCATTTGTATTAGACAGTATCCTTATTGTCTTAGATTGCTAGTTGCTCTGTATAAAGATGGCTAGCTTTGTATATATGATCCTATTTATTTCGGTTTAGGCTTTTTTGCTTACGGTTTTAAGTTAGACTTTTGGCTTAATGAGCTTATAAGCGGTCTGCTTTTAAGCTAAGATAGACTGTATGGTATCATAGCTTTTTGATGGGTTACAAGAAGAAGGAACTTGCTCGTCGAGGTGGACGCTCTTCCAAGAGCACTGGAGGCTTGGGCACTGCTCTTCAGCGGACTTCTGTTAGTTCTGACTACATATAAGAGATTCTCATGTTGCTACGTCGTATGGATGCCTCTGCACCATTAGGTTCTACTGGTTTTGCCACTCAACCTTTTAATGAGACCCTACCTTTCACATCCTTTTCAGGTATCTCACTATGTATTCTTGACTCTGGTGCTTTTTTTCATAGACATCTGATACCATGAGTCTTCATTCCATTCATCCTCTCGTTGCTCTTATCATTGTTTAGACTAGAGATGGTACCTCTCTTTCTGTTGCAAGACGAGGCACTCTTTTATCTTCTTCTTTTTATGTTCCTAAACTGATCATGCAGCTCATGTTCATTGAACAGCTCACTGATCATGCCTATCGTGTTATCCTCGATTCTGACTCTTGTTGTGTTCAGGATCGTCGCACGGGAGTTCTAGTTGGTACTGGGCCTTGCCGTTGTGACTCTCAGCATCTTTGAGAGCTTGACTGGCTTCGTATTCCTTCCGCTGCCCCTGCCAGTCTCTCTGTCTCCTCCACTGCTTTTGCCTCCACTGCATCTTTGTTAGGTCGAGGATGCCGACTAGAGGGGGGTGAATAGACGGCTTTTTAAAAAAAAACTTTCTCTTTCTAATTTCTACAAAGCAATTCACCCCTAATTACCCTTATACCAAAACCTTATCAATAATAATGCGGAAGCGATAAACTAAGGTTTTGACAATTAAAGCCTAAATCAACTAGGCTCACTATGTGCACTAACTAATTATGTCTCTAACAAAAAGCAATTCTAAAGACAAGCAATCAATCAATTTAATTTTATGAATATAAATTGCTTGAACATAAATAACAAACACAATGCAAGCACAAGAGACACGATACTTTTTTGTGGTGTTCGGAGACTTGTCGGTCTCCCCTAGTCCACGTTGAGGTTAGCCCAAATGAATTGGACCGGCTCCACGAATTGAGCACCCACCTCGAATCCACTAGATGTGGTTTTTCACGCTTTCGCGTAGGCTCAACCCGAACCTTCACAAATTTCGCCGGGGCTTCTCACAACCTTGAGAGCTCCCGCGCACGACGCTCTACGCCGTCTACGAGTCGACAACCTCCAAGAGTAACAAGCTGAATCCTCTCGCTTGAACTTCACCAAGCATAACACATGTGCTTCCGGTGATCACCAAGTGCAACACATGCACAAGGATCCTCCTCAAGTGCAACACATGCACAAGAGACTCTCAATCCTCTCCTAATTGTAACACATGCAATTAGAGGCTCACACTAGCTCAAGAAGCAAATAGGAGAAGGCAACACATGCACACAACTCCTATAAACACCCAAATGCTCTAGCACACAGCTAACATTTTGCCCTTGCCCCCCAAGGCCTCCTTTTATAGCCTCCAAGCCAAAACTAGCCGTTGGGGGCGAAATCTGGAAAAACTCAGCAAACCCGGTGCTACCGCCCTACTGGGACCGGTAGCACCAGCCTCCTCCCAACGGTTACAAAACTAGCCGTTGCAGGAAAACCGGTAGCACCGGCCAACTAGGAGCGGTGCTACCGCTCGGGCGGTAGCACCGACCTCAACCCCGGTTGCACTGGCCTCAGGCCGAACTCAAAAACACCTCTCTCTGGAAAAATCACACCGGCCAGAGAGGCGGTAGCATCGGCCTCCCGATGCTACCGGCCAAACTGCGGTAGCACCGGACCCCGGTGCTATCGGCCTTACAAGGGCGGTACGACCGGCCTCAGGGAGAAAACACTGTTTTACACAAAAACTTTTCTCTAAACCATTAAAGATACATTCTTGGAGCTATGTGAGGATCAACACATGATCACAACACTATGCAAAACACATTTGCATATGTTAATCACATACTCCAAAGAATCTCATTAAGCACAACTTATTTGCAAAACATATATGCAAATAAACCAAGAACTTATGAGATCAATCCTCTTAGCCATGTGATGATCAACACATGATCAAGTCAATTTGCAAAACACATTTGCAAACCCTATTCACATGCTTTAGGATTAGAACCCATAATCTCAAGTTCATTTGCAAAACACATTTGCAAATAACAAAACCAACTAACGAAAACATATTTCGTAAACAACTCAAGATCTATTTGCAAAACGTATTAAGCAAATCAAACCCGAGTCTATGAGGTTAATCCCCCTAGCCATGTGAAGGTCAACACAAGACCCAGTCAACTTGCAAACACCCGTTGCAAGCCCTACTCACATGCTCTCGGGATTCCGGACTCATAGACCTCGGTTTATTCGCACAACGAACTTGCAAATACACATTAAACCAATTTTATGCTTGAGCATTGTTCTTTGCAACACATGTAAAAACCTAGCTCCAAGCAATACCAAAACATGAGCTCTCTATTTGCAACACATGCAAATCTCTAGCACCATGCAAGCAACCACAACAATTACAAGTGCATGAGCTCTCTATTTGCAACACATGCAAATCTCTAACTCCATGCAACCACTTTAAACCAAATTGCTTGAGCTCTCTCCTTTTGCGACACATGCAAAACTTAGCTCCAAGCAAAAACCAAATCAAATAAGATTCAAATAAGATGCAAGTATGAGCACCCTTATTTGCAACACATGCAAATACTTAGCTCATACAAAATCCAATGCACAAGCTTCACCAATTTGCAACACATGCCAAATGGTTAGCTTCATGCAAACATCAAACAAGAGAGTGAGCTAGAGTGAACCGGATCGAGTTCATCAACACATGATGAAGCTCAAGCTAAAAGACTCAACCCCTCTTAATAGTACGGCACCTAACAAGCAACCCGGTCTCACAACCAAACACCGAGACCGGTAAAAGACTAGGAACACATCCTTAGCCCTAGCTAGTTATACCTTTGTCGCACTTGATCCACTTGGAGCTTTTTTGATTTCCAATCATCTTCTCTCCAGGATCACATCTTCTTCATCTTGTTCACCAACACATGATGAACCTTCTCTAGCCCTTCTCTTCACTTCGGGATCACCTCTTGAAGCTCATCAACAAATGATGACTTCTTCTTCTTCTTCCCGATTGTTTATCATCTTGGACTTAACCTACTTCACAACTCATGGAAGATGTTAGTCCAACAAACACGGTTGTCTCAATCATCACCACACTCCATTAACACATAATGGATGCCTCCAAGATCGATTGAGCACAACCCAAATTAATTTGAATGATTAATTGTTGTCTTGAGCACTTTGATGCAACTAATGCTTCATTATACTCAAGAACTTTTCGCTTGTCTTTAATCAACAAGGAAACACCATCAACACATGATGAAATGTTCTTTGATTGATTGAGAGACAATCGAACTCAATTTAACCTCATTTAAATTGACATGAGCATATAACTACACAAGTCATATATACTCAAGAGATTGTTTCAAGGTTTTGATCCTTTATATTGTATGACAAAAGGACATGGATCAATACAATTGAAACATCAAGTTAAATTATAAACTCCCCCTAGATGTGTGTATTCATGTATATATGAATAAAAAACATAATGCACATATTTGATCTAAAGCAATGGAAGAGTTAATACTTTAACTTGAATTCTAAGTATGCATTTATATAATAGAATGAATACGAGTGCATACCTTAGGTTTTTCATTTTCCATCCAAGTATGAGACTAATAAGAATAAGACTTAATAAAACATGTTAGTCTCATAATGATTAGATTTGTCATTAAACAATGATTAAACATTAATATTAAACCAATCACCAAAACCAATAGAGCTTGAACTTACAATCTTCCACCGGATCATTTGTTCAGTGGCAACATCGTTTGGGTCATCTTTGTGGTTAATGTCTGGTGATACCTCTTTAAATTGTGCGGGTTGTAAGCTTGGTAAGCAGATACAACTCCCTTATCCTTTCAATGAGTCTGTGTCCTAGCGTTCTTTTGATCTTGTTCATTATAATGTTTGGGGTCCGGCTCCTTTGTTTCAAAAAGGGGTCATAAATATTATATTCTTTTTATAGATGATTTCTCTCGTCACACCTGGATATATTTTATTTCTTCTCGTAGCGAGGCTTTATCCATTTATAAGAATTTTTTCATTATGATCCGTAGTTAGTTTGATTCTCTTATTCGTGTTCTTCGTGCTGACTCAGTAGGAAAGTATCTGTCAAGAGCCCTTCGTACTTTTGTTTCTGAGTAAGTCACTCTTTCTCAATTTTCCTGTCCTGATGCTTATGCTAAGAATGGTGCGGCTGAGCGCAAGCATCGTCATCTTTTTGAGACAGCTCGTGATATTTTACTTGCCTCCTCTATTCCACCTCATTTCTGGGCTGAGGCTGTTTCCACTGCCACATACTTGATTAATATTCAGTCTTCTTCTGCTCTTCAGGATAGGATTCTAGTGGAGCGTCTTTGTGGCATGCCTCCTAATTATTCTAATCTTCGCCTCTTTGTGTGTGTGCGTTATGCCTCCTTTGCACCTCATGAATACACCAAGCTGACCGCTCAGTCTGTTGAGTGCGTTTTTCTAGGCTATAGTGCTGAACATAAGGGATATCGTTGTTGGGATCCTGTTGGTCGACAGATGCAGATCTCTCGGGATGTTACTTTTGATGAGTCTTGTCTCTTCTACCCTCGTCTTTCTTCCACTCCAGTATCTCTTATCGAGCCACTTTCTTCTCTGACTTTTCCTGATACTCCAGTTGTCACTTCTCCTTCTCTACGGTTGGCATCTCCATAGGAGTCTTCAACTCCGGTGCGTCCTCTACACGTTTCTTCTGACATTGTTTCTTCTTATCCTATATACTACACTCGTCATCAGCGAGTTGATGATTCTTCTAGTGTACCATCTTCTTTTTGATGTGCCATCTTCTCCTGCTGAGTCACCTTCTTCAGTGCCTTCTCCTCGCTTCGTTCTTTGTAATCGTCAGTCTATTCGGCCTCCTAAGCGCCTTGGCTTTGTTGGTGTAGTTCTTACCGAGCCCACTTCTTAACGCGATGTTGTTATTTATTAGGAATGACTGCATGCGATGACAAAGGAGCTTGCTGCCCTTGAGCGCACTGGCACGTGGGATCTTACGCCCCTTCCTTTATGTGTCCGTACCATTACATGCAAGTGAGTCTATAAGGTTAAGACTCGCTTTGATGGTTCTCTTGAGCGCTACAAGTCTCGTCTTGTGGCGCGTGATTTTCAGCATGAGTACGGTCGTGATTATGATGAGACTTTTGCTCATGTGGCTCACATGACCACTATTTCACTCTTCTTGCTGTGGCCTCTATTCGTGAGTGGTCTATCTCTCAGCTTCATGTCAAGAATGTGTTTCTTAATGGTGAGCTGCGTGAGGAGGTCTATATGCAGCCACCATCGGGGTATTCTGTTACTGAGGGGATGGTTTGTAGACTTCGCCGTTCTCTTTATGGGCTTAAGCAAGCCCCTCGTGTTTGATTTGAGCGTTTTTCTTCTGTGATCACTGCGACTAGTTTTTCTACTAGTGCTCATAATCATGCGCTTTTTGTTCACACTTCACCTAGTAGTCGGACTCTTTTTCTTCTATATGTTGATGACATGATCATTACTGGAGATGATTCTTAGTATATTGCCTTTGTGAAGGTACGTCTCAGTGAGCAGTTTCTCATGTTTGATATAGGTTCCCTCGGCTACTTCCTTAGGATTGAAGTTTCTTCTACATCTAATGGCTTTTTTTTATCGCAAGAGAAGTATATTCATGATCTTCTTGATCGTACTTCCTTTACTAACCAGCGCACAGCCGAGACTCCCATAGAGCTCAATGTTCACCTTCGATCTACTGATGGTGAACCTCTTGAGGATCCTACTCGCTATCGTCATCTTGTTGGGAGTCTTGTTTACCTTGGTGTCACTCGTCCTAATATTTCATATCCAGTTCATATCTTGAGTCAGTTCGTTTCTGCTCCCACTCAGCTCCACTATAGTCATCTTTTTTCTGTTCTGCGATATCTTCGTGGAATTATCTCTCACTGTCTTTTCTTTCCACGCTTTAGCTCTTTACAGCTCCAGGCATACTCTGATGCTACATGGGCTAGTGATCACTCTAATCGTCGGTTTCTTTCTGCTTACTGTGTTTTTCTTGGTGGTTCTCTCATTGCTTGGAAGACTAAGAAGCAGATAGCAGTTTTTTATTCGAGTGCTGAGGCTGAGTTGCGAGCTATGGCTCTTTTGACAGCAGAGGTTACTTAGCTACGGTGGTTACTTGAGGATTTTGGCGTTTCTGTTTCTACGTCGACTCCTCTTTTATCTGACAGTACATGTGCTATTAGTATTGCTCGAGATCCAATGAAGCATGAGCTTACCAAGCATATCGATGTTGATGCTTCCTACATACGGTCATAGGTATAGGATTAGGTTGTGGCTCTTCAGTATGTGACTTTAGAGCTTCAGTTGGCAGATTTCTTCACGAAGACACAGATTAGAGCTCATCATAACTTTTATCTTTCTAAACTCAGTATTGTTAATCCACTATGAGTTTGGGGGGGTCCTTGTCTTATATACCCTGTATAGAGATTGCTAGCCTTGTATAGATATTACCTTATATAGGCTTTCCTTTTGTACCCTCGTGTACATGTTTATATACCATCGCATTGGTCTCATAATGAATACAAGTGCTATTCATAACAATTTGCAGGGTTGTTGGGTGATTTGCTATGTCAGTTTTGTAGCACTGCACACCCAGCATTTCTAGTGTTGGAACTTGGTATGGAACTTGTCAGGTTAACCGAGATGATTGGGTTCACAAGTATGGTGGAGGATACTTGTTGGTGGATTCACCATTGGGATATTGGTGAGGAATAAGCTCAAAGTTTATCGTAGAACACGTGGAATTAATCAAAATTCGTTGCATCCTAATGAAATATTCATTCTCCGCGGTTTTTGACTTTCTGATAAATAATGCTGTTGATCGGTTTCTCCTCTTATTTTGATACGTCGATGCTTCGCGATTCGAGAACTTACAAGGGTAGTGTACTTATGTGTGTGTGCTCCCATTACAACTGAACAACCTGCAGTGCGTGATGGAGAAAGAGCAGAGCTGGCTGTCTCAATGAACCTAGAAATTTCACATCAATTAGGATGGACAAAATGCTGTTTTATCTTAGGCCAGACAAAATGCTGCCTTATCCACCCGGGCATAAGAACACATGTGGTAGTACTTAGCCACAAGTCCTTCCCAATTTGATGCTCACAAAATGATTCGTAGTAGTAAGTAATTAATTGGCTATGAACAGCAAATTTATCACATGAATGCAGGTTGCAGGTCGAATAGCAGCACCGCCAACAAATTGGGACAATATGCGAATTACAACAAGTTTACAACCGTGCATTGCAAATGCTGGAAACGATTGCCTTCCTCTGACTCCGTTCAGGAGATCCACACAAAAAGGATGTGCAGCGCCGGCCGGCGGGGCGAGATTAGCACGTCGCTTTGGGCTCTAGAACGCGGGTAACTTGACCTCGTCGGTGCAGCCGCCCGGCATCGTCACCGGGCAGTGGACGGGGCTCGTGCCGGTGAGGTCGACGCACTGGTACACCTGGTACAGCTGCGTCTCGTTCAGCAAGTTCTGGTTGCACTCGATGTTGGGCACCGACCCCGTCGCCTCCCTGATGGCGTCCCGGATGCTGCTCAGGCAGTACGTCCTCTCGTTCGACGGCACGATTCCTAATTAACGAGCATTGGCATTTTGATACCGTCGTGTCGTGTCACGCTACCTTTCAAGTGTGTCGACGTAAGGTACTAAGTGTTTGGGAAAAACGGTATGCGCTCGACGGAGCATGTATCATTTATACGTACCTGCGTGGAGGAGGATCCGTGTGAGGTTGAACCGGGCTTTCAACTCGAGGGTGACCCGGAAGTAGGAGTGCTGGTCCATGTTGGAGCAGGTGCCGTGCTTGTTCCACTCGTAGCTCCAGAAGGTCGTGCTGTTCGTGTTCCTGCACGACAGCGTCGGCCAGTTCCGGTGCAGGTCGCTCTCGAGGTCCTTGATCTGCATGCGCACGGGCGTACGGTCCATGCGTCGCCATCAGATCACAACGCAAAAGACCTCGTCGAGTTGGAGGAGAAGCACGTACGTACCAGCAACGGGTTGAGAGGGTCGGTGGTGTTGCAGAAGTCCGGCCAGCACTTGCTCTTCTTTGTCTCCCCGAGCACGCCGGCGGCGGGCCAGCACGCGGCGTAGTTGGGCCAGAGGCCGTGGATGCCGAAGTCGGCCGCCGGCTTCTCGTTGCCCGGGAAGCAGCAGCCGCCCGTCGTGTCGCAGTAAGAACCAGGCCACTAATTTAGACACGAAGCCGCTGTTTAGACGCAAACAATCGAGGCAAGGGTGAGAAAAATGCGTCCTTTTGGTTGATTTACCTGCTGAACATGGTAGAAGAAATCAAAATCAGTAGCCGAGGAAGAAGACAGGAAAGAGAAGGCCTGCGAGGGAATAGCAGTGGAGCCTCATGCTTGCTCTGCTTCTGGTTTGGAAGCTTTACTTGGTGATTGGATGCTCTCCGACTTCGCACTATATCGGTAGATCAGCCTTAGTGGCGAAACACGAAATTTCTTCTTTTGTTTTGAGCGCACATTTTACATGTATAATTCTATAATATATATAATGATTTCATAATATTATAAATCAATGATTTTGTAATATTATAAATTTAACATATATATTTGGAATTTGATAAAAGTACGATACAAATAGTTCTAATGTCTTAAAAATCATAAACCATTAAAATCAAAATTAATTCAATCAATAAATTTGATCTATTAAAAAGATAATTATATAACAATTTTAAAAAATTTAGAGTGCCGGGCATACCCCCGATCAGCGTGCGTATTATCTAGATTATTAGACTGTCGCGACACAGCTCTTTGCTGTAAAGGTGACACGAGATTCACCAGAGCCACATGCTCATCGGTCCCTTCACAGTTTGGCACTATTGTAGCTTACAGATTGGACACGCACAAAGGAATAATTTAGTAAGCAACGTGAAGCAGATGCGTATATATAGGTACTGTTTATTTCAGGTTTTTTTATTGGTTTAAAAAGTAGAAAAGTCAAAGCAGAAACAAATAACTGATTTTTAAGCTGGACTTAAAAAAACCAAAATCCTCTATGGAGTATAATTTAAGCCAAAAGCCAAGTAAGATGTACTTTTTTGGATGAAATAACCATTTAACACTGGAAGTCTCTAAAATTACACACCAAATACCATCATATATAAACTCAAGAATCCTTCTCCCATCTCATTTCTCCTCGTCTTCTCTCGCTCCCCTGTGCGACATGCCTTCTCCCTCCACCGCTTCGGTCTCTGCCGTCCCTGACCTCCTCTCTCCTCCGTTGTCCCCAGCCTCCTTTCTCCTCCACCAACCCAAATCAAGTTGATAAATAATTATGCTCAGAATGAAGTTTGATCTCAAGATTAATCTATATTTTTCAATACGACATTCGATGAAAAAAGTATGAAATATTTGTATTAGATAAATTAGTACATAAGAAAAGTCCTTACAACCTTAAAGAGTATTTCAAACTTTATAGTAATAAATTACACCATCCAACCCATCAAAAAACCAGAATACCAAACAGCATGTCTTGACTTAAAAGCTCGTTAAGTCAAAGAACTAACTTTAAACCAAATGTCAAAAAAATCTAAGCCGAAACAAACAGGATGAAACGAAGTGCCACAAACAGCTAGTGCGTGCATGCACTCAAGAGGCAACGGATTAGACAAGATACAATATTGACAGCAGTTGCGTAAGACGAGAGAAAAATAGAGGTGCGCTCAGCGTTGTTAAGCTTACTTGCGTTCTTGACAGACGGGACGGTATGGCAACTTAGAGGCTAAAAAAAAGCTTGGAACTAAGAGGTATCAGAGACATGACAATTAGAACTGTTAATCTCTTCGTGTCCCCTCCTTGTGTACAGCACTGATTGTGAGCGTCTACTCATCATTTGAATGATATTTTTGGTGCATATTGCTCAGATTTTACACCGTCCGATCAACACACAGAAGAATCGTATCTGTTTCACGAAACAGTAAAATGAAGAATCGACGAAATGATTAAAGGGCCTGAAACAAAAAACAGGTCACGTGTAGCCAAATGGGCCTTCTTTCATGAGAGCTTTTGTTTTGTCTTTGTTTTTTCTAGCGGGCTTTTGTTTTGTCTTTGTTTTCTCTGACGGGTCTTCTCTTCACCACATTTGAGGCCTTGTGAGGTTCAGAGAAAAGCAAAATTTTTTTTGGAAAACTTGACTCCAAGAAGAAGCACGGCTTGTTCAATCTGAAGAAGCAAGCGAGACAAAATTATAAAGGTTGAGTGGTTGACACTGCCACTCATAATTAACAAGTTGGATATTTTTAAACTTGTTGTGTTGCTCACATGGGGGAGTTATCTCAGCAAAGTTAGGCACAATTAGAACAGAAAACAATGTAAAGATGACAACAGGTTGGTCATGTGCATATCCTAATTGGCCTTGGCAATGAAAAGACATAGATTAAACAATTAAAATACCAACCCATCAACATGATTCTAGGCACCAGCATTTGAGTTGACATCCCAGTGAAACTATGCTCTCCAATCTCCATATTGTTCTACACTAGTTTCTTACTTAGTCACCTCCTTATATACATTAGCTGATTAATTAGCACACATAGTTGCTCCACCTCATGTTGCACTTCTGCCTATTTGAATTAAAGAGTACTAGTGTGCGCAGTTACAAGCCTATTTTTATAGTATCTGTGTTGCCGAAACCTGGCTGTACTGAATACTCTGATTGATACCGGATGAACTGTGTGACTATAATGAATATGTGAAACTTATTTGGATCAAAGACCAACACGTCAAGATGGCCGAGTTGGTCTAAGGCGCCAGTTTCAGGTACTGGTCCGAAAGGGCATGGGTTCGAATCCCATTCTTGACAAAGAATATTTGTTTTCTCGCTGCTGCCAACTTTTTTTTTCTCTCTCGACCAGCTTTCGTCCGGGAGGAATTGAGCTGGTAACCGTTTCCCTTTTCAACACGAGCCAAACGATTTCGAGTTCTTCCTTTCCCTTCCATGGATACGGCGACAGCCGGTTTCCAATGCATGGCAGCTGATTGGCACTTCTCGCTCTCGCTATCCTTGTTCTTCATGCCTTATTTGTAACAACGCCCTTGAGTTGTGTTCCGTGCAGTTGCAGTGTGCTAATGAGCAAAACGCATCAATATTTTTGTACTTGGTTTCACGGCACACGCAGAACGTAACATCCTGCTTTTGCCCCGACGGTGACCGGTGAATTAGTCTGAATAAAAAACAGACGGCCCGATTCCTTCTCATAATCCAACCCACTCGTATACACTAGAATCCACAATCTTAAGTTTTAAGATGTGTTTATGTGAATTCTAAGGAATACAAATATGAGAATGCCACTGAAAGTTCTAATTAATTACCCACAAAATACTATCCCAAAATCTAATATCAACTTCTCTATAGTCACGATCCAGAATCATCTTTTAGAGAATCCACAGCAAAAACAAACAGCAATCGACATCAGATATCCCTGTCCATCGACATCAGAGTTTTATCGCAGAATCACAGCTGCCAATCTGTGCGACTGAACTGAGTAACCTTCTAGCCTTCTAGGCCTATGTAAACAAAAAGGGCACTACAATTTGTTGTTTAAATGGCACTTTCCTGCCATTGTCTAGAGTGACAAAGGTCCACGGAGGATCTTAGTACCACATACTCATCGCTTTCAGAGTAATTAGGCCTGTTCTCTTGAATGATCTAATAACAGCAGTGCTGAACTTATCATCATGCTAATTTATGGCCTGCTGCCATATTTTCTTCAGCTCCAGCTTTCGTTCCTACCATCCTAAACCTGTTATTGTTCCTAGGCACTGTCTATTCCCACATTAACAGAGTCCTTTTCAAATGGGGACTAAGTTCTTGGAGATGAGTCGAATCGAATTTTGCTTGGTTAATGGTTCATTCCTTCCAGTAAGTTAACGTCTCACTTGCTCATTCCTGACTGAAGTTTGCCTCGATATGACAGTCGGACACAGCATAAATTTGAGCTCGAGTAGATCAAGTAGTCAGTTTTAGTGTGCATGAAGTGATGTTTTGACTTTGATTTGCTCTAAGAGGCAAACATTCTAACTAGACTGGTAAACGGTAAACCTGTCGATCAATTTGGCACAACTCTCTGCTTGTTCTCCCTCGGCATTCATGTTCTTGTAGGTGTACTCTTTGTTTGACCTCCTCGGGTAGTACTACTGTTGCTGGTCCTGTTCAGTTTTGTTGTCTCAATTAAAGCAAGATTCTGACGAATTGTACACTTGTTTGGTGGAGTACTAGAGTAATACTTGCCAGTGGTTCATTAACTGATCAGTTTGCTAGTCAATTCTTGGAGCCGTATCAAGATGCTAACCCAATAAAACTCCTGTCATTAGCTGTGCCTACATCTCTGAAACTGATTTCAGACCTGATGAAATTATTTTACCTAAGAGAAGTGCTTGAGTTGCCTTCTTCTGGCCGTATCGACCATAAAACTTACAGAATTGGTCAAACCCATTAATACTGCCATTTATAGTGCTCATGCCATTCTGTGTAGAGTAAAATTTATGTACAAAGACAAGGCGAGATCATATTTAAAAGGGAATATGTATGAAGCAGATGCTAAAGATTTGTTCAGCTTGAGCTGAACCAAAATGTAAACTGCCCGACGCAGTCTTTTCCCCCTTTTTTTTTTCTGAATTCTGATATCCTCTCGATACAATCTGAAACAGCCACAGCTCGTTCCAATCATCGAAAACGGATGCATCAGCCAAGTTGATCAGTTTTTTAGTCAGTGCAAATTAAGAGATTCATATGATCTAACTAGATAAGTGATCTGTCAAGTGTTGGATCAGTCTAGTCGGTTGGGCCTGATTCGTCATGAGCCCATAACTTGCCATATCAATAGACTTGTCGAGCGATACACATTCTCTCATCATGACCTCTTCCCTTTCAGTCTCAGAGCATTTAAGCTCCTGCCTACCTAATGTTGAAGTTTTGGCACCTCCTATGGGCTCGGCTGCACTGTTCGTTCCTGTTGTAGAGGAGGCACGGTCCTATGGTTTGCTCTTTCTTCTGTCCTTTCTAAAATATAAATTTCAAAACCCAATGTCTAATTAAGTATGAACTATGAAGTGAAAGAAATAATTGATTCCTCGCTTGGTTTTTCGGATTCACACTAATGCCTAACACTAGCTAGGGAAAGCACACTACGGTACTCCCACTGTCGATAAATATAAGGCCTATAGTTTGAATGGTCTTGTTGAAAAATATAAGATGTGCATGTAAATTTAATGAGTCTTTCCACATATACCCTTATTTATTCTCTATCAACCATATGCATTTATTCATTACCACCTATACAATGTAGAGCAGTGCTTCAATGCTTTCCCTCCTAATACAAATTGCACAAATCTTGAAGCAAGCGAAGGGGTAAGTAATCACTATCTACCTTTTATTTATGCTTTAATATTTGTGCAACTGTAAAAAAGAGAAGCATGTAAGCACCTCTCTACAATGTACTATCTCTCATCTTTCAAGACAATTAAGAGGGATATGTAAGTCATTTCCTCTCATGTTTTACTCAATTTCACTACAACCTTAATCTTTATGCCAAGTCAAAATACGCCTTATATTTATAACGGACGGAGTACTACGAAATACGTCTGTCTTTAATATTGTCGCTTTGTGCTTTCCTTGGACATCATCGTAGACACGGCATTGACATTAGTGTAGACGGCCGCGTTCAGATGGTGTGAGCACGGCGTCAGTACGGCTGGATAATACTCCACTCCCTATGTATCTGTGGGAGGGATACGTACTGTACACGGGAGATGTATGCTAGTATCTAGAAGCATTTATGAAGCCTAATGCTAACATGCTTTGTTTGACTTCATTAAGTGTAAACGCGCTTAATTAGAGTTTATTGTCGTGGCCATACTCCTTCGGAATGGGCCGGAGCTCGTTCAGTTGACTGGCAACGACTAAAGGTAATTATCACGTACGTGGGCCCAGATGTCATTGGCGATGGCGTAGGTCGACAATGGCCGCCCGGCCCAACCAATCTTGGGCGCCACCATTACGTGACTGGAGCTCCGTCGGCTCGGAAGATGGGTGATGGGTCTCGTCCACGGCCGCACGCGCCGAGAATGGCAAGGATCGGGCGTCATGGCCATCGCCGGCCATGGTAAGAACGGTCGGTCCGCCCCTCCACCGCGAACGAGTGCAGCGCGCTTGCGTTCGGCTGTCGGCGCCTGGAGCGTCCAGGTTTGGCTTCGCCGACTTCGGGCACGAGCCGGCCGGTTCGACGGGCTGTCTAGTCTGGCTGCCGCATGCCATGTGTGTAGTTTTCACAGAGGCGCGTGTTGCTTGGTGTGCGTACGCCGACGTACCACTTTGCGTATGACAAGCTAGATGCACACGTATGCTCGATCCGGACGTCCAGAAAATTGTGGGACATGGAGGAGATGGATGTGGTCAGTCGCCGGTTTATCCAAGTAGCCGCCGAGTCGGTACAAGATGAGTGACGTTCTTGTTTGTCAATGACATGTACTTCGCAGTATGTGCACAGGCCTGGTGGTCGTAGGAGGTTTATGAGCAGTTATGCACGAGCATCACTGCATGCGTCATGGACACGATGGCTCCGGCCATCTTGCTGTTCTTGTTTTTTTCGATTTTGTTACGGGTCAATCTCGATCTCGACCTTTCTTCTGATCTTGCAATCACTGGGTTTTGCTCCGATCGGCCGGTCTGTATGACTGGATCCGTTGCACCAGATGGCGTTCTATCCTAGTCGTTCGTTTCAGATCCATTTGCAGTGTGTTGTCCCTTTTTCTCTGTGTAATCTTCTGTGTTCGGGTGGAGCTCGTTGTTGCCTAGTAACCCTATTGTTGTAGAACGTTTCTGTTTTGTTCTTAATATAAAGACAAGTAATTCTTCTGCGTGCTCTGAAAAAATAAATTAGATCCAATCATGCATCGATACATATATATAGCCTATCTGAGAATTCTTCTCCAATAAGATCCACATGGATGAGATTCTAAAATTGGCCGTCGAATTGGTAGCGAACGGATCGACAAGATTGTACCAGACGGACTCCACCGATCGAGGACAAGCCCGAGCTAGGAGATCGACGCTGACTCGTTTTGACTAATCATGTCCAAATTAATGTTGCCACCAGCAAGGACGGCTTCGAATTAATCCTGACTACTCGCTGAGCTGCTGTTGTACTATCAACTTGGAGGAGACCTGTGAAGTCGATGCCTCGAGCCATCACCTTGACCCAATCTGAATTCCCTGATGCTGATCTACAATCTGTGAGTAATTAGTACTAGCAGTCTAGCAGCCGTTAAGCCGAGTCTAGCTAGTAACTAGCTATTGTTGCTTCGCCATCGATTCGTGAAAGACACCTGTCAAAATACTAGGGGAAGTCAAACTAAGATTGACACGAGTATAAGTTGTCACAGTACGTGTGTCTATCGGATCTGGCCGCGTGTGAACCCTAGCTCATCTGTTTTCCATGATTTCGGCGTTACTTTATCCACTTCTTCTTTTCAGCTATGTACATGTGCCGTCTATGTGTGGTTGTTGCATACTTTGGGGTAGACTAATCCATGGCTTCTTTTTCAATGAAGTTGTAGATATTTTTCTCTTCAAAGGTGGGTATAGTATGATATTTCAATATCTCAAGCTAGAACAACAACAAAAGAAATACGCCAAATAGGGGAAGCAATATGCCGTAGGCATAGTTCACACTCCCTAAGAAACTAGGGTTAAAGAAAGTAGAAAGTAGATAGTTTTGCGGAGTTGAGTTCTGTGCACCAACTAGCTCACTTAAGGATACAATCAATAAAATATAAATGACATACTTATAATATTATACTCACCACGGAGACGTGTCATTTCAATTACTAATAAGATCTCTAATACACATCTTTATTCGTTGTTTCTAACTACATGCTAGTAAAAATTATTAAAAAAAATGGTACAAAAGTATCTTTATGAAAAATCTATTTGCAAAAATTATTAAAAACAATGGTACAGAAGTATCTTTATGAAAAATCTATTAGTATCATACAAATCTAAATGCTTTTACGGTTTTCCTCTTTGTAAGTAGCCCGATTTTTTGTGAATCCATTTTGTGGGCCTTTGGATGGCTTTGTTATATGTGTTTGTATCTCTTTTTTTAAAAAAAAAACTATATGTGTGTCGTATCTGATTCCGATTTTTCTAAATTCCTATAAAAACTGTGTATTTTTTGAAACACACGAGTTTTATAGGAAAAAGTCCAATTCTTCTAGGAAATGAAAAAGTTATCGTGTCCTAAGCAGGCCTAAACTACCGTAAAATTCCTAAACAACAAAGAGGCCAAATGTCTCCCAAGTAGTCCAAAACTGCACAAAAGGTTCTTAGCCGGTCAGTATAAACTACATGGTACAAGAGGTGTTGATGAGCTAGAAAAGCGAGTGGTACAATCTGATACTCCTTATACGCTTCCTTTGAATTGGATAAGAATTTTGTGAGATACAGTACGAGTGTGCATGGTCTCAAGAATAACGAAGATGAATCGCTCAGAGGGAACCAAAATAACAACGTTAAAACAACCACGACAAGAGATAAAAGATTTAGCGAAACCGATCGCAAATTTTTTAAGCACAACCTCAAAAAAGTACCAGGGATTTTCGCTCTCATAACCCTCTCGAACCTTTAGGACCCTTGTATCATTGTCCTATACAAAAATCTAGAGCTAAAGAATAACTTAGCATCTAATTCTCTTGTACACCTCTACTTTGGATGAGCTCCTTTCTCTTGGCTTTCTCCTTGGTTGATTGGATTCTCTATGACCACCTCTATGGGTTTATGTAACCATCTAAGTCCCATCCAAAGGGAAGTAGGAATCATAACCTTATTAGGATTCATCTAGGACTCTTTATAACACACATTTCTAAATCATAAAATACCAGATATGAGTCATTATACTCAACAATATCCACCTTAATTACTATCCGTTGGTCACCGTGCTCCTTCAAAAACGCACTCTAAGTTGGCTCCCTATTTTTTGTTTTTCTGTTTTTTTTGTTTTTTCTCCCATCTTTGGGAGTGCCCCCACCACAAGGACTCATGTGCATCATCACAATACGTGTGTTGGTGTTCGGGTTTGGCCACACAAACTCTCCACCTAAGAGCTCTTTCTTTTTGTAGTTTGGTTAACAACGTCTCCTATTCTTACAGCCTTACATGTCGTATGTTTGTACTGTCTCTGAGCTCCACCTACGCGTTGGTACCGCATGGTTGGTCCCACCACGTCTTCTTTCTTCTAATAACTTGCACCTTTGCCTTTGCGCCTGCTAAATTTTGCAACTGTCTTTGCAGTTTTGCACATAACTGCAGTTGAGATTTGAATACCTAACATTGACAACATTGTTTCCTTCTCTTGATCAGAATTTTTGTTGGACTTCCCATTAGTTACCCTTCCTTTAGATTTACCCATCATTTAGTATCCTCCAGTGCTCCAGATACTTTTCATGATTAACTGTCTTTTGCAAGTAACTCACGTGGCTCCACCTCAAAGTGATACCTCACAACCTTCGAGTTTAAGCGACCTCACACACTACAACATAATGGTACAATACTATCACTTCATCTAGGTCGGTTCCCAACTTTTCAGGAAAAAAACTGACTGTGATAGATGACTCGGTGATGGTGTAATAATATGGTGGAAAATCATCATAATCGGTTCTCACGTCAAAACTGATTGTGATGTAGCATCAGGTACATCACAATCGGTTCTGGCCTCATAACAGATTGTGATGTATGATGCACATCACAATCGGTTCCAATGTGTACATCACAATTGGTTCTAACCTCTCAACCGATTGTGATGTGCCTCTCCACTCGGGATAGTCTTTTGGCAAGCCAAAGTGAAATTTGGATGCCGAGCAGGTTCTAATTTCAAAATAATTTCGCTGGGCCCAACCTAAAAGGAAAAGGAAAAGTCATTGCACACATCCCGTCCTCATCCCCAATCCCTATCTCATCACAATCTCCAAACCCCTCCCATCCCATGGCTACCTTGGTTGCCAATCCCCATCTCGCCTGAGGTTCAGCTTAGTGCCGTCGTTGGTCCAGATGGGCTCCACCCACCCGCCACTCGTCCCAACCACGCTCTCCAGCCATGCCATCATGGCACATTCTACCAAACGTGGTAGGCATTTTGCTCAAGACCCCAGTGTGCCGCCATCACTCCAGCGATGAGCATCCACCAATGCCACCGCTGCACCCTGCTCGAGCTCCTGTCGGTCATCCCCATCCACCAGCCCAACAAGCCCCTCGATTCATAGAGCTCCAGATCAGAAGCCCTTGGTCACCCCGCCAAAATTAGGTTTGTAATTTACTAATTTTGTTCTTCCTCTCCTCTTATACTGATTTTTGTCATAACATGATAGCAAAATCTAGTGTGTTAGTGCTGATGGAGCCTACTAGTTGGCCAAACCTACTACAATACCTTGTGATTAGGGGCTATTTTTATCTAATTTGCATGGTGTACTTTGTGTGGCTATGGATTCATTTTTTTGGATTTCTACAAAAGTTAAAGCTATGACCTTTGAAGAGTTAGAGTTCTTGACTGCTACTGCATGCTGGGTTAATTATTCTTTGCTTACTAGTTTAATTTGACCATTTTAACACTTAACAACAATAATTAATTAATGAGTTCAGATATATTTCAGTTTGGCCATATATGGGAATGGACCAACTATCTCCACTTTATTGATATTTCTTGTTTTGTGTAAATACTTAATTGGTCTAACTTTTTACCTCAAACATATATAATTGTCAAGGTTGTATAGAAACTCATGGTTTGATGAGGGAGGACTTTCATCAATACATATTTCTCAATTTTGACAGGTTAGAGTACCATGTTTTGATTCTTAAACATGCAAGGCAGCTAAAAGGGGACAAAGCTGAAGACTTCTCTGTTTTGATTCTTAAACATGCAAGGCAGCTAAAAGGGGACAAAACTAAAGACTTCTCTATTTCATGGTTCAACAATTTCAAGGTCAGGATGGCAATGCAGAAGATATATTTCCTTCATGGTTCAGTTAGTGTATGTTAGGTACGTGTGAATTTGCATGACTCTTGAAAGAGCTACAATTTATTTTCATCTAAGTCTATTCTTGTCATCTTTGCCACTATTCATTCTTAATGCCTTTAGGGGCATGTACAACAAAAAACTATTAGATAACTAAACATTAATGCTTTGGAACCTTGTTCGATTTTTTTTCTAGCTTTCACTCACCCTGTACCATTACCATAGCATGCTACATGTTTGGAACAATGTGACATATACACTTCTCATTTTTCTTGTTCTTCTTTGCCTCTGTCTTACACCCAACAGTCATGTTTTAGCCCTGTTAGTGAGTTGTTGCGGCTTTTGCTGCTAAGTGTTGTAGCTTGTATTAAATCAGTGTCTACCAACATGTTTTTTTGTGAAATCACCGACAATTGTCTTCTATGTCTATGTTCTACTCAATTTCTGATTGCTTTCTTCTTTTGTAGTTGGTTTATTGTGATGGATTGTATAGCTGATTAGTTGCTAGCGATGAGTTGATATACCCTAGTGATTTAATGTAATGACCCCCATTTTCACATAAATGCAAAAATGAAAATCTCATGTGCATACAGTACTAGTCCCATGATCAGTGGCTAGCACGCACATTTACAACAATTAATATCATATCCATACTCTTTCTTACAAATTATAATGGTAATTTATACAATAAAATCTTACAATACAGAGTGAAGTGCAGCGGAAAGGATTAAATTTCTTGTAGTGTGCCCATCCAACCCTCAGGCAACTGACAAGGCATAATCCCTAGAAAAGCTTCATCATCAATATCCCGAATCCTGCGATAAATATGTTGCATCGGACTAATCTGATTCTTCACCTAAAAACAACAATTAAGCAAGGGTGAGTACTTTCGTACTCCGCAAGACTTTTGCAAAACATATAATATATGCAAGCTATTTCAAAGGAAAGGCTAGTATGGTTAGTTTGCATAAAGCCAATTTGAAATGTAAATACAGAATAGTAGATTGCAAAACAGAATTTAAGTAAAATCAATTTAATACGGAAAGCAACAGAATGTAAGCATAAATAGATCTCATGTACCTGGGTATCATGACCATATCCACGAACCATTCCCACTGACACACAGTAGAAATTACCGACACACGGTAGAAACCAGATTTTATGAAAATAAAAACAGCTGACTATGTGATGACTTTACCAAGTACCCATTACCGCGGGCGCAGCTAATCGATTAGTTTTACACTCTGCAGAGGTGTACATCTTTACCCACAAGTCATGACATTTTCCTTTTGCCGCATAGTTCACGCACCTTTGACGTAGTGGCCAGAATGTTCATGACAAAAACCTTTACATTACCTAGGTTAACTTTGCACTAGCTCCGGGACGTTAAACCCATACTATAGCAGAAGAACTCAAAGCATAGAAATGATGGAACTCCCCCATAGCATGGCGTACACCGGTGTATCGGTAGACGTTTGATCCATGATCACCTCGGTGTGGACGTCCCTTCGAGCAATCCATTAAGAAACAGCTCGTACTTGACGAATACTAATAACAGGGGTACCCCAACAGCCCGAAGCGACGAGCCAGCGGCCTCAAGCATATCTCCAGCCCAACAGGCCGCGCTCGGCCCGCCATCGACCGAATCGCCTGCGAGACCGCACAAGACATCCGCTCCCGACCGGCCAGGGGAAGCGAATCCGACCGGACAGGCCCCGACCCCTCTTGGCGGGCGGGATCTCCGACTCGGCCGGACAGCGCGCCCGACCCTCTTGGCGGGCGGGATCTCCGACTCCGGCCGGACGGCGCTCCGACCCTCTTGGCGGGCGGATCTCCGACTCCAACCGAACCAAGGTGACGGACGCCGAGGGCCGCGTGTCAGTCCTCATCGGCCTACCGCCACGCACTTCGAATGAGGTCAATCGGAGTGACTATACAAGGCGGTGGCTCCTTCCCAAGAAGATCGGTGATTGCGAAGACAAAGCTTCCAACCCCATCAACCATCCACGTCAAGATCTGACGCACGCCCCTCCCGAGGCGGCACCAACGCCACGCACCGCAACGCAAGATTCGCAAGGGTCACAGAGGGCAAGTACGCTATTTCCGGGAATACCTAACCTCCCTAACCACCAAGGCTACCGACCAAAGATGGGCAAGACGGGTGGCGACCGATCCACGGGACGAAGGACCGAGCTCTAACATAGGTCACCTCGCTCTTCCCCAACTCTCGATGTAACTCGCCTTCCTTCAGATAAAAGGAGGCGGGACTAAACGATTCAAAGGGGACACATAAGAACACGAGGAGACTAAGTCATTTAGGGGCACGTCTCAGAAACATAGTGCAAAAGCAATACAATCGCCATCCGAATCGGAGTAGGGACTTTCACCAACCAAGATACATCTTGGACTCACGAGTCTAACCATTCGTGGTGGAACGCGCGACCCCTTAGACTTACAAATTTACTTGCGGTGCTCAAAACGCCGGCGGTTGGCGCGCCAGTAGGGGCTTCGCGTCTTCGTCACCATCTCCGGATTCGTTTATCTCCCGATGGCATCCACCCATCGCGACGGCATGATCGCACGGGGAACCGGATCCGCCGGCTCCTCGACTTCGGCCGTCACCCGACGGGAGGGCTCACGCTGTCCCGCGCCTCCGGAGGACGCGCGCCACGAGAGCTTGGGCGCCCTCTCCGGCGACCGCTAAGCTCCGGCTTAGGCGCGCAGCAGCCCGGCCGGCCGGAACGAGGAGTGCTCGCCACGGTTGGCGAAAACTCCCGTAGGCCCGGGCAGGTGACCATGTCACCCCCCGTAGGCTCGCGACTGGTGGCGATGGCTGGCTACCTGCCGGCTTCCATCCACGAGCTGCTAGAAGACTCTTCCGGCCATGACTCCAGCTCCGACACGGAGTACCCTGCCCGCAGGCGGCACTCTAGCGAGTGCAACATGGCGGGCACCGTCGATTTGCCCGTGGCCCTCGCGGCTGCGGGGCCTCCTGTCCGGCGCACTCAAGCGCAGGAGGAGTTGTACCAG
This sequence comes from Otatea glauca, assembly GCA_036346275.1. NCBI lineage: Eukaryota > Viridiplantae > Streptophyta > Magnoliopsida > Poales > Poaceae > Otatea > Otatea glauca. The sequence goes on along the minus strand of CM070724.1, from coordinate 45,752,234 downwards.
CGCGAGCGTACTGAACGCGCTCAGACCCGTCGCGCCGAGCTCCAACAACAGCGCAAAGAGTTGGAGGAACGAAGAATCGAAGCTCGACCGGCTCAGCCAACTCGAGCGGGGAGGGCTCGAGGCCCGCATGTGCTGGCGACAGCGCGCGGCGCAGCACACCTCAAAGCAGCGGAAGGGTCCGACGGTCCTCACTTCTTCCCCCACGCCAGTCAAAACGTGGCCGCGGCCTCAATGCTGCTTTGCTTCGAGGCCTCCCGGAGCCGACCGACCCGGAGGCCAAGGCCACTTACCAAAACCTCCGAGGGCTGGTAGAGCACGCGCCGCAGTCAAAGACATGCACGCCTCGCTCCTATCGCTCGGAGCCACCTCGCCACCGGCCCGTCACAGCCGTCTGGCCGGTTGGGCGACACAAAGCGTCGCCACACCGCGAGCCACACCAGGCCTCGCGCGCCCCGGTGCGCCAACGCCTCGGTGATGCCTACGACATTCGCGCTACCCTTGAGGCGCGAAGAAAGATGGCGGAGGAGGCCGCCACTCGCGGGTTGCGCGCGCGGCACCACCACCGCAGCCGAGCCCCGACGGTCTGGATCGCGGCGTTCGCCAGGGATCCGCCAGCGGACTTCCTGCCGATCCGGCGCCTACCAACATTGCCAAATACACGGGCCACAAACCCGTGTCGGCTCAAGATTACCGGCTCACATGTCGGGCGGGAGGAGCAACGGATGACCTCTTCATCATCCAATACCTTCCCATCTACCTCGCAGACTCGGCCGAGCTCGCTCGAGTACTTGCCGCCAAAACCATCGAGGCGGATCGACTTGAAGGCCCTCTTCGTCGGCAACTTCCGTGGCACTTACAAGCGCCACGAAACTCCTGAGACTGAAGGGTCGCAAACAAAGCGGCCAGGAAACCCTCCGGGACTACATCCGCGGTTTTCCGCCCGATTACAACGAGCTCCCGACATCTCCGACGTCGATGTCGTGGGAGCATTCATCTACGGCACCTTCGCAAGGCCTTGATACACAAACTAGGCCGCCTCAAGCCCGAACTACCAAGGAGCTCCTCGATATCGCCACTCAACCACGCCCGGCGAGGAGGTCGGGGGCCATCTTCGAGGAGGAAAGGCCCAGCCGAACCCGGCGTCCGATCGGTCCCCGCCGACCGCTCCGACAAACGGGCGGCACGGAAGCGATCCGCGAGACCTGGTGGTCGCCACCGTCGACCGCCTCGCCAGCGGCGAAAAGCGACCGACCGTCGCGCCCGACCACTTCGAGAAGTTGATGGACGGACCGTGCCCAAACCACGGGTTCTCCGTCAAGCACAAGTACGGGATGCGCGAGGTCTGAGCGTTACCTCTCCAGCGTCCCCGCAACGCCGCGTGGCAAGGGGAAGAAGCCTGCTGCGGCCCCGCGGGCCGCAGAGAAAAAGGCAGACGACGAGTTCCCTGAACCCGACGGCTGCCTCATGATCTTTGGAGGACCGGCCTGCTATGCCGATAAGCGCCGGCTCAAGCTCGCTTATCGCGAGGTCCATACCGTCGCGCCATGCGTCCCCCAATACCTCCGGTGGTCGGAGTTCCCGATCACCTTTGATCGGACCGACCACCCCGACCACGTTCCACAGCCGGGGAGATACCCCCTGGTGGTCAGCCCCGTCGTGGGAAAGAAGCGCCTTTCAAAGGTGCTTATGGACGGAGGCAGCGGCCTCAACATCCTCTACGTCGCTCGATCTGGTCGGGCCTTTCAAGAAAGCGCCCGGGGGCTTTACCCATTTGCTCGTCGCGGTGGACAAGTTCACCAAGTGGATAGAGGCCAAGTCGGTCGTGAGCGTCACGTCGGCACAAGCGGCCATCTTCTTCCGCGACATAGTCTTTCGATTCGAGTCCCAAACTCCATCATCACCGACAACGAACGCAGTTCACGGGAAGGAATTCTCGAGTTCTGCGATGACTTCAACATCCGCGTCGATTGGGCGGCCGTGGCCCATCCGCGACCAACGGCCAGTCGAGCGCCAAACGGCATGATCCTTCAAGGGCTCAAGCCGCGGATCTTCGATCGGCTCAAGCACTTCGCGGCGCTGGGTGACCGAGCTACCTCCGTCCTCTGGAGTCTACGGACCACGCCGACCGGCGACCGGGTTCACACCGTTCTTCATGGTATACGGTCTTTGCCGCCTTGCCGGCAGAACACAGAGTATGGCGCCCCAAGACCGCAAGCCTTCGAGGAGGCTCGGGGCTCGCCGCACAACAAGACTCCGTCGACCCGGATCGACGAGGCGCGATGACATGGCCGCCTGCGATCGGCGGTATCAACAAGCTCGCGACGCGTTATCACACCGCCAGTTCGAGGGCGGTCTTTCGATCTTGGCGACACGGTCTGCGCCGATCGGGTCCGGCAAAGAAGGATAAGCACAAGTCGCCGCCCCACGGAAGGCCCTTCACCGTCGTGCAGATCCTCCGGCCTGGCACCTTTTGGCTCAAGGACGCCGACGGCCGCATCCTTCCAAATGCATGGAATATAGAAAAGTTAAGGCGATTCTATCCCTAAACTCTTTTCCTCTTCCTAGCATACTCTTTACTTTCTTCCTTCCGAGCACCTGGTCGCCATGCGACGACTCGGGGGCTGCCCTTCGGCGCCCCCGTTCAAGCTGCTCCCGGTCGGTGCTTGCGCGGGTTGATGACCCAACCGACCACAAGGTCCTTCCCGAGTGGTAACCCCTTCGACCCAAGTGCTACAGCTTACGCCCCAGCGGCTATGGTTGCTAACACTTTGCGGAAGAAGGAAGTACCCGAGTGGAGTGACCTTTGGGTCGGCAGGGAACACTCCTCCCCCGCACGAACTCACCGTCCCACGCGCTTATGAGGGCACGTGACCCGACCGGTCATGATGTCTATCCCGGCGGTAACCCTCTCAACCCAAGTGTTACGACCTCGCCCCAAATGCTATGGTTGCTAAGTAGCACTTGCGGAAGAAGGAAGTGCCCGAGTGGAAAGATCCTGGCCGGTCTAGAACACTCCTATCCTCACAAGTGCGCCTAACCGCTGCATAGCCAAGTCTCCAATCCACCTCGCTCCTCCCAAATGACCCGACCTACGCATAAGTGACCCTGTGGTCCTTAAGGCTATGGTCGGTCAAACGCTCATCCTAAATACGAAAAAGGACGAGAGCGATTACGAGCTTGATAAATTCAAGATTGTTTAAATAGCGGTCTTTACAATCTAAAAGGATAAAGCTAACTATATTTTATTCTTCTTGGCGGGCGGCCGGTGGCGAGACGGAGAGTTGGTCGCCTCGCTTCTGGAGGGCGGCTGCGCGGGGATGCGGTGGCGATCTCCGGCGTCTTGGCTCGACCAGAGCTCGAACCGGTCGATCTCCTCGTCGATCCGGTTCCCGCCACGCCACTGCCCACCACCGCGAGGTCGATGCCGTCGTAGTACGAGATGGTGTTGACCAGCGCCGACGAAGCTCCAAGCGCAGCGCCGATGACCACCGCCTCTTCTACGAAGTCTGGCACTCAGGCCAGCACGGGGGCAAGGGCACTAGGGCCTGCCCCGGCTCCAAGGATGCGGTCGCAGACTTCCCGACCGGCCTTGCGGAGGGCCTCCAGTTCGGCGCTCATCTCGGACCGACCGTCCTCCGCAACCTTCAACGCCGCCCGGGCCTCGTCCCGGGCCACGATCGCAACGTCGCGAGCATCCGAAGCCGTTCTCTGCGCCTCCACGGCGACGCTCAGATTCTTCTGCGCCTCTGCGGTTGCGGAGATTTTGGATAAGTTCGCCTGCGGGTCGCACTCCCAAACTTAATTGAAGAATTGAGACACTTACCGCCGCAGAGTTGGTCGATTGCCGGCTTCCGACTTCGCGCCTCGATGAAGTCTTCACTCGGCGATTCCTTCGGCGATCGCGCTCGGAACGAACTCGCAGCGGCGTCCCCGAGCCTTATTTCGCTCGGTCGCAGGCGTGTTGCTGCGTCTGCGCTGATCCCCTCCAAGGCAACGGCGGCATCCTTGGCCTCGGTGACCTCGTCGAGAGGACTCGGCTCGCCACTTTCGCCCTCAAGGCCTTGGCTCCTAGGCGCTCATCATAAAGGGCCTTTGTGGCCTCTTCAAATCCCTGGCGGATCTCCACCGCCTCCGACCGCCTAATGTCCAGGGCCTCCTGGGCTAGACGCAGCTCAAGGTGCGACCAATCGCACTCCTCCACCGCACCGCCATCGATCGGCGGAGCGCCGCAGAGCTCAACTCGGCGCCGCAAGCGAGCCCGCAAGTGCTGCAAAAACATGGACACTCCGTTAGTCGCACGGAAGAACTATCAAAAATGTGCAACGAGTCAGAACTTTTCGGCTGACCTACCTGGGCGACTGGCTGAACTCCCCCGACCATCGTATCCAGCGCCCTGGTGGAAGACTTCAGAGCAAGAGCCAGACCTTCACGGATCGCCTATCTCGCCGGCGTCCAGTAGCGCCTTGCCGGCGGCGCCCACTCGCTCTCCTCCGCTCGACCCATGACGCCCGGGCCGGGATTACACCCGCGGCAGACCCTCGCCGCCTGTTCGGGCGGGGCGCCGCCGTCAAAGGACCATGGGCAAGGTGACGAGGTCAACCTTCAAAACCCCCGCGACCGCGCCGAGGAGCATCGGTCGGCACCTCCCACGGGGCGAGGGGTCGAGCACCTCGTCGCCGGCCCGCCACGATCGGGCGCGATCACCGGCGGCACCATCGTCTCATCCTCCGAAACGACGATCACGTCGTCCGGTGGGAGTCCCGCGGAGGCGGCGAAGTTCTTCTTCGCCACGACCTCGGGTGAGGCCCCGCCCTCGAAGGCGACCGCGCCCTCGGACGCCGACGTCGCGACCTCCACCGACCCGATCGGGTCACCAAATCACTTTCGCCGTTACTTGCGGAGCCGATGCGGCACGCCCCACGGTCACCCCAGTATAGGCGCTTCACGTTGCAAAGATTCAAGAGTCGCTCGGCGGCTTTGCCAAAAAGAAAAATGCTCCAATAAAAGAAACACTTACAAGGCCGAAGGGTGCGTGGCACGCGCCCTCTTCTTGCCGCCCGCCAGCAAGCCTCGGCCGGTCGCTTCCCGGCCACCTCCAGTAGAGACGCCGCGACGATCATGAGCGCAAGATCACCTCGCCTGGGTTCCGTGGCCACGGGCCCGTGATGCCGACCTCGGCCGAGTCCACGCCGCCACCGCCAATCGGCAGTCGTCGGAAAAACCCACCATAGGGGTGGCCGAGGCGCCCCGCCATTGTCGCTGGAGGTTGTCCCCACGGCGGTGGTCTCCGACACATCCTCGCCACAAGGCTTCCACGCACGCTCCTTATGCTTCTTCCTCCTCCTTTCCTCCTTCCGCTTCTTGCGGAGAGTCGCCTCTGTCTTCGCCCGAGGCCGCCGCGCGCTTCCTTATCCCCCGGGAGCGGCGCCCGGGAAGACATCCCCATGAGCCCCTAAGAGGATGCAGGAATGCCGGTCGGACCAAGTGCTAAGGACAAAGAAAAGAGAAGCAGAAAGGAATTTCACCGGCATACCAGATTTGGCGGGAAAGCCGCCGAGAATGGCTCCGGGTGGCCATCCGTACCATCGTGGCGCTCCGCCAGAACGCCGCCACCCGGCCTCCACCTCGACGCGCCAGCTCGGGTTCGCCATCCTCGCCCGGCCGGACGGCCCGCGTCACGGAGCGAAGTGCGGCTCAGCACATGGGGTTGCACGCGCATCCCCATAAAGGCGCGCACAACCACGTCCCCGGTGAGCCCCGCCTCCTTTGAGCCCCGATCGCGCTCCACGATCGGGGCCGCTTGTTCTTCTCCTCTCTTCGGCGCCCGGTTCCACCGCTCCTCCACCATGGGAAGCTCGCCGGTGAAACGAGGGGCGCTGCGCCGACGCTTTGAACGTAGAGCCATTGTAATGCCACCCTTGTTGGGCGAGGCGCTTTACCTCCAGTACTCCGTGCTTCGACCGGGCGGCCGAGGGCCAGCCACCAAAGGCGCTACGGCGTCCGACGGCTGCCTTTCGAGCCTTGCCGGAAGAAGTGCCTCCACAACGCCAGGTCGGCTCGATCCCAGAAGGCCTCGCCTGGCGTGATGAAGATGGCGATGTGGAGGACCCCATTGGGGTTGAGATGGTGCACCTCCACCTTGTAGTGAGACAAAGAGCCCGGACGAACCGGGTGCGGCAGCAGCCAAAGCCGCGCTCAAGAACGAGGCGGGCACCACGATCTCGCCGCCCAGGGCGCGGGGGTGGCGGCCCGGCCGGCACCCTCCACCGAAAGGTCTCGCGCATGAGGAAGCCCTTCTTCACCAAGCCAAGCGCACACGGCGTCTTCTTGCGCGAGCACTCCGGCCACGACATCTTCACAGGGAGACGACCGAAGGTGAGAAAGAAAGGCTGGGGTTTTCTTTCCTTAGCTCTCTGGTGCTTTTCTTGTTTCAGAGGCAGACGAGAAGGCAAGAAAGCGTGACCACCCGAAAGCACCCAACGGGCATATTTATAGAGGACGAGCGAACGCCGGCCAAGCAGGCACCCCGTCAAGCGAAGCGTCGCGTCCACCCTCGCCTATTGCGTCACTGTAACTCCGGCCTTCCAATACCACTCGCTTTAATCCTGTCATGTCAAAGACAAAGGCCATAAAGACGCCGCCCGAACAACGTGTCCGTAACCTCTTGGTCTCCGCTTTAGGCCGAACAGTTGCTCGGGCGCGCAAGAAGCCCATCGGGCATTGCGGCCCAAGACAGCAAAGCTTTGTGGCTTGCGCCAGGGGCCCAGCGAGGAGCAGGTTCAAAAAGGCCTACCCCACCAGATGGGTATAAGGCCGCCCCAGCAAAACTTGAGCAAGGGGCAGGTATGAGGTGAGCCCCACGGTGGGCCCTCGGTTAGGTCGGCTGACGGCCTAATCACCTCTACTCGCGTCCGAGACCATACTTCACACTCTCCCGGAGCTCATCAATGAGCGACACCACAGTGCTCGTGGTCGTGGACGACCCAGAGTCCATACTGGGATTGAGTAGAGAAAGGTTTTTATGGGTCGTCCCCACACAGGCCAGACACCCTACTGGGGACCGTCCGCTCGGAAGGGTCCCCTTGGCGAGACCTCCCAGGACCCACTCGGACTACCCGCTATTAGCTCCACGAGCACGACGTTCAAACCAACGCAGGTAAACGCGCGTCGCTCATCCCCTCCAGGTCCCACACCTGCGGATGGGGTATACATGTGGGATAGACGGTGGCCATTCCTCTCGCAGCTACCCTCGCCCGACGAGGACTCGGGAAGGATGCCCCACGTCCAGCTATGACGGTAAACGAGCACTCACGTCCAGCTACGACGGTAAACGAGCACTCACGTCCAGCTACGACGGTAAACGAGCACTCACGTCCAGCTACGACGGTAAACGAGCACTCACGTCCAGCTACGACGGTAAACGAGCACTCACGTCTAGCTACGACGTTAAACGAGCACTCGGACACCCGAACCTCACAGAGGCATCCGGTCGTCCCTGCCGACCAAGGCACTCGGACACCCGAACCTCACAGAGGCATCCGGTCGTCTCGCCGACCAAGGCACTCGGGCACCCGAACCTCTCAGAGGCATCCGGTCGTCCCTGCCGACCAAGGCACTCGGACACCTGAAAGGACAGGGGATGTCGCCTAGAGGGGGGGGTGAATAGGCGGATTAAAAACTTTATAGCTAAATGCAGCGGAATAAAAATTTGCAGCTAAATAAAATCTCCCGAGTGTCCTAACCCGGAGTGTCCGGGGTATTCAATCCGGATACTCCGGATTATCCGGACTGTCCGGGGTATTCAATCCGGATACTCCGGATAGTCCAATCCCGAGGGTCCTAACCCGGAGTGTCCGGGGTATTCAATCCGGATACTCCGGATTATCCGGACTGTCCGGGTTCAGGGATTCGGATACTCCGGATTGAGGACTTCGAATGGAGATTTTAAATCTTTGCAATTTTTCAACAATCTACTTGAATACAAAAGATCTAAATACCATCAGGTACATGGGGATACTGTAGATCTAGAGCCAAACACAACAAAAGAGTAGATCGGGCAATTTCAAGATTCAAAATCAAATGCTAAAGCAAGAGAAAGAAGCAAACTTGGAGACGATGATTTTTCACCCGGTTCGGATCCTTGAGGGATCCTACGTCTCCGTTGAGGCGGCTCGGTCACACTTGAGCCGGGTCTCTTTCAACCCTCTTCCTCCCGGTGTTGCACAAATGCACTCGCGGTCTTCACTCCTTTGATTCCTTCCCTTACGGAGGCGGAACTGCCTTCACAAACTTCCCACGGCCAACCACACAAAGCTCCGGTGGCTCGTAGGCGACCTCCTAGCCGTCTAGGAGTCCTCAACCTCCAAGAGTAACAAATGCTCACGAAGAACAAACTTAGAGATGAAATCAAGTGCTCAATCAACTCAAATCTCACTCAACAAACTCTTCCCAACCCTTCTCACAAGGGGATCACTTAGATCTAAGGGTAAAAGCTCCCTCAAAGCCCCCCACACAGCTCCTCAAAAATCCACTCCAAAAGCCTCACCAAAAAGCTCTCTCAAAAAGAGGGAGGAAGGGCTATAAATAGACCTCCCCAAAAACTAGCCGTTGGGGGCAGACTGCGCACAATCCGGAGACTCCGGATTTCAATCCGGATACTCCGGATTGACTGAGAAAGGCTAACAGAGAGACTCAACCCGGAGAGTCCGGATAAATATCCGGATACTCCGGATTATCCGGATAGTCCGGACTAACTCCGGATAGTCCGAATCAGCACTGAGCAGCTCGACGAAAACGAGCATAACTTTTGACTCCGGACTCCGATTTCAGAGATTTTGGACTCTCCCGAAAGCTAAGAACGAGGGATACACAAATAACAAGGTCTCACTACCCAAAACTAAAAGGATAACCACAGATTTCACAAAGAAACCAAGAGAGACCTACAACCCTCACTTTCCTAAGACTACCAACACCACTCTCTTTCTAAGATACACAAGGATGGATCACTTGAGCACTTGACACATCTAAAAGTCATTCGACATCGCATCCCTCTTAATAGTACGGCAATCCTTAGACTCAAATTAAATCAAAGATAATATAAGTCTAGAACTAGTCACTTGCCGTCTTCTTTCTTGATGTCGATGCATGAAGACCTTCACCATATAATTGATGACATCTTCGCCTTGTCCAACTCAACTCGATTCACCTCATGAGACTCTCGTCCTATCAACCTTGACTTGATCATCCTCTCGACGATCTCCACGCCAAGTTGCTCTTGACTTAGTCCTCGACTCTTGGTGACACCGCCGCCTTGTTGACCTCGACAATGATCATCCTCCAAGATACCTTGGTCATCATACACATACGGGACCTAATTCTTTCCAAACTACTCATGAAAGACATTAGTCCCAAAAGCTCAATAGATATGAACAAGTTGATATTTGTGAGCGTTGATTACAACAAGTGTTTCATATAAAGAAGCACAATATAAATGGAAACACTTGACATAAGAAATGTTCTCTACTAAGTGCATCACGATGAATATGTAATTGATCTATATGCACTAGAGAGATATATAATTGCCAATAGGATGAATCAATTAAATCATGGCAAGGATCACAGACTTTACTTAAATAAAGCACATGATAGAATATACACGAATTGTACATGTGCAAATAATATTTGGAGTAAGAGTAAATATGTGATCCAACACTAGATAAACTTCACTAAGAGAATTGCATGAGAAGATATACAAATAAAACATGCATGCACCAAGTCAATCTATAGCAAAATGAAGTTTAACTCTAGTTAATACATGCATACTATAATGAACTCAAATGAATATATATGCACAAATAAATATGACATGAACCAATGTGCATATATAAAATCAACATGCTACTTGGAGTTCACTATGCATTTGCACGAAAGGAATGCAATAACAAATATAGAATAGATACCAAAATTGCATACCTTATCTTTGCTTAACCTTCCTATTTGATTTTCCTCTAAATAGATGAGACTGATACTCAACTAGGCAATAACATGTTAGTCTCATAGCAATATAATCATATTAGAGGTTTGTCATTTGCTAAGCACTAAGTTAAGCATTTACTTAATTGTATAGATTGTCATTATGAGTGTTTGTCATTAATCACCAAAATAACATAAGTGCCTAGATGCACTTTCAATCTCCCCCTTTTTGGTGATTTATGACAAACCTATTATCAATTGCACCAAATGACAATATTAAGATATTTTAACATTAAAACAAGCATAAAGATACAATAAGAGATCATACTTACAAAACATCCCTTTTGTCAATCGATTAGGGACAATTGATAAATCCATAAATTCTCCCCTTTTGTCATTAATCCCAAAAGGTGCTTAAAAGATTCTTATTGTTTATTCAATAAAATCTGTTCTCCCCTTGATTGCACACTCAATAAAAAGATTAGGAGAAAATAAAATAAAGATAAGGAGCTAGTAGTAGGACAATAATATTAAGCTCCCCCTAAATCTAGGCAAGATATGATACCAATTATTTCCAAGATTTAGGTAATAGATTTTTCTAGTTATACCAAATTAAAGAAGTCATGATTCTTAGGATATAAGTGATGCTTGAACATCAAGATCATATAGCAAATTTATATAATTTAAGCACATGCTCATGATCAAATCAAATTCTAACAATCAAGATCATATAAAGAAGATTACACAAGTAGGAATTGCTTATATGATCACAAGATGTATACAAGATCATGAATCAAGGTTGTATAAGTAAGATGCACTTTCATGATCAAGAATTTCATAAACTTATCAAGGGCATACCTCTTTGCAATGTGTCACCCATATGTACCTTTTAGTTCTTGATAATGCCGAATGCAAGTTAGATGACACTTCAAAACAATTTAGGATTAGAGGATACCTCTTGAAAGATACCAATTAATCATATCAATTGAAAAATACAACACCATTTAGAATAACACAATTTAGCATAATGGTGTGCACAGACATTATTGAATATGGTCAGAAAAGAAACACGTCCCTTTGTCGATTCTTGTCCACCGCATGTTCGAATTGGTCATGATCACCGCGCCGGTCTTAGATCCTCGTACTATGGAGCTCCTCTCCATTTCCTTCATCCCACCGTCGAAGATGACCCCTTTTCCAATACCTTGAACATCAATAGACAAGCACACGATTTTCGGGAACAAATATCTTTTAATTTGACCCAAGTTAGTTTGATAATGTCTAACTACAACATGCATGATATATATGATATACAAGACAATACTCTTTGCATGCAATTTAAAACAATTTGAAGATATCAATTGAAGATTTTATTACACCACTTTATAATGAAAATATTTGAAACTCATTCAAATTTGATCTTGACATCCACTTGTAAGAGAGACAATGAGTAAAACACATTCAAACTCACTCTTGAGCTTACAAGGAAATTTTCTCTTTCCATAATAAACTCGAAGTTATGCAAGAGAGAAAACATTTTGAGGCTAAGTTACAATTAAATTCAATTTCCAGAATAACTTAGCCAAAAGATGCACTTTCATTGGAATGAAAACTTAAATAGATATGCTCCACTTAGAAGCTTGGAGCAATGAATAAGTTCACTTAGTTTTCATCTTGAAAGGCTTGCCAAGATGCCAATTTAAAACTCTTAAAGTCTCAACAGACGCAAATAGCAGCACAAAATCGATTATAACTTTTAAACCATTGCTCAAATGCAAAAATCATCAACGCGGAACAGATCCGACTCGAAATCCTCTTCGAGGGCTATGAAGACTGAATATTGATTTGAGCAAAGGAGAAACCCCAAAAATAGGATGAACAAGATATTGCAAGAAAGTATAGATAGCAATTTCAGAATTTGGGCCGAGCAGTACAACCCGGATACTCCGGTGTTTTTGATCCGGAGTGTCCGGATAATCCGGATACTCCGGATAGATTACCCGGATACTCCGGGTTGTTCAGATTCATCCCTAAAACTGAACATTTTGAATTTGGATCAAATCTTGATCAAATAAAGTCCAATAGCCATAAGATTTTGCAGAAATGATCCATGAACATCCAAGAGACTTTTTCCAAAAGGATTTTCTCAAATATCACCCTCCAATAAAAAATTAGATCAAAATGGGCATTGGAGGTTTAGTTTTGACACTAAGTCAAATAAAGTCAACAATCTCGCAAATGAGTTCAAATAAATTTGAGAATTTTTCAGATATGAACTCCATATGTGAGAGAAGGTTTTATAACAAAGATTTTCAATAAATAAATTTCATTTTGAGAAATATGATGAAATATGCATATGAAACACATAAAACATTAAGATTTTCACCAAATCCTCAAAATGGAACCAAATGAGTTTTGAATGGTAATATGCACTTATATGGCTTCATATGATTTAGAGAGATGTTTATAAGCCTATTTGCATAATTAAATCCATTCAAATCGTAAAATCCAATTTAATGCAAGAGTATGCCAAATAAGATCGAAAGAGAGAAAAAGGCATAACTATTTCAAATTAAGTTGAAATTATTTGAAATTAGGCATAAACATTATTTAGACTCCCAAGAAACTTTTCCAAAAAGAATTTTCCAAAAAGGAGTCTCCAAAAAGGAGATATGCCAAATTTTGCTTTGTAGGCATGATCTTTGCTCAAAGAGAAGAAAAGTCAAAACTTTTTCAAATTGAGTCCAAATGATTTGAAACTTTCCAGAAATAAACATTGGACTATTTATAAGGTTTCCCAAAAAGAATTTCATTAAAAGGAATTTTCGTTCAAAAGATATGACAAAATGCGCTTTGTAGGTTTGAAAAGAAATTGAATTTTCACCAAATGCTCAAAATGCATTCCGGATTGAAATTTATGGAGATTTGAACTTTCATAGCTTTGTATGATTTAGAAATACTATTTCAATCCAAGATATGCAAATAAATCCAATTCAAATAGCGAAATCCACAAAATGCAACAACGGGTCATTTTGGGTCAAATGGATGATTTTGGTTAAATTCAAATGGCTATAACTTTTGAACGGTTGGTCGTTTGGAAAAACTTTGAACTAAAGAAATGCTTAAAATGACCAACCCTATGAGTTTTGTATTGACCACTTTTTCAAACTCCAAATAGATTTTGCTTTAGAGAAATTTGAAGTTAAATGCAAAAGCAAGATCACAAAGATCCTTTTTAGGCCAAAGTTTGACTTTTAGCTTCTAACCAAGGGTTAGATACTTGAAAACATTTGAAATACATTTGAAAACATTTTAGAAGACTATTTTCATAAGATTTTGCATTTCAAACAAATATTTTGCTTTTAACCCCTTTTTGAAGCAAGTTAAATAGGAATAGTTTTTCATAAAAAGCCTTAAAATACAACTCAATTTGGATTTCATGCAATTTCAATTTCCATGGCTTAGAATTGATTATCAAGATGGTTTCTAGCCAACATTTATAATGAAATCCAACTTGAATGCTAAGATTTGAGCAAAATGTTTGAATAAGCTATTTTAGTTCAAACCAAAAACTTTTCGGGCTAAAATTGATTTCAATATAGAATTTTCATTTTGAAAGCTTGTAAAATATTTGAAATACATATTAGAATACTTTTACAAAGCTTTTCACAATTTTGGGCCTTTTAAACATAAGATTTGACTTTTGACCAAAATGGTCCTTTTGAAATAGCTATTTGTAAAACAAAGCCAAATATTTCAACACAAGATTCAAATGAAGAATAAGATGAGATATTGAGATTTGAATTTTGTGTATGAGTCTAAGATACCATTTTGAACCAAGATACTACACAAGATCCGGTCCAAACGGAGAAACTCACTAAGTGCAATAGTATGACCATTATGGGTCAAATATAGTTTTTCATGAGTTTCAAAATCAAATAACTTTCACTAGGTTGGTCTTTTGAAAGTCTTTTGAACACAAGAATTGTTAAGAATGACCAACTCTAGGATTTTCGTTTTGGAATTACTTTCAAATTCATTTTACATTTAATACTATGAAAATTATAAGTTTAAATCCAAAACAAGATACTACTATCTAGATTTTGATCATGAAACTCATTTTCTTTTCAAAATAGATTTTGTGAAGCCAAAACCTTTGAAAAACATTTCAAATATATTTGTATACATTTTGCAACTAGTTTTTCACAAGAATACTAATGGTATACAAAATTTTGACTTTTGGCTAAATGGCTTGATTTTGAAAATATATATATTTTGCACTTATATAAATATGGGCACATGTAGGGATGTAATATACATGGTTATGATTTAGCACTCCCCCTTAATGTGCCACTATCCCAAACTTACTCAAGATTGCAATCAAAACAACTAATAAGCATGAGCAAGCATATAATCAAGCAATCTAAATTGATTTTCATGAATAATGCAATATAACCTACACAAGGCTATAAGCTATAAGAATCAATTTAAATACTTGTTACCCGAGATGTCATTGGTTTATGATTGAAGTGAATGTCTTCAAGCTTGGCTTCTTTTTTCATATGATGAAATCATCCTCTTGATTGAGCCAAAGCTTTCCAATGCATCTCCAAGCACCTAATAAACTTCTAGGCACTTGTTGGTACCCAATTTTGTTGGGTCCAAAATGTTAGTCACAATAGATTTAGGAACCCAAATGGCCCTAACATTAATAGTCTTAGGTGAACTAACATGACTAGCAATGGATTTGCGATTGTTATTACTCCTAAGCGAATTATTGGAATTGAATTGAGGAGGCTTAGGAGTTTTAGCATTTTTAGCAAATCCATTTCTAGTTTGATCCTTTCTAAGCACATAATAATCATTACAATGCAAGGGCTTAGAAGATCTAGCAAATCTAGCAAATGGTTTGCTATTGTTATTTTTCCTAAGCACATGATCAACATGATTTTTCTTGGTCTTAGGAAGTCTAGCATTTTGAGCAAACACATTTCTAGATTCATTTCTCCTAAGCAATTGAATATCATAATTTTGCAAATACTTGGGAGAATCGACAAACTTGGCAAACACATTGCCATTTTTGTCTTTCCTAAGCAAATAATGATCATTGACAATAATGGGCTTAGGAATGATACCTTTGGGACAATCCTTACCGATGTGTCCCTTTTTCCGACAATTGTAGCAAGTAGGCTTTGAGCGTCTCTTTTTCTTGACTTGCTCTTTGCCGGTTTGCCTCATTGTTGATGGTTGTGGCTTGATCTCCACTTTATTAGGGCACACGGAGGCGAGGTGTCCTTCTTGTTGCAAGCAAAGCACTTGATGATCTTGAATATCTTTCGTTGTGCCTTGTCTTGCTAGTCTCCTTCTTGGAGATGTAGCCGAGTCCTCGCTATCTTGAGGCGCCTTGGCTTGCTCAAGATCTCATCGAGAACGGCTTTTCCTTTACGCACTTCTTTAAGTCATTTTCTAATCTAATGACTTGGGCCTTGAGCTCCTTGTTTTCCTCTACAAGATTAGTCTCAATATGCATAGAGGAAGTTGAAGCAATATTTTATTTGAGCAACAAGGCATATCATCACTAGAGGTGGGCATATTAATTTTAGATGAAATGCTAGAATTAGAAATTAAGCATGGCATATCATCAATTAAATCACATGTAATTCCTATGTCCACCTTAGGCTTATGAATTTCTTTGGAAAGAAGGGATTCATGATTTTCTTGAAGCATGTTATAATCATTTTGAAGTGATTCATGTTCAAGCTTCAAAATTTTATATTTCTTTTTCTCCTTTCCAAGACATTTATTGAGCTCCTCTAGCAAATTCATAAGTTCATCATAAGTGAGCTCATCATCATCATCGTCACTTACCTCATTCTTACCTTTCGCCATGAAGCAACGGATTTGTGATGGAAGAGCATCTTCATCGTCACTTGAGGCGGAGGTTGAGGTTGATGGAGATGTCGGTTCTTCATCACTTGAGCTTGAGGTGGAGCTTGATGTTTCATCTCCCGACATCTCTTCCTTAATGCAATCCTCAATAGAAGTGGATGATTCAAATAGATCTTGAAGCTTTATCCACATTTCATGAACGCTCTTGAGATTGCATATTCTATCAAAAATTTCATCGCTCACAACACAAAATAAAACATTAGTAGCTTGAGCGTCGAGATGTAGGCATTTCCTTTCTCCTTCAGTTGGAGCAACTTCATTCAATGGAGAGGAAAAGCCGACATCTACGATCCACCATATTTGGGGGCTCATGGATTTAAAATGAGAAGTCATAATTAATTTCCATGAAGCATAATTTGTGCCATCTAGCACAAGTGGATCATGTGAATGCACTAAGCCTCTAGTCGACATCCTTTACTCTCTAGACGGTTAAATCTAATAAAGGAGAGACCTCGCTCTGATACCAATTGAAAGGACAGGGGATGTCGCCTAGAGGGGGGGTGAATAGGCGGATTAAAAACTTTATAGCTAAATGCAGCGGAATAAAAATTTGCAGCTAAATAAAATCTCCCGAGTGTCCTAACCCGGAGTGTCCGGGGTATTCAATCCGGATACTCCGGATTATCCGGACTGTCCGGGGTATTCAATCCGGATACTCCGGATAGTCCAATCCCGAGGGTCCTAACCCGGAGTGTCCGGGGTATTCAATCCGGATACTCCGGATTATCCGGACTGTCCGGGTTCAGGGATTCGGATACTCCGGATTGAGGACTTCGAATGGAGATTTTAAATCTTTGCAATTTTTCAACAATCTACTTGAATACAAAAGATCTAAATACCATCAGGTACATGGGGATACTGTAGATCTAGAGCCAAACACAACAAAAGAGTAGATCGGGCAATTTCAAGATTCAAAATCAAATGCTAAAGCAAGAGAAAGAAGCAAACTTGGAGACGATGATTTTTCACCCGAAGTTCGGATCCTTGAGGGGATCCTACGTCTCCGTTGAGGCGGCTCGGTCACACTTGAGCCGGGGTCTCTTTCAACCCTCTTCCTCCCGGTGTTGCACAAATGCACTCGCCGGTCTTCACTCCTTTGATTCCTTCCCTTACGGAGGCGGAACCGGCCTTCACAAACTTCCCACGGCCAACCACACAAAGCTCCGGTGGCTCTTAGGCGACCTCCTAGCCGTCTAGGAGTCCTCAACCTCCAAGAGTAACAAATGCTCACGAAGAACAAACTTAGAGATGAAATCAAGTGCTCAATCAACTCAAATCTCACTCAACAAACTCTTCCCAACCCTTCTCACAAGGGGATCACTTAGATCTAAGGGTAAAAGCTCCCTCAAAGCCCCCCACACAGCTCCTCAAAAATCCACTCCAAAAGCCTCACCAAAAGCTCTCTCAAAAGAGGAGGAAGGGCTATAAATAGACCTCCCAAAAACTAGCCGTTGGGGCAGATCACACACATCCGGAGACTCCGGATTTCAATCCGGATACTCCGGATTGACTGAGAAGGGCTAACAGAGAGACTCAACCCGGAGAGTCCGGATAAATATCCGGATACTCCGGATTATCCGGATAGTCCGGACTAACTCCGGATAGTCCGAATCAAGACTGAGCAAATCGAAAACGAGCATAACTTTTGACTCGGACTCGATTTCAGAGATTTTGGACTCTCCGAAAGCTAAGAACGAGGGATACACAAATAACAAGGTCTCACTACCCAAAACTAAAAGGATAACCACAGATTTCACAAAGAAACCAAGAGAGACCTACAACCCTCACTTTCCTAAGACTACCAACACCACTCTCTTTCTAAGATACACAAGGATGGATCACTTGAGCACTTGACACATCTAAAAGTCATTCGACATCGCATCCCTCTTAATAGTACGGCAATCCTTAGACTCAAATTAAATCAAAGATAATATAAGTCTAGAACTAGTCACTTGCCGTCTTCTTTCTTGATGTCGATGCATGAAGACCTTCACCATATAATTGATGACATCTTCGCCTTGTCCAACTCAACTCGATTCACCTCATGAGACTCTCGTCCTATCAACCTTGACTTGATCATCCTCTCTGACGATCTCCACGCCAAGTTGCTCTTGACTTAGTCCTCGGCTCTTGGTGACACCGCCGCCTTGTTGACCTCGACAATGATCATCCTCCAAGATACCTTGGTCATCATACACATACGGGACCTAATTCTTTCCAAACTACTCATGAAAGACATTAGTCCCAAAAGCTCAATAGATATGAACAAGTTGATATTTGTGAGCAGTTGATTACAACAAGTGTTTCATATAAAGAAGCACAATATAAATGGAAACACTTGACATAAGAAATGTTCTCTACTAAGTGCATCACGATGAATATGTAATTGATCTATATGCACTAGAGAGATATATAATTGCCAATAGGATGAATCAATTAAATCATGGCAAGGATCACAGACTTTACTTAAATAAAGCACATGATAGAATATACACGAATTGTACATGTGCAAATAATATTTGGAGTAAGAGTAAATATGTGATCCAACACTAGATAAACTTCACTAAGAGAATTGCATGAGAAGATATACAAATAAAACATGCATGCACCAAGTCAATCTATAGCAAAATGAAGTTTAACTCTAGTTAATACATGCATACTATAATGAACTCAAATGAATATATATGCACAAATAAATATGACATGAACCAATGTGCATATATAAAATCAACATGCTACTTGGAGTTCACTATGCATTTGCACGAAAGGAATGCAATAACAAATATAGAATAGATACCAAAATTGCATACCTTATCTTTGCTTAACCTTCCTATTTGATTTTCCTCTAAATAGATGAGACTGATACTCAACTAGGCAATAACATGTTAGTCTCATAGCAATATAATCATATTAGAGGTTTGTCATTTGCTAAGCACTAAGTTAAGCATTTACTTAATTGTATAGATTGTCATTATGAGTGTTTGTCATTAATCACCAAAATAACATAAGTGCCTAGATGCACTTTCAATCTCCCCCTTTTTGGTGATTTATGACAAACCTATTATCAATTGCACCAAATGACAATATTAAGATATTTTAACATTAAAACAAGCATAAAGATACAATAAGAGATCATACTTACAAAACATCCCTTTTTGTCAATCGATTAGGGGACAATTGATAAATCCATAAATTCTCCCCCTTTTGTCATTAATCCCAAAAAGGTGCTTAAAAGATTCTTATTGTTTATTCAATAAAACCTGTTCTCCCCCTTGATTGCACACTCAATAAAAAGATTAGGGAGAAAATAAAATAAAGATAAGGAGCTAGTAGTAGGACAATAATATTAAGCTCCCCCTAAATCTAGGCAAGATATGATACCAATTATTTCCAAGATTTAGGTAATAGATTTTTCTAGTTATACCAAATTAAAGAAGTCATGATTCTTAGGATATAAGTGATGCTTGAACATCAAGATCATATAGCAAATTTATATAATTTAAGCACATGCTCATGATCAAATCAAATTCTAACAATCAAGATCATATAAAGAAGATTACACAAGTAGGAATTGCTTATATGATCACAAGATGTATACAAGATCATGAATCAAGGTTGTATAAGTAAGATGCACTTTCATGATCAAGAATTTCATAAACTTATCAAGGGCATACCTCTTTGCAATGTGTCACCCATATGTACCTTTTAGTTCTTGATAATGCCGAATGCAAGTTAGATGACACTTCAAAACAATTTAGGATTAGAGGACACCTCTTGAAAGATACCAATTAATCATATCAATTGAAAAATACAACACCATTTAGAATAACACAATTTAGCATAATGGTGTGCACAGACATTATTGAATATGGTCAGAAAAGAAACACGTCCCTTTTGTCGATTCTTGTCCACCGCATGTTCGAATTGGTCATGATCACCGCGCCGGTCTTAGATCCTCGTACTATGGAGCTCCTCTCCATTTCCTTCATCCCACCGTCGAAGATGACCCTTTTCCAATACCTTGAACATCAATAGACAAGCACACGATTTTCGGAACAAATATCTTTTAATTTGACCCAAGTTAGTTTGATAATGTCTAACTACAACATGCATGATATATATGATATACAAGACAATACTCTTTGCATGCAATTTAAAACAATTTGAAGATATCAATTGAAGATTTTATTACACCACTTTATAATGAAAATATTTGAAACTCATTCAAATTTGATCTTGACATCCACTTGTAAGAGAGACAATGAGTAAAACACATTCAAACTCACTCTTGAGCTTACAAGGAAATTTTCTCTTTCCATAATAAACTCGAAGTTATGCAAGAGAGAAACATTTTGAGGCTAAGTTACAATTAAATTCAATTTCGAATAACTTAGCCAAAAGATGCACTTTCATTGGAATGAAAACTTAAATAGATATGCTCCACTTAGAAGCTTGGAGCAATGAATAAGTTCACTTAGTTTTCATCTTGAAAGGCTTGCCAAGATGCCAATTTAAAACTCTTAAAGTCTCAACAGACGCAAATAGCAAAGACAAAATCGATTATAACTTTTAAACCATTGCTCAAATGCAAAAATCATCAACGCGGAACAGATCCGACTCGAAATCCTCTTCGAGGGCTATGAAGACTGAATATTGAT
Organism: Otatea glauca; assembly: GCA_036346275.1. Lineage (NCBI taxonomy): Eukaryota > Viridiplantae > Streptophyta > Magnoliopsida > Poales > Poaceae > Otatea > Otatea glauca. The sequence continues at coordinate 45,731,655 of CM070724.1, read as the reverse complement.
TTGAGCAAAGGAGAAACCCCAAAAATAGGATGAACAAGATATTGCAAGAAAGTATAGATAGCAATTTCTAATTTGGGCCGCAAAGACAACCCTGGATACTCGGTGTTTTTGATCCGAGTGTCCGGATAATCCGGATACTCCGGATAGATTACCCGGATACTCCGGGTTGTTCAGATTCATCCCTAAAACTGAACATTTTGAATTTGGATCAAATCTTGATCAAATAAAGTCCAATAGCCATAAGATTTTGCAGAAATGATCCATGAACATCCAAGAGACTTTTTCCAAAAGGATTTTCTCAAATATCACCCTCCAATAAAAAATTAGATCAAAATGGGCATTGGAGGTTTAGTTTTGACACTAAGTCAAATAAAGTCAACAATCTCTCAAATGAGTTCAAATAAATTTGAGAATTTTTCAGATATGAACTCCATATGTGAGAGAAGGTTTTATAACAAAGATTTTCAATAAATAAATTTCATTTTGAGAGATATGATGAAATATGCATATGAAACACATAAAACATTAAGATTTTCACCAAATCCTCAAAATGGAACCAAATGAGTTTTGAATGGTAATATGCACTTATATGGCTTCATATGATTTAGAGAGATGTTTATAAGCCTATTTGCATAATTAAATCCATTCAAATCGTAAAATCCAATTTAATGCAAGAGTATGCCAAGGCACTGTCTAGCTACGACATTAAATGAGCACTCGGACACCCGAACCTCACAGAGGCATCCGGTCGTCCTGCCGACCAAGGCAGTCGGACACCAGAACCTCACAGAGGCATCCGGTCGTCCCGCCGACCAAGGCACTCGGGCACCCGAACCTCTCAGAGGCATACGGTCGTCCCTGCCGACCGAGGCAGCCGGCCACCCGAACCTCACAGAGGCATCCGGTCGTCCCTGCCGACCAAGGCACTGTCTAGCTACGACGTTAAACGAGCACTCGGACACCCGAACCTCTCAGAGGCATCCGGTCGTCCCTGCCGACCAAGGCACTGTCTAGCTACGACGTTAAACGAGCACTCGGACACCCGAACCTCACAGAGGCATCCGGTCGTCCCTGCCGACCAAGGCACTGTCTAGCTACGACGTTAAACGAGCACTCAGACACCCGAACCTCACAGAGACATCCGGTCGCCTCGCGACTGTGCCCGCCACCACTTTCGTCCAAGTTCAACCCCCAACCGAATCTGCCAAATCGCCGGGAGTTCGGGGCTCTTGACGAATACTAATAATGAGGTACCCTAATAGCCCGGCGACGAGCCGCCCTCAAGCATATCTCCACCAACAGCCGCGCCGCCCACCATCGATCGAATCGCTGCGAGACCGCACAAGACATCCGCTCCCGACCGCCGGGAAGCGAATCCGACCGACAGCGCTCCCGACCCCTCTTGGCGGGCGGGATCTCCCGACTCCGACCGACACAGCCTCCGACCCTCTTGGCGGGCGGGATCTCCGACTCCGACCGGACGGCGCTCCCGACCCTCTTGGCGGGCGGGATCTCCGACTCAACCGAACCAAGGTGACGGACGCCGAGGGCGCGTGTCAGTCCTCATCGGCCTACCGCCACGCACTTCCGAATGAGGTCAATCGGAGTGACTATACAAGGCGGTGGCTCCTTCCAAGAAGATCTGGTGACTCGCAGAAGACAAAGCTTCCAATTTCATCAACCACCACGTCAAGATCTGAACGCACGCTCTCTCCGAGGCGGCACCAACGCCACGCACCGCAACGCCGTTCGCAAGGGTCACAGAGGGCAAGTACGCTATTTCCGGGAATACCTAACCTCCCGACCACCAAGGCTACCGACCCAAAGATGGGCAAGACGGGTGGCGACCGATCCACAGACGAAGGACCGGAGCTCCTAACATAGGTCACCTCGCTCTTCCCCAACTCTCGATGTAACCTGCCTTCCTTCAGTATAAAAGGAGGCAGGACTAAACAATTCAAAGGGGGACACATAAGAACACGAGGAGACTAAGTCATTTAGGGGCACGGTCTCAGAAACATAGTGCAAAAGCAATACAATCGCCATCCGAATCGAGTATGGACTTTCAGCCCGAACCAGTATACATCTTGGACTCACGAGTCTAACCATTCAGGGAGTGGAACGCGCGACCCCTTAGACTTACAAATTTACTTGCCGGTGCTCGAAAACGCCGACAGTACTGCTCCAGCCTTCCAAAGTGCAAAGTTAAACTAGATAACTTAATTGGTTTAAGGCTGTCCCATACCAGCACTTGTGGTTGTACGGTAATTCTTGGCCTGAAAATAACCCATAGTTCGGTCCTTAATCCGACACGGGCAATAGTCTCCCCCTACACTACGTGCAAAGACATGCACTCCCGGCTATTGCCAATAATTGCCCGCATCTAAACCATAGTTTTATTTTCATTTTCCATCCAAAATACCATTCATAAAGAAAAGTCATACCCATTAAATGTCATATCCAACATTTTTAATCATGTCATAGTTTTATGTTCATTTGAGCATGGATAAGCATGACACTAAGTGTAAATGACTCAAATTGACATCAATAATGTCTATGTTATTCTTGGGTTATCAAAGTTCACAATTTCATACTTACCAAGGAAGTTCTAAGTAGCTACAGGTACAACTACCAATATCCGTAATATAGCAGACTTTAATAAAAATAAAGTATGCGGAATTTTTTTTAATGAAAACATTTATAAAACTGGGATCAATATGATCAAAGTGGTGCTTGCCTTGCTTATTTATTGCTTACGACGACGACGAAACCACGGCTGATGGCGGCAATGACGGAAGTAGCGACGTCGGATTCTACACGTCGTTCAATCGGAAATATAGCAAATATTCAACTTTAATAAGGGCAAAAAGAAAACAGACAGAAAACCAGATAAAGATTCACTAAAGAAAACAGGAATGTTTTAGGGTTAGAATTATGATTCCAAGACCGCATGATTTAGTTAATTATACATTCGTATTGTTAAAGACTTTTATGATGAACAAACATGGTTTCTTTTATAGATTATCTATTCTTGAACTATGAATTCAAGAGGCTAAAATTATGAATTTCTGTATTTATAACTTCGAATTATAGATGCTAAAATTATTTGGATGAATAGAATTAACACATTTGACAATTGATCTGAAAGCGGTAAATGAATTGCACTTAATCCTTTTTAATTGATTTTGCATAATAAGTGGTTTCGAATATGATAGATCTGTTAAGCTAGGTTACTGGTTATATACTTGCAGTTTTTAAGAAGATTCTGGTGATACAAATATCTTAATTACATATTTCTTCATTGTTTCCGAGTTCGTTTATTCATAATATGAAGTTCAAAAATCATATTACTTAAGGTTATTTGTCTATTAGGATTTATATGCAAAACATGATGAAATAAGATTATTTCTTCAGAATAGGATAGTCTATACTTTGAAGAACATTCTTAAGCTAATTTCATACATTTTAGTTCTTAGACAAGATATTATATTCATTGTTGAAAAAACTTATATGATATTAAGGGTTATGATGACCATATCATTTAAGGGTATTGGGCTAGCCGGATTCAGATGCAAAGCAAGTTGTAATAAGAATACTTTTCTAGATTATGGTAGTATATATCTTAAATATCATTTCTAGGATAATCTTTTTAATGATTGCATTTAGACGAGATATTTTACAGGTTGCTGAAAAGGCTTAAGTAGTTTTATAATATACACGATAAAGGTTCAGTTTTAATTCTTAGTTTGCGACTGTACCTTACATGATTATTTATCCATTTTTCTAGCATTAGCATGGGACATCACTAAGAGTGTTTTAAAGTTGGGTTCACAATAGTGTTTTAAAGTTGGTTTCACAATATTTTGCTTTCATTCGAGATATTTTCTATACAAGTAAACATTAAGATCTAATATGTACTAAATTCAAATATGCACAACATGAGATATTCTTGCATAACAGAGGTATTATGGTTTTATTACAGACCTAAGAATCATTTTACCATTATTTGAATTTGTATATTTTAAGTTATAATTATTTTAATGTCTATGCATTGGAAAGAATCTATTTTCAAATTAATTAAAACTAGATTAAATTCTAAATGTTTTTGCGCATCTAGGTAGATTAATAACTTTTAAACACCTAGGAACTGGTTTGACATGAATTGAATACTTTTTGTAAAAGATATTCATATTTGAACATTCAATGCATTGGAAACAACTTACTTTAGAAAATGATGTAAATTAAGTCAAAATATAAATAATTTTACATATTTAGGTTCCTCAGGATTTAAAGTTTCTAGCAAAATTGGTTTCATTCAAATTGGAGTTTATTTACAAAATTTCCATATATGACATATCTTTGATCCCTTAATTTAAATTGAATTTAAAATCTAAACAGAGTTCATTTCCAAAATATTTTTGCATATTATGAATCTACATGATTTATAATGAATTTATAAATTTACTTCATTTCATTCGGAGCTGAAATGTAGAAGTTATAAGCAAATAAATGTGCTCGGTTTAAGAAAATGCTGAAATTTGAGAATATACCAAAATAGGAAAGTACGCCTTCAAACAGAGGTTACACTTTCCCTTTTTGGACTCGGGCTGGGCTGAGGTGCTGACAAGATGGGCCCGGCTTGGTAGCGAGAGGTTGCGTAGATGTGCGACTGACAAGCAGGTCCCATGGCGCAGTGACAGAGAACAGGGGAGCCGGCTTCTGGGCTTCGCCGGCGACGAAGCATCACCGGAGCGACGGGATGAGTAGCACCTAGAGCACCGGCATGACATTGCGCACCCAGGAGTGGCACTTTCTACCACCGGCGGTGACCAGAGATACCCCGCCACCGCAAGGGGGCGGCAGCGGCCATGGCCGAGCGGCGAATTGGCGAAGCCAGGGCTCCTCGATCTTCATTTTCACCGATTTGAGCATCAAGGAGTGGTGAGCGATTCATTTTAGCACTTAACTAGGAAGAAGAGTATGCGGGAGAGGGGTCTCACCGTGCGTAGGAGGTTGTGCTCAAGACTATATGTACATGTTTGGATACAAATTTCAGTATAAATATATGTGTGTGGCTTTGAATGTATCTTTGTTTGATATATATTTCATCCATGATTTGTTATAAAAAAAATAGTGGTTGATTTATCTGTTAATTGTTATGGTGGCTGCTATTAGATGGCAAAATAGAGCTAAAGGTGTGATGGACACCACATCACAATCGGTTATTATGTCAGAACCGATTGTGATGAGGGGCACATCACAATCAGTTCTGAGCTAAGAACCGATTGTGATGATGCCATATCTCTATCGGGCGAAAACCGATTGTGATAGCGTCTCATCATCACTATCTAATGACTTTGTATCACCACCAAAATCGACCCAGATGACAAAAAAGATCCGATTGTAATATTCATTTCTGTAGTAGTGACAGATATTAGATTCTTCTTTAGCTTGGAACATATTGAACTTCCGTCAATATACGATGTGCTCCATTATACGTATCTAAAGTGTAACTGTTCACACCTCAGTAATTAGGGGTGAAAACGGATCGGATACTTCCCGTCCGATCCGGATTCGGATCCGGTCGGGACCGGATTCGGGAAGAAAAGTAGATATCCGGTCGGATCCGAGACCGGATCCGGATAATTGTATTCAGATATCGGATCGGATTCAGAGCATTTAATGTCTGGAAAATACGGATCGGGATTCGGATATCGGATAATAAATCCATCCGGATATCCGGATGATATCTGGCCCAAGCCCAGCTCACCAACGCTTCATCAAGTCCTCGGTTACTCGGTCCCCACTCGCCATGTCGCATTCATGGCGCTCGACTCGCCCAAGCGCCGGCGCCCCGAATTTTTTTCTTTAATATTTATTTTTATTCTTTTTTTCAAAACTATGCGTCCGAAATTTTTTTTTACAAAAATACCCCCGTCGCCGTGTATGTATGGGCGATCGCCCCATACACGGCGATTAGCGTCTTGCCAATCACCGCCATTGGGCTCCGTCAGTGGGCCCCCATGCGCCTGAGACAGGCGCATGTGGGGTTGCAGCGATTTTTTTTTTTAGTATTTTTTGTAATTGCCATATGCCTTTTTAATATGAACCCCATAACTTTTGTTAGGAGTGTCCAAATGAAATGAAACTTGTTTCTAAATTTAAATTTTGGAATGAGGAATTAGATTGTAAAATAAAAATCTATGTGTTGTTTGCAGATTTTTTTTAGTATTTTTTGTAATTGCCATACGCTGTAATTATGGATTGTGAACGAATTACTTTGTGTATTGATCCATAAATCATGAAATAAATAGAATAAGTTACTACAACCTTATGCACTTCATTTTTGCAAAAATATCTAAATATGATTGCATTTTGAATCAAAGATGGCTAGTTTAAACCCTTTATAACATTCATTGTTCAAGCAGTTAGAATAATGTCTAAAGGACCTCAAAATTTGACAGAACTAGTTTTGTTGCATTCTTGGGCTTGCATAGGTTATAATTATGTAAAAATATTTAGATGTCACTTTAGGCTGCACTATTTTATTGTTGTCCGAACATGCAATCGGTAAAACATCAAAATGGTCGTATCTTTCGCAAACGAGGGTCAAACTCGATGAAATCAAATCTGATGAACTTAAAATGCTATAACCTATCTTGATGGAAAAAATAACATCATTTGGGACAACTGGAGCAGTAGGACATATACGAGCCCTTCGGACAGTGAGCATACACTTTAAGGTTAGGCCGCACTCTTTATTACGACTTAAAACTGAAAGGAGTACCACGAACAAAGAAAACCAAAGTTAACACCAGACGTCTACTGAGTGCTTCGAGGCCACTTCCCATTCGCCCATGCCTCCGGCGGGGCTTCTCTAGCACGCCGCGCCCTCTCTCGTTTCCTCTCTCTCTCGGCCTCCTTCTCCTCCGCTTCCTTCCTACATGCCTCCTCGCGTGCGACATCGCGTTGTTCTTGAAGCCGCCGCGTGAACTCGTCCTGCCGGTTGGCTTGGTCAAGAAGCCGTTGGTCCTCGGGGTTGATCTCCGATCAAACCATCGCTCAAATTCACACATGGCGGAGGTGATGCATGAAACGTAAATTAGCAAAGTTTCATTCACAAATATTATGTAACCCGTCACGATTGTTACCATGCGGCGATCCTTCGAGCTCTTCTCCGTGGATCGAAGGCGTGAAGGCGGCACTTCCAATACCTCCTCTTCCAAGTTGAAATTTCCCAAGAGCGGACAAGCCTGCAAAGATCTCCGCACATACACATGGGTGCTACAGCTCCACGAGGTAGGAAGAGATCTTGGTACGCTAAATTGCGCGGGCATGCACTTGCTTCTTCCTTTGCCTTCCCCTTTCCCTTTGCACTTGCACGCCTCGGCATTTTCGATTGATCCTGAATTTTTTTCCTCACCCCTCTATTCTTTCTTCTTGTATTCTTTGCGAGACCGCTTGTGAGAACGAATGTTATAAAGGCCAGATATCGCCCGGGTATGGAGCGATCGCCTCATATTAGGGCGATCGCCCCTACTAGAGGCGATAGGTGCACCGAGACGTTAGTGTGTTGTCACGTCGTGTGGCATAGGCAAGCAATGCATACATGAATTTGAACAATTTAAAGTGATAAGGCTGTCATGTTACTAACTCGGAGAGTTGTACAATATGCTGCTGAACGTAAAGCCATTACAAAAATACATCCGCATAACAAGTCAATCACGCCACGCTTCCCGATCCGCCCGTGGGGTAGGTGAGTGGCGACGGCGACGGACGTCCCTCCTAGGCCGCCTGCGGCGCAGCGTAGAAGTGTGTGGCGGCGATGAGGGCGTGCCCTGTGGCGGCGCTCCCGAGAGCTGAGAGGGGTCGAGGTAGTCGGTCGAAAGGTACTCCTCCAGGTCGAACTCGTCGTCCACAGGGTCGTCGAAACCACCCAGGGGTCCTGCTGGGGCGCGAGACGACGAGGGAGCCTCCGCAGCCCACTGTCCCCACTGCTGCTGCGTGGGAGCGTAGCGAGGAACCGCGGGTAGGGTGAGACGCGAGGAGCCTCTCACCAGCCGCCCCCACTGCAAATCGAGTGGGAGCGTGACGAGGCACCGGCGGGGTAGGGCGAGGTGCTGGGGCGCAGGGACGTGGTGTGCTGCGTCCGCCGACGTCTCCGCGCCCCCGGCAGGTGGCCAAGTGAGCCAACCGCCTCATCCTATCGAGGACCCGAGCCCAAGCTGTCTCGGACTCGACGGTGGTCACCTGTATGCCCCCCCGTAGGCGCGTCAACATGGACACAGCCTCCACCTCAATCTCCCCCATGAGCTGAGTCTGCATGTAACGTCAGATTGTTATTACGTAATTTACATGAAAAAGACGTGCCCATGTAGCTTCGGTTGCGACACTTACCGAGGCGTTGTCCCTCTGGGACATCTGTGAAGGGTACGTGTCCGCTACCGATGCCTGCCATGCGACGTACGGTGCTGGTGTGTACCCCACCCTGAGGCGAGTGCGCGGGGCGAACCACTCCATGTACTGATCGTACATGTCATGGTCGTACGGCCGGGTCTCGGTGACCCTCTCATCGAGTCGGCGCCCATCTTGCACGCCCATGGTCGCATACGGTCGCGAATCGAGTGCCCACCGCAAAGACCCATCCGGCCATCTCGCAATGCAAAACAATAAGTACACAACACATTAATTTCGCAAAGATGCGGAGTAGTAGGATCAGGGCAAGTACCTGTGAGCGCCACGTGCGACAACGTGACGAGGCGGCAAGGGAAAGGATCGAACAGCCGAATCGCCGCAAAGACTCGGTCGCGGGAGTACTCCTCGACACAAAGGTCAAAGACGAGCACCTTACGGGTGAGCCGAAGGCCTCATCTCGCGTGCAAAGCACGGAGACCCGTCAGTGCTCGGGCGTGGGCGTCGTCTGACGGTGTATGGCGACCACCGCACGCCCTCGCGTGGAGGCGGTCGAACTCCGAACGAACTCGGTAGGACCTCCTCACTGTCGGTGCGCGTACCTCCGCGAGGAAATAAGAAATGGCGAAGGTTATTCAAGTGCGTTAGTGGGGAAAAAGATACGAGGAGCATACTGCTGTCGGACCCAGAGGGCCCATGGTGGGCCACCCACCGGTCGTCTCCGTGAAGGCCCTCGGTGCGGTGTCGTGTCAACAACAGCTGCCGATGGAGAAGCGCTCGGGACCACAATCGGAGGAGTAGGACGCAACCCGACATCGCCGTGTCGTGTTCGACCGAGAGACACGTCGCGCATGCATTCCTCGATGCGTCGCCGCTAGCGCACCGAGGCCCACGACCACCGTGATCATCTGCTTACAAGGGTGGAGTTAGACGTGCTCACGAGACGAGATTTGAACCGAGTGTGTTACCTCATCCAACGGGTGTCGGCGATGTCTTTGGGCGTACTCGATCGTATACGGTCCACCGTGTTCCGTGGGAGGACGGAACATCACCCAACCGAACAACAACAAGAGGTATGCTCCAAGTGGCGGGCCACGCCCGCCTCCTCCGCGTCGGGTGGAGAAGCCGAGCTGCAGCGTTCACAACAAACATTATCAAGAACTTAGCGCTTCTCTTTAATCCTCAAAGAAAGAGGTACTCACCGTGAATCGGCGACCACGCCTTCGCCGGTCCGCGTGGCGCCACCTCCCCGAGGGCCGGTAGGGGCTGCCGGGGTGCCGCTACACCGTGGCGAAACGCGCGACAACTCGGCGTACACGTGACGGAGGCGCTGTCGCGGCACGCATCGCCGACCCGCATGGGGAGGCCTAAGAGGTACGACACGTCCTGCAGCGTCGGAGCCATCTCTCCGCACGGAAGGTGGAACGTGTGCGTCTCCGGTCTCCACCGGTCCACGAGTGCGGCCAGCAGGGACCGGTCGTACCCGAACCGCGGGACCTCCTTGCCCGCTAATGGGGCAGTCACCTCCTCCACCATCCTACAAAGAGGAAGTAAGCCAGCCGCTCGCAACCTGCATGTAGTGCATTGCGTCGTTAGAATTGCATTCACAGGTAAGTACATGTACGTAAAAGAGTGCAAGCGTTGGCGACTACCGTGGAACCCAAACGTGGGTCGATGCGGCGGCTCGTTGGGCACCCGAGGTCGGAGTGTCCCTAGCTCTCGGTTCTCTCTGCGGAGTACCTAGACCGGTGGGTCGATCGACGGTCACGCCCAGCAGCTCGAGGCAAGGTCGCACCATCGTGGCTCGTTACAAAGCAAATACAACAAATTTGTCGAGAATTACATGTGCACACAAATGAAATGCGAAATAACGAATTGTACCATACTCATCAAACAATACAACCAAGTGCGAGAGCCAAAAAATCTCATATTACAAACATACGAAAGACAAGGACATGTTCGACGAGGCACACAACGCCGAGAATTACATTATCCTCATAGCTACTAATCGTACATCGGAGAATTACATGATGCGAAAAATAACTTACTAGTACATTGAAAATTACATCGATCATTACAACTTACATCACAACTTATCGGTCCATTGAAAAATACAAGATGGGAACAACATGGAAAATTACATTATCCGCGGTTGCGACGCGCTCGGACTCGCCCATATCGTTCGAATGCGCCTTGTCCTTCGACGTCCGACCTTCACTTCAACATTCGGATGTCCGTACCCATCGATGGTCCGAGGGGGTGTTGTGAACGATCCATCCACGCAGCATACCCGTACACCTCGTGATGCCACGTGTTGAGAACGCCCGCTTGTAGTAGTACGGGAGACGAACGGACGACGTGATTGATGCGTCTCGGCGCTGCGCGCAATGACGCAGCAGCACGGCAAGTGCAAAGAGCGTGGTTTCGGCGAGAGCACTCGCACTCACCGCTCGGAGTATGCACAGATGGGAAGTCCTCTCCGGTGGGCACCCTGCGACCTCGGTCACCGCGATGCACGTGGTATCTCCGTTCCACACCACTCTCCGGTGTAACTCGATGTGTCTGTGCCTTTCTTGTTTTCTTGGACATGTAGGTAGACACAACAGTTGAGTACGACAGTCGATTGTCCGACATACATGCTGTGGAGGTCTTGTATCGCTCAATGAAATATCTCTGTGTCCCTAATAAGACACCTCAACTATACCCACCAAAGGGAAGGCATCCGTGCCTTTCATTACCTGGTTGTAAATCTACGCTGTGTTCGTTGTCATGATCCCATAACGCGAGCCGCCCTCGTCATGCGAAGGACCATTTCTACAAAGGCTCATGTCGATCCAATCGGTGAAACTCTTTATATCGGTACCGCCCACGCCGAGGTTTGGGGGTCTGCTTACAGCGCACACAAGGTCGTGGGGTCCTCTCCTCGCTCATGGTACACCATCGGGTTCCTTGATGAACTAGCGGTACCTCTGGGATCCATTGATTGCTTCTTCGTTAGTTCGCCCAACGCCTTCCAAAGCGCGTCGAACTTCCTCCGTTGGTTCTGTTTGCACAGCGCTTGAACATGTTCATAAGCTCCTTGTTCCCGAATCGACGGAAAAATTGGCACCCATGTGCCTCATGCACCACCTGCTCCTCGTGTCCGCCACTTTGTCGCTCCCACGACGGCGGACCCTTGTTGCATATCCACGATCACCCTTAACACCTCGCATGTCGGCCATGGATGACACAAACATCGACACATGCGAGAACAATCGCTAGCTTCACTCTTTCAAGGAACTAGTACCAACTCTCCGTGTTTTCCCCTCCACGAATGCCAACGCAACCGGTAGAACTCGTTGTTAGCATCCACGCGATCGCAGCTTAGAATCGCCCTTGTACTTTCCGTGAGGAACGTGCCGCCCATGCAAAGGACCGGGCGGCGTCAAACGCATTTATGCATGCGCCAGTGGCGAAGAATGCACGCTGCAATACCCACTTACGGCACACACCACCCGCAGGAAACTCCGCAAGGTCGATGGATGTACCGGTTCCTATGTGCGATTGCCCGAGCAAGTGGGAATATTCTCGTCACGAAGCCTCGACGCGTTAGAACCGTATTTCCAGAGCTGTCCTTTTGCTCTCCATGCCTTTGCGTAGCTAATCTTGTATCAAACCTCTCCTCCACGATCGTGATAATAGATCGAGGCTGCAGATGGGGATTGTCCACGATCGACCATAAAACACATTTGCCACCCAAGTGGACGACGATTATGTGTCCCCGCCCGCTTCTTCCAGCTCGCAGTTATGCTCAATTACTATGGAGCATTTCCAGTAGTCCTTCCACTTCCCCTGGTATGCATGCACCCGCCATGGGCACGAATCAACTACGCACTTCACGTCGTAGTCCTTCTTGCTGGACTTCACAACCCCAATTGCCGCGGAGAGACATTGCCCAAGATTTCACCGCATCCATCACAGCCTCCTTGTCTTTATATATGGCCCTCCGTCACCTCGTTCTCACGATACTCCCATGCATCAATGTTCCCTTCATTCATTGTTAGGTCTTCGAAATTGTAATTGGTCCACGCACCAGGGATAGGCACCTCAGGGGCGTTGTCCTCCTCGTCGGAGTGCTCACCATCGTGGACTTCCTCATCCGCACAGTCCTCCTCTTCCATCAGTCAACAATGTCCTCCACCTCCTCCCCTCGTCGGCCACCCTCGCGCCTCCACCGCTGTCTCCTCTGCCCCGGTCCCTTCGCCACCTCCGGGCCTCGTGCTCCTCGCCTCCGGGCTCCTCGCCGCCTTGCTCTTCGCATCCTTCTACATTTGACGCCCCTCCTCGTAATGTCCACCCGACATCACGAACTTGCGACATCGATGGAGCTACCGGGTAGCATCAGACCAACAACATGAGCGCCAACCCCGCTCTACGGCAAAACCAACATAACTCCTCCATGTTGACGCCGAGTTAATAGGAATCAACTCTCCGTAAAACGGTCTTGCGCTCGCTCACTATCGCTCTCACACGCAACCAACACCGAGCATCCAAACCGAACATCCGAGACATCCACTCCAACAAACCCTCAGATGTCCTATCGCTCGGTCTACATATGCCCTGCACGACTCTTGAAAATGATGATAGATCCACCCCATCCGCCCCGTGCTATCTCCCCATCTCCATAAAATATTTGGAAATACAATTTCTCCGACATCTTGCAACGTCCGATGTAAAAATATTACTCTAAAATACAATACATCTCAAATTTCTAAAACTAAATACTACATTAAAGTTCTAAATATGAATCATGACATTAAATTTCTAAACAACACTATCCGAGAAATTGTAAACCCTACACAATCCTAAGTTTTCTAAACACTACAATAAATTTCTAATACTACAATAAATTTGTAACGCATTTAATACTATACAATCCTGAAAATTCTAAAACTAAATACTACATTAAAGTTCTAAATATGAATCATGACAAGAAATTTCTAAACAACACTATCCGAGAAATTGTAAACGCTACACAATCCTAAATTTTCTAAACACTACAATAAATTTCTAACACTACAATAAATTTGTAACGCACTTAATACTATACAATCTGAAAATTCTAAAACTAAATACTACATTAAAGTTCTAAATATGAATCTATGACAAAGAAATTTCTAAACAACACTATCCGAGAAATTGTAAACGCTACACAATCCTAAATTTTCTAAACACTACAATAAATTTCTAACACTACAATAAATTTGTAACGCATTTAATACTATACAATCTCAAATTTCTAAAACTAAATAGTACATTAAAGCTCTAAATATGAATCATGACGAGAAATTTCTAAACAACACTATCCGAGAAAATATAAACGCTACACAATCCTAAATTTTCTAAACACTACAATAAATTTCTAATACTACAATAAATTTGTAACGTACTTAATACTATACAGTCCTCAAATTTTTAAAAACTAAATACTACATTAAAGTTCTAAACGCTACACAATCCTAAATTCGACTAAATATTACATGCTACATTAGAATTCTAATAACAAACAGTCCTACAGAATTTTCTAAACACTACAAAATCGTAAAATTCCTAAATAATAGATTTATAAAATTTGTAAAAAATATCTTCGCAGAAACAACGAATCGACTTTTTTTCCCTTTTCTTCTTCTTTCTCTTCTTTTTTTCTTCTTCTTTTTCTTCTTCTTTTTTCTTCTTCTTTCTCTTCTTCTTCCTCCTTCTCTTTTCTCTTTTCTCTTCGTTTGCTTCCTCATTTGTTTCTGCGCGAGCGAGGGGCGAAGCTTTCAAAGCCGCTGTCGCCTCGCTCGGCGACGCCTGCCTCAGCGACAGGGGCCCCACTGTAACGGCTCACTTTTTTACCGTTTGCTCTGCTGACGGCGAGCACATATCGCCTGTAGATGGGCGATCGCCCCATACACGGGCGACGGGCGATAGTTTTGCAAAATTTGATTGGGACGATAGTTTTGAAAAAGAATAAAAATAAATATTAAAGAAAAAATTTCCTCCCCGTGGCTTCGCTCCCTCGGTGGCGCCGCTCCGTCAGCAGCTTCTCCCGCCTAACGCTCCGAATCTCCCGGTCATGTGTCTTCCGGCAACAGTGCTCTCGATGGCTCTCTTGCAGCGCTCTCCTCCGCCTGTGTCTCCGCCTAGGTCCCCCTCTCAGGCCGGTTTTACGCCCATCGCCGCTCAGATCCACCTCCAGCCGCTGGAGCGGAGGAGGCGCAGCTGCGATGAGAGGTTCGGATCCCCCGAAGAGCGTGACGATTCGAGGAATGGGCACGCTGGAGTTCTCGGACTAGGACGGCACTACAGTGCGCAACTCTGCATCGTCGGTCGCAATGATCGACTTCCTCCCTTCACCAAATGATCGTTGCGACTTGCGACCACGTACGTTTTCGCTTCTCCTATTCCTCTCCCCGTTGGTGTGTTCATGCTTCGTTGCCCATGTTAAGAAACCCTAAAAGCCCATTGAAGGCCCATGTGGACCCTTGGCCGAAACCCTAGAGGAAAGCTATAAAAGGAGGAGGGGTCCCCCCCTATGTACATGGATTCATTAGCAATAAAGAATTCCCGCTGTTGCTCTCCCTAAACACGTGTCTCTCTCTCTTTCTGTTCTCCACTTCAGATCTGTTCGGGAACCCCGGACTATTCGATAGCGAGGTTCCTCAACACGTTATCAGCACGAAGCTCTACCGGAGTTCAGTTTGAAAGGTGAGAAAGATAGGATTTTGGCAATTGAATCTAGACGCTTGTCGTTACTATGCATGCATCTATCCTACGCATCTTGTACCGCTTTACCACGTGGCACGGTTACACGGCGATCGTCAAGACTACTAGCACGGTTACGATTACATGGTTTTACTGCTCATCCTAAAAAAAAGATGGCGCCGAAGCGCCGCCGCCGCCTTTGCGCTGCAATGCATCGTCGACTCACCTCGGCGCTCGGCTCGCACCGCCGCACCCGCTCTGTCGCGTCGTCGCCGCCATTGGCACAAAGTCACGGCCGTTGCCTCGGCACTCCGCGGCGTGCATGGAATCGGCTTGAAGCCGACCGCCAACTATCGCCTGCGCAGCCGCCGCCGCCCGCCACGCGCGCGGCCGCTCGCCGTCGTCCGATCGCCCGCGCCACCGGGCCTCGCGACGTTAGCCGCCGCCGCCGCCGCGCCCGCCGCCGCCTGTCGTCCCGATGCCGGCGCCACCGCGACTACAGACGCCTTGCGCCAGCCGCTGCCCCTTGCGCCTGCAGCCGCCGCCGCCCCGCCGCGCCGTCCACGCCGCCGACCGCTTCGGCGGGCTCGCTCGCGCCGCCCGGGCTCATAACCCGCCGCCGCGACACCGCACGGCGCCCCCTGCTCGGCTCAAGTCCGGCCGACGTCGTTGCCGCGCGCGAAAGAGTCGCCGCCATGACCGCCGCCAAGCGGCGCCACGCCTAAACCGCCGCCATGCCTGGCCGCTCGGCGCGGCGCCATGCCCGCCGCCGAGCCTCCGATGCCCGCTTTCCCGCTGCCGCCGCCTAAGGCGCTTTTCTGCGCTGCCTTCTTTGCCTCCACGCCACCCGGCCTCCGCTCGGTTCCGCGTGTGGAAGAAAGGCGCGAGAAGACGAAGCGGGCGGAGGCGACGCAGGAGGGCAGTGGCGGCGCAGGAAGCGGCGCAGGAGGGCGGCGCAAACGGGCGGAGGCGGCGCAAAAGGGCAGAGGCCGCGCAAAAGCAAGGAAAGAAGGGGAGGCGGCGCACTGGTGGAAAACCTAGCCCCAACATTGCGCGGGCCAAGCAATGAAGGGCACGGCCCAAGAAACAGACCGGTTCGGCCAGAAAGAAAAAAAAAGGAAAAGAAAAAAAAAGAGGAAAAAATGCAGAAAAAAAAATTGCGGAAAATTTTGAAAAATTGCCAGAAAATCAAGAAGATTTTTTTGGCTCTGTTTTCAATTTTGCTTGCTTTATTTCTCTGTTTTATGAATTTTCTTTATGCATTTGAATCCGTTGCTTTATTTAATATATTGCAATGCATATGAATTTATTTTCTGCACTTTATGCTTTTTGCAACCATTATCTATCAGATTACACGCAGTAATCTAAACCAGAATTTTTGAAATCATGCAGATGTCCGCATTGTGAATCGTGAGTTTGAAGAACTGCCCCGCAGTCGTAACTATCTCACTTGGGCATCGGACGAAAAATTGTTCTTGGGGCAAGAAGCTCCGTTCGTGATTGGTCTAGGGTCCTCGCAGACGCAAAACCTACCACCGAAAGCGTAACGATCAAGCTCGCATTTTCTCGAGCACCACCTCTCACCACTCTAAAGAATGAATACATGGTCAAGAGAATGCGCATGAGCTTTGGACCGCACTTGAAGCGGTTCGAAAAGCTCAAGTACACCATCTTGCCCCAAGCACAGCAAGATTGGGTACGCCTGAGGTTTGCGAGACTTGATCAGATGGCGAGTACAATTACGCCTTGCACGAATTTGTACCAATCTCTCTCTATGTAGCAAGAAGATCACTGATGAAGAGAAGATTGAGAAAACTCTCTCTACCTTCCACCCTAATGCTATCCAGAGTGCACGCAGCTATCGTCAGGACGCATACAAGGAGTATAGCGAACTGATTGATGTAATGCAAGTTGCGGAATCGCAAGACGATGTTCTACGCAAGAACTATGTCTCGCAGCCACCTGGACGAGGCACTGGCACAGAAGTCAATGCCAATAGCTACAATGTGAGAAAGCCCATTCATAGAAAAAAGGGCAAGCAGGGTGAAAAAGAGAAGTTTTAGGCCAAGGGAAAGTCCAAAACCCATTAATGCATGAATCGCATTTTCTTTTAGATTATGGTTGTTAGCATTTCCTTTGAATAATGAATAGTAAGCTCTAGAATAGCATACTTCTTTCATGAATAAATACGCAATTTATTCTTTATTCCAAGTATTCTTCAATTTTGCAAGTAATATTTGGATTGTTTTTGCCTCTATCTAATTAGAATTATATTTCTTTTATCTAGAAATTCATGTAGCGCCCAAATGGAAGAGATATGCATTGTTGATAGTGGCACAACAAATACCATCTTAAGAGAGTCTAAGTATTTCCAGTCGATCACGAAGAACGCTGGAAAGATTACTACGATCGCAGGAAGCGACTCATATGTAATCGGCTCAGGAAGAGCCACTATTATATTGCCTATGGGTACAACTTTGGTAATTGAAGAAGCCCTTTTGTACCCTGAATCAACACGTACTCTCCTAAGCTTTAAAGACATCCGCGCCAATGGTTTTCACGTAGAAACCAATGAAGAAACTGGCAAAGAATACTTGTGCATTGTGAAGCACGCGGTATGTGGAAAATGGTATTAGAAAAATGTCCTCATATGAATCAGGTTTGTACTACACGAATATTCATGCACCAAGTGTATACTTCCTTGAAGACTGCTTTTAGAAGCTCCGAGTTATTTTCTTTATGGCATGGTAGATTAGGTCATCCTGGTCTTAGAATGATGAGAAATATAGTGAACAACTCACAGGGTCATGGCATAAATGTTAAAATTTCCCAAATCATGAAGATTTTGTGTGCCCTGCATGTGCCACCGGGAAATTAATAACTAGACCCTCTGTCATGAAAGTGCAAAGTGAAATCCCTGCATTCCTGAAACGCATCCAGGGGGATATTTGCGGTCCGATTCAGCCCTGCCGGGGCCGCTTCGATACTTTATGGTGCTCATCGATGCTTCCTCGAAATGGTCGCATGTATGCTTGTTGTCAACAAGAAACCATGCTTTTGCAAAGTCGATCTCGCAGATCATAAGAATTAAGAATGCTTTCCCGATCATCGCGTGAAGTCCATTAGAATGGACAATGCCGAGAATTTACTTCAAAGGCATTTGATGATTATTGCACAAAGAACAGGATAGCGCTTGAGCACTCCGTCGCACGCTCATACGCAGAACGAACCAGCGTAAGCACTAATAAAGAGGATTAAATTCATTGCCGCACCGCTTTGCAGAGTTGTAACTTGCCCAACACTTGTTAGGACACGCAATCTCGCACGCAGCAAGACTTATCAATTTCGCACCATCGGCCTACAACATCCATTCTCCTATGCAACTTGTGCACGGATCATCCCAAGATCTCCCATCTTAGAAAATTTGGGTGTATGGTATATGTACCTATACCACCCTCACGGATCGCAATGGGCCCTCTCCGCAAGTCCGGGATATACGTTGGTTATGTGAGTGCATCCATAATCGGTATTTGGAACCCATGATCGAGACTTGCATACACCCGATTCATTGATTGCATCTTTGACGAGGATCGCTTTCCGTCATTAGGGGAGGAAATCAACCTTTGGATGAAAAATGCCGGAAATCATATGGCATTCCACCGATCCCGCACATGACCCCGTACTAATGAAGCAAATCAGAAGTCCGAAGATAATTGATTTGCGAATTTAGCAAATGAATCGCCTAATCATTTTGTGATCCAAGGGCGTGGTTAAGTCGCATGTACCAGCAAGAAATGCACCGAGAGGGTGGAAATACCAAAGAAAATAGAAGGTATCCTCAACTGTTCAGAGGCCTCAAAGAAAAGAACAGAAACCTGCTCTCAAACCCAAAGTACCCGAGACGTCTGAGAAAATCAAGCGAGAGGACTTACCACAACCAATCACGAAAATGCCCTAAGGAAAGAAGGGGAGCCAGTTGAGACTGCACTGGAAAGAAGCCAACGGAAAAGGCAATTCCTGGACTTGAATCTTCCATCAAGGAAGCCACGAAATAATGTGTGCGCACACATAGGCAATGAAAGCTAAAGGAACTTGCTCTGCGATAGGGAAAAGCAAAAAGAGCAAGTAGAAGTGCATGAACCACCCCATGAAGAAATGGCCATAAACTTTGTAATAACAGGAGAATCCTGAATAGAGCAACGACCAACATTGATGCATACTTTGCAAAGAAGATTGCCTCGATCATTGATCATGATCCCGAGCCCGCATCTCTCGCGAGTGCAAGAAAAGGCTAGATTGGGAAGAATGGAAAAGGCAATCATCTGCAGAGTTAGTCTCTCCGAACAAGAGAGAGGTGTTTGCTCAGATGCCGCACACCTCCCCATATAAACCCCGTAGGTCACAAATGGGTCTTTGTTCTAAGAGAAATGAAAACAACGGTTGTAAGGTACAAAGCAAGGCTTGTAGCTCAAGGTTTCACTCAACGTCCCGGAGTTGATTATGAAGAAACCTATTCTCCACCATGGGAGGAATTACCTTTAGATATTTGATCTCAATGGCACCAACTTGAAGTTGAGAATGAAGCTAATGGATGTTGTCACAAGATATTTGTATGGAAACTTGGATTCGAGATATACATGAAAGTACCTAAGGAATTCCTATCCCAACCAAGATGGAGCAAATAGAAACACATGCAGTGTGAAATTGGAGAAATCACTTTGTATGGGTAAGCGATCGGGAAGAATGTGGTACAATCGCTGAGTGACTTTCTCTGCAAGAAAGGCTACACAAACAAATAAGATTGTCCATGTGTGTTTATACAATGATCCCGAATGGATTCTCAGATAATCTCCGTCTATGTAGATGACTTGAACATCATTGGGACGGATGAAGAAATTGAAGAGGCATGCTCATACTTGAAGTCCGAGTTTGAAATGAAAGATTTGGGTAAAACCAAGTTTTGTTTAGGCTTGCGGCTTGAACATGTCCATGGAGGAATCTTGGTACATCAATCAACCTACACACGTAAAGTGTTGGAAAGGTTTGGATTTGAAAAGGCATATCCTGCGAAGACTCCAATGGCTCAAGGTCACTCCAAGCGCACATAGACCCATACTGCACCTAGAGAAGAGGGGAGGAAGTCACGGGAGCAGAATTCCCATATCCGAGTGCAATTGAGCGCTCATGTACCTTGCGAATAGCACTAGACCGGACATTGCGTTACTGTGAATTTGCTAGCTCGATGCAGGCGTAACCCACCAAAAGGCATTGGAAAGGATCAAGGACATCTTCCGTTACCTCCAAGGAAGCAAAGACCCGATCCATTCTTTAGAAGAAATAATGAATTGAATTTGGTTGGCTACGATCTTGCCGGGTATTTATCGGACCAGATATCTTGCAAGTCCCAAACCGCTATGTTTTCCTATGTGGAGGAACGGCAATTTCTCGGAAGTCGTCTAAGCGCACTCTTGTCTCAACGTCGACAAACCACTCGAAATCATCGCTTTGTATGAAGCATCTCGTGAATGTGCATGGCTCGGAAGAATGGTTCACCACATCCGTAAGTCATGTGGTTTGAACATTGAGCAAACTCCCACGATAATCTATGAAGATAATGCACTTGTGTTGCCCAAGCACAAATGGGTTATGTGAAGAGCAATCTCACGAAGCATATCAACCCCAAGTTCTTCTATGCTCATGAATTGCATAAGATGAACGAGATCAAGATATTGCATACTAAGTCATGTGAAAATCTTGCAGATTTGTTCACTAAATCACTCCCAAAGATCTACCTTTGAAAGGTGCGTGAAAGGAATTGGGATGATGAGACTTAGATAAGTGCAGATTTCAGGGGAGATATTTCACATACTCTCACATAAATCTCAAGATGAATTATGAATACCCAACATGAATCTCAAGATTAGTAATGGAAGTTGGGAGAATTGTACTCTTTTCCTTAGCAAGTTTTTCATGAAGTTTTCTTGCATAAGGTTTTGACGAGGCAATTCGTGCAACATAGTAAGCGTATGCTATGTACTCTTTCTCCAAGTATTTTTCCCACTGGGTTTTTCCGAGTTTTTGAGGCATATGCATCTCGCGCAAAGGGCCCAAGGGGAGTGTTAAGAAACCCTAAAGCCCATTGAAGGCCCATGTGGACCCTTGGCCGAAACCCTAGAGGAAAGCTATAAAAGGAGGAGGGGTCCCCCCTATGTACATGGATTCATTAGCAATAAAGAATTCCCGTTGTTGCTCTCCCTAAACACGTGTCTCTCTCTCTTTCTGTTCTCCACTTCAGATCTGTTCGGGAACCCCGGACTATTCGATAGCGAGGTTCCTCAACAGCCCAAACTAGATTATTGCTGTGAGCATATTGGTGTGTAGAGCCGCGCAATCTAAGTATTGATCCGAAGATTATGGAAGCCAAGAATTGATCTTTTTATGGAAATCTTATAGATGCGGTATCTTGATTCTTGAAGTAGATCTTGGGAGTAGTAGTTTGGGGGAAAACCTTGATTGGGCTTTAAGGTAGTGTTCTGGCAGACCCCTATGCACTGACATGAGATGAGAAAAACAAACTTGCTTAATCATTCGTGTTAATGCCTGGGCAACATGAATGGCCTTTATCTCCACTGCTTGGGGTTTCATCTACTAGTGACATGCTCTGTATGGCCTTTGTCTCCATTGGCTTGAATGTGAAACCATATTCCGAAGAATCAAGATGTTCAAGAAATAAGCTGGTTCATTGAATCAAATGGGTTTTTGACCAAAGTCCATTGCACTTGGTTCATCGATTCCTACACATTCATTTTTGGGAATTAATTTCCACATTAGCTTTTTGGCTGAGTTGCTACTGTGCTTTATGAGCTAATGCTTAGGGTGATGCATGGAGGGATTACAAGTTTGTGCTATAACATGTACGTGTTAGCTAGCCTGTTGGAGTTTTTTGATTATTAATTCGAGAGCTAGCAAATTCAATCTACTTCAACAAGGAACATGCATGCCAATAAAACGCTTGCAGTGCTCTCCCTTTATTAGTGTTTTCTATGGCTGTACAATTGCAAGAATCAATGGGGATCTCTTGGTTATTGAGGAACAATTCAGTTTAGTTGATGTTATATTACCTCCGGTCGCAAATAGTTATCGTTTTGGACATAGGTACAGTCAAACTTTTGAAAACTTTGACTGCCAATATCTTTTAAAATATTTAAACTGAAATTACAAAACGACAACTATTTGAGACCGAACTATTATGATCATGTACTCATGTGGTTTGGTTCAATATATACTACTCTATGTACGTGTGCACTATCCGTATATCCCTATCCGAATCCGTCAGGTATCCGTGATGGGGGCAACGATCTCGATCTTTCGGTGGGATGAGGATACGTCGATTTGGAGGTGTTGATGGCACCGAATTTAGGGCTTCCTACCAAACAGGTTGGGAGCTTCACAATCGCAATGCCAAACCCACACAGATACAAGATCCAATGATCAGTAGTTCCTGCAAGAAATCGAGAACCCGCAAGAACAAAATATGAAGCAAACCGAAAAGGTAGTATTGAAATCAAACAAAGAAAACAAGTTGAGGTTCTGTTTTTCGGCTCGGGCGATCTAGTCGACACGCGCAAACACGAGGAGGGACGCACATGGGGTCTACCAAAACACAACAAAACCTAAAAACTGAAGAACAGGGGTGAGAACCCAATATAAAGGGGTACCCACACAAGGGGGGCACCCAAGAGGGGTGCGGCAGCCAGGAGGGGCGCTGGCCAAAGGAGGGGTGGAACCCTAAAGGTACAGGGGCCTTGGGCCCAAAAGAAAGGTGGCGCAGCACCTGGAATTTCTGTCCTGTAGGATATTTCTGTGATTTACCTTCGCTCCAGGAGGAATTTGGCCTCGGGATTAGATCCATTGGAAAGGTTATCTCGATACCTTTCAAACGAGTTGTCGAACGTCGAAAACGGAGTTCGGATGTGGCCGTGGCGTCCGTTTGAAGTACTGCTGCTCCTGGATGGCCGAACCTGACTCGGCGACGAATTGGGCTTTATCTTGGGCCTTCCTTGGTGCGTGGGCTGTCCTCGGTGGATGTTCTTGACGTGCTGATCCAGCAAAGGTGGATGGAAAGGACTTGCTTCCGGATTAAGCCCTCCAGACGTCGTAGACGAAGTAGCGGTCATAGAGGAAGAAGGGGCAGCGGTTGTATCCTTGGTTGGGATGTCCTCATCAATCCGTCCCGTGTCTGTATCCCGAATTACCCGAATTCAGATCCGTATCCGGCTAGCCCGTATCCGGTTTCGAATCCGGGAAAAAAATATGGGTTAGGATACGGGAAGAGTAATATCCGCCCGTATCCGACCCGTTTTTACCCCTATAAGTAATTGTATACTCTTTGCAATCTACCAAGTGAATAGTAGCATACGACTGGCGTAGAGATTATTCGTCAAACATCTCCCTTGCTATATATATGTGGAAGCAACAATCTGAATCTAATATCTATCTATGAAAAGTGCCTTATTAACTGATGACTAGTACGTCTGAAATATCTTTTGTTACTGCCATTGTGTATACACCCTTTATTTGCTTAAAACTCTTATAATCCTTTATCATATGTTATTTCTCGTCACATAGATAGCATACACGTATGCGCTTGCTCTTACTCTTGCCCTTCTTCTTCCTATGCCTTTTGCTTCTTCCTACATCGCCTACTGCAGTCAATGCTTGATCACCTAAGGACAAAGATTTCGATGGCTTTTTCAAGGAATCCACTTCCAACATATATGTAAATGCCTCATTGAAATTGAAAGCGCTTTTGCAGACGATAATATTCATCGTCAATTGCTTCCATTATGGTGTTAGATGATGCCGGTATGACTATCTTATCATTATCTTTAATTTTCTCATTCACACTAGTCAGTTATGTGATAAACTCGTTGAAGAAATTGAGATGGTCAATGAAAAGTGTATATTCCTCCATGTATACATATACAGTTGTCGCTTTAGTACCTACTGGTTTGTCATTGACTCTGCCATATACAATTCTTCTAAGTCTTTCAATAATTTATTCGATGAATTCTCCTTGATTACCTAGGACTTTACCTCATCGAAGAGACAGAAGGATTGTATTAATAGCCTTGTGAATCACCTTCTGGTCTTCTTCGGACGTCTTTTTTGGTTTGTCCTTTTTCAAGAGAAGCAATTAACTCTTGCTAGACAAGGACATCCTTCACCACATATTGCCACACACTGAAATTTACTCCACCGTCAAATTTCTCCACTTAATTCCATATTGTCGACATTAAATTTGATTTTGTGCCGCCTAACACTTTACTGACCTCATAAATCAAATTAATTCAGCATTAGCTCTGATACCACTTGTTACGCTCTGATACTCCTTTTTATGCGCAGTACCCCTAGTTTGGATTATCAGCTTTTTGCTTGGTTTGCTCCTTCTTATTAGGTTCTCTATGACTACCCTTATACGTTTAATTATATAGCCTCCTTAGTCTTCTCCCAAACAGAAGTAGAAATCATACTTTAAAAAATATTAGAATTTATCTAAAACTCTTCATAGCGTACGTTTTCAAATACCGAAAGACTGTAGATAAGCCACCGTACTCAATAGCGAGCCCAAGTGTCTTCGTTTTCATGCCTTAATGGAGTACTAACACGCTCTTTTACTAAGTGCTGACACCTGAGCTAGAAAGCAAGCTTAGGAAGGCCGAAGGCCAGGTCGTCTTCTTGACGGTGTTCTTTAACCGATCTTGACGTCCTGGCCAACGCTTAACGAGCTCGAGCTTGCCGGTACGTACAGATATCACTGTATCAGCCTATAGCGCTATATACAGGCAGCAAAACGATCGCACAACAAACACGTTCCTGGAAGCGTCAGATCGTTAAGAGATATTAAGGAACCAGATTGACACAGCAACCACTTTGTTGTCTGACGACCAATTCAGTAGTAGTACTCCAACTTATGGATAGATCAGGCGAAAACTATACTGACACATGCATAAATGTTGTACTACGTACTTCATCTTGCAAGGGCGTGTCTACTGTATCGCTAATCTATATCTATATCTATATCTATATATATATATCATTATTTTGGAGATGTGCAAATTGGCTTGCCACCCATGGTCACGTGTCCCCTGGACACTATAGTTTTTACAGAGTAGAGCTACAGTAATTTCAATTTTATTTTGTAGTTTTTTAAAAATACTTTTAGAAAGTTTTCTCTCTCTCTTAACATTGAGCTACAGTATATACATTTTTTTAAAAAAAACCTCTCTTTTAAAATTGAGAGTCGCCTGTGGTATCACGCGGGTCCTAACTAGTTTCGCGGAATGTGCATGCATCTTTTACCAGCTGGTTTAATCGGCATGGCAAACCACATTAATTCTGTGGATGGGAGATGGCATCATCCCATGCGTGAATCGGCTGACCAAGTCTTCAGTTAGCAATGCCATGCCATGGCGCAGCAGCAGCCATGCTTGAGTTTGCCTCTTTTTTTTTCTTCTCCAACCTACTTTTTTTTCCTCAAAATTTGGCTCCTATATTAAGGAATTTGTAAAACTATCGTAGACGACATGTATGACTGTATACCCCAAGCTCAACAGCACGTGCCGTGAACCGGTAGCTCGACAGATCCCTGCCGAGCACCTATCCCTCGGCGGGACGTGGCCAAGTGATTAATTAAGCACAAGCGATTAATTAAGTGACTAAATATGTAGTTAATTAAGTAAATAAATACATGCATGGCATACCAAGCAAGGGGAGCTTGACAGCCCACGTGATCGAGTAAAAGGAGCTTGGTAGGGCAGTAGGCCATGCCACACTGCCAACGTCTTGCCGCTATATGGAAGTGGCAGGTACACGTGTCGCCTACCGCTGCTTCCGCAGTCGGGGATATGGATAGTTTTATAAATTCGTTTGTAAGGGAGTTAGATTTGTAAAAAAGAGTTGGCGAGACAATAAATGGTGTCTTTCTCACTTCCTTCTCGTGTTCAAACCAAGGATCAAAATCTTGCTGAGATTTCAAAAATCTGACTTTTGGCCGAGGCCAAGATTCCAAATCTCGACAAGATAAAAAAATTGAAAATTTAAAAATTGCTACAATGATTTTAGGATTTTTTGGCAAGATTTCGGTTTTTTTTACCGAGATAATCACAAATTCAACCATTTTTCAAGTTTGTAGGACCGGATTTAGCACCAAATTTTTGTGGTAAATTGTAATGCTTTTTGTGAGGAATACATGTGAAAATTTTACAAAAAATACATATACAAATTATGTAACCCTAAACCCTAACTTGGATTTTGATATTTTTCGGCGAGATTTCGGTGTATTTAGGTGAGATTTCGGGGTTTTTGACCGAGATGATAACAAATTCGATCGGTTTTCATGTTTGTAGGAGCGGATTTAACACTAAATTTTTTATGGCGAATTGTAATGCCTTTTGTGAGGAATACATGTGAAAATTTTGCAAAAAAAATACATATACAAACTATGTAACCCTAACTTGGACTTTGGGATTTTTCGGTGAGATTTCGGAGTTTTTGACCGAGATGATCAATAATTCGACCGGTTTTCATGTATGTAGGACCGGATTTAGCACCAATTTTTTTGTGGCAAATTGTAATGCTTTTTGTGAGGAATTCATGTGAAAATTTTGCAAAAAAAAAAAATATATTGTCATACTTATGTGTTTAGGGAGATGAGTTTGACGGTTCTCAGTTTGATAATGCCATACATATTGCAATATTATTGTCAGGTCTCTTGCGTTTGTAGTGCAATTGTAGTAGTATATATAGTTCTGTCAATTATATGTGTGTATGTATAAATCCGAGACTCTTATGGTATTTTATACGTAAATACTTAGTATTTTGCTTTCAAACGGATAGGAAATGTTGATAAATGCTTGCATGATTTTTTTTCATATTTTTCCTAATTTTTTTCTCGCCTCGGGAGACTATTTCACAAGGGGTTGAAAAGGGTTGAAATTTCGGCTTTGCCGGCTTCAAAATACTTGATTTAAAATTTGGTTTTGAATTTCGGCTGAATTTCGACCGAAATTCTAAAATCTTGGTACTCTGTCGAACGAGTTTAACTTTGACCTTGAGAATTTTTTTTAATTTTGACATAAACTCTGTCATTCAATATAAAAAAAAGAACAATAGCTAAACTACAGGCACACACTCATACACATTAACACATATCCACGCACACGCTACACCCGACTCACCTAGTATTGAGATTGAGAGCTTGGATCTGTCAAATGTTTTCTTCGCGTTTAGTTCATGTCCCATTCCCCATTGGTGCTCTCTTTTATTACTAATTGCGACTACGCTGGCATCACATCACCAGTACAGTCAGGCTGACAGTGGGGAGCGAGTGCGTTAAAAGCTGCGGACTTGTTCACCAACAGAAGTGCACCCTCTCTTTTTCTTAATGTGTTCTATTTTCTAGTCTTTGAGACGTCACTTCGGCCGTTATTTTTTATAGCTTTAAATTAAGATATAGTAATATAATTGTAATATTATGAAAACACTTTTAAAAATAAATTTAATGATATATTTTTTACGTAGCCAATCTAGATAGATTTAAACCTACTGATATCAAACTTTAGAAAGTTTGGCAACAGAGATTTTTAGGGACAAGTAAAGAAACGGAGAGAGTAACAATTTTGGGGTTTAGGGGTGAATCCACAAGGCATAGGTCCCTAGGAGATTTCCAAAGAGAAAAACTACAACATGCTTTATTATTGGCAGCCAAACCAATGATACAGTAAATCACCGTTAGATTTCAGCCCCATCGTTCCACGCACTATCTTTATCCACACTACTTGACTCCATAGAAATCTTATCCACAAGGACCACACCAGAACTCTTCAACCCCCGCCCCTCCCTCTGCATATGGAGCAAACGATGCAGTTGTAGGATCAAGGATAACCGACTAGAGAGGGTGAATAGAAGGTTTCTAAATTTTTCAAAATTATTTAGCAATTACAAATGACTCTAAGATATAGAAGTAAAAATTGCAAATTCACACTAATAATCTCTAACAATCACTTAAGATACTTCGTCAATTCAAGCGTAGCAAAAGCACTTTTGAGCATAAAGACTACACAATTTATGCTATCAATGAAATGAATCACAATAATGAAAAATACAAATCACAAGAAAATATGAGACAAGAAATTTAACTCGTGGTCTCGGAGACTTGCCGGTCTCCCCTACTCCACGTTGAGGTAACATGAACCACTTCAAGCCGGCTCCACTCACTTGAGCCTTCCTCGATCACTAAGGTAGTTCTTCCCCGCTTCGGGTAGGCGAACTCTGGCCTTCACAACTTGTCGGGGCTTTTCACAATCTTCGTTTGAGAAGCTCACCATGCATGATCACCTCCAAGCCGTCTAGGAGGCGGCTACCTCCAAGAGTAATAAACCTTGACTCTTGCTTTAGGTCAAATATTGGTGTCTAAAGGCTCAAAACACTAAATGCAATACTCAACCTTGCTCCTCGCACTCACAAATGGGAATTCATTGCACAAAAGAGTGGAGAGCACTTGCTAGAGCTCAAATATTATCAATGAGGACCAAGAAATACTCTAGAATGCAGGTGGGGAGGTATTTATAGCCCCCACCAGATTTTCTAGCCGTTGGAGCTCGAAATGGGCAAAAATCTGTTTTTTCGGTGCTACCGCCCATGTAGGATCGGTAGCACCGGGCTCCATTTCAACGGTTAGAACAGTGCATTAAATGCACTTGCCAGAGACCGTTACATAGGGTCCGGTGCTACCGCCCAACTAGGGCCGGTAGCACCGGGCCCCTTTTTATTTTGCTTAGTCATATTTTGATTTCTCTGGAATTTAAGCACCGGGTTGAGGGCCGGTGCTACCGCTAGTCCGGTAGCACCGGGCTACCATGGGCGGTAGCATCGGGCTACCAAAATGCCCAAAACATACCCCTCTGTGATTTTTACACCGGGTTATATGACCGGTGCTACCGTTGGTCCGGTAGCACCGGGCTACCATGGGCGGTAGCACTGGGCTACCAAAATGCCCAAAACATACCCCTCTGTGATTTTTACACCGGGTTATATGACCGGTGCTACCGCTGATTCGGTAGCACCGGGCTACCAAAATGCCCAAAAAGAGCTTCTCTGGAATTTTCACATCGCCCTACTGGGCCGGTGCTACCGTGCATCCGGTAGCACCGGGTTACCAAAATGCCCCAAAAGAGCTTCTCTAGAATTTTCACACCGTCCTACTGGGTCGGTGCTACTGCGCACCCGGTAGCACCGGGTTACCAAAATGCCCAAAAAGAGCTTATCTGGAATTTTCACACCGCCCTACTGGGCCGGGGCTACCGCGCGCCCGGTAGCACCGTGCTGCCATGGGCGATAGCACCGGGTTTCCAGAGACTTTGATATATTTTTAAATGGTTTTATCTTTTGGAACATATATATCTTAATGCATGTGCTTGAATGTATAATTTGAGTCTTTAAATCCTAAATGTCATTAAGATAAACATCAAGATTCCTCTCTATAGTACAGCCCTAATTCTAGCAACCCGATCTTTCTCCAGACTTCAAGATCGTCAAAAGGCTAGAAAAAGGTCCTTATATTTATACCTTTTCACGTTCTTGACGTATTGATCTTCCCTTTGCGCCTTTCTTGGTATTTCCATGGTCACCAAGCTTGGGATTAACCTACTTTCAATGTTCTCAAAGAAAGTATTAGTCCATTGATCAAAGTTGTCATTAATTATCAAAACCAAAAACAACATAGGTGCCTAGATGCTTTCAGCAGCATATAGTACAAGCAACGCTATCCTCCTCCTTCGCCTAGCTTCCGGTAGGACAAGGCGTCGTTGTCACCCATGATGCGACTTGCATCACTTTCACGTTGTATCGCCGCAAGCGGCCAGGGGCCTGACAAACCGGGCTACCATCGTTGAGGTTGAGGAGATCTGCATGATCCGTTGTGCCACGTCTTCCTGTAGGACCGAAAATGGCGACTAGAGAGGGTGAATAGGAGCAAAATGAAATTTTCCCTCAAAAAATCAAGCCACTAAAGGAAACAACAAAAATATTCAGCTAGGCCAGCACTGGGCAAAAGTTTCGTGCTCTCGGGTGAACAGTTAAATCAGCACGATTTTAAAAACAAGAATCGAGATAACTTTTGATCGGCTGATTCAAATCCCGTGAAACTTTGTGTGCACCTTTCTATGAATATCAGGAAACTATTTCAACCTTTAATCTCAAGGATCAATGTCAAAATTTCAATCTTTTTTACTTTGAAGGAAGCTTGCACCAAGAAGGAGAAAAACTCACAGACTTCACCATGAGCTTGCTCGTGGGGATTTGGTGATCAAGATGACTTTAGATGATCTCCCACATATCACAGCAAGTAAGAACAACAAAGAAACAACTCTCAAATATGCAAGAACCGAATCTACCACAAATACTTCATTTTCAAGCCAGGAACTGGTTTCTTGAGGGGAATTTGGAGATATTGTTAAAGATTGCCTAGATGATTGGGATATAATCTACAGAAGATTCATCCATTAATCATTCATCCTTGGTAGCACAAGATCAAGAAAGAAATAAACCAAAGAGATATCAAAAACTCAACCAGGAAGGAGACCGACATTTGAGCAAGAATAAGGAGGTGAACCAGAGCTCAAGTTGAATAAAAGAACCAAGCAAAAATGCAAGAAATAAATTTCAGAATATAGATGAACTTGGATCTTGCATTGCTTAGAGAGGGGTGGTTACAAAACAACACTTCGAGGTGGGCAAAGCTCAAATGAGCATAAATAAATGAAAAAAAAAACCTTCTCTAAGACTTCTCTCAGACAGAGTTAGTGTGGAGACATCTCTCCATCTCTCTGTTTATAGCACAATAGGAGTAACCTCCACCCTTAGATGACATTCTTGACCTTCAAGAAACCTCATATAGGGTTGAGATTCACTCCCTCACACATGCATGAGCTAACCCAAAACCCAACGACATAACGGGTTTTGACCATACCAACTTAATCACTACTTCACCCTCGAACCCTTAATCCAACGATCCTCCTTCGCTTGAGTAGGGCTTCAGTTAGCATCTCATCCATTTACTTATCATCTCGGCTTGCAGCAACTCCCTAGTCTCAGTCATCTTCCGACATCTTTTGACCGTTCTAGAACTCGGCTCTCCTAGCCCTGTCCCGGTCTGCTTTGCCTCACCATGACCTAGCATTGAAGTCCCGTAACTAATACAGACGAGCAAATCATCACATAGCAATGCTCAAAAAATCATGCACAATAAGCTCACAAAGATCATTGGCTGGTCAGACTTCTAAATATCCCACCTTGAATCATTTAGTCTATGACCACCTTTGTCTATAACCACTCTTGTTAAAACTTTTCGAAACTTTTAGTTGAAACTTCTTAAGAACTCATCGGTTGAAACTTGATGAAACTTTAGTTCTAAAATCTGAAACTTATTGAAATTTTAGCTTGGAATCTTCTAGAAATTTATAGAAATACGCGAAACACATTGAAATATGAAGCATTCAAATGTTTTCTTGAAACTTGCTAAAACTATACCAAACCAGCTTGTGTATCGTTTTCTAAGCGCTCTTGTTTTGCAATTGTGACCAAATCCTTTTAGTTTAACAAATTTCTAGCAAGAAGGTACCCCTCGACAAATCCGTTTTTGTCTTGGTGCAGCATTCGATTAAACCTTGGCTAGATAGGCTTAACTAGATAATTGACGTGGCGTGCCACGCCGCGACCGTTGCTCCCCACGCAAGAAAATCGACAAAATGTGCGACCGAGAAAACACGCGAAACGGCTAAAAGGATAAAAACGTAATCGCTTTTTCACATCTATTTGGCTAAAAAGGACCTTAACGGTTTTTCCCCAAGAAAGGACCTAAACGAAAAACTTAAAAAAAATGGGGAAGGGACCTAAATGTAATATGTAAACTTTTTCCATAAAAAGGACATAATCGTCTTTTTTTTAAAAAAAGGACCTAATTGTAATTTTGAGTTTTCGGAAAAGGACCTCAGCGCGTCTCTTAAAAACGCATAAAGGGCATAAACGCGATATTGTTTTTCTTTTTCAAAAAAGACCTGTCCGTAATTTTTTCTCCCTGAGAAGGATCTATCTGTAATTTTTTTTCGCAAAAGGATCCGAACGCAAAAAAAAATTCGGGCTCGGCTTGAGCCGGCTCCCTCCCGGCTCAAACGCACGGGAGGGCTGGAGACTTGTGGGATATAGTATTGGTATATGATTTCATTCTTCAGTACACTTTGCCCAGCACATAAAAATTTCGGTAAACCTTAAAAAAAATCGGTTGCACATGCTTCCATGCTTTGAATAGAGTACTATACTTGTATGCCCTTTAAAAAACGAAGGGTTTAATTGGAGACAATCCCAACAACGAGCATGCAAGCTACACCTTGCCAAGCCTTGTACTCCTGTCCCGGGGACAGTGTGTTGACTTTGGGTCATGCTCTTTACTCCTGCCGGTTGACCTTCTAGACATACATGCATGCAGCTAGCCAGCCCATGCATGTGCCGGTGCTAGTACTACTAGCTGCATGCATACATCTGATCTACTAGCTCGCTGGGCCGACGACTGAGATCGATCGGTCTTCTTCTGCGTTACAGTAGAGCGAGCGAGCGAGTTTTATGCACTCCTACATTTAAGTGGATGTGTGCATGCATATGTAGAGTAGATATCTATGGCTCTTACAGTACCAATGCAAGGTATACAAGCCGGCCATTACTCTACTGCTACTGCTACTCTACTTTATTCATGTCTCCCGCCGCGCTGCTGCGTCGTCGCCCTTGCGAATTGCGATCCCTGCTGCTGCTCTCACAGGAATCGGTAGGTTACACAGGCCAAAAGGCCACTTTTAATGCTTCCGGAGAATGTGACGTCCACCAAAACTTACCACGCGATATGGATGTCAGTGTGCATATATGGCTAGTCTAAGATGATCAGAAGGCAGTCAAAAACTGGGGACGGCGACCTGTTCTACGCTACGAAACCCGGTAAAAGTAAAACCGGAGAGAGAGAGAGTGGGATGACTTTGTGACGCAATACAACCCGCAAGCAGTGAGATTAAACTCTCTGCGAAAATCCATTTAGAACACTCCAGATGTAAAAAAGGAGTCAAAAAGATGCATGCAAGTAGCTAAGAGACGAGCAATGCCAATGCTGCTACGTATACAAACGAACTCTTGCGTAGGTGCGACAAAAATGCTTAAGCATGCAGAGCTGAATTTGGACGACCCATGCACACGTACTTTTGGCAGTGAGCAGTACTACTTTCTTCAGTGTCTCTGGGGACTCATCCAGGTAAATTTGATTTTCGGATGCTGCTTGATTTCAATCTCCTTTTGTTTTTCTCCTTCTCCATTGAAGGAGGAATTGAAGGACTACAACTTAATCGGTTGCATGTGGACCGTTGAATTAAAAACAGTAGTCCAAATCTTCTAAAAATACTAAGTACCGTTAGATAATCTGGACCGTTCGTCGTCTCAATTGAACATCCAAACGCTGCAGACCATGATCACACGCACCGGGCCAAGCGATAGAGACCAAGTGCGTCGCAACATGCCATATGCGGCCACGCACCGGGCGCGATAAATGCACGCGGCATCGCACAGGCGCGGCGCGGCACGGCACGGCAGCCAGGGCCGGGCGGGCTGCACTGCAGCGGTGTACTACCGCCCCACCACCAGGCTGACTTTGCCACGAGACCGGAGTAAATGCACACTCTCGCTGCTAGCTATCACCCTTCTCTCTCCCCTCTCTGTCGAGTCTCTCTCTCTGCATTTGACTCTTCAAGGAAGCCATAGCTGCCTTTGCTTCGCTTGGTTGCAGGCTGCTTGCGGCTATCTAGCTGTCTCGGTACCTGCCGGGGTAAGCCAACATAAGGTCAGCGTTGTGCTTTGGCCGTGGCCTCCGGTGTATAAATACGCACCTACACCTCTCCCCTGCTTGGACCCTAGTCCTCAAGCTTGAGCCACAAAAAACGCAGACGCAGGCTCGCTCTTTGATCTCTCGTCCCGCAAAAAAAAAATAGACACAGGTTCAGACAGTAGTAGTGTGTACTGTGTACTCGCATCATACATCCTGTTGGTATACGGCGCCAGTGGCCAGTGGGTGGCTTCTTGTCCTGTCTCGGCATCATCGCCGCACAGTTCACACACACACACACACAAACAAGCTCTCTTTTGTTCATGTGCTGAGAGAGAAGGGGGAGTCCTTCGGTGAACAAGCAAACGATCGAGAAGCGACCATGGTGAGGCCGCCGTGCTGCGACAAGGAGGGCGTGAAGAAGGGCCCGTGGACGCCGGAGGAGGACCTCGTTCTCGTCGCCTACATCCAGGAGCACGGCGCCGGCAACTGGCGCGCTGTCCCAACCAGGACCGGTATGCATGCATCACAGCTCCGAGTATAGACTTCTAGATATCGTGCAATTGCAGGCACGATCGATGTGACCTAATTCTTGGTTCTGTATGCATGGATTCTGATATGTTGGACGTGTTTGTGGATTGTTTTTGCAGGTCTGATGCGGTGCAGCAAGAGCTGCCGGCTCCGGTGGACCAACTACCTCCGGCCAGGGATCAAGCGCGGCAACTTCACCGACCAGGAGGAGAAGCTCATCGTCCACCTCCAGGCCCTCCTCGGCAACAGGTAATTAAGCACGGAAATAGACAACTAGATCGATGCTGTTCTTGGACTAACTATCTGTCGCAGTAGCGTGAGCAAGGAGACTAATAGGTCGAACACATGATGCGTGGTATGTAGGTGGGCCGCGATAGCGTCGTACCTGCCGGAGCGGACGGACAACGACATCAAGAACTACTGGAACACGCACCTCAAGCGGAAGCTGCAGAGTGGCAGCGATGGCGGCGCCGGGGCGTCCAAGCCGGCGTCGTCGTCCAAGGGGCAGTGGGAGAGGCGGCTGCAGACAGACATCAACATGGCGCGGCGCGCGCTGCGCGAGGCCCTGACGTCGCTCGACGACATCAAGCCCAAGCCCGACGCGGGCTGCGCCGGGGCTGCCGACGCCGACAGCCCGGCGTCGAGCTCTTCGGGCGCGTCGCAGAGCTCGCCCTCGTCGGCGGGGTACGTCCTGACCACGGAGAACATCTCCCGCATGCTTGACGGGTGGGCTAGGAAGGGACGCGCCAGCGGCACCGGTAATGGGCCGACGACCCCCGGCGCGGAGGAGAGCGCGTCCGGGTCGTCGGAAGCGTCGGACGTGTCATACGGTGGCAAGGCCGCGCGGGCGCTCGGGTCCGTGTTCGAGTACGAGACGAAGCCGGCGGTGGTGGCGCCGGAGCAGACGCAGCTGTCCGCGATCGAGTCGTGGCTATTTGCTGACGACAGCAACGACCACCATGGCCAGGGCGGCAGCGTGCTTGACGTAGCCATGGATTACGCTTTCTAGCGTATTAAGCTATAATTAGCTTGGGTAAATCATGCCAGGAGTGTATTTAATTACAGCCCAACTAAAGAAAACTACATAGATCCTATAGTATCTGGGCGGCTAATTGTTCATCGCAAATTAGACCCTTAATCTCTTGTTTACTTGGGATCTGCATAGTTCTCATTTAGGAAAATGGGACATGGAATCACTCCTCTATTATTTATTAGTGTTATTGTGACTTAATATGTTCTTGGGTTTTTTGTTTTAGTCTTAGTAGTAACTACTTTTGAGTACATCCGTGTTTGCAAGCTGCAAAGTCTGGAAGAATAACGTCAGTATGTCACAAACTTGTCGTATATTGTATCACTAACTTAACTCCGTATTAATCAGTGGAGTTTGTTCGATATCCTTTTCCCTTCTTTGTCAGAGTGGTAGTGCAATCAATTTATCTGTAAAAAAACTCGTAAATCTTCCTGTCAAAAAATCATTGTCAGATGAAAAAAAATTCGTCCTCAGATAAATTATAGTATTTTCACACATCTAGCAATAAAACTGCCTGGGGAAAGATACCATTAGTTAAGATGTACATATAGGTAGTGATAGATCTACATATGTATGTATGTATGTATGTATGTATTGTTAGGTACGTTTGCCATCTTTTAGCAGCTATACGTCCAGGTCCAGTGGATTTGTCGGCTTGATACATCAGAAATATCTGAATGCGTGCATATGTAGTGTGTATATATAGATATAGATATATATGTATGTACGTATATGCGTACGGAGTGGAATATTCCTTATTGTAGTTATATTAAACTCGATGCTAGCACAAGTTTGTGTGGTGGCCTGGCCTACAAAAGTTCTTCACACTCCATGCTAATGTGGATTACTTCTTGAATTTCTAAAATAAATATTTGAACAAATTAGCATTTATGTATTAACACGTACGTTGACAGATAGATGCCTGATTAAGAGCTACCAAATTTGCAATGTAGTTGTGCCACGGCACAACTGAGTACACCTTCATGCTTCGCCTGAAAGCTCTAATATTTCGTCATCTGGTACCTGAAATATATGAGACGTATCATCTGGATTTCATTGTCTGATGATCGTGACTCCCGACTGTAACTTGCTCATAAACTGGATGCACAATTTCTTTCCAAACTAAAATAGTGCACTACAAGTAGTAAACATCGAATCCTTAAATACACGACATATATGTGAGGGGCTAGACTCCCACAGATAAAATAACGTCTTCGCCAACCTTTTAGCCGACCAATGCATCGACCAATCATGCTTGCACTGCACTCCGTTTCCAAGCTGTAAAAATGGTGAAGAGGACTAAAGAGGGCTACCATTCATGGACACCCCGCATACCCAAATTGCCAAATGGCCATGTTGCATGCCATGCATGTATGGCCCTAGCTCTTTAGGTTCTTGTTGAATTAAATTAAGGGCCTCTGAGCCACACCAAGAAAACCTGGCATCCAAAGCCTTGAATGCTCTTCGAAAAGAATATGCATTATGTATTCAATTAATCCATATGACCCCATTACCTTTGAATTGAAATTAAAAGGATTGCCTATATAATTACAGTCTTTATAAGAAAAATCAGACGAAATTTGAGTCCATTGGACAATCCTTAAATTTAGTCTGAGTCCATACATAAAAGAAATCTTGTTGTTTGGGGATTAATGTACATGCATTTGGTTATTCTTGCTTTTGATAATGACACAATAGCCCATGCTTGCCCTTGTTTACGAGACAACTCATTTTCTTCCCCCATCCATTTGATGGAAGGTGACATCGCGGTACATCATGAGGTGCCATGCTTGTAATTTAGTTCTTGTTTTTGCATTCAAGGGTTTCCACAATTACAACTGATGGTGGCCAGCAGCTCGATAGATGAAGACAAAACGCACTTAATAGTGTTATGTCACATTGACACTATGGCAATGTCGTACAAACGCGGTTTACGTGAGATATTATTAAACAGGGTAAACAACATGCATTATGCTGATCTGATCCTTGTGGTCCTATTTGCTATACTATCTTGTTTTAGGCACTGTTAATGGGTCTTCTCGGAGAGAGTACTGTACATCTTGTTATAGCTGGCCTCCCACCGCATTCCCTGTACCATTTGGGTACTTTTGATCTGTGAGTTAGCAAAAGTACAAGTGACTAATCGGTATGCTACAATTACATCAAAAGTAGCCCGTATTTTTCATAAGAGCAGTGCTTCTAGGTATCACATTCTTTGTAAGTTGTATATAAATCTTGAAACAAATAAAATGGTAAGTAATCATTATCTATGTTTTATTTACGCTTTCATATTTATGTAATTTTTAAATAGTGATGTATAGAAACACCTCCCAATTTGTAAAGGTATACCATTTTATAGGATATGTTACAATTCAATGCAACTATGGCTCATGCATGAATAATTATCTTAGTGACATCTTGGGATTGCACTTTGTATTTGTGACCACATCGCATTAGCAGTTTCACAAGTTTTCTTCTTCTTCTTCTTCTCCTTTTTTTTTAGCTGTGATTGCACAAAGTTAGCCAAACCGAGCGCATCACACCCGTGGACAAACGTGGAAAAGAACAAAAAAAAAAAGGAGAAGAAAAAAAAGGAGGGGTTTAAAGCCCAGCCAATGTGTCATGGGATGTGCTCATCTGCACAGTAGAGCGTGTATCCTAGTCTCCCGTGGGCCATGGCAGATTGGCTCGTCCAGGCTGGGCGACATGTCATGTTTGTTCATTAACTGCTCTCCAAGACTCCAACATGAGGGTTTAATTGCTGTATTGAATTTACAAATTCCACCGCCAGAGCTACTGGTACTAGTATCAGGGCATATATAATAAGGTCTAGTTAGCTAACTCTTAGCGTGTACATATAATCTTTGATCTATGTGGAGGAGTGAGAAAATAGAAGAGAGTTGGCTCTTATTTAGTAGCCAGCTTTGCACGGGAGTATAGGTAGATCATCTATGTACAAGAAAGAAAAGATAGTTATTACACAATATTTAAAGACAACATTTAAATATAGTTATTGTATAAACTGGCTTTTAGCTTACTAATAGCTTATACTCTTCCATTATCTAAAAAAAAGCTTACTAATAGCCATTAGTTAGCTTTACTATTGTACTTGCCCTTAGGAGTGGGTTTCACCATATGTTTTGCTCAATTTTCCTTTGAGCACGCGTGTACGTCTTCGTTCAAGTTTGAGCTAAGACGAGTGGTACATCAATGGCAGTGTCTCTCTCAATGTGTCTTTTCATAGAGTCATCACATGATATAATTTATTGGCTTGGCAAGAGCTTGTTGTAAAGATTGCTGCTTTACAATTATCACCAGGAAAGGATACTTTTCGCTGGCATCTTCATCAAAATGGACAGTTTTCTGTTCAGTCAATATATACACTCTTAATGCAACAAAATGTCTCAGTTATAAACAGACAATTATGGAAGCTTAAGGTGCCATTAAAAATAAAAAAAATCTATGGTACTTACGTCGTGGTGTGATATTGACAAAAGATAAACTATCTAAAAGAAATTGGAATGGTAGCAAACAATATTGTTTTGTGACAATGAGGAAACAATACAATATCTCTTTTTTGACTGTCATTTCGCACGTTTGTCATGACACGTTATACAAGTGGCTTTTAATCTATCACCTCCTAGTAGCATAACCAATATGTTTGGGAATTGGCTATTTGGGTTGGGAAAAAATTTGAGGGCTCAAATTTTGGTTGGGGCTACTGCTTTGTGTTGATCGATTTGGCTACATCGCAATGATCTGATTTTTAAGAATACAAAAAATTATCTTCCATTGCAGGTTATCTATATTTGCACCAAATGGTTGTGATCGTGGTCTGTGTTGCAGCCTCATGAAGCAAGGGGAGTGGTGTTATCCGCATGCAAATCGCTGGAGATTGTGCTTCAGAAACTCTTCGTCAACCATGGATGGCGATTCAGTCATAGACTGTGTGTGGGTTAAAACTTTATGTTTTTTCTTTTTCTTAGTTTGTTGAAACTCTTTGATAAAGAGCTCTTGCGATAGTTTTTTGCTGGAACATTGTAATAAATGTTTGTCTGTGTGCATCTTACGATGCAGAGGTTAGGAGATGTAATCTTCCATTGTCAAAAAAACATAAGTGGCAGTACATTATTTTGTCCGGAGAAGCAACAGTACGTGCGATTGCTTAGTGTAACAGTGCTCAGGGGTGTCTCTCTGGAAGACCTAGAGAGTCAGCCCAAACTCATCTTTGTCCTCACCATAATCGTCCAGAAACAATCGTGCCGTAATGGTAAGCAAGTCAACGAAATTTATGGTACGTACGTGTCCTAATGATATGCATCGACCAATTAGTCAAATGGAATCGATTAATTGGTGGTGTTAACCTGCACGCTCACGATGTGACACTATTTTTTGATCAACAGGACATCAAACACATTTTGCGACGTGACGCTATCGAAGTTACTTCCCTTCCCGGAAGGTAAAAATACTCCTATATATCTACCATAAGCAATCAATGAGATTAGATGATACCATGCAGTGCATGCATATATATGACTGCACGTACACGACGTGCACCGGCGAGCAATACTACGTACCGCGCGTCGTCTGATGCCTCTGCACCTGCACCGCGAGCCGCCCCGCCGGACAGCAACCGCACGCGCGGGCGCGGGGTTCCGGCGCGCAAACGAAATCTGCGGAAGTCGCGTTCGAGCTGAAGCCTGGCGCGGGCGGCAGGCGAGTGTCCATTGCAGGTTGTTTATTACCCTTGAAGTATAAGTGAATTGTTTATCTTTTTTCATTAGTTTAAATTTTTGGATGAACTGACTGATGCATGCAACTCAATAATTATTACATTGGTAATTTGGAAGGATAAGAGCAATCAGTTGATCATCCGAGACCCATTTACAAGGAGTATCTTTCGCCTCAGCTGTATAGCTGAATGTCTATACGGCTCAATGGTCGAAGTGGCTTAACGTTTGACAGTATATCTTTTAGATGTGAGGGATACGCATTGGGAATAGGGGTAAGAGGGATGAGGTTAAAGATTTTATACTTAGTAGGAAGGGTAATTTTCTTTAATTTTACTGGCAAAGTTAGAGTCCTAATCCACCAAAGCTATGAAAAGCTACCACATATTGACGAATACTTATAACAGGGGTACCCCAACGGCCCAAAGCGACGAGCCGGCGGCCTCAAGCACAGCTCAAACCCAACAGGCCGCTCCCAGCCCACTACCGACCGAAGCACCTGCAAGACCACACGAGACATCCCTTCCCGACCGATCGAGGGAAATGTCTCCGACCAAGCGGGGCTCCCGACCCCCCGCCACGAGACGGGACCCCCCCGACTCCGACCAAGCGGGGCTCCCGACCCCCCGCAGCGGGTCGGGATCCCCTGACTCCGATCGTGCCAAGACAACCCCTGCCAAGGGCTGCGTGTCAAAGCCTCTATCAGCCAACAGCCGCGTACCCCACGAACGGGGTCAATCGAAGTGACTATACAAGGGCAGGTGGCTCCTTCCCTAGAAGGTTTAATGACTGACCGAAGTCATGCTCCCGATCCCATCACCGGTCACATCTGATGACGAAGACACGCTCTCCCGAGGCAACACCGCGTCGGCAGCGAACGTCAACACTCGTAAGGTTCGCAGAGGCGTGTACGCCGCTTCCGGAAATACCTAACCGCCTCGACCAACTAAGCTACCGACCCAAGATGGGCAAGGCGGCGATGACCAACAGTGAGCGAAGGACCGAAGCTGCTAGTGTAGGTCATCTCGTCCTCTCCCAATTCTCGATGTAACCTGCCCCTTCCTTTCGTATAAAAGGAGGCAGGAACCCCCCGTAGGAAGAGAGAAGGATCGCAATCGAACTCATCTTGCTAAGCCATTAGCACTCTCGCTTGTAAACTTTGTGCAGTCATCTGTACTGAAGGGAATACAACGACATCACATGAACTGGAGTAGGGACCTTCGGCCCGAACCAGTATACATCTTGAACTTCTGAGTCTAACCATTCAGGGAGTGGAACGCGCGGCCCCTTAGACTTACAAATTTACTTGCCGGTGCTCGAAACGCCGACACATACCAGCTTTCGTCCTATAACTTTCCCTAATATAAATAGGTTATTGGATGTTGACTTCTGGTTGTGGAGAAGGTCAGCCGCTTGAAACAGCTTTTGACTTTTAAAGACTTTAAAGAGGAACATCTAAAATTAAAACCGCCTCAAATAAGACCACTGTCTCGTGGATATTTATGACTTAGGAGGCGCATGGCATGCATGCAAACGCAGTTGCTCCAGAGCTTTTGGTGTTTTTGGTCGTTTGGGTTTTTTTTTATATAACTTTGGTTTTTTGAAATGAAATTGTAAAACCATCCTCTTTCTCAGCTCCGGAAAGGATCGGGAGGCGGTGAGCACAAGTACATGCCGTCGCGCGCCAAACCATGAGATGCAATGCCCCGTCAAACAGGGATACATAAATGAATTAATGCAGTACTTTCCAGAGTACCAGTGCATTATTCGTCATGTTTTGAAGATGTACTAGGCCCATATTAGTAGGACAGGAGCTAGGTTATCGATATGTGATCCGCGAT
Source organism: Otatea glauca (assembly GCA_036346275.1). NCBI lineage: Eukaryota > Viridiplantae > Streptophyta > Magnoliopsida > Poales > Poaceae > Otatea > Otatea glauca. Next base: position 45,689,469 of record CM070724.1, on the reverse strand, counting down.
GATCGACCTCTTTCTCCACCTAGCTAGCCTGTCGATCGTGTGGCTTATCTCCGTACGTACGTGCCAGGGTAAATGCGCCCGACAATCCGGTGACACATCTTTGCTGTCAAATCCTCGACGGATCTCATCTCCGGATGGTCGGTGCCCGTCGATTCGTTCCAACAGGCCGGCAAAATCTTGGCGTGGTTTGCATTCATAATTGGACTACATTTAAACCAAATCCCAATTCAGTACAACCACTCGTCAGGTCAGGGTGTGCCTAGCCTACATATCAAACAGTGGGCGCACAGCATGCGTGATCATACTGCCCTACTCACTTATTGGCAATGCAATTGCGGCCACGCGAGAGCGTCGAGAAATATACTACTCCCTCGTTGATAAATATAAGGTATATAATTTGAATGATCTTGTTGAAAGATATAAGACGTGCATATAGATTTAATGAGTCTTTCCACATTTACCCATATTTATTCTCTCTCAACCATATGTATTTATTCATTACCATCTACACAAAGTACTATCTCTCATCTTCCAAGACAATAAAGAGGGATATGTAAGTTATTTCCTCTCATGTCTTCCTCAATTTTATCATAACCTTAATCCTTGTGCCAAGTCAAAATACACCTTATATTTATCAACAGAGAGACTCCCACAAAACAAAAGCGGTTCCCAAGAGAAACGGGCTTACAATCAAAAGAAATGCTCCTGATTCCTGAACTCATGCAATAGTGACGGTCGTAGTTCTCGTCGTAAACCAAACATTAACCGTATAAGTTGTAGTCTTAAACAAAATGTCCTTTTTAATTACACGTAGACCCCATGTCCATGGGCGGAACCACCCCAAAATTTAAGAAACCCAAAATTTCACCTCTTTAATTGACTAAGTTTATTTATTAAATTAATTTTGAATTTAGTGATTTAGGATTTTTAAGACCTTAGAACTATCTGTATTATATTTTCAGCAAATTTCAAATACATATGTTGGATTTACGATGATACTAAATTAGTATTGCACAAGACTATAAAATTGTACATACGAAGTGTGCACTTCTATCAAAAAAAAATTTCTAAGTCAGTTACTGATAGACACACGTATACCACCAACACACATAATCAACACATGGATGCACTCCTAACGCACGCTTAAAAACACAAAAGACACAAATAAATCTACGACCTCAGGGAACAAGGGCACACGCTATCACCTGCCTGCCTATGCCTTTGTGTTCCTCTTTAAAAGTGGCCCAGGTTCAGTTAGTCAGAGGCCCATCAAGGGGCATTCATCAAGGATTTCCGTCTACCGTCCCGCGCTCCAATCCAACCCCGAAACCGCATAGGCGCCAAAAGCAGCAAATTCCCACCGCGCCATTTCCCTCGCCCGCCAAAAGAATCTCAAAACCAACCCGATCGCCACTATTTCTTCTTCCCTACCTCCAAGGCAATGCCAAAGCTGCGTCCCCCTCCCCCTCCCCCTCCGCACCAATCCCCACCAACCCACCAGCGGCCATGGACATGTCGGCGATCGCCGCCCGCCTCGGCCTCTCCGGGAACCGGCCCGTTGTCCGCAAGGCCGCCGAGCTCCGCCGTCTCTGCGACGTCACCTTTGACTCCTCCGTCCTTGGCATTGTGAGCAACCTGGACTATTCCCCTTTCTCGTTTTGCCCCCTTTCTGTCGAGTGTGTATGTATCTCTGATATTGGTTTTGCGCAGGGGGAGGTGTGCAAGGCGATCATCTGCCTTGAGACCGCGGCATCCAAGTGAGTGCGGGTCGCTCCCCAAGTGTTCGACGAATTGCCCGTGTTGGGGATCGTGTTGGTTAAAGGTGTGACCCGTCTTGTTTTGTCTGCGGATTGCACAGGTTTCAAGTGATATTTGATCGGGCAGAGGCGGTGCGTATGAGTGGGATGTCGGAGAAGGCGTACATTAGATCGTTCAATGCACTGCAGAATGGTCTTGGCGTCAAGTATGCTTCTTTGCACTTCTGTTCCACCAATTGATGCGTTCAAATAACGACTCTCGATGAATAGACCGAAATTTCTTCTTGTAGGACAACATTGGATGTTCGTGAATTGGGCATCCAGTTTGGCTGTGTCAGGCTGATACCTTTCGTGCAGAAGGGATTGTCACTGTAAGTCTGCTTTCTCGTGATTGTTTGGTTTTACTGGAATCCTAGATCTGTGTCCAATCCTAGACACACATGTCCATTAGTCTACTGGTGGAGAAGTGATATTGTCACACCAGTTACTAAGTTGAGATCATTAAAACCAGTAGAGTACCGTATGGCCAAGTTTAGAATAGTGTGAGATGCAAGTGATGCTTCAAAATTGTATTGAGGGTAGGATTTTTCTGTTTCAGCTACAAGGAGCGTTTCTTGGCTGCATTGCCACCTTCTCGCCGGGCAAGCACTGACTTTGGTCGACCAGTGTTTACTGCAGCAGCATTCTATTTATGTGCAAAGAGGCATAAGGTGCTAGCAGAATCAATAGTAATGCTTTATTTGCATTTTTGCAGTTGTATAAATATTTCGCCTCTTGTAGTACTGAAGCTTTCCTCATTTTTCTTGCAGCTCAAAGTTGACAAACTGAAGCTGATAGACCTATGTGGTACATCTAGCTCTGAATTTACAACGGTAATAGACTTGAATCATCTCATCTTTACATGTGCATTGTTTGTGCCTGCTTCTCATCTTTGCATGCGTGCCTGGAAAGAGAGTTTGTGTCTGTGTGTAAGGATGCGCATGTTTGGATTGGTGCTCTGGGTCATCCCACTTTGACTGTTAATTGTGCTGATTGCAGGTTTCAACATCCATGGGAGACCTTTGCTTTGATGTTTTTGGGATAGCCAAGGAGAAGAAGGACCCAAAATCTATAAAAGGGAATAGAGGTACCTGCATTATCGTGCTCTGTCTCTGATGCATCCATTGTTCATATTCATGCATTATCAATTCATTATACATGTGACAATTGGTATGGTTAAAGTTTGTAGCTTGCCATAATTTTTTTATAGTACTCATATAATTTGTAATTGTTGTTACAGAACTGCTGGATGTTTTGCCTAGTAAAAGGAGACATGACGATGGTAGTGATTTATCTGGTGAATCCTCAGGGGATGACCAAGATGAGCTAGATGTATGTACCCGCTTAATGTTGATTACATGCAGAGTATTGATCACGTTTTTCCTTTTGAAATGCATGACATAAAGCTATAGAAAAGAAGTTAAGCTAAGCTGCCTTTTATTTTCTATCTTCTGGTAAGTAAAAAAGGCTATGACTACGCTGCTTGGTACTTGAATAAACTAGAAGACACTAATGAAACAAGATGGTGCTTATTTATCTCCACAAGGAAAAAAAACAGTAGCAAGATGTGCCTTGCTTAATGAAAAATGGTTTCGAAGAGGCCCTTTTGTTAGGACTTGTTCCTCTAACGTCAAACCAACAGACGATGTTTTTGTACATTCAAACAATTTTACCTGTTGCAATTCTCACGAAAAAAATTTGTTGCAAGCTGAACAAGCAAACATGGCCAGCAGATGCATTTTAGTAGTTCCGTAAATATGTCTTGATCTTCACATAATGCAGGTTGCAATCTTTTTATATAATAATCCAGCTACAACTGTACAAGAATGGCCATTTAACTTAATGGAATTATGGAAGTATCATCAAATAAAGTAACAAAGACATACATCATGCTAATATGGGCAGTGATTCGATCAGTATTGACGTGTAGATAGTAGAGTACTTTTCTTTAGTTTGAAGAAATCAAGAAAATCATGATTGTTGGCTCAATTTGTGAAGGTACCTAATATCATGCAAGTAGTCCTTGTTATATCTTCTAATTTGACGAACATGTAGCTCCATTAACATGTTCCTGATGAGTATGTGCATTCTTTTGGATCATTATTGTGACTGCTGCCAGATTCTTCTAATGACAGCTACCAACTTACAAAAGGCACAAGAAGATGGAAAAACATGCGTACGATCAGTGGAAGTCATCAGTTCTCTCCTCCAACAAGCAAACCAAACCAGGTTTTGACTTTTGGCTGCTCTACACCCCTGTAATTAGTGACTCTTATCCACATGGTCGATGAGCTTATGTTGCTCTCTTTCGTCGTAGACCCTACTAAGCCCAGGAAGCAAGCTCAGCTTAACTTCAAGAAGAAAACTTCAGAGATCGCGTTGGAAGTGTCATCAGCAGCCAACTAAATTAATCTGAGGGTTCAAAATCTCAGTGAAATTTTAGATTTTGGCTAGGGCTTAGATTCAAAATCTCGGTGGAATGGTGAATTTTTTTGAAAATTAGTGCTTGCTACAGTTATATTGGCTAAAATTTGGGGTTTTGACCGGTTTGCACGTTTTTTCGACCGGTTTTGATGTTTTTAGGACTTGATTTGGCATTATTTTTTTTGTAAAATTGCAATGCCTTTTATGATGAATACATGTGAAAAGTTTTTTTAAAAAAAACATACACAAATTATGTAATTTTAACCCTAAACTTTAACTTGGATTTTGGTCTTAAATGATGTATTTCGTCTTAAATCCTAATTTAGATTTCGCCCTAAACGTTGAACCTTAACTCGGATTTTGGCCTAAACTCTAATCCATAACTTAAGAATTTTATGTATAAATACTTAGTATTTTGCATTCAAATAGATGAAAATGTAGATAAATACTTGCATGATTTTTTTTTCATATTTCCCCCTATTTATTTATATTCTCGGGAGACCATTTCATAGGAGGTTGAAAATTACTGAATTTTTGGCAATCTTTGCCAAATTTTTTGTGATTTCAGCTGAAATTTTGTTTCTTTGGTTTGAAATTTACCATGTTTAAAATTTTTACCTTTTGAATTTCATATGAATTTTGGCTAGAATTCTAAAATCTCGCCGAATTTTTTGGATTTCAGCCGCCTCCGATATGTAATCGGAAAATGAATTTTGAAACCTTGATCTGAACTCATCGCAAGAATGGATTGCCAAGACTGATAGTGCTCTAGAATCATAAAAATTCCTTCTGAATGGAGAAAGGACACCTGTTTCCCTTGTTTTTTATTTGTTTTAAGATGCTGACATAATACTACCCATGAAAATTGTTATCAGCAACATTCGTGTGTAAATGATGACATGCTTATTTGTACATGAGGACTGTCTCGAATCGTTCATCTTCATGCTGTCATCTGTTGGGCTTTTCCTCGACGCCATGCTGCCATGGCGTTAGGTGCTCCGTAGTCAAGTGCTTGGAGACTGGACATGAATATTACCTATATTATATTATATATATTATAGTGGGAGGAATCCCCAGCTATCCAGCATATTTATGTCTCCAGTTTTGGGAAAAGCCCTCCTCCCTAGATTTCCGGAATCGCGTTGAGGCTGAGGTCCTGCAGGCTTTTGGCCGTTTGATCACGCCAAGGGGCAGATCTGGCCGTCTGTTCCTGCTCGAAGCCCTGGGCCCTAGCTCCTCTCCCCATCCCCCGCATCGACCGTCGCCGTCTCTTGCCCTCTTGCTACGTTTGTCATCTAATGCAGACTTTGCACTTGTACCCTCAAGTTGCTTGGATGTACAGTAATATTTTAGATGTTGACATGATACCATCTAAGAAAAATGTTAGTATTTGGCATTCATGTGTAAACAACTTTCACATGCTTTGTTTTTTTAAGACGAGGAATGCCCCTTGAACCGTCCATCTTCATGCTGTTATCGGTCGTTACACGCATCCCGTTCCTTGATGCCATGGCGTTAGGTGTTCTGTGGTCAAGTGCACGGCGGCGAGGCAATAATATCTCTTCGACTAAGATATCTGTGTCGTTTTAGATTGAAAAGTGCATACTAAATGTTTCTCATATCATACACTTTGAAGAGTGCAAGTTGCGCTACTTGCTCTCGTCATCCAATGTAGACACTACTACCCTCTTAACCTAAGTAGCATCTTATTTTATAGTGTCAAAGTTGCTGAATTTGTAGTTTTGTAGAGATAACTAATCAGTTGGTGCTGCTATCTTGTGTAGGGGTGGGTGTTTTTAAACCGAAATTGAATTACCGAGTTGAATCGAATTAACCGATTATTTCGGTTTTCTCGATTTTCAATTCGGTTTTTGTTTTGGTATAATTCGGTTTTCGGTATTTCGTTCGGTTTTTCGCTTCTAAAAATCGAAATAACCGAATAACACGTGTATAATACCACTTTTATAATGTTCTTCTTAAAGCCACTAAACAATTCTGATGTTCTAATATATTTATACATATGTTTGGTATATTCATATGTTCTATTATGCTTATACTATAATAACCTATGAATATTGTATGGGTTTATCCCTACTTTGTGTTGCGATATGAGGACTAAATCTAATCTACCTAGTGTTTATTTATATTTAGGTTAACCGAAAAGCTAAATTAACCGAACGAAATATTTTGGTTAATTCAGTTTGATTTTTCATTTTGACCCGAGAAATTCGATAGCTAGTTTCAAAAAAACCGAATTATTTTAAAATAAAAAAAACTGAACAAATTAGACCGAAAAAACCGAATTCCACTCATAATCTTGTGCTCTTTACTGCCCCTTGGGGTGGGGGTGGGGTGTGGCTGGAGGCTTACGACGAAGGGAAAGGGCACGAGGATGGAGGCCACCAGGCACGAGCAAGCCCGTGGAAGGACTCAGGTTGGAACGGATAAACTACTATATGGTGGACCAACGATGCCACCTGCCGCACGCGCTCCCGGCCTTCCTTAGCTCCTCCGTTTGATGAACCACTATTGCAGTATTGCGACTTGTAGGTGTCGTATTCAGCTGATGCTATTCCAAGAAGCCAAACTCCTCTGATAGCTTGGGTTGCAAATATAAGTCATTCTAGAATTAGCTTGATTACGAAGTACGAGGAATCGTAAATTTGTACTATTCAAATAGTCTTAGGTTTTGGCTGTCGATGATTTGGGTTTTCTACGTGTAATTTATACTATTAGATTCACTGTGAAATATGCATTTTATAGTATAGAACTTCTCTGATTTACACGAAACAAACAACCGAAACGTTACTTCATAACTTCGTTAATGTCTAAAACGTATTTTGAATCAGAGGAAACACTATTAAAGTAAGGGCCTGTTTGGTACGGTTTCAGCTCTACCAGATTCATGGATCTGGTGGAGCTGGGTATTTGTAGCTCCACAGATCTGTGAAGCTGGATCTGTGGGTATATTAAGAGTGTTTAGGTTGGTCATTTTATTTAATTTTAGGTTAAAAATATAAACTTAATTCTATTTATTTTAGCCTACAAGATTCAAATCTGAGGTGGAGCCAGAATCTAGAGCCCTACCAAACAGGGCCTAAATATACTAGAGGTTGTCTATATACTCCTTCCAGTTTACTTGTCGGTTTTGAATATGTGCAGTTAAATTTTTAAAATTTTAGCTATCGATATTTTTTAAAATATTTAAATTGTATGCATGAAAATCATATGTATAGATTCATCTCGAAATATATTTTTATAATATTATAACTTTATTAGATTTTAAAATATATTATAATAGAAATTAATGATCAAAATTGAGTTTTGGGAACCGTGTCGATGTCCAAAACGATAACTATTTGTGATCGGATAGAGTATCATAATAGTAGATTACTCGATCGTACGGTCAAGACATTATTACGTTCACGAAAGCAAAGATACATACAATATCATTCTGTTTTACGTATAAAAAAAATCGAAGTAGACACACTTACGCACAATTTTGATTCTGTTTTAGCTTGGGAAAAATATGGCTAGCACATGAGGGGAGGGAGGCCACGGTGGGAAGTCCACGCAGAAGCACGGGCCAGGACGGAGGCGGAGCACCGGAGGGTGCCGCCCACGCGTCCCCGTCGCACCCAACCCGTCGACGCCTACCCTTCTCCGCCGTCGCGTGGGCCAGCGCGGCCTCCTGGCCCACGGTTCGGCGAAAATCGCGTGGCACGGCGAGTGGCCTCCCATCGTTTTCCGTCCTCGACTTCTCGCCGTGGGACCCACCCTCCTCGTCCTCTTCTTCTTCTCTCCCACGGAGAGGAGAGAAGAACACGATAAATAGAAGAAACCCTCGACCATCACCTATCACTCTCACCAGCCATCGACCCTTCGCCAATTCAATTCGAGCGATTGTTGTAGAGGTTGGGGGTTCGTTCTTCCATAGATATTTCTTCTGTGATGTTCTTTCGGTGCTGGATTGGGGTGTGGGGGAGCTGATGGGGTTTCCTGATTTGCGATTGCAGGGGGAGAGGTTTTGGGTCGTGTTTCTTGGTCAACATGGTGCCCAGGGACAGGGTAAATGTCGACGGCGCCGCCTTCGTCGGCACCGCTGAGAGGCTCGTCCAAGGGTGAGTAACTTGGGTCTGCCTATAAGTTTGTCTTGAAGAGGAACAAGAAAATAGTAACATTCTGAGCTGGTTCTTTATGGATAAGAGTTCGGTAGTTTTTGGTCAAAGTGAATCATAGAGCATCTGTGTTAAGTTTGTTTCAAGGCAAATGTAGGCAAGTACTGATATCGATATCTTGAAACTCATATGCTGTGTACTTTGCTCCTAACTTTAAAGTAGAGGGCTATTGGGTTAGGCTTCTTGTATTCTTGGGGCATCAAAAATTTAATAGGCGCAATCATGTTAACCACCATAGCTTCTGATTCAGCAATCTTCTCCAGTTATCCTACTTCATCTTGAACTGGTCCTAAAGGAAATTGATCCAAACAGTTCTAAAATCACACGACTGTATTCTATCGCTGATGTTTGAACATTACTCAGGCCTATATTGAACAAGAAGCGTGAAAAGAAGGTTCCAAAGAAAATCCATAAATCTGAGAGGGAGAAACTTAAGCGGGACAAGCAGAATGACCTCTTTACTGAGCTGGAAACCATGCTAGGTATGCATTTCTTACAAATTGCAAGCTGCAACAACATGATTTCAGATTGCATTACAGAATTTGAAATTCTGTGCTTATTTTGTGGTGTATCATTCGATACTCCTTACATCACTCATTCCAGTCCAATAGGTAGAGCTCTTTGGAGATCCAAATCCTAGGTTAATTTCAGAATAGAGCAGCGTTACAAATGTAACACTTGGCAGGTATTTAGCTTGTATTTGCATGGTCATCTGGCACAATGACCTAACTTCTGTCCTTGACAATGTAAGACAATTTGCAGTGAGTGCAAGTATCTTATCAGTATAACCATGTGTGCATGATTTTGCCTCAATTCTAAAACTGCATTTTATTATTATAAATATGCATTTATATTTCCCTAAGCAATGCGCAAACTCTTTTCAGAACCAGATAGGCAGAACAATGGGAAAGCATGCATACTGGGTGACACTACACGAATACTGAAAGATTTACTTTCACAAGTGGAATCTCTTCGAAAGGAGAATAACGCACTGAAGAATGAATCTCGTTATGTAAGCTGTTTTGATCTGCTGCAAAGTACTAGTCATATTGTTTTCATTCCTTTGATTAATTTGATAATCTGCAGCTAGTATATCATGGATATGAAAATGTTAGTACATTTATTATTGAGCTAAGAGTTTATTAGAATAGGGGCCCAATTCCATGGGCTGTTAAATTCATGCCAGTAACATCATTTCAGAATAAGTCGGCAATTAATTTGTGCCAGTATCATTATTCAGAAAATATTTCCTCCTTACCACTGATTCAATATCCTACTTCAATATCCTACTTTCCTCATGCTGCAAAACAGGTTGAATTGGAGAGAAATGAACTGCATGATGATAACAGTATGCTTCGCAATGAAATATTGGAGCTTCAGAATGAGCTTAGGATGCGGCTGGAAGGTAACCCTATTTGGAGCCAGGGCACTACAAGATCAGCTCTCACAGTACCTCATCCCACGAGTAGAGTGTTCCCAGTACAGCATTCGGCACATTTACGAGTCATCACTACGACAGCACTTCCTCTGCAGCAACCGGTAGTCATTGAGCAATGCTATGCTGCTCCGCCGCAAGAGCTACAACTCTTCCCAGAAGCTGCATCCACTGAAGACAGTGAACTGTCACAAGACCAGGAAATATCCAATAATGTGACACGTCCCCAGGCAAGGTACCCAACACCAATGGCGACGCTGCCTGTAAATGGATTTCCAATCCTTCCAAGAATGGGAGACGAGCAACAATGTAGCAGTGGCACTACTGGCACTAGCGAGGAAGATGGCCTAGGCAGGGGTACATAGTGAGAATCTGCTTCACGATTTGAAAAGTTTCTTAGTTCCAAGTTTTAACTATTCGAGTGTAGGAATGTGCAACAGAAACCTGTGCGGTTCAAGTAAATAGCACTCCAATCTGTATCTTTGAATCTTAGTCATAACTGCTTAAATATGTGGCATGCACGCTGAATCTTCTATATGGTATCTCTGTACATGTATATATCGGTTTCAACAAAATTAGTCCACATGATGATGCCACTGTTAATTACATATACAGAAGTATATTTTCGCATTGACAATCCCACCTTGAGATCAGTTGGTGGTTGCTTCATTTCAACAGGTTAAACCGCTAGATATCTTAGCAAGACACTTCTATGGAGCTGCAGCCTGCTTTCTTGACCACGACCATTTTCTTCCCTTCTGAATCCCTAACCTGTGCTATCTCATCCCATCGTCCTTTCAATGCGTATGCATTTGACAGGAGAATGATATCTGACGGATGATAATCGCCCATGCCGTCCAACTGTGCCTGTACCATCCTCCCCAGCTCGACATTGCCATGGACTCTGCAGGCCGCAAGCAAAGCTCTCCACGCCATAGCATCACCATGGGACGATAGGCTTCTTATGAGCTCATAAGCTTCTTCCAACTGCCCCGCCCTACCCAGGAGATCGATGATGCAACCATAGTGTTCAGGGTTAGGAGATAGGCCATATTGCCGGACCATGCTCTCGAGGAACTTCTTCCCTTCAAACACCAACACGCCATGGCTACAAGCATTCAGCACCGCAAGAAAGGTAACCTCGTTAGGATCCACACCGTCATCTTCCATTGCATAAAATAGGGATATCGCAGCATCCGACTGTCCATTAACCCCCAACCCCATGATCACTGCAGTCCATGCCTTCACATCCCTATCTTTCATTGCATCAAAAACTGCAATTGCCTCATTGGGGCACCCACACTTGAAGAACATATCCGCGAGCGCTGTCCCAAGTGCAGTGTCAAGCTCAAGCGCTGCCTCCTGAGCAAGCCCATGCACTCGTCGACCAACCAACAATGCTCCAGATGATGCGCACGCGGACAGCACGCCCACAAGAGTCCCTGCGCTTGGTCTTACTCCATCCTGCCTCATCTTCTCCACCAAATCCATTGCCTCCTTGACACGCCCCATCTTTGCGTAGCCATCCACCATACAATTATAAAGTACCAAGTCCCTCCTCGCCGCCTCATCGAACACCTTCCTTGCACACTCAACACCTCCCTCCCTGACATACATCCCCACCATTGCTGCAGCCACCTTCACATCCCTGCAGAACCCTGCCTTGATGCAGAACCCGTGCACCGACTCCCCTCGCCATCCGCACCCAACCACGGTGACCACTGCCGTCGCATTGACATCCACGCCGCAGCACCTCATCGCACTAAACATCTGCACCAATGTACCCACCTCCGCCGCCCTGACATACCCCCGGATCACTGTGTTCCACGACACTGCGTCCCTCTCTGGCATTTCATCGAACATCCTCCGCGCGTCCCCCATGTCCCCGCAGCAGCAGTAGAAGTGGCACAGGACGTTCCCAAGGCTCACCACATCCAAGAACCCGTACTTCACCACGAGCGAGTGCACCTGCCTGCCGAGCGACGCCGCGGTGCCGGCGTCGGGGTTCTTGGCGCAGAGCGCGACGAGTGGCTGGAACGCGAACTCGTCCAGCTTAGGGAGGCGCGCCTGCGCGGAGGCGAAGACGGAGATGGATGTGGCGAGGGAGGTGTCGGAGGGGGCGGCGGAGAGGACGCGGAGGAGGGCGGTGTGGTGGAAGAGGGTGGGGGTGGGGATGGCGGCGAAGAGCGAGAGCGCGTAGGGGAGCGGCGCGAGCGGGGAGGCGAGGAGCTTGGCGGTAGGGAAGTCGTGGTGCGGGAAGAGGGAGGATTTGAGCATGGCGGCGTGGAGCTGGAGGAGGTGAACGGGCCGCGTCGCGGACTTGAGCAGCGCCGTGATCAGAGGCTTCCGCGGCGGCAGTGGCATGGCTCAGTCGGGCGCGCGCCGAGCGGGAAACGCTCCGTTTTTTCGAAGCGACGGCCGATGTGACAACTGACGGGGCACGGAAGTATTGGAACGAGCTGCGCTTCAAGTTTTTGGCCCAGATCGCAACCGTTCGGCCGGTGCGGCGGTGCGCCGTGACAGCGTGCCCGAGCGAGACTGAACACCGCCCGCGCGGCCGTTTGCTGCTCCTGGTTCACGCGCCGTGCGCCGTGCGCTTAGTCGTGGCCGATGCGCGCCGCATGGACGTTGGGCACGCTGCGGACGATCGCTACGCCTGTGGGCTGCCTGTGCCCCCACGAGTCAAAACGCAGCTTACCCTGGTCTCTGTTGACCCAGAAACTGACATAGCCGGGCGGTGCGGGGAGCTAGACTGCTAACCGCACAAGATTTCTACGTGTTTCAACAATGTTCGATGTACTTACTAGGTGATTACCGGCTGGTTATGATTCAACCAGACTTTCGCATCGCTCATTTCCTGGATGTCAAGGCAGTAGTTCGTAATTCCTACATTTCGGAGGTCGCGTGACCAGGGTCACAAAACCGCAAAAACCGCTCGGTTTTCGATCTTACCGTGCCAGCTCGAGATCCAAAACCGTTCGATAAACCGACCTAATTTTAAAAAAATTCAAAAAATTTGAAAAAAAATTATTTGTTGAAAACCATTGAAAAACCACGGTTGTTCCTTTGTTTTATTATCAAGTTTGTCCCGGTTTCTCGATCATAAATATCTATAGTAAAATTTGATTCTTCGTCTACGCTTGTAGTTCCAGCATTAGGTGAATTAGCTAAGTTTTCATGTCTATTCAAATTATTATCATCCTCATTAATATCTAACCATTTTCTAAAAAATTTGTCAATGGATCTGTCGGCGTTTCGAGCACCGGCAAGTAAATTTGTAAGTCTAAGGGGTCGCGCGTTCCTCTCCCTGAATGGTTAGACTCAAAAGTCCAAGATGTATCTTGGTTCGCGTAAGATCCCTACTCCGATTCGTGTGGTGGCACTGTATTCTATTATGCACAGATGACTGCACAAGATTTACAAGCAAGAGTGCCAATGACTTAGTCGGATGGGTTCGATGGCGCTCTCTCTCTCTTTCGCCCTCCCTTTTCTACGGGAGCTCCCGCCTCCTTTTATACGAAAGGAAGGCGAGTTACATCGAAATTGGGAGAGGCAAGACGACCTACACTAGGAGCTTGGTCCTTCGTTACGTTGACGGATCGGCGCTTCGGTCTTGCCCATGCTGGGTCGGTAGCTTAGCCGGTCGAGGCGGTTAGGTATTTCTCGAAACGGCGTACGCCTCTGCGAACCTTACGGTGTTGACGTTCTTTGCGCTGACGTGGGCGCCTCGGGAGAGCGTGTCTTCATCTTCGTATGTGACCGGTGATGGGATCGGGAGCGTGACTTGGTCGATCATTTAAACCTTCTGGGGAAGGAGCCGCCTGCCCTTGTATAGTCACTTTGATTGACCCCGTTCGTGGGGTACGTGGCGATCGTTTGGTAGAGGCTGCGACACGTGACCCTCGGCAGGAGTGATCTTGGCACGATCGGTCGGGGATTCCGACCTCTGCGGGGTCGGGAGCCTGTTTGGTCGGAGCCGGGGCCGTCTCACGAGGAGGTCGGGAGCTTGGCTCGGCCGGAGACATTTCCCTTGGTTGGTCGGGAAGGAAGTCCGTGTGGCTTTGAAGGTACTTAGGTCGGTAGTAGGTCGAAGCGGCTGTTGGGCTTGAGCTGTGCTTGAGGCGGCCGGTTGGTCACCTTGGGCATTAGGGTACCCTGTTATTAGTATTCGTCGGTAGCCCCGAACCCTTGAGCGATTTGGCAGATTCGGTTGAGGTTGAGAATAGTGGTGGGCCCATGCGGTCACTCGATCGATTAGGTCAGCGATTTACGCAGTGTACCTAACGATCCGACGGCCGCCTTGGAATTTTGCTCTGGTCATTCGAACCGCGGGGTCTTTGAATCACCTCGTCGCGCCGCAGCTGCGCCTGACTTAGCGCGCTTCGCCGCTTGTTTTCGGGCCGCCGGGTTACGTGAAGGGCGCCGTTTTCCGGCGCTTGCATTTATTCTCGAGGCGTTCAATCTTCCTTCGTCCGGGTATATAAGGACGCCACGGTTTGCTTGAGTGATGAACCCTTAAACGAGAATCCTTTTTGTTTTCTTAACTATGGCTTCGGGGCACCCTTTAGCCTACGCTTTTGGTGATGATGTCGGGGCAGAAGAAGAGGATCCCTTGGCTGAGTTTTGGGCTGAGTTCGACCAGGCGATGGCCGAACTCCGGAGGAAGAAGCCGCGGCTCGTGATCTTTTGCCGTCGATGCGCTGCTCGAGGTCGCCTCGAGGCTCGAGGTAGCAAGGGAGGCCCTCTTAGAGGCGATGGCGCGAGGACGCCGATCAGTATGGCGGTGCGGCCGTCGATGTTCTTTGAGCGGCAAGAGGCGATCGGCGCACTGCTCCACATCTGCGGTATCGTCCCGTCGACCGAGCAAGGGCCTACCAACATGTCGCTCGGTGCTGCCGGTGCCGTACGGATGTTAAAAGGCTTTGGAGCGGAGGAGGCCTTGCCGTAGTGTAGCGTAACTATTTTTGTACCTGTCGAGTACTATATTGCAAAATTGTGTAAAGTTTGAGCCTGTTGGCCTATAATGAAATTTCCTTTATGGATATCTTTATTTCGTGCTCGTTTAACGTCGTAGCTAGACCGCGGCACGGGTCGGCGAGGGCGACCGCGATGCCTCAGCGCGAGGTTCGGTGTCCGAGTGCTCGCTTAACGTCGTAGCTAGACCATGCCTTGGTCGGCGGATGACCGCGATGCCTCGGCCGAGGTTCGGTGTCCGAGTGCTCGTTTAACGTCGTAGCTAGACCGCGCCTTGGTCGTCGGGGACGACCGCGATGCCTCGGCCGCGAGGTTCGGTGTCCGAGTGCTCGCTTAACGTCGTAGCTAGACCGCGCACGGGTCGGCGAGGACGATCGCGATGCCTCTGCGCGAGGTTCGGTGTTCGAGTGCTCGCTTAACGTCGTGGCCGGACCGCGCCTTGGTCGGCGAGGACGACCGCGATGCCTCGCGCGAGGTTCGGGTGTCCGAGTGCTCGTTTAACGTTGTAGCTAGACCGTGCCTTGGTCGGCAGGGACGACCGCGATGCCTCTGCGCGAGGTTCGGGTGTCCGAGTGCTCGTTTAACGTCGTAGCTAGACCGTGCCTTGGTCGGCAGGGACGACCGCGATGCCTCGGCGCGAGGTTCGGTGTCCGAGTGCTCGTTTAACGTCGTAGCTAGACCGCGCCTTGGTCGGCGGGACGACCGCGATGCCTCGCCGCGAGGTTCGGGTGTCCGAGTGCTCGTTTAACGTCGTAGCTAGACCGTGCCTGGGTCGGCAGGGACGACCGCGATGCCTCGGCGCGAGGTTCGGGTGTCCGAGTGCTCGTTTAACGTCGTAGCTAGACCGTGCCTTGGTCGGAAGGGACGACCGCGATGCCTCTGCGCGAGGTTCGGGTGTCCGAGTGCTCGTTTAACGTCGTAGCTGGACGTAGGCTCGTTTTACGTCGTAGCTGGACGTAGGCTCGTTTTACGTCGTAGTTGGACGTGGGGCGTCCATCCCGAGTCCTCGTCTGGCGAGGGGAGCTGTGAGAGGAGTGGCCACCGTCTATCCCACACGTATACCCCATCCGCAGGTGTGGGACCTGGAGGGGGTGAGCGACGCGCGTTTACCCGCGTTGGTTTGAACGCCATGCCCGTGGAGCTTTATAACAGGTAGTCCGAGTGGGTCCTGGGAGGTCCCGCCCAAGGGGGATCCTTCCGAGCGGACGGTCTTAGAGTAGGGTGTCCCGGCCCTGCTGTGGGGCGACCCATAAAAAACCTTTCTCTACTCAATCCCGTATGGGCCCTGGGTCGTTCGCCGACCGAGTGGCAGCACCGGCGCTCATTGATGAGCTCCCGGGAGAGTGTTAAGTATGGTCTCGGACGCGAGTAGAGGTGATTGGGTCGTCAGCCGACCTAACCGAGGGCCCACCGTGGGGCTCACCTCATACTTGCCCCTTGCTCAAGTTTTGCTGGGGCGGCCCTATGCCCATCTGGTGGGGTAGGCCCTTTGAACCCGCAGCTCTTAGCTGGGCCCCCGGCGCAAGCCACGGGGCTTTTTGTCGTTTTCGGGGCCGCAGCGGGCCTCTCGCGCGTGCCCCGGAGCAACCGTCCTGGCCTCAAGGCGGAGACCGAGAGGTTAGGACGCACTGCCCGGGGGCGGCGGCTTTTACGGCTCTGCCGTTTTGTCAGGGTTTAAATGCGGAGTGGAATTGGAAATCGGGAGTTACCAGGCTGGCGTGAGTGGGCACGACGCTTCGCTCGAGGGGGCGCCTGTTCGGTTGGTGCCTTCTCGTCTTCTATATATACGCTGCCGGGGCGCTTTGAGTAGTTACGCTTGCTGGCTTTCCTCGTCTCCTGTCCCTAAGACAAAAAAGATCGACAAGGAGCCAAGGAAAAGAAAACTCAACCTTCTCTTCTCCTTGCCTTTCCGTCGTCTCTTTCGCAAGGATGTCGTGGCCGGAGTGCTCCGCCCAGAGCAGTCGTGCGCTTGGCTTGGTGAAGAAGGGCTTCCTCCCCGCGCAGGATCTTTCCGGTTGGAGGTGCCGACGGAGCCGCCGCCGCGCCGGGATGACGAAGTCGTGGTCCTTGCCTCCTTTTTCGAGCGCCCCGGCTTGCCGTTGCACCCGTTCGTCCGGGGGCTGCTCTTCTATTACAAGGCGGAGGCGCACCATCTTAACCCCAACGGGGTCCTTCACATCGCCATATTCATTACCCTTTGCAAGGCTTTCCTCGGAATCGAGCCACATTGGGCGTTGTGGAGGCATTTCTTCCAAGCGAGGCTCTGGAAGGACAAGCCGACGGACGCGGCGGCGCCCATTGGTGGCCTGGCCCTCCAGCTTCGGTCCGATCGGAGTACGGAGTACCTCGAGGTCAAGCTGCCGTCGTCTAACAAGGGGTGGCGCTTTGAGTGGTTCTATGCTCAGAACGTCGAAGACAGTGCCCCGCCCTTCACCGGCAATCTTCCCGTGGCGGGGGAGGAGTGGAACTAGGGTCTTGAAGCGGGAGGAGAACAAGGTGGCCCCGATCGTGGAGCGGTCGGGGCCCTAAGGAGAGGACTCACCGGGGCGTGGTCGTGCGTGCCTTCATGGGGATGTCGTGCAACCTCTTGTACCGCAGACCTCGCCCCTGTTCGCTACGAGGAGGCGTCAGGCCGGATGAGGATGGCGGAGCCCGAGCCGCCGCAACGCAGGTCGGCCCGGTGACCTCCGTCATGGGAGGAGGCGCCACGGAGGCGGCAGGCAGCCATCCGGAGCCATTCTCGGCGGCCCGCCCTCCAAATCTGGTAGGTCGGCCGGACCTCTTCCCGCCCCTGCTTTCCTTGCGTTTAACACTTGGTCTGACCAGTGCTTTCTACCTTCCAGGGACTCTTGGGCATGTCCTCCCGGGCACCGCTCCCGGGAGACAAGGAGGCGAGGGCGGCCGCTCGGGCGAAGGCCGCAGCGTTCGACTCCTCCCGCAAGAAGCGGAAGGAGGAGAGGAAGAAGAAGAAGGAGCGCGCGGCGGGCGAGGGCCGCGTGGCGGCGAGGATGTGTCGGAGGCCACTGCTGCGGGCGCAACCTCCATCGACAGCAGTGGAAGTACCCCCGGTCACGTGTACTGTGGGTTTCCTTCCGACCCGCCGACCGGTGGTGATCCGGTCGCGGACCCGCCAGAGGGGAACACCACAGGCACCGCGCCCGAGAGGCCTCAGGCGGAGGGTGCGGTTGCTGCCATCGTCGCGCCTTCGATGGAGGCAGCTTTAGGGAAGCACCGGCAGATCTGCCCCTCGGAGGGGGACCGGCGAAGAGAGCGCGCCTGCCGCGCACCCGCTCGGCTCAGTAAGTACTTTTCTTTTGTTCAAACATCTTTGCAGAAAAGTCGTTCGAATCGCTTTTCAGAATGTCGCCATGTGCAGCGCTTATACTGGTGTGACCGTGGGGCGTCTCGTGGCGGTTTCGCAAGGGACAACGCCGCAGGAAGCTCCAGAGGCGCCGGTCGGGTCGGCGCCGATCGCGGTGCTGGCGACCGAGGGCACGCCTGCCCACGAGGTCGAGGTGGCGAGGAGCTTCAACGCCTCGGTTAGAACACCGCCGTCCGATGTGGTGGCCCTCGCGAGGAAGAGATGGCGGCGCCGCGACGATCGTGCCCGGCAAACGGCCATGGTACTGGTGCCCGACCACGCCCATGGGGCGGCGCCACCGAGGTCCCACGGGAGGAGGTCGCCGAGGGGACCCCTGGGGGACCGATCCTACCATCGTTGCCGATGGTGCTCGACGGTAGCGCCGCCGAAGCGATGACCGAGGCCCGCTTAGGAGAGGCCCCGAGTCGGGTCGGTGGCGAATCGATGAGAGCGAGTGGGTCGCTCTTGACAAAGAAGCGTTCGGGCCGGCGGAGATGGAGCTGGTCCGAAAGGGCTCGACTCTTTGTCCGGAATCCTCCAACCGGCGTTGGGCGCGATAGTCGGGGAGTCAAGCCGTCGATCACCGTAAGTTGGCGAAGAACCCAACTTATAAAACTCGACGCGCGCCGTGAGACTAATGGTTAGTCATCACCTTGCGGCGTTTGCGGTGCTCGCATGGCCAATGGCGGTTGTCGAGGAAAAACGCGATCCATTGCGCCTTGAGTTGCGCTGGCTCAAGAGGCGCCGAGCGTGAAGCGATCGGAGGCGGCAAGGTCCGCCAGAGCTTGAGGGCAGCCAAGACTCTTTTCGATGGCGCTGAGGGCCCGGTCCACGAGGACGAAGGTGGCGGAGCTCGAGTCCTCCTTGGCGAGGCCACCGTTGCTAGGAATGCGCCACCACGCCCCGGCGGTGCAAGCGGCGAACCGTCTGCGAACCGAAGCGAGACCAGATCGGAAGGACGCCGACCGAGTCCGCTCGGCGGGAGGCCGCTCGGAAGGACTGTCCTCTTTGAAGACTTCCTCGAGGCGGTCGAGGCAAGAGGTCGACAAGCGGCGACCTCCGCGGCGGTAAGGGTCTCGGCTTTCTATTTAATTGCGGGGACTTTTCGTGAGTCGTGATCATCTGGCGCCGCTGCCATCTGCGAGACGCGAAGAACTTGGGCCTTGCGGTTGAGGAGCGAAGGACACTCAGCGAGCCCGTGACGGCGGTCACGGCGCGGACGCCGCTTTAGCGGCGCGGAGGTTGCCGAAAAGGATCGGCCGAGGCGCCGCGAGCTAGAGGCCCTTCGCAGGGCTGGCCAGGACGTCCGTGCCCTGGTCCTTGGAGCCGCAGCAGGCCCGAGTTCTTTAGCGCCCTCGCTAGCTCGAGTCCCAGAGCGCATTGAGAAGGTGGTGATCGAGGGCGCGGCGCTCGGAGCTTCTTCCGCGCTGGTCAACACCA
This sequence comes from Otatea glauca, assembly GCA_036346275.1. Taxonomy (NCBI): domain Eukaryota; kingdom Viridiplantae; phylum Streptophyta; class Magnoliopsida; order Poales; family Poaceae; genus Otatea; species Otatea glauca. The sequence goes on along the minus strand of CM070724.1, from coordinate 45,669,861 downwards.
TCTCGCACTACGATGGTATTGACCTTGCGGTGGTGAGCAGCGGCGTCGCCGGGAACCGGACCGACGGAGAGGTCGACAGGTTCGAGCTCCTGGTGGAGCCGTATGCTCGGGAGGTCGCCAGCCACATGTCGCCGCAGGTCGCCCTCGAGGAAGGACGAAATAGTTAGATTTAACCTTTGTAATTTGTAAAGACTTATCATGCTCGTAAGCAATTTTTAAGTTTAACAAGTTCCAGTACGCTCTTGCCCTTCTGTGTTTTTGGCGAGCGTTTGACCGCCATAGCACTAAGGACAAGAAAGGTCACTTATGCGTAGGTCGGGTTGCTTCGAGGGGGGCTAAGAGGATAGGAATCTTGGTTACTCAGCAATTATGCGCACTTGTGAGGGATCGGAGTGTTCCTGACCGACAAAAGATCGCTCTACTTGGGCGTTTCCTTCTTTCGCAAAGCATTAGAACCATAGCCGCTGGGGCGTAGGCCATAGTACTTGGGTCGGGAGGATTACCGCATGGGGAGGACCTCGTGACGGTCGGGTCACCGACCGCATAAGCGCGTGAGCTAGCCGAGTCTGTGCGGGGGAGGAGTGTTCCCGACTGACTAAAAGGTCACTCCACTCGGGCACTTCCTTCTTCCGCAAAGCGCTACTTAGCAACCATAGCCGCTGGAGCGTAGGCCGTAACGCTTGGGTCGAGAGGATTACCGCTCGGGATTAACCTCATGGTTAGTCAGGTCACCGACCCGCACGAGTGCGCGAGCTAGCCGAGTTTGCGCGGGGGAGGAGTGTTCCGGACTGACTAAAAGGTCATTCCACTCGCACGCGCCTTCTTCCGCATAGCGCTACTTAGCAACCATAGCGCCGGGCGAGGCCGTAACGCTTGGTCGAGAGGGTTACCGCTTCGGGATCGACCTTATGGTTAGTCGTCACCGACCCACATAAACGCCGACTAGAGCGGCTTGAACGGGGGCGCCAAAGGGCAGCCCCCGAGCGTCGCAAGGCGACAAGGTGCTCGGAAAGATAAAGATAAAGAGTACGCCAGGAAAAAAGAGTTTAGGGATAGAATCGCCTTAACTTTTCTATGTTCCAAGCGTTCGGAAGGATGCGACCATCGGCATCCTTGAGTCGAAAGGTGCCAGGTCGGAGAACCTCTACGACGGTGAAGGGGCCTTCCCAGTAGGGCGGCGATAGCTTGTGCTTGTCTTTGTTGATCTGGACCCGCCGAAGGACAAGGTCGCCAGCGTCAAAGGATCGCCCTCGAACTTGGCGGCTGTGGTAGCGTCGCAGAGCTTGTTGATATTTTGCCGATCGTAGGATGGCCACGTCATGCGCCTCGCCGAGCTGGTCGATGGCGTCTTGTTGCGAGGCGAGCCCCCGAGCCTCATCGAAGGCTTGTAGTCTTGGGGCGCCATACTCCAGGTCCGTCGGCAAAACGGCTTCAGCGCCGAACACCATGAAGAACGGGGTAAACCCAGTCGCTCGGGTGGGCGTGGTCCGCAGGCTCCAGAGAACGGAGGGCAGCTCGGCCACCCAGCGCCCCGCGAAGTGCTTGAGCCGACTGAAGATCCGTGGCTTGAGTCCCTGAAGGATCATGCCATTTGCACGTTCGACCTGGCCATTAGTCCGCGGATGGGCCACGGCTGCCCAATCGACACGGATGTTGAAGTCGTCGCAGAACTCGAGGAACTCCTTTCCTGTGAACTGCGTACCGTTGTCGGTGATGATAGAGTTGGGGACTCTGAACCGAAAAACGATGTCGCGAAAGAAGATGGCTGCTTGTATCGACGTGGCGCTCGACGGCTTGGCCTCTATCCACTTGGTGAATTTATCCACCGCGACTAGGAGATGAGTAAAGCCCCGGGCGCTTTCTTGAAGGGCCCGACCAGATCGAGTCCCCAAACTGCAAACGGCCAAGTGATGGGGATAGTCTGCAAGACTTGAGCTGGCAGATGTGTCTGTCGGGCAAAGAATTGGCACCCTTCGCAGGTGCGTACGATCTGCTCGGCGTCGGACACAGCGGTCGGCCAATAAAAACCCTGTCGAAAGGCTTTTCCAACGAGGGATCGGGGGGCGGCATGGTGACCGCAAACCCCGCCATGGATATCGGCGGCGGCCGCTTCCTTGGTCGGCCGCGCACGCACTGGAGGACCCCCGAGGGACTCCTTTTGTAAAGGTCTGGGCCGACCAGGACGAAAGATTTTGCCCGCCGAGCGAGGCGCCGGGCCTCGGTCGGGTCAGGGGGGAGCGACCCATCCGTCAACCGATTGATGAAGAGCTTCCTCCAGTCGGATTCAGCTGCCAGCACGCTGCGGTTTGATCCGACCAAATCTGCTCCCGACCGGGCGGCGGTCGGGGTGACCGTGCTAGGTGGATCGGGAGACCGCTCGGCCACCAAGTTCAACGGGATGGAAGGTTGCAGGAGGTCGCAGACGAAGATTCCGGGTGGGACTGACCCTTTGCTGGAGGCGAGATTGGCTAGGCAATCGGCCTCACTGTTGTGGCGTCTGTAGCTGTGGTGGAGCTCGAAACCTTTGAACCGCTCCTCGAGCTTGCGCACTTCCGACGGATGCACCATACGGGCGTCTCGCGGCTCCGAAGCCTTCATGACCTGGTCGACGATGAGCTTGGAGTCCCCGCGGACGCAGAGTCGGCGAGCGCCGAGGTCGGCAGCGATCCGGAGACCGTTGATGAGAGCCTCGTACTCGGCTATGTTGTTGGTCGCGTCGAAGAGCAGCCTGATGGCGTATTGAAGTTTGTTCCCGAGTGGGGAAATGATGACGACTCCTGCGCCCGCGCCGTTCTTGGTGTAGGATCCATCAAAGTACATTGTCCAGTACTCGGGGTCCTCGATCACCGGCGGCGCCTGGGCTTCGGTCCATTCGGCGACGAAGTCTGCAAGGACCTACGACTTGATCGCTGTCCGAGGGACATACGTTATGCCGCAACCGCTGAGCTCGAGCGCCCACTTGGCTATCCTCCCGGAGGCGTCGCGGTTGCGGACGATCTCGCCGAGCGGGGACGTGGTCACCACAGTGATGGCGTGCTGGTCGAAATAATGTATGAGCTTTCTCTTGGCGGTGAGCACCGCGTAGAGTAGCTTCTGCACCTGTGGGTACCGAGCCTTGGACTCGGAGAGAACCTCGCTGATGAAGTAAATTGGTCGTTGTACCTTGAGTTCACGACCTTCTTCCGCTCGTTCCACCACAAGGGCCGCACTGACGACTTGAGCAGTGGCGGCGACGTAGAGGAGCAGCGGTTCGCCTGATGTAGGGGCGACCAGGATTGGAGGGGAGGACAAGAAGGCCTTCAGGCGGGTGAGGGCTTCCTGAGCCTCCTGGGTCCAGCTGAAGCGGTTGGTTTTCTTGAGCAGCCTGTAGAGCGGCATTCCGCGCTCGCCGAGGCGAGACACGAAACGACTCAAGGTGGCAAGGCATCCTGCTAGCCTCTGGACCCCTTTGAGATTGGGAATCGGGCCCATTCTTGCGATCGCCGAGATCTTCTCCTGATTGGCCTCGATTCCCCGTTCAGAGACGATGAAGCCGAGCAGCTTCCCCTTGGGGACCCCGAAGACGCATTTCTCGGGGTTGAGCTTTATACGGAACCGTCGGAGATTCGCGAAAGTCTCTTCCAGGTCGGCAATAAGGTCGTGCGCATTCCTGATCTTTACGACGATGTCGTCAACATAGGCCTCAACGTTGCGGCCGATCTGGTTGTTGAAGCACGTTTGCATACATCGCTGGTATGTAGCGCCCGCGTTCTTTAGGCCGAACGACATTGTAACGTAGCAGAACGAGCCGAACGGCGTGATGAAGGAAGTCGCGGTGGTCGGACTCCTTTAGTGCTATCGGTGGTAGCTGAATAGGCATCCAAAAGGAAAGAGACTCGCACCCGCGGTGGAGTCGGCGACTTGGTCGATCTTGGGGCAAGGGGCAGGGTCCTTGGGACACGCTTTGTTGAGATTTGTGTAGTCAACACACATCCTCCATTGCCCATTTTTCTTTTTAACAAGCACAGGGTTGGCCAGCCACTCGGGGTGGCGGACCTCTTTTATAAACCCTGCAGCCAAAAGCTTGGCGATCTCCTCCCCTATGATCCTGCGCCTTTCCTCGTCGAGCGGCGCGGCGTTGAAGCGGCCGGCTTTGAGCGGTCGGATGCTCAAGGAGTGCTCGGCGACTTCCCTCGGGATTCCTGGCATGTCGGAGGTCCTCCATGCGAAGACGTCATTATTGGCGCGGAGGAAGTCGACGAGCGCGCTTTCCTATTTGGCGGGGAGCGTGGCTCCGACCCGAACGGTCTTGGTCGGATCGCGGGGATCGACCGCGACCCTCTTCGTGTCCTCGGCGGACTTGAAAGATCCCGCCCCTGACTTGCTGGACTCGGGGGCGGACACGGAGTCTTCCCTCCTGAGGTTATCGAGCTCGGCAGACGCGATGACTACCGAGGTGAGCTCACAACTGCTGCGTTCGCAGTTGTAGGAGAGCTGAAAAGATGATGCCACAGTGATGACTCCTCGTGGCCCGGGCATCTTCAGTTTGAGGTAGGCGTAGCTAGGGACCGCCATGAACTTGGCGTAGCATGGCCGCCCCAAGATGGCGTGATAGGGCGGAAATCCGCAACCTCGAAAGTGAGGGTCTCGGTGCGGAAATTCCTGGTTCCCCAAAGGTGACGGCGGTCGATCGCCCGGCGGATGGGCTCATTGGCGGGGATGACGCCGTGGAAAGGAGCCTTGCTCGGTCGAAGACTCGAACGAGGAATCCCCATGGCGTCGAGCGTCTCCACGTAGAGGATGTTGAGGCCGCTTCCGCCATCCATTAGCGCCTTGGTGAGGCGCTTCTTCCCCACGATGGGGTCGACCACCGGCGGTATCTTCCTACCGGGGGCGTGGTCGGGTGATCGGCCGATCAAAGGTGGCCGGAATTCGACCACCGGAGGTATTGAGGACGGCGGTGAAGCGATGTGGACCTCACGCGCAGCGGTTTGAGCCGACGCTTGTCGGCGTAGCACGCCGATCCGCCAAAGATCATGAGGCGGCCGTCGGGTTCGGGAACTCGTCGTCCACCTTCTTCTCCGCGGCCCGCGGGGCTGTGGCTGGCTTCTTTCCTTTGCTCGCGGCGTCGCGGCGCGAGAAAGAAGTGCCTCGAGACTTCGCATCCGTACTTATGTTTGAGGGGAACCCGTGGTTGAACGGGCCGCCCATCAATTTCTCGAAGTGGTCAGGCGCGACGGTCGGTCGCGCCCGCTGCTTGATAGGGCGGTCGACAGTGGCGACCACCTGGAGCTCGCGGACCTATTTTCCATGCCGCTTCCGCTTGTCGGAGCGGTCGGAAGGGGATCCGATTCGGACGCCGGGCTCTTGCTGGGCCTTTCCTCCTTCGAAGATAGCCCCCGCAGCCTCCTCGCCGGAGGCGTGGTTGGTGGCGATGTCGAGAGTTCCTTGGTAGTCTGGGCTTGAGACGGCCGGTTTGTGCACCGAGGCTTTGCGGGGCGTATCAGATGAATGCTCCCACGACATCTGCGTCGGAGATGTCGGGAGCTCGTTGCATTGGCGGAAAACCGCGGATATAATCCGGAGGGTTTCACTGGCTGCCGCTTGCGACCTTCGAGTCGAGGAGTTGCGTGGCGCTTGTAAGTGCCACGGAAGTTGCCGACGAAGAGGGTCTTCAAGTCGGCCCGATTCTGACGGTTCGGCGGGCAAGTACTCAAGCCAAGCTCGGGCCGAGTCCGCAAGGTAGATGGGGAGGTCTTGGATGATGAAGAGATCATCCGTCGCTCCCCGCCCGACATGCGAGCCGTAGTCTTCAAGCCGACACCGGGTTCGTGGCCCGGTGTACTTGGCGATGTTAGTGGCGCCGGAATCGAAGGAAATCCGCTGTCGGATCCTCGCGTAAAGCCCGTGGTCCGGAACCATCGGGGCTTGGGCTGCGCGGTGGCGCCGCGATCCACTATCTGCGAGTGGGCGGCCTCCTCCGCCGCCTTTCTTCGCGCCTCGAGGTGGCGCGAACGTCGTAGGCGTCCCGCGAGGCGCGCGCGACCGCGTGAGCGAGGCGGCTTCGTGGTGTGGCGTCGCCTTCGTCGGACCCAAACGGCCGGGCGGCGATGCGGGCCCGGTGGCGGAGGTGGCGCCGGGCGATAGAGCGAGGCTCGCATGTGTTGCACGGCGCGCGCTCCACCGGCCGGAGGTTACGGTATGTGGCCTTGGCCTCCGGGTCGACCGATTCGGAAGGCCTCGGCGAAGATCGCACCGCGCCACGCTTACGCTTGCATGGGGAAGAATTGAGGGCGTCGGATTCTTCACGGCTTGTGGTGTGCTGACGCGCGTCGCAAGGTCGCCGGCACTCTTTGAGTCGCGGCTCATCCCCTCCAGTTGGCGAGAGTTGGTCGAGCTCGGCCCTTTGCCTATCCACTCTTCACGTTGTCGGCCGGAGTTGGTAGCGACGGGCTTGAGCGCGTTCAAGATGATCGCGGTGTTCCCCTCCTGCGCCTCGGTCGCGGCGGATGGGGACCCCGTGAATCATGGGGTTATGATTAAGTCGACCGTGCTCGCCATGTTGCACTCGCGAGAGTGCCGCCCACGGGCGTGGTACTCGTGTCGGAGCCGAGTCGTGGTGGAAGAGTCTTCCAACACTCGTGGATAGAGGCCGGCATGTAGCCGCCATAGCCACAAGTCGCGAGCCTGCGAGGTGACACGGTCACTGTCCGAGCCTACGGAGCTTCGCGGGCGTGGCGGAGCGCTCCTCGAACTCGGCTCTGGGCTCGCAGGCGCCCAAGCCGAGCCGGGCGAGGTTGTTGGAGATGGCGCCCGGGCTTTGGTGGCGCCGGAACTCCGGTGGCGGTGGGGACGGGCGTAAGCCCTCCTCCGAGGTGACGACAAAGTTGAGGGAGCGAAGCGGATCGGCTTCCAGCAGCCCATGCCGTCGTAGATGGAAGATGCCATCGAGGAGGCAAGCGAACCGGAGATGATGATGAAGACGCACGAAGACCCTACAGCGCGCCAACCGCCGGCGTTTGAGCACCGCAAGTAAATTTGTAAGTCTAAGGGTCGCGCGTTCCTCTCCCCGAATGGTTAGACTCAAAGTTCAAGATGTATCTTGGTTCGCGTAAGATCCCTACTCGATTCGTGTGGTGGCGCCAGATTCTATTATGCATGATGATCGCACAAGGTTTACAAGCAAGAGTGCCAATGACTTAGTCGGATGGGTTCGATGGCGCTCTCTCTCTTTCGCCTCCCTTTTCTCACGGGAGCTCCCGCCTCCTTTTATACGAAAGGAAGGGCATGTTACATCGAATTGGGAGAGGTAAGACGACCTACACTAGGAGCTTGGTCCTTCGCTCGCTGATCGATCAACGCTCGGTCTTGCCCATGCTTTGGGTCGGTAGCTTAGCTGGTCGGGGCGGTTAGGTATTTCTCAGAAACGGCGTGCACCGCCTCTGCGAACCTTACGGTGTTGACGTTCTTTGCGCTGGCGTGGCGCCGCCTCGGGAGAGAGCGTGTCTTCGTACTGTATGTGACCGGCTGATGGGACTGGGAGCGTGACTTCGGTCAGTCATTTAAACCTTCTGGGGAAGGAGCCGCCTGCCCTTGTATAGTCACTTTGATTGACCCCGTTCGTGGGGTACGTGGCGGTCGTTTGGTAGAGGCTGCGACACGTGACCCTCGGCAGGAGTGATCTTGGCACGATCGGAGTCAGGGGATTCCGACCTACTGCGAGGGTCGGGAGCCCTGTTTGGTCGGAGCCGGGGGGCCGTCTCGCTGAGGAGGTCGGGAGCTTGGCTCGGTCGGAGACATTTCCCTTGGTTGGTCGGGAAGGGAAGTCCCGTGTGGCTTTGCAGGTACTTAGGTCGGTAGTAGGCTGGAAACGGCCTGTTGGGCTTGAGCTGTGCTTGAGGCCGCTGGTTGGTCACCTTGGGCTGTTAGGGTACCCCTGTTATTAGTATTCGTCAGGATCCTTCTTAGGATTCTATCAACTCATTTACTTGTTTTTTTTCTTTTTCACTCCTAGATAAATACTTTCTAGATGACATCTCACCACACAAATATCATACGAGTTGGGTTACACAAAGAACAAAAGTACCTAAATTTTGACTATCGGATAGGAAGCAAAACTGCAGCAAGAAGTATCCATAAAAGCTTTAACCATATGATATGTGAAAAAGGTCCAAAAAAACATAATAGCACATCACATAATATTCATATGCTTAGTGCAATGGCAATGCTCTAACTTAGATAATCAAATCACTTAAAGGAGATCTTACCATGAATAACTGACCAAAATATGCAATCCAATCCCCTTCTTTTTAATGCTCTCTCAGATCTAATGGAGATCTTTATATAAAAAAGCAACCGATGTTACAAGAAAGTTCCAGGTTTTGTTCTAAATAGTGTAGGTGTTGCGTTGGAGACTCAGAGTGGTATTTAATAGATAATCAAAGAACGAAAATCCAGGAAAACATACAATGTATGCAACAGCTATATGAGGGGATTTTGAGTAGGCCCGTTGCAAATCAAGAAATTGAAGGTGAATTAGTGAGGAATCAATGAAATTGTGCTCTCCTTCTCTATTAATTGTGATGACCAAGCAAGCAGTGACGTTAATTTTGGGGAAGACTGGAAGACGAGTGGAGGGGTCGAGGGGAATACAGAGGCGTCATTCATTGATTGTATCTGATCGATGCATCATGCCTTCTCTCTATCATGCTTGGATTAGGGTAGAGAGCGCTCAATGCATGCATGGACTGTATGGGCCATTGGCCCCATTCCTTTGTTCCTTAGCACATAGGCTATATACTATACATACATGTTGTTCACTATTCTTTCAATTCTTTGATTTGTGTGTAGATTGTAGACTTCACTTCTTTCCATCCGTTTGTGAGAGGCCATGTGGTGATCTATCCATATTTGTGATGAGTAATTAACTTTGTTTTAGCCTGTGGTGCTTAGGTTTGAATTTCATAGGAGCTTGCTTTGCCTTGACCAATTTGGTTTGAGTGATCGTGGCTGTGCCTCGAGTGGTTGTGGCCTTGTCCAGAGTAGTCGTAGTTTCACCACTAAATGGGTCATCATGCTCCTAGAGTGGTCGTGCTCTATGGTGGTCGTTTCCTAGAGTGGTCGTGGGTTTTGTAACATCTAGGGTGGTAATTTTTTAGAGTGGTTGTGGGCATTTGTGATCTCTAGGGTGTTCGTTTCCTAAAGTGGTCGTGGCCTTTGTGACCTCTAGAGTGATCGTTCGCTAGAGAGGTCGTTACATAGAGTGATCGTGACCTCTATAGGAGTGGTCCTGATATCTATGGAAGTGGTCGTGATCTCTGATACAGTAGTCTAGACATCTAAGGATCACTTTGGAAGTGGTCGTGATCTGGAGTGGTCTAGACTACTGTGGGAGTGGTCTAAACCTCTAAGGACCACTATAGAAGTAATCGTGATCTCTGATAGAGTGGTCTAGACTATTGTGGGACTGGTCTAGACCTCTAAGAACCACTTAGAAGTGGTCGTCACCTCTTGGGGAGTGATCGTGACCTCTAAGGACCTCTTGGGAAGTATCGTGATCACTAAAAGAGTGATCTAGACCTCTGTATGAGTGGTCTTAAGTGGTCACAACGAAGAGTGGCTTTGAGTGGTCACAACTAAGAGTGGCTTTGAGTGGTCACAACTAAGAGTGACTTTGAGTGGTCACTACCGAGAATGGTCCTTGGCTTTAAGAGATCACAACTAAGAGTGGTCATGGACTAAAGTGATCAAAGCCAAGAGTGGTCTTTTGCTTTGAGGGGTCACGACCTAGGAAGATCATGACTTGAAGAGTGGTTGTGGACCAAGATGGTCATGGTCTGATTGATCCTAGGTAGGATCTTTTGATTTTTAACTGATCACTGATCTTTGTCTGATTACTGTTGCATGTTATTCTGGAACAATGCTATGTGATGGTTTGCTTGTCTGTGTTGATTGCAAGACTCTGGGGCTAGGTCATGGTGAGATGAAGGCAAGACCGGAACTAGGCTAGGAGAGCTAAGGTCTAGAATGGTCAAGAGACACCGGAAGATGACTGAGGCCGGGAAGTGGTTGCAAGCCGGGAAGACAAGGAGCCGGAGAGTGAATCCTTGGTGATGGATATGACGAGTAATGGCAAAGTGGACCAAGACTAGGCTCAGAGAGGAGTTGAGGTACAAAGCGATCAGGGAAGCTGAATCCGTCATGGTGAAGCGGACAAGAGCATGTGGCGTGCCTAGTGATTTGGGCCCGCTTACAAGCAAGGACGTTTCGGGGGAGTCCGGACGCGTGAGGCTTGGCGGCAAAATATTGGGGCCACATGGAAGGTGACGATGCATGGACGATGCTTCAAGTGGATGGATGTGATGCTAATTGGAGCTCTACTCAAACAAAGGAGGATCGTTGGATCAAGTGTTCGCATGTGTAGTAATGGTTAAGTTAGTATGGTAAAAACCCGTTATGTTGTTGGGTTGCGGGTTAGCCCATATATATGTGAGGGAGTAAATATCAACCCTCGATGAGGTTTTGTTGAGGGTCAAGAAGGTCATATAAGGGTGAAGATTGCTTCCAGTGTGCTATAAATGTAGGGGTGGAGGGATGTCTCCACACCTTGGTTGGAACCATGGTTTGAACCAAGTCTTAAAGAAGGGTTCTTTGGTTTCTTTATACTCTGTTGAGTTTTGCCCATCAGGTAGTGTGGCTTTGTAACCATCCCTCCTAAGCAATGCAAGATCCAAGTTTATCTATGTTCTGAAATCTATTTCTATTTTTGCATTTTTATTTGGTTCTTTCTTGCAATCTGAGCTGTGCTTCACCTCCTTCTACTCGCTGTCTCTATTAGAATGCATAAGAGGTTGAGAAACTCATCTAGAATATGTTCCAACCCAGCAAGATCCAGTAGAACGTCTCTTGCTCAAGTGTTGGTCTTCTTCCTTTTTGAGTCTTTGATCTCTCTCTGGTTTCTTTATTTCTAGATCTTGTGGTGCCAAGGATGAATCTTCTGTAGATCATTTTCAATTATCTAGGCAAGCTTTAAACATGATCTCCAAAGTTCTTTTCAAGAAACCTATTCTTGGCTTGAAAAGAAAGAATTTGTGCAGATCTTATCTTGCACGTTTAAAGGGTGTTTCTTTGGTGTCTTGCTTGCTGTGATATATGAGAGATTATCTAAGATCATCTTGATCATCAAATCCCCATGAGCAAGCTCAAAGTGAAGTTTGCGAGTTTTTCTTTGTCTTAGGAGCAACCTTTCTTCAAACTGAAAAATATCGGAACTTTGACATTAATCCTTACGATTGAAGGTTATAATAGGTTCTTGATATCCATAGAAAGGTGCACACAAAGTTTCACGGGATTTGAACGAGTCGATCAAAAGTTATCTCGATTATTGTTTTTGAAATCGTGCTGATTTTATCGTTTATCCCGATTTTACTGTTCATCTAAGAGCACGGAGCTTTTTCCAATGTTGCTCTAGATGAGTCTTTTTGTTGGCTCTTTTAGTGGCTTGAATTTTTGAGGAAAATTTTAATTTGTCTCCTATTCACTCCTCTTTGGTCTTCTTTTCGGTCCTTTAGTTTGGGTTCCTGGTTTCAGACTTAGCTTCTGTTGTTGCAAACCATTCGCCTGTGAAGACACATTTTTTGCTGCTGCTGTATATCTCACAATTAAACGCTGCTTTGTGAAATTTATACACTAGTTTCTATCTCGTGAAAAACATTTTGACACAATTGTGACAAAATTTTGCCTGTGCAATGATATTCTGAAACATGTGTTTCCACAGTACTTCATCTACATGCTCGATGGTTACACATTACAGTGTGTGTTCTTGTACAGTAGGCTATGAAAACTACACCCTGGCCCTGATCAGAATAGGTTCAGGAAAGATGATGGCAGTTTGTATCTGAAATCACAAAGATGATGACAATCATTTAAGTAGTATATTGGGAGTGGAAGTACATACTCCCGAGAGTACGGAAAAGGCTTTCTATATGTATATCCACTCCGGGTGCAGTGAAGGTCACAACATGATCTCTTGCACGCCATTCACTCTCGGCATTGTCGATACCTCCTCATATGTATGATCAAGTCTGGATTTGCACTTGCCAGATCATGGAAGATGCAGTTGTTTCGCTCCTTCCCCTTCCAGTTAGTCCAAAGAGTTAGGGTGGCGAGACTATCCCTGCCTTTCCTGCAGGCCTTGGGGACACGCTTCCTCTTGTCTCGCCACCAATTATCTGTAGTTGCATGCCAATTGTTGGAGGTTGAAGATCAGTACCTCGCTACAGCACTGGTCCTTCCCATATCTCGGTTGCGTAGTTGCAAAATTTGCAATACAGGCAGAGATGAGTTACTGTCTCAAGCGCATAATTGCAGAGGCTGCGGCGACAGCGATCCCAAGGCATTTGCCAATGATCACCACCCAAGCAGCTACAAACTACTTTTTCTACCAAAAATCGTGCATATGTTTCAAGACAAGTCCAATCACCATGAATTCATGTCCTGCGACAAGAACCATACAAGTTTTTCTTCTGTTAGACTTAAAAAAGGGTTTCAGTGATAAACAAAGAAGCATATAAAAAGAAAAGCATGTCATGCCACTAAACAAAAGAATCTTTTTATTTGACCAAACATGGAACTGAACTTACATTTAGGCGCTTTGACATCAATAGAACAATTCCTCAATTGCTCTATCTGAGATGAAGCTGTAGACCTCAAGCTGCAATACCTCGTGCTAATCTCCTATTAACCAACCTGTGAAGAAAAGAAACTGTGACAATCTTTTGACGGGCCCATCGAATGTAGCAAGGATACTATTTGCACCAAAATTTAACAGTTATGGTCAAAATCAGCAAGATGAAGTCATCATATGTTAACCAACGGATGATTTGGAAGGATTTGAAGAGATTTTGTAGCGGTAAAGATTTTAAAGAAAAACTATCTGGATTAAGGTCGATACGGATCATGCTTTGTAACGTGTTGTAATAGGACACGATTGGCCGATAGGTGTTGTCGGTGTTTCGAGCACCGGCGAGTGAATTTTTTAGTAAGGGGCCGCGCTTTCCCTATCCTTGAATGGTTAGACTCAAGAAGCTCAAGATGTATACTGGTTCGGACCGAATGTCCCTACTCTAGTTCGTGTGGTGGTGCTATATTACTTCGGATGCAGATGACTGCACGGTATTACAAGCGAGAGCTAAGTACTCGAACCCGTGGAAGCAAGAACAGTTTGCCCGTAAGAACCGAGAAAAGGATCTCCACCTCTCTCAGAGGATCCTGCCTCCCTTTATACAGTCGGAGGGGGCAGGTTACATGGGGAGTTGTGAGAAGGAAGGATGAGGTGTCTTAGACTAGGAGTCCTGGTCCTTGGCGATTTGATCGGCGTCCACTTGCCCCACGCCGGGTCGGTAGACTCGTCGAGTGGCGCAGTTTTCTGTGCCATCGGGAAATAGCGCACCTATCCTCTTGTACGTCCGTCACAATGCCTGGCTCTGGTGCTGCCTTGGGAGGGAGCGCATCCGTACACCGCGCATGACTGGATGATAAGACTGGAGCTTTGACTTTGGCAACCTCCTCGCTACCTTGGGAAGGAGCCACCTGCCCTCGTGCGGTCTTTCCGAGCTGTCGTGTCTGTGGGGCAGGTGGCCAACGGCCCGCGGCGGCCTGGCACTCGGCCTTTGACGGAGATCACCTCGGCTTGGTCAGAGCCTGTGGGGAGTCCGACCTATGGCGGGGTCGGACGCCTCCTGGTTGGTTTGGTCGGAGATGAGTGTCCTTCGTGATCCAGCGAGGGCCTTTGGCCAGAGCCGGGCTTAGGACAGCCCGTTCGTCATTCCGGGCCGCCGGGGGTACCCATGGTATGAGTACTCGTCAGGTATAAAAGGAGGACAAGGGCGAGCTGCGAAAAAACAACACAATCAAACTTACAAATTTACATAGTTATCTTTTTTCCTGTCGACTAGGAGTAGTTCCTATATTTTAGTCTTTTTATAATTTGATCTTGATCAATAAAGTTGCTCATCGCCGATTGTTGATCTCCATCAATTACGCTCAGGTTCGATTTATTCTGATTTTGCTGCGCATCGCTTTCTTCAGAATCGATCTACCTTTATTCTCTGATTAGCCTTGATCGGCTAGTTAGACTTACCCTTTTATATTGGTTTAATCGGCTTTGAGTTGATTGAATCTAAGCCGATTGATCTTCACAATCGGCTTTGGGTGAATTTCATATTTTTACCTTGTCGATTACAGGTCAAATCGATTGGCACGCTCTGAACCAGATGTTTGTCTGGTGTACTGTTGTCAGAAACCCTACTTTAATTTTTTGACGTCAACATATATTTTAAGGTGTGTGTTGATATTCTACGTACTGTGGTTGGTATGAATTTTTACAGTTACGCTCAATGTTATTGAACAATGAGGGGAAAAAATGCTTTCCAGAATTGCCTTTGTGCTAGTGCAATTTTGGAGCATTTCTGTACTGTAGAAGGTAAAATTAGGGTGCAACAAGGGCATTAACAAAATAGACTCGTTGCAGACCCTAAGTGTGAAATTTAGTAGTATCAAGGGTAACACCTACATAAAAAGCAAGTTATATACCATCACCACGCGAATTGACAGCGAATTGACATGACTAAATGAAATTTATGAGCAGACTAAAAGTTACCACCTTTGCTTTGCTCTTCCAGCAACGCAATTTTTCGAGCACAACGAGTGCGCGTAGCCATCGCCGCCGTCCCGGGAAAGGAGTCCCACACTGTTCCACACCATTTACCGACGCTATCAACCGGGCGGAACGCGAAGCGCGCGGAGCTGCTGCGGCTCAGCGGAAGAAAGCGCCGGGGCGGGAGCGCGTGCCGATGGTGTCCGGTCCGGGCAGCAGGCCGTGCTCCGCGCGACCACCTGCCCCTGATGCTTATGGAATTTTTTTTTCTTTAATATTTTTTTAATCTTTTTTCCAAAACTAGGCGTCGGGACAAAAAAAATTATAAAATTAGGCGCCGGTCGCCCGTATATGGGGCGATCGCCCTACATACGGGCGATTAGTACTACTTAAAACGCGCGATTTTTCCTCTCTCTACGGTTAATTTCTAAAAAAAATCATAATTTTTTCATATGATGTCGGATGGAGATAAACTTTATATGAAAATTGTAGCACTCGACGGGATCTACAACTTTTGTATACAAACTTTTTTAATTTGAGTCTATTTAGATAGTCAAAAATGGGATAGAACGTTCAGATCTAAAAACGGATCTATTTTTAGATCTGAACATTCTATCCCGTTTTTGGCTATCTAAATGGACTCAAATTGAAAAGGTTTGTATACAAAAGTTGTAGATCCCGTCGAGAGCTACAATTTTCATATAAAGTTTATCACTATCCGACATCATATGAAAAAGTTATGATTTTTTTAGAAATTAACCACAAACAGAGTAAAAATCGCGTGTCTAAAGCAGTACTAATCGCCCGTATGTGGGGCGATCGCTCGTATATGGGGTGATCGCCCCATATACGGGCGACCGGAGCCCAATTTTGTAATTTTTTTGTCCCGACGCCTAGTTTTGAAAAAAAGATTAAAAAAATATTAAAGGAAAAAAATTCGATGCTTATGCCGCTGCGCGACCTCGAGAAAGAACCGGGCAACTGCCGTCTGCTCCGCCAGACGCTATCACCGAGACCGGAAGGGAGGCCGCGGCCCTCGAGTCTCTGGTCGAGGTTGGAGTCTGCTCGGGTCTGGTGGTCTTGGTCAGGTCATCAGGTTGGATGATTGTTGGTGACTTGGTGTGAGTTGAGAACTATTCCCTTATTTGGCTCCCTCTTCGTTTTTTTAAGAATAGATTCTTTCTGAGAAGAATTATAAAAATAGCTTCTTGGTCTACTGCGAAAGGAGCAGAAGGCGACACCTGACTCCTTCCGTGTCTAGGACCGTGGAAGGCCGAGTTGCCATGGACGAGAGGCGCGGGAAGCAAGTGTGGCACCGAGCGCGAGAGCCAGGAAGTTGCCACGAAATGGAGGCGTAGGAGGAGGGATGGCGTGCGTAGAAGCGGGTGCGCTATACGTGGGAGCTTCGGTGCCGCACTTCCCGAGTGTAGGAGGCCCTTCTGCGGTAAAGTAGCACGCCTTTCAAAGACCTATTTTTGCAAAAAAATTTGAGAGAGCTATTTTTACAATAAAAAAAGAAAAAAAAAGATGATGATGAGGAGGGGACCAAATAAGGGAAGTTGGTGTGTTGATTCCATCCGACCAAAGAGAAGAATAACAGAGGCATTTTGGGTAATTTACTTGAGATAAAAAAGGAAAATATATAAATACAAGCGTGGATAATGGATTTTCTGCCCTCGTGATAATTCTTATGGCTTTATTTCGAAATATGATTTTTAAAGATTTCTATAGAGAATAACTGTTTTTATGAAATTCATACGTTTGCAAACTGATAATCTTGAAAGACCATGTGGAGGTCCATCCTTATTTGTGATAAATTGTTGTGTTTGAGCTAGGTTTGCTCTGATTTGAGTTTGATTTGAATTTGATTTCAAATTAAAGCAATTTGAGTGTTGTCTGGGCTCGACCGGCACTATCGGCCTGTGGTGACGGTACTGTCGGCCGAGCGGCATTACCAACTCAGGGGAGCGGTAGTTTTTTTTCCAGAGAGAGGGTTTTCTCTGAGTTGTGCCGAGCGGCACTACCGGCCTGGTGTAGATGGTAGTGCCGATGTCATGAGCGTATTGAATATTAAAATGTGATTTTGGATAATTATTGATATCTTTGTTGGACATTGTTATGTGATGGGTTTTTCTTGTTTTCGATAGTTGCAGGACGACGATACTAGGTCATGGTGAGGCGGAGGATGACTGGGACTAGGCGAGGTGCGCCAGAGGTCCAGACGGTCGGAAATCGCCAGAGGATGACCGGAGATAGAGTCGCTGCGAGCCTAGAAGACAAGTAAACGACTGAGATGCTAACTTGAGACTGCTCGGATCAAGGAGAGCCATTGAATTGCGGTTTAGATGATAGAGTAGCGGTCAAGTTAGCTTGAGTGGATCTCAACCCTTGATGAGGTTTCTTGAGGACCAAGTAGAACTCATCTAAGGGTGGAGGATTAATCAATCTCAACCCTTGATAGGGTTACTTGAGGGTCAAGTAGAACTTATCTAAAAGTGGAGAATGACTCAAAAATAGTATAAATAGAGGGGTAGGGGTAGCTCTCCACTTTTGAAGGTTTTGTGTGCTTTTTTGAGTTTTGCCCACCTTGTTGTGAGACTTTGTAAACCTTCCTCCAAAGAAATAAAATTCTACTTTCTTACTTTTCTGAATTTAATTTCAACATTTACATTATGTCTTAAATTCAGCATTTAAATTCCGCAATTTATTCGCAAGTTGGATTTGCCTCCCATCCTTCTACTTGCTTTTAAATTTTGTAATTTAATTTCTTACAATTTATATTCTCGTAAATTGGATTTGTCTCCCCCTCATTCTACTTGCTTGTGCTTTTTGTGCTAAGGATGTATAATTGATGGATGAATCTTCTTTAGATCATATCCTCATCATCTAGGCAATCCTTTGCAAGAACTCGATCTTTTTGTTTAATCTTTGAGAATTTTTTGTAGATCGCGTTTGAGATTTTTGTTTCTTGTGTTCTTGCTTGCTGTGATAAGTGGGAGAATATTCAAGATCATCTTGATCATCACAACCCCATGAGCAAATTCATAACTAAGATTTTCTCTATTTTAATCCTTTGTGTTTGAGTGTTTCAAATGAGATTTTGGTTGTATCCATTGAGTGAGAGAAAAATTTAATTATGATCATTCACCCCTCGTTCCGGTCCTTCAAATCTCTATCTATAATCATCACACTACGAGGGCATGATGAGCTGTTCTCCCGAAGGCTTCATGAATTTCCCAGAAATTTTAGTCCTGTCTTAAAGGCCCGCTGCGCTGTAGTTTGTAGAGTCGATCGGTGTTTCGTGAGAACTACTCCATTCAACAACACCAAGACCCATGAGAAATACTCCGCTGTAGGCCTCAATTGCATGATTTGTGTAAGGCCGGGCCGTCTCGGCTCATACTGTTTACGGGTTCTGTTTGTTGGTCGGTGAAGTTAGACAAACTGCACGTTCTTGATTTGTTAGTCAGTGTGTCGCATAGGTAGGTTTGGGCTTCATAGTTTCTACTCCGTCACTGTAATTTTTGCTTGCAGTTGCATGTAGAGGAATGATACAACCTTTCAGCATATTTTCTTTAGAACTACAGAACATGAGTACAGGGCATTGGCCAATACTGGGAACATGGAAATGGAATCCTGATTGTGCCTACAAAAACACAAAGATTTGCATTGCATGGAACTTTCTAAAAAGAAAACAGAACATCGATGAACACATCTAGACTAAGTAATAAAACACCGAAATATGTGAAATTGTGACCTAGTAATGAATACAATATTCAGGAACCCACATGAGAACTTTTAACGGATCAAAGTTAGCGGCTCTATGTACTGCGATTGTGTGCCAAACCCCCCCAAAAAAGCGGGAAATCACAAAATGAGAAGTTCAGCTGTGTCTTATGTACCTTTAATATGCTTAACAATAGCGACTCGATGTGGATTCTGTTAACTAGTTTTTGTTATGATAAACTTCTTTGTCCTCAAGCCTCAGATATGCTTGTTGTTGGGTGTGTTTTCAGACAAGCCCATAGTCATCATAGTTCTGACTTCTGAGTCGTTTCCTGAAGTATGCAAGTACATGCTCCAGGTGAGAACTCATGCAAGTGAAATCAGAAGTTACTGCAATTGTCGTTATAGTTTTTAGATGTGCTTGGCGAGTCCATAGGTAGAATCATATTCATTGGAGCTGAACTGTTGGGTTGGGGTTTTGGCCACATGTGTGCTTAATTCTGAATTGATCTCAATGTTTAGTGGGTTTGGAGTCAGCATGTGCACGAGAGAAACAAGCTTCTGAATTTACCTCAATGGCAGGTTCTAACATTGTTAACAAACCAAACAAGAACATCTTTTTTTATAGAACACAAACCAAACAATAACATCAAGAGAAAGAATGTACTATTGCCTTCACCACTTTTCACTTTTAATCACGGAACTCAAGATTGGAAGGAGCAGTCTGACCTGAATCTGATGATCTCCTCCGGCGCTCTTGATCTCCTTCCTTGAAACCAAAGACCCCATGCATGGTGGAGCTTCTCGCACCTTTATCTCGATCTCCATGCCAATTGGCAGCCGAAAGAATGGACGCTAGGCATCCCGGAGGTGATCGGCGGTGCTACGGCTAGCGGCCGCGGCGCGGAGGAAGGAGCCGTCGTTTCGTTGGACCATGGCGACAACTGGCCTCCGAGTAGACGAAGACACGCATGTCATCGCGGTCTATTCCTCCGCCGGTGGTTCAGGCGACGGCGGCGAGGAGGCGGCTCACCCGGCGTCGCCAACGGTAGGCCAGCTGGCTCGGCCCGCGACAGTTGTGCGGCTCAGATTGAGTAGGATATCGCCACTGAGGAACATTTTCACAAAGACGCCTTGCAACATTCTGAACTGTCCGTGCACGCCTTCCTGATTTGGATCGCGACAGGGATTCGCGATCGTAATCCGTTCGATCAACTCTCTGCGGTTCAGATTTAAGAGGAAACCATGTGGCTTGGAGTCACGTTTTCACGAAGGATCCTTGAATTATTCTCTATTACCCTTTTACACCCTTCTAGATTTGGATCGCGCATAAGATTCGTGCTCTTAGGCCGTCCGATCATTGTTGGACGGTTCAGATTGAGTAGGAACTAATGTGGAGTGCAAGTAATTTTTCGCTAGGGCTCCTTTGAATTGATGCCAACCGCGTCTCCTCTGACGACGGTACGTCGCCGAGCAGCGATCCGCGGCCGCGCCGCCGTTGCTCCTCACCCACATCTTTCGGATCTTTGGCTCTCGTGGAGCCACCTCATGGCCGCCCTCGCGCCCGACCTCTGCCGATAAGGCGAATCCGATGCACCCGCGGTCCACTTCATCTTCCACGTCGCCGACGACCTCGATCAGCCTCCCCCAAGGTACAGCCTTTACTTGACATACCTTTCAATTCTTGGTTTATACCTTTTGACTTAAAGAATCCGCATACAGATTGAAGCGAATGAATATCTGGCTTTTTAAGATGTGTGCAATTATGTGTGTATGAAAGGCATAGATAGATTAGATATATACATGAAGTAGTCTTTTGTAGATTTGTAGTGAAATGCAATGAGTTGTTTGGTGATGTACTGGTATATACAGGAACTGGCTTGCACACATTTCTCACAAGCGTATCATGGCAGATTCATGCGAGGCCAGAAGGAGCTACCTAGCAAAACACACACACACACAACACACACATATATGGTACACGAACCATGTGTGTATAGTAGCACGTACAGTACCATGTGCCTTAATTCTTCGTATATTTAGTGCTTCGAACTGACTAATTTAAGCTTATAGCTAGCTTATATATATTAGCTATTAGCTAGCCAGGAGAACCCGAGCTGCTGAGCAGGCTCCTGATGATGTCTGCCTGCGGGCTGTCGCCGTCGACGGACGCCATGAGCTGCGCCAGGCGGTCGCTCAGGTCGTGCACCTCCCGGTGCAGGCTCCTGATGTAGCTGCACGTCTCCTTCAGAAGCTTCGCCGCAGAGGCCTGCATATGTGTGCGCTATCACGAAATATCAACTGTAACGAAACTTCTGCTCGCGTTAACGTTTCAGGTAAAAGGAAGAAGAAGAATGCACGTGATCACCTAAATACGTACCCTGCAGGCATTTCTCCGGCGAGACTCTGGCAGCACGGACTGCAGCCGCGACACGAGCTCGGCGATCTCCTCGTCGCTGAGCCCCCGCCGCCTCGACATCAGTGCAGGCAGAGCGCTAGAGCAGCTATCCTCTGGCTCTGATCAGCACCTCTGTTAGCTTCTTCAATTCCTTCCAGGCGAGGCAATGTACGTGTGTGGATCGATGGATCACAATGTGCAGGGAAGAAGTGAGTTAGTACTACCGGAGTAGTACTTGTCAAGCATGGAAGCTAGATTAGCTTTGCTTATAGGCTGGTCATGCTTGCACCGGCGGGTACATTTGGACGGTTGATTTGTGGGCCAGGGCACAGACTGTGTGGTTAACAAGTGGGCCCACGTGTTCAGCCAGCCGAGCCCACATGCACGCGGAATCACATGCATGCTTTGGTTCGATGTCTATCTCCCCTACTCTCCTTGCTTGGTGGCCATATGTGTGTAGGTTCGCGATAGTTGCAGGTGTCGTGTACAGGCGACTTAAGGTACTGCGTCCATGTTAAAGCAATTTATTATTGCTGTACTACAGAGCTATTGCAGCTTTGGTTTACTTTACAAAATGCTAACATGGCCGCCATGGCTGGTACGGCAAGAGCTAGGACTTTCTAGTGTTATGCTTTGATGTATGATACTGAAACTTGTACACGGCGTGCCACGGCGCGGACGTCGCTCTCCACACGAATCGAGAAAACGCGCGATCGACGCTCTACACAAGAGCAAATCGAGAAAACGCGCGAAAAAGACCTAAAAAGGATTTTGTGTTTTCTGCAAAAGGGCTTAAACGTAATGCTAGAAAAACGCAACAAAGATCTAAATGCAATGTATATTTTTCCCAAAAAAAAAAAGAACCTAATCGTAATTCTTTCTTTTGGTAAAGGACCCGAGCGCAAGCCTTAACAACGCATAAAAGATCTAGATGTAATATATATTTTTTTCCGAAAAAAGGATCTAATCATAATTTTTTTCGAGAAAAGAACTTATATGTAATTTTTTTTCAAAAGAAGACCTGGTTGTAATTTTTTTTAGCCGACTCGGCTCGAGCCAAGCCGGCTCACTCCACGGCTCAAATGAACCACAAGGCAGAGGCTTTAGTAAAAGAGTGATACCACAAATAAAGCGGTAGCGACTGATCGAAAGTGGTGTAATTGAATTTCGGCCGAGTTGTTCTGTGGACAACTCCTGGGCACACATATTTCGACAAAAACCAGTGTAATTTCAAACGACCACTGGTTGATTACACTACCAAAACCTTAATTTGTTTCTTGGAAGCGGAATTATTGGTTACGGTACGATCATGGTCAATTTGTTGCCTCGATGGATACATAGCCAAGTAGCTGCTGCAACGATAAAATGTCAGTTGGCCTACCTTTTTCGAGAGAAGAAAGGATAAGATATCAATTAACCATGTCACTGCTTGCTCGTCTGTTTTTTTATAGCCACCAATTGTTATGATCATATATTAGAAAGAACAAAAATAAATACAAATCATTCTACAGATAACACAGTCCACACCGGTCGCGAGATCGAGCCAGTCCACCACCACTAGGTTGTCGCCCACTTCACTACTATACAAAAAATTATCATAAATAGTTTGAAATAAACTTGTGTCAGTGATAAAAAAGACATATCACAGGTAGTTTCCGAATCGTCAGTAAAAACTAACATCAGAGATGATTCTATCTACAAACCATCTATGATGAGAGAATATCTTAGACGGTTATAGGATATAACCATCTTTGATGACAAGTAATCACAGACGTTTTTTAATTAAAACCGTGTGTGATATGAGATTATCACAGACGGTTTTTAAATAGAACTGTCTGTGATATGGTTTTTTCCCTAACTCTCTTGGCAGAACTTCCATAATTAGTATCTGTTGTTCGAAATTTTATTCTCTTTAGATATTTATGCAACGATATTTATAAGACACAACCAGTTATAAATTTTGCAATTGAATATCAAAATATCCTAAATGCATTGAGGCAACAGCTTGTCTGATGAGGTTTTAAAATATGAACATTTGTAGCACTTTCATCTCCTTTCTTATTCTAATGTTGATGGATTTCAATGCAAAGTCCAATTCCATGAATAGTTCATCCTGAAAGTTGTCATGCTCTGATTTATTTTTATTTCATTCTCATCCCCGAATGAGAATACCAGCTGCAGAAGGTGCTCGCGGCCGAGATGGTCGTCGTCGCCCCCACGGCCTCGTGCTCGCGGGATAGCCGTCGTTGCCCTCACGAATGTCGGGGAGGAGGATGCTGGGGAGGACTTCGCCGGGGAGGAGGATCGCCGGAGGGCTAGGGTTTGAGGGAGACGAAACGTACGGGTCTGCGCTACGAACCTCTATCGGTATGTTTATATAGTGGTCTGAGGTCATATCATAGACGGTTCGTAATTAGAACCGTCTGTGATATGAACTTATCACAGACGGTTCGTTTAACTAAAATCGTATGTGATATTGATATATATCATTGACGGTTCATGAAGAGTACCGTCTGTGATTGTCTTAGAGACGATTTTACTATAAAATTATTAGTGATGTTTTTTATCACAGATGATTTGTTCTAACCATTTGTATTAAGACGTCTAATATAAGATTTTTTATAGCAGTGATTGTTACTGAAAACGAGAACGGAAGCAAGCGCGACGGCGTCGCGGTTTTCAGCACCAGAAGCAGCAAGGCGTACGTCATTTCGCGGAAATTTCCGTGGTGGTACGTGGGTAACAAACACTCCCGCCGGCCGGCCGGCCGAGTCGAGTGGTTGGCATGCACATCATCTGCGATTTTTAATGTACCACCTTCTAGTCTCTTCTGGATATTGGACGCTCACGCGTGGAATCGATCGGTGAACCGACCTAATTACCAAGCGTTAACTTTACCCCGACGGGACTTCGATCTTGTGTAGCTCCGCGGTTGTAAGTTGTAGTAACCGTGGCAAAGGGGTAGTCCATAATTTGCATTTATCGGACCAAAAATGCCCTTACCTGCTTCCAATAATCTTTGCTTTGTCCTTAATTCACTCTGTCCTAAATTAGGTAGTAAGAGTTTGGTCGGTAGCATACTAACTGCACTGCTCCACATGCTCGTCTCAAGTTCGGTAGGCAGGCACATTCAACTACAACGTGGTTATTGCATTACGTACGAGAACATGCCGTAGTATCATCTGCGTTGTCCTGGGAGAATCTGGAGTTTATTTGACTGCTTATACAGCGCCCAAACTGAAACAGCAGGTGAAAAGGTCATAGTCCTGCTCACCTATGGCTATGGCCACCATGCCATTTCACCATTTGTCCTCCCTGAGGGCAGGGCTCTGAATGGTTGTTTACTTCACTTCGACTTGTCACTAATGGGAGCTAGAGCATTAGTTTCGATCGTCGTGTTTATGCATCTCGCTTAGTCTCGTAACTTTTTTTTTCGGTGGTCTTCAAAGCACTGTACCGACCGTCTGTCATAAATGCAAGAAAGCTTAGCAGTACTAAACGCCATCTCTATTTTTCGACTACGTACGGCGCCACTTGTCACCCCCTTTTCTACGATTACATACCTTAGGCACGACACTACCACTAGGTGCACTACGGGAAAAGAGACGCTCTCATCCATGTACTCCATACTGGTAATCTGGTATTTGCGGAGATATCAGATATGTGCAAGTTTTTAACTAGTAGTACAAGATTTACAAGACACGTGCGTACCAAGACTCGTGATCTTTGCCCTTGATCCCATATCCAACGACGGCTCTCCTCGTGGTTTTCCCTCTTCCACTCAAGAGGTGGTTTCCATGGGATGTGTATATAGATGAATTTTATGTATGTTTTCTGCCTAGTAATTCCTAGAGAGCAAAATATATAGACATTATATATATATATATATATATATATATATATATATATATATATATATATATATATATATATATATATATATATATATATATATGCATATATAGCGGCTCCATGCATGCATGCTTCTGAATAGGTATAGAGACATACACTACAACAAAATGAGTTATATTAGACATATCATCATTGACTGGTTTTTACGAAAACCGTCTGAGAAGAGGCTTGAGCACATCGCAGACGGTTTGTGGCTAAAACCGTCTGTGATGAGGGCAATATCACAGATGATTTTATCCACAAACTGTCTGTGACGATCTATTTCCCTACAAAAGTTAGTTCTTGATAGGAAAGCCTAGCTGATCTGGTCCTCGTCGTCGCCGAGTCATCGTCGTTGGAGTCATCACTGCGGCTGTCGGAGTCGTCGCTCAAACCTGCTCTTTCTGGGTCATCCTCCAGCTCTCAGCCATCACGATAGCCCACCGACGAGTCAAAGCTATCATCATCGTCGGAGATTGCTGTTGGCGGACGCTTCTTTCCGAAAACGCTTGAGGCAGAGGGAGCGGTGCCTGAGGCGAGCGACGTACTGGCCGGCGGAGGAGACCGTCGGTGTAGTGCATAAGCCGCGACCGACGAATTCATTGACAGGGCGCCGTTGCCATTGCCGCAGGGGCTTCGGAGGCCGAGGAGGCGAAGATGGTGGCGGTGACGGAGGGTAAGTCGGCGGTGGAGGCAGAGCTGGCGTCAAAGGAGACGGTAGTGGAGTTCCACATGGGCGACGGAGCCAACAGAGGAGGGGATAGAGTTTGAGCTGCTCATGGCATCGAGCCAAGCACGATGTGGAATGCGATCAATCGAGTATTTTGGGCGCCAACGCTACCTTATATATATCGTTGCGGAAGTGCAATTACGACTTTCGTTGGGGAAACGAGTTACCAACAACTACTTATAAAGCCAAAAAAGTCCTTTGTCCATTGGGAATGAAAGTAGAAAGAATACATGCCTATCCGAATGATTGTATCCTCTACCGCAAAGAGTACGCAAACTTGCATTTATGTCTAGTGTGCAACGCATCCCGGTACAAGTGTAAAGATAGATCGGATGACGACGACGATGGCATAGAGGTGAAGAAAGGACCTCCTGCTAAGGTGACGTGGTATCTGCTTATAATTCCCCATTTGAAGCGTTTGTTTGCGAACCCAAAAGAGGCAAAATTGCTCCGGTGGCACTCGGATGAGCGTAAGAACGATGGAATGATTAGGCATCCTGCTGATTCCACGCAGTGGAGAAACATCGATAGGAAGTTTGAAAAATTCGCAGTGGATCCGAAGAATATAAGGTTTGGATTGAGTACGGACGGAATGAATCATTTCGACATCATGAGTAGCCGTCATAACACTTGGCCTATGAATCTCTGTGTGTACAATATTCCTCCTTGGTTGTCTATGAAGCGGAAGTACATATTGATATCTATACTCATCCAAGACCCGAAGCAACCTAAGAACGACATTGATGTGTACCTAGCACCATTAGTGGAAGATCTAAACATATTGTGGGCTCCTAGGGTGCAGGTATGGGATGCTCACAAACGAGAGTACTTCACTTTGCGTTGCCTGTTATTCTGCACCATAAATAATTATCCTGCCCTTGCAAACCTGTCGGGGCAAAGTACAAAAAGAGCCAAAGTATGTACTTACTGCTTGGATGATATCGAGAGTGTGTGGCTGAATCACTCGCGCAAAATCATGTACATACGTCACCGTAGGTTCTTTCGGAGGAATCACCCATACCGCAAAATCATGTACATGCGTCACCGTATGTATATCACTGACGATTCATGAAGAGTACCGTCTGTGATTATCTCACCGACGGTTTCACTATAAAACCGTCAGTGATGTTTTTTATCCCAGACGGTTTTTTCTTACCATCTATGTTGAGACGTCTAATATAAGTATTTTTGTAGTAGTGCACTAACAGCCAAAGGAGACTAAACTATGTGGATTCTATGCTTTTGCCACAACATGCAACTCCTCATTGGTTCAAAGAAGACCAACGTCACAGAAGTTTGTCAATCTTGCAACAATTGTTTCCACCTACAAATTTATATACATGCAAGACTTTACTTTCTCCATCGATAGGCTTAGGAATGCGCTGAATCTGTGTTGGAATAGGCTGACCTCCTAGGTATCCGAGGACAGCTCTGCATCTTCTTGATACGTGAGGTCATTAATCCAAAAGGCAAATACCACCCAAGCTCGCCTAATGAGTTGCGAATTTGTTAGATACTGTTTGGATTAATTTGTAAACCTTGTGGTGTGAATTTGTCATTTCTAACTCTCAATTCAATTGCCTTTTGTATATATGAATTGATTTCTCAAATGGATTCTATGTACATTTTATTGTGCGACCAGAGTTCAATTCTATAATGGATGCGTCGTATTTTCATATGAGATCCGATCTCATTTCTGAATTGTATGTCATAATATTGCTTGGTGATGCTCTGTACTGTCTTTTTTTCAGTGGGCATGGCTAGCATTTTCTAAGGCTAGCCAATAAATTAAAACTTAGTAAAAAATAGAAAATTAACATCACATACGGTTTTAGAACCATTTGTGATGAGCCTCGCATCATAGACGGTTCCAATTTAGAACCGTCTGTGGTAAGACAATCATCCCAAACGGTTCCAAACTGGAACCGTCTAGGATGTGGGGCTCATCACATACGGTTCTAGTTAGGAACTGTCTGGGATGACTGTCTCATCATAGACGGTTTCAAGCTAGAACCGTCTGGGATGAGTTTTTTACTGACGGTTGCAAAATTGTCTGTGATGACCGATTGTCATCACTGACACTTTGGTATTTTATGAACTGTTTCTGATATATTTTATGAACTGTCCGTATCAGACTTTTGTGCAGCAGTGACACTAGCTAGACAGTGCATTTTGTTAACAAATTACGGAAAAAGCCCAGATCGATGGTCAGACAGAAATCTAGAGATCGAAGGGACAACATGTGGGCATGCATCATGCAAGCACGTGGCCGGTTATAGCTTTGGCTTGGCGTCCTTTTGGTCGCAATGATGATATGTCTCATCAATGCATGCATTAGCCAATTAAAGTACGGGCAAACAGGGTTTTAAAAATCGATAAAAATAATTTAAAAATTGTTATTTTTAACCGTGTTAAACTGGCTCGATAAGTTATACCGGTCGATAAATCGTCTAATTTAAAAAATCAGAAAAATTTATGCATAGAAAATCAGTCGAAAATTGCTCAAAAATTGACAAAATCGCTTGAAAATCATTAGAAAATCAGCTTTCAAATTATTTCGCTTAATTTGCCTTTTTTTAATAAAATTGATGAAAATCGGTCAATTTTCAATTTTTTTTAACGCCGAATTCAAAGAGTTTGACTTCAAAACGATTCGGTTTCTAGCGATTTTCTGAAGGATCAAAGTGACGATCAGATAGGGGTGAATGATCACAATTAATTTTTTCCCCCACTCAATGGATCAAACCAAAACATCATTTGAAACACTCAAATACAAAGGAGCAAAACAGAGAAAATTTTGGTCTTGAACTTGTTTGTGGGGTTGTGATGATCAAGATGATCTTGGATATTCTCTCACTTGTCACAACAAGCAAAAACACAAGAATTAAAAACCTCAAACATGATCTATAAAATTTTCTCAAAGATTAATCAAAGAGATCGAGTTCTTGCAAAGGATTGCCTAGATGATGAGGATATGTTCTTGCAAAGGATTGCCTAGATGATGAGGATATGATCTAAAAAAATTCATCCATCAATCATACATCCTCAGCACAGAAGCAAAAGCAATTAGAAGGAGAGGCAAATCCAACTTGCGAGAATGTAAATTGTAAGAAATTAAATTGCGGAATTTAAAAGCAAGTAGAAGGAGGAGAGACAAATCCAACTTACGAGAATGTAAATTGCAAGAAATTAAATTGCGGAATTTAAATGCTGAATTTAAGATATAATATAATGATAAAATTAAATTCAGAAAAGTAAGGAAGTAAAATTTTATTACTTTGAAGTAAGGTTTACAAAGCCTCACAACAAGGTGGGCAAAGCTCAAAGGATCACACAAAAACCTTCAAGAGGGGAGAGTTAACCCTCCCTCTCTATTTATATTACTCTTGAGTCATCCTTCACCCTTAGATAAGTTCAACTTGGCCCTCAAGTAACCTCATCAAGGGTTGAGATTGAGTCATCCTTCACCCTTGGATGAGTTCTATTTGACCCTCAGAAAACCTCATCAAGGGTTGAGATTCACTCAAGCTAACTTGACCGCTACTCTATCATCTAAACTGCAATCCAACGGCTCTCCTTAATCCGAACAGCCCCAAGTTAGTATCTCAGTCGTTCCCTTGTCTTCTAGGCTCTCAGCGACTTTGTGTCCGGTCATCCTCCGGCGATTCCCGACCATCTGAACCTCCGGTGTACCTCGCCTAGTCCCGATCATCCTCCGTCTCACCATGACCTAGCACCGTCATCCTGCAACCATAAAAAACAAGGAAAACCATCACATAGCAATATCCAAAATGATATACAATAATTATCCAATTGGTAAAAATAAATTAGATCCCTAACTCAAATCCAATCAAATACTCGTCACCAACATGGGTAGACCTCCATATAATCTTTCATTTTCGAAACCGGTGGGGGAGCGATTTCCAAGCTCGATTCGATATTGTAAACCTTGCCCCTGGCTAATGGCAGCATTCAGGCGGAACAAATTTCTAGCGATTTTCGAAACCAGTGGAGGAGTGAACCCTGCTCCTAGCTAATGGCAGCGTTCAGCCAGAACAAATCAAGCAAGCAATTCTTCGACACGATGGTTCTTGATTTACCGGGAAGCTAGCATACACCATGCGTACATGCATACGCATATATAAGCTGACATATTAGTTACATGTTTGTTTTTGCTTTTAATTCTGGATTCTAGCCCTAAAAATAGAATAAAAAACAAACAGTCTGATTTCAGGAATCAATTCTCACAATCCAGGCCACCCATATATACTAAAATCCACAATCCACTTCATACGTGCTTTTGGATTCCAGCTTTTTCGAGAATTAACTTCTCTATAACCACAATCCAGAATCAGATTTTAGAGAATCTAAATCAAAAACAACCATGCCCTTAGTCTATTGGCCAAGTAGAAGCCCGAGTCAGATCGGTGAAATATTCAAATGTGACAAGGAAGAGCAAAAAAAAAGTTTTATTTGAAATCATCCCAGATTTATTTTTGAAAGTGGAGTTAAGCATTCCTGCATCTCCAGTACCGACAAGCACCTGCGGCCACGCGAGCCGTGGTGACGACGTGCAATCTAGGACGTGGGATGTGCATGCATGCGCACATTGACGACTCAGAGCTGACTTCGATTGGGAAAAGTTTAGCCAACACCCAACACAAGGGCTGGCCCATGCCGCGTCGGTGGCTCACTCCCTCCGGTCTCTTTCCCTCTAGTTACCTGACTTGGCTCAGCTGCTGCGCGCACGCCTGCACCCGACCAAAGTATGCTCGTTGTTGCTGTTACCCCCTAGCTAACTGATAATGAAACCTAAACGTAATTTTGATTTTGTGGAAAGGACCCATTAAAAGCATAAAGGACTTAAGTGTGATGTGTTCATTTTTGTAATTTTTACGAATAAGGACCCAATTGTAATTTTTGTAAAAAACCTATCCGTTACCTACAATGACCTGCTTGCCCTCCCATTGTATAGTAGGGTTATATGTGTAGTCAACAAGATGTGGATTGTAAAATTGAACATATATATACATGCCTAAGTTATTCGGTACAAGCTACCGACATAAGTAGTACTACATTACTGATGCGGTACACTGTCCTAAAAGTTTATTATACGTTGTATAGAACTATAGATCCTCAGAGGAGGACACACCATAGCGTGGGGTTGGTTGGACGACCGTACAACCTCGTCGTCTCCATGAACAACGGTGAAAATAGAAGCTCGTGCCGGCCGCTATATATGATGGTTTTTTTCCCCGTACTTTCGTCCTAGCTTAAAGACCTGTATATACACGTGATCTAAAATCAAATTCGCCATATCAAGCTACACATACGAATCTCTCTGGCTACACCGCTGCCCACACGTACGTGGTTGCTTTCGACAGTGGAAAGTAAACGCATAGAACTGGCCCATGCAGGTGGCTTGTGTGACAGGTTTGCTTTCGTTATCTCACCGGCGGTGCTCCTCGTCCTGTCACAAACAATTAACGGATAGGAACAAATGTTAAAGAATGGATGAAGCTTGGATAATGTTTACTCATCCTCTCGTGTACTTTAAAATTTATGTGACTTTTGTTAGGAAAGAGATGCATACGAGCATCGCTTTTAACACAGAAAGATCAAATGGGTGGATGGCCCGAAGCATCCGATTTGTGAGACTTTTGGCGATTTTAGCAGGTCAAGCTCGGAGCTGTCCTTGTTCTCCAGCATCGTTGTCCGGAAGTCCTCAGAGCGCATGTGCTAATCAGTTGCATGTATGCCCCGATCATCTATACCCATTTATAATACACGTAAACATTCTTTTCTAAATTCATCTTAAATAGTGCATCCCACTAGAGATAGCCTAACATTCGTGCACCCAGCGAAACGTCCTCAGAAACTTGCCTCCATCAAAATTAACCTCTCAGATCTTTCCTCAGCTTTACTTACCCACATCCGATGGCCATTTTTAGTGTGTCTAATCATCCTCAAGGAAAAGGAAACAAACTTCCTGGAATCAAGGAAAAGGAAACAAACGTCCTGGAAAAAGAAAGGACCATACATTACGTGCTGGAAAAAGGAAACCGGGAGACGGGGCAACGCGGTATTATTTTTTCCGAATCAGGCTCTCGCGCGATGAATTTGCGATTGTAGCCTCGAGCCGAAAAAATTCAACGGAGAGGTGCTGGAATTTTTTTCCCACGTACGAAATTATCCAGCGAACGGTGGGTAATTTCAGGCACACAAAAAAAATAAAAACTAAGCTCCGCCCGGCCGCTAGATAATTTTGGGTGTGGGAAAAAAATTATAGTGCTTCTCGACCGCGGGAAAAAAAATTCTAACACCTCTGCGCTGAATTTTTCTGTCTCGAGACTACAATCGCAAATTCATCGCTTGACAGCCTGTAAGGCGCCCATTTTTGATAATGAATACCAATAATGAGTACTATGTGCATACAATACTAGTCTCATGATCAGTAGCTAGTACGCACGAATACAAATTGATATCACAGTCATACACAAGCTTTATTACATAGCGGAAGCAAGGTTACATAATATTTTTACAATACCAAAAGTAAGGACAACAGTGGAGACAACTTCTTGTAGTATGCCCTTTTTACCCATTGTCCCACAGGCAACTGACAAGGTAAAACCTTACAAAAATTTATCTTTAAATTCTCCGAATCCTGCATCAACGTATGAGTCGTCGGGGTAATCTGATTCTTCACCTAAAAACATCAATATAGGCAAGTTGAGTACTTACGTACTCGCAAGACTTTTACAAATCCTATAATACATGCAGGTCATTTCAATGGAAAGGCTATTATAGTTAATTTGCAGAATGCCAGTTTGAAATGTAAATACAGAATAATAGATTGCAATAAAACTTACTTAAAAGCAGATTAAATAAAATGACAATATGTAAGTACGAGTAAATGAAATTTCGAAACTGGGTATAATGACCATATCCGAAGACCATTTCCACAGACACACAGTAGAAATTACCGACATATGGTAGAAACCAGATTTTATGAAAATAAAAACTGCTAACTATGTGATGACTTTACCAAGTGTCCATTACCGCAGGCGCAGCTAATCGATTAGTTTTACACTCTGCAGAGGTATACAGCTTTCCCCACAAGACATGACTGACTCTTTGAGCAATCGATATTTGCACACTTCCTTTGGTGTGCCGCAGAGAGTCATGTTATAACTGTTACATTATTTAATCCTGACTTTGCACCAGCATGGTGACGATAAACCC
The DNA here is from genome assembly GCA_036346275.1 of Otatea glauca. Lineage (NCBI taxonomy): Eukaryota > Viridiplantae > Streptophyta > Magnoliopsida > Poales > Poaceae > Otatea > Otatea glauca. The sequence continues at coordinate 45,637,239 of CM070724.1, read as the reverse complement.
ATTCTGTGGTGAAAGGACTCAGAGCATAGAAATGATGGAACTTTCCACAGTATGGCGTACACCGTTATATTGGTAGACGTTTATTCCATGATCACCTTGGTGTGGACGTCCCGTTGAGCAATTCATTAAGAAACAACTCGTACTACTCCGGCCTTCCAAGTGCAAAGCCAGTTTTAAATAACTTAATAAGTTAGAGTTGTCCCATACCAGCACTTGTGGTTGTATGATAATTCTTGGCTTGAAAAAACCCATAGTTCGGTCCTTAACTCGACACGGGTAATAATCTCCCCTACACTACGTGCAAAGACATGCACTCCCGGCTATTGCCAATAATTGTCCGTATATAAACCATAGTTTTATTTTCATTTTCCAACCAAAATACCAACCATAAGAAAGATCATACCCCTTTAAATGACATATCCAACATTTTTAATCATGTCATAATTTTACATTGCTTTAAGCATGGCTAAGCATGACACTAAGAGTGATTAACCCAAATTGACATCAATTACTGTCTAAGTTATTCTAGGGTTATCAAGGTTCATAATTCCATACTTATCAAGGAAGTTCTAAGTAGCTACAGGTACAACTACCAATACTAGTAATTTAGCAAACTTTAGTACAAATAAAGTATGCAGTAAAACATTTAATGAAAACATTTATAAAGCTGGGATCAATATGATCAAAGGGGATGCTTGCCTTGTTGATTCTCCTCGACGTCGAATTCCTGATCGTCAACTATATCAGGCTCGTCGGGTTCTACACGTCGTATAGCAACACATAGTAAATACCAAATTTCAATAGGGTCAAAAACAAATAAGATGGAAATATTTAAATAAAATAATTTCACAATTCAGAAGTGGCTTCAAGTATTATTTGTTCTTATTTGCAATTTAAAAGATTTAATCTTCTTGAATCATTATTGCGCCATTTTATCACATATTTAACAACTCAAATTTTTATTATAACAAACCCTAAGTATTTTTATATATTCAGGTTAATGAGGTTACAAGGAGTCTAACAAAATTTATTTTACTAATTTTGGTGGTTATTTGCAAAAATTCCATGTATGACATATTTCTACCTTTTTCCTTAAATTTGAATTAAAAATTTAAATAAAATTCAATTTTGAAATATTTTTGCATATTATGAATATATATGATTTTATATGAATTTATAAATTTATTTCACATAATTTGGATAGATGGTTCAAAAGATATTCAGATTTGAATATTCTAGGTTTTGCAAAATACAGAAAATTAGAAAATTACCGAAAACGGAAAGTACGCTTTCGCGAGGAAAACACGCTTTCCTTTTTCGGGCGATGCCGGGCTGAGGAGCTGACAGCCGGGCCCATTTGGCGTGGCGGTGGCCGATGCAGCGTCGACCGACACGCTGGCCCAAGTGCGCGAGGAGCGCCAGAATCGACGCGCGTGGGCCACGCGTCGCGCGACACGGATGGTCGACAGCGGGTCCGCACGGCGATCCACGACTCAAGACGAGCGGCCGATAGACTCGCCCACTCGGCAGAGAGCCAGAGCAGGGTTGCGAAGCCCGAGCTCGCCGGAGGGGCGGAATGGGTTCCTCCCTGAGCATCAGCGCGTTCGCGCGAACCCAGGGGAGGTCGCGCGGTGGCTGGAGGTGGCCGGGAAGGGGGTCGGCACTGGCGAGGGGCGGCGATGGCTACGGCCAACCGGCGATTCCGCAAAATTAGGCTTTCCCGAGCATGAAGATCACCACCAAAAGCATCAGTGCATCACGAGAAGCCTATTTTGCTACTTGCTCAAAAGGAAGAGTGTCCGGAGTGGTGTTCCCATCGTGCGTGTTGGCGGCGAAAGAAAAAGCTCGTCGCGGGTGCTCGCCGGGGTAGAAGGGCTCAAGCCAACGACAAGAAATGACTCCAGGTGGCGAGAGGGTGCTTTGGCTTAGCTGGTTCGGGGCGAAATCAAGTATAGCGACAAATTGCCAAGTTTTCCCATTTTCGGGTTTCGCCGGAGCTGGGGACGATGCACGGGCGAGGCGGCGAAATGAGGTGCACAGGGGGACGGCTGGGTCGGCTGCGACGACGCGCGAGGCTTTTATATGGGGAGATGGAGTCGGTTCGGCGTCGGCGAGAGAGGGCAAAGGGGAGAAGAAGGCTCGGTAAAGAGGCTGACGTGTGGGGGCGAGGTGGCAGCAACTGGCGCACGAGCTGGCTGGCTGCCACTCCGGGCCCACAAGTCAGCGAGAGGGAAAAAGAACTCAGGTGAAGGCTCTGGACAGAACGGGATGATTACGGCGAATTCGATGGCCAAACGGACTTTAGATTTTATCAAAAAATTTACCATGGGTTGGCCTGTTAGTTAACAGTTTCCCGTAAAAATTTCACATTTTTATTATTTGGTTAGAATGTTTAATAATTCTGACAATGGAGCTTCTCCATTTCTGCCATTTCAGTTTTTCATTTAATTGATGAATGATTGAAGTTAATATTTTATAAAAATTTTATGAGAGTCTTAAATGGTACTTTACACTTTCTGTTAAATTCCCAGATTTTATTTATAAATATTTCATTTTCAATAATTCCGACACTACTATTTTCCCATTTATTTCTTCACTATTTTCGAATTTTTAAAATTATAAAATTAATCAGTAAATTTTTTATATTTTTACAGGATGTAGGCACTGTACTGTTGTCAGCAGGGTAAAAATCTTGACTCATGATAGCTTCCTGATAATTCTTCAAAATTCTTTTACCTTCTACCCTGATTTTTCTTTTACAGGATTTGCTTTAATTAAATTATATTTTAATTGATCTAGGTCTTCCACCGACTTAAACTGGATGTGGAGAGCCCTAAGATTTTTTGTTATGACTTTTGTAGATTTTTGTTGACTTGGCATTTTTACTTTTTACTTTTACCATTTTTCTATATCCTTTAATCTAATTTCTTTTATTAGAGAAAAGCCAAAAGAATGTCTAATAATTCCAGAAAACTCAGAAAATTCATAAATAATACACAAGAGACTTTTAATTCACTTTTCTTTATTTTATTAATTTTGAGGCTGTTACACAGCCTGATTAAAAAAATTATAACGACGATACTAATATAGTAAAACATTCGAGCCTGGGTGCTGGTAAATAATATCGCGCCACCGCTCCGCTGGATTTTTCCGGTTAGAGGCTACAATCGTAAATTCATCGCCGCGAGAGTCTGATTCAGAAAAAATTATAACAATGATGTCAATACAGTAAAAAAATTCCTGAAAAATAAAAAAACAATCAAGCGGTGCCCGTCCGCTTGATAATTTTGGAAAAAAAATAAATGCTCGATGGCCGCTGAAAAATTCAAGCGTGGGAGAAAAATAAAAAAAATCAAACGGTGCCCGTCCACTTAATAATTCCGGGAAAACATGAAAAAATAAACTGCGCTCGCCGACCGCTGGATCCGAAGGAAAAAAGATAAAAATTAAACAACGCTCGCTGGCCGCTGGTTCCGAGAAAAAATTTAAAAAATATTAAACATCACTCACAGACCGCTGGTTCCATGGATGAAAAATGAAAAAAAAAATCAGCGCTCTCCGTGCGCTGAAATTAGGCTCTATGGGGCTAGATCCGTAAAAAAAGTCTCGAGAACGGTCATATTCGGAAAAAAAATACGATCACGAGGCCAGGACAGTAGAAAATTCAAGTATGGTTTCCTTGCATGTGGATCCTCCCTGTTTATTTCCTTGTTTGATTCGCACTCTTTCCAAATATGTAGTACGTACAGTTTTAGCCAGGAGAGTAAAAAAATTCAAGTCTGATTTCCTTGCATATGGATCCTCCCTGTTTATTTCCTTGTTTGATTCGTTGTCTTTCCAAATATGTAGTACGGACAATATGATCACAAGATAAAGTTCCTGCAAGCGCTTAAAAAGGCACTCGTATCTTCACATCCTTTCTTCCTTGCGTGATCTCATATGCAACAGAATCCTCTAAAAAACATAAACTGAATCCATACCTTATTTTCCTGTGTTTCTTGCGCAGGTCCCGGGAATTCCTAACTAAAGAACGCCCAAACGTCGGGACGTACCTCCAGCCGTTCGGCGAGGCCGCGAGGCTTTTACGTGCGGCGACGGCGACATACATACATACGCAGGCGTGCGGCGACGGCGATGGCAACCAGCGACGTCGGCATACATACATACGCACGCGTGCGGCGACGGCGACCGGCGACGTTGGCTCTTTCATGCCTGGACAAAGGTACATACAGAACTGTCTAAGTCCAACTTGACCTCAAGTGCTTGCTAGCTCATGAACTGATTGCTTTAATGCAAGGGTGTTCATGCTCGCAAGCGATGAAATCATGTATTTCAGGGATCCCATAAGCCACTATCTAGATTTACAGTTCCGCGTATGTTTTGATATTTTTGCGTTATATATATACACATTATGCAATAATCAACTACCTACTTTTTAATGTTTTAATTTATCGCAGCCACTTTGTAATTACCGACGGTACCATAAGTTTCGTGTAAAGGTTGAAGATGAGAAGCTTCTAAAATTATTTGACGCTTGGCCTGAGACCGGAATTGCGTTATCTGAATGTCGAATGGTAAGATTTGGTTAATAAATTGTTTAACGCTTTATTATGTTACTATATATGTGTGTGCAAAAGATATAATGTCTATATTTGTAGATTATGCTGCCTTTTCATCACGGAGGACGATTCAGCATGTTATCATTCAACATGAAGGACAGGGTTATCTCCGTTATTGATCCAACACCTCTACCCGGATGGGTTCCAACGGATAAACCATCTACTATCTTGATAGAATACAAAAATTGGTATAATATTCGATCGTGCTATGAGGATAGTAAATCCCTTATGGAACGACGATATCTATGATTGGCGTATTGTAGTTCCAAAATCTGTTCCAAAAACAATAGACCGGTAAGTTATTTACACATGATTAGTAAATAGTTAAATTTTTGTGTACTTACATGTAGCAATTAAATGTTGTGCACGAATTTGACAGGTTATTTGGTCATGAACTTCATGCACATCTGGAATGGTCAACAGTTTAATGCACGGATCTGCATGGTCGGTACTCTCTATTTTATTAATCACTTTTTATAAGGTTGTAAAGTAGGTCTATACTGATGATGCTCTACAATGTACTTACAGGGTTCACCTATACTCAGGAAGTGTTTCTTAATTGAAATACTAAAATACAAGTGGAATGAGTGCGCATAAAACATCCCTCAAGACATAAGAACAAGTCTTAAGAGCATACGGGAAACGTTTAGTGAAAAATATTATTGAGTGTTATATCTTCACTTTTGTATTCGCATACGGGCATTGTGATTATTTATTATTATGTGTTATATTCATAATTATCTTCTCATTTAATTAATAAGCGGGTGTACTGCCGTCGTAGCGTTAGCACGGGCACTATACTAGTACAGTAAACAAAAATCGTCGAAAAATATCCTAGAGCTAAATATTGTATTTCTTTTTTTCTTGGTTTTTAGTTGAACTGTAAGATATTTAATTAACTCATAAGATTGATAAAGAAGGAAAGAACATATCTATCTATAAACAGATCGAGGGAAGAACATATCCATCTATAAACAGATCGAGCATACCGGTTTGTGCTTCGTATATAGAGTAACTGGTTCAGATCCTGTAGCTTTGGGTTGTTCTAAAACCATTGTAGACTTTTACAGTAAGATAATTGATGTTTAGTTTTTAATGGATTTTAGGTTGATTAGTATAGTGTCCTATAGTGCCCTGTCTTCCGGTTTCCTTTTTTCAACACGTAATATATGGTCTTTTCCTTTTCTAGAACGTTTATTTCCTTTTCCTTAATTCCAGGATATTTGTTTCCTTTTCCTTGAGAAGATGTTGGAGGTGGGGGGAGATCTGTTGTGGGCCACACGGATGAGTTAGACACATTAAACAATGGCCATCGGATGTGGGTGAGTAAAGCTGAGGAAAGATCTGAGAAGTTAATTTTGATGGAGGCAAGTTTCTGGGGACGTTTCGCTGGGTGTATGAAGGTTAAGCTATCTCTAGTGGGGTGCATTATTTGGGGTGGACGTAGAAAAGAATGCTTAGGTGCATCTATACCCCTTTATAATGCACCTAAGCGATTTTTCCTACGTCCACCCTAAATAATGCACCTCATTAGAGATGGCCTAATGTTAGAGATGGCCTAATGTTCGTGCACCCAGCAAAACGTCCCCAGAAACTTGCATTCATCAAAATGAACGTCTCAGATCTTTCCTCAGTTTTACTCACCTACATCCGATGACTGTTGTTTAATGTGTCTAACTCATTCATTCATGTGGCCCACAACAGGAGAGCCCGCACATATATATTTCAATTGAACTATATATATGGAATTTATGTTGCGAATCTAAACCCATTTGATTTCGATTCAATATTTACCATACCAGTCAGTACCATGAATCGCGCGCTTAATTTTCTTTCATTCATGCATGTGCACCACATCCTATACAAGGCGCTCACGTACCGCCGCCATAATATTATTTAGCGAAAAATATTATATAAGGAATGTGTGTATGAAATGTAATTATCGTGTGATAAATACAAGTAATAAGTTCATTTTAGGATTTATTCCTAAATACACTATGGGAAGTAACAGATATTCTGATAATAATTAGCCTCAATCAGGAGCACAAATGGTGCTATATGTTAGCATTCATATTTGGATGATAATTAGGAAAGCTATTATTGGTCCAGCTTTCCAGGATGACATACTGCTGCCCGCGCGACGTTCGACCCGCCCGACGCCGACTACACCAGGGGCTTGCGCCGCGCGATCGCTTCTGCGGAGATGGACGCGTACCTTTGCGCGGAGCGGAGGCGACGGAGGTCGCCGACGCCACGCGCGGAGGCGATCTTGGCGAAGCGCTTGATGCGTGGAGGAGATCAAGAGCAACACCTTCGGGCATGCGGATCCTCCCTGTTTATTTCCTTGTTTGATTCGCTCTCCTTCCAAATATGTAGTACATACAGTTTTGGCAATTCAAGTCTGGTTTTCTTGCATGCAGATCCTCCCTGTTTATTTCCTTGTTTGATTCGCTCTCCTTCTAAATATGAATACGTACAATGTGATCACAAGATTATTTATTATTAAGTATTATATTCATACTTATTTTTTATTTAATTGATAAGCAGATGTACTGCCGTCGTAGCGTTAGCACTGGCACTATACTAGTTATAAAGGGGTATAGATTTTTAGTGCATTCAATGTACATAAAAGTGGACTGTACCAACGAACTAGATCCTTTTTTTGGGGAGGTTGGGGGGAGGACAAATCGTTACCATCCGTAAATGGGCCGGATGCAACAAGGGGCTGAAAATACATATGGGCCAGTTCCAGTAAGCAACAAACCAAGCCTGGAGTCCCTGTTATTTCATCCTCTTTCGCCTTTTCTTTTTCTCTCCTCTGCTCTTGCCATTTCTTAGGACCTGCTTATGACTTTATGAGAGCTATAACTTTTCTAAAAAATTGTTTTTTAATTTTTGGGTTAAAAAGTAATTGTAGCTTTTTATAAGAGTTTATTTGACAAATAGCTAATTTTCCTCATCAATAAGTTGCAAAAGCAGGTCCAGTCTAACTTGCAGCTTTTGTTTTTTTGCTAGTTATATATGGCTTCTAGTTTATACCAAAAGCCGATTAAAAACTGAGCTGTTTTGGAGAAAGCATATTGGCTTTGTCGGAAACTGAAGCCGGCTCAAAACCCACTAAACAGTACCTTAACGACAGCTCCGGCGCAGGGCTAAATCTCCGTTTTCCGATTTAGCATGAGCATTGAAGACACATGAACAGAACCACAAATAAAACCAATGAGATGGAGTGACAGGAATTAATCGTTTGGCCTTTCCTAATAATTAATCATTGGACCGTTCTTACTAAATATTGGGTTTTTTTAAATTTGTGTGGGGACCTTCATGTTTTGGGGGCACATGCAAATAGCGTGGCCTGCAGGATGGGAGCACCCCTATGCACATCCAAGCAAGCAAGGTTTCAAATCTCGTTTTCGTTTGACATTTCGGAGGTGGTCGGAATTCGAAATTTCGTCGAGATATCAGAATTTCAGATAAATTTTGGATGAAATACGAAAACAAAAATTCAAATCCGTTTTTTTCCACCGAAATTTATGAGCTTTTGCCCAGAATTTTGCCAAAATCTCGGTGACATTTGACGATATTTTTTGTGAAATTAAACAGAGCGAAAAATAGTCCAAAATGCGTCAAAACATTTTGAAATTTTTTGTAGAGGATCCTGACATATCATTAATGTTTTCATAAAAATTTTAGATGATTAGAAAGATTGAGGAATTTTTAAAAATGCAGACAGTGCTATTGTCCTAATAAAACTCTAACCAGCAAATTTTAACCGAATGAAAAATGGAACAAACCACGTTAGAATTTTGTTTGTTTTTTTCATGGTTCTGATGCATCAATAATATTTCTATAAAAATTTTAGATAATGATCAAGCTTGAGGATTTTTTTTAGAAATTCGGATAGTGCTACTGTCCTGATAAAGCCTTACGAGCAAATTTCAACCAAATGAAAATTTGTTCAAATCTTGTTAGAAAATTTTGAAATTTTTTGTGGATGGTCCTGATATATCATCAATGTTTCCATAAAATTTTTAGATGATAATAAAGCTTCAAAAATTCTGACAGCGCTATATCTTGATAAAAGCCTAATGATCAATACATAGATTTGCTTGAACAAATAAAAAAGCTTATAATTTTTGAAAATTTTATAGAAGGGTTATGAGGAAATTCTTAAGCTCTCATCAAAAGTTTGGAACATTATCACACACCAGTGAATTTATAAAATTCTTACAATGATACTGTACCATTTGTGTTCCTTGTGTTTTTTATTTTTGAAAGATAACATATGAAGTTCAATGCATTCATAGATTTGATTGAGCAAACAAAAAAATTTAATTTTTTTGAAAAATTTAGAGAAGTGTTCTTAGGCAATGCTTAAGCTCCAAAAAAATTTGGATCATGATCACACTTGAGCAAATTTATAAAATTCTGACAAGGTTACTGTCTCAATTATGATTATTATATTTTTGATTTTTTAATTTTAAAAAGTCTCAAAAATTCGGTTTTTTAACAAATTTTCTTGGAAGTTGACTTCCTTAAGGGTTATTGGACCAAATCCGGTAAAAAAGCCAAATTCTGGTCAAATTACTCGAGATTTCGACGAGATTTAGCAAAATCTCGCCGAGATTTCGAGATACTGTAGAAATTTAATTTTTTTTATCCGGTCGGGATTTTGGATCCCGTCCCCAACTTGAATCCGAGATCTCGTTCGAGATTTCCGAAATCTCGTCGGTTTTTTTGAACCTTACACCCAAAGCATGGGTGTGCAGCGAGTGGCATGCTAGTTTCTTTTAGGCGGGAATTACAGAAGAGGGTTTGCGTTGCCTCTTGATTACAACAGCAAGAGAAGGAGGAGGGGAAAAAAAAGGCAGTTAAGGCCTTATTTGGATAGAACATAATCACAACTTATCTAGTTGAATTGACTGAGATTTTAGTTTAAATTTCCGGTACACCAACTTGGATCTCAGCCTAAGTGATTACATGTAGTAGTTGATTACACCAGCTCAGGACGGCGTTGGGCGAATGGGCGGGTCCCCTTGCATCGCCCAGACGGCCAGTACAATGCGATATCATTATGTCAGGGTATCAGCCGCATGATGTAATACGACTGAATTAGTAGTATATAAAAAGTGATAAGGCTTGGCTGCAGTGGCGGCAGAGCTCACCAGAGAGGCTGAGACCAAGAGGACAACAGATTTACAGTGTGTAAGTTTCTTCACAATGGAATGGCCATCTCAGTTTGGTCTAAATAAACGGATTGATCCTAGCTACCAAGTGGCTGCTGTTGTTCTAGACATCCTCCCGTGGTCATCAGGCAGTAAAAAAAAGGACATTCCAGGAAACATATGTGAAGTGATTTGACCACAGAAATCGAGGTGATAAACAGGGCAGAGTTAGCACTTAGCAGCAGTACAATCGAGGTGGGGAAAGAGGCTGACCGAAGTGAGCGGGTCTTCGCATAGGATTCTACCGTTCGTTGGACACTTTCGGCCCTGACAGGATCTGACAGGCCCAAAAGGCTGGAGCAAAGAGGTGAGCTACTCCGACTCCGAGCAGCGGCAGCTTTGAAAAGAAAAGGTAAGCAGTGTGTTCAAAAACCGATTAGATTCCTACAGCTCTGTAGGACCGAGAGAGCAAACGTACGTACCAGCCGTTCATCACATCACATCGCATGCATCTGCAGCTATAGCACATCAGCACATGCACTGCACCCCGGTTTGTGCGATAGGCGATTTAGGAATAGGATTGTGCGAGTACAGCTGTTACCGAAGCCTGTCTGCTATATGGCTTTTCATTCCTTCATTTCATCCCCGATTGCTATAGCTTTTTGGCAAGCTAACTTTGATGAGCCTTGGGCTTCCTTTCTCCTTTGCCTCTTTCTTTTTTCATAGGACCATAGGCAGTAAAGTGGGGGAAAAAGAAAGGGAAGAAGTTTTTGTTTGATTTGTTTCACTTTTGAAAACTTTCATTTCTGCACTTGATATGAGCTAAAAGGGGGGCAAGTTACTGAGATAAGGATGTATATATGTTGCTTACTGACTCTTGAAGGTATTGGCTTCGTACACACAACACAACTCATGAGAACTTTACTGATTACTTGCGCTATGCAAAATCACTGAAAGCCTGATAGCGACAGTTGTCGTATGTAACAAATATGAACAAATTATGGTCGGACAACAAGGAAAATTATTCGTGTTGCTTGGAGTTTCTCCATTAGCCGTTGCATCACCTTTTGACGTGACTTTCTTACAACCGAAACAATAGCTAAGGCCTAACAAGTCACAATCACGTATAGTGGAACAAACAACGACTTTCACTAACTAGTAGGTTGCCGAACCACCACCCCCGGTAATGCTCAGTAGATGACATTTTAGATTCTCGCATATCCACCGAGACACATTTATAAAAGATGCTATCCCTCTTCATTATTTTTTAGATGGTATGTCTTATTCTAGTTTATGATAGTAAATGACATTGAAAATAACGAAAGAACAGATAGTGAAAAGTCACATCGAAATTGTAGAATGACATGTAATTAGAAACAAAATTTAAAAGTTAGAATGACAAGTATTCGGAAACGGAGTACTCTCACTGTCCACGTTTATAAGGAATATTTTTTCTTATCACAGACTAGTAAGACATTAAAAATGACTAGATTACCCTAATTATTATCATTAAGCGCTATATTCAATGCATGTACGGAGAGAATATAAAGTAAAGATGGATATTTATTAGAGATATAGAGGAAACATCACACTAATTTTGCGTATATTGAAACATAAAATACGTTCTATACTTATAAACAAGACCATTAAAAAAACACGTATAAACTTGGATGGAGGGAATACTAACTACCGATACCTGTTTTATCCATTCAAATTCTAAAGCATGTTTTTCAAACCACGGCCTGCCAATCGCTCTTAAAAAATTGCACGAGCGGATGCAACAATCGTGGGACGACGTACGTGTACATGTCATCCCTTGACTTTCACTGACTAGTCCTCTTGGCTGAAAGCCTGAAACCTGAAAGCCGGAGTATTTAGACTTTTAGAGTACTTACATAATTCCACGAACAACCAGATTAATCTGCTGTCTCATTCAAGTATGCAACAAGCTTAATTTTGAAACAATCACTATTTCATAATACCCTATATTCTTCCTCCCAATACAAGTTATACAAATCTCAAAGCAAATAAGAGGATAAATAATCATCATCTACCATTCATTCATAATTTAATATTTATGCAACTGTAAAAAAGAAAAAAAACAAAAAGCATCTCTCTTCTTATTAATCCTATATAGTATACTATAAAAGCATAACTTCGTAGCAAAGGCAAGCAACCGGAATAAGATAAAACTTAAATGCAGGGTTAAGAAGCACCTAAAATTCACGGTGAAATTAAGCTATCTGCAGAAACGGAAAGAAAGCCATCCGCACTCAATTTTGAAACTAGGAAAGTTCGAGTTTTTTGAGCGCAAAGATAAATCAATTTCACAAGATTCTTATGGGTCGCGTAACCTTTCAGCACCCATTTCAAACAGCCGACCAAACGTAGCCGGAGCGTGGCACCATAAACCGAGTCACACGAACTCACCACTGCCCCATGCATGAGTGGCACGAAGCATGCATGCTGCAACTCATGAACACAATTCACCAGCTAGCGATGCAGAAAAAAAAAGGGAAAGAATTAATTTACGCGACTGGCTGCCAGTTATATATATTAACTAGCAGATCGATGATATAACTTAGGTACTTAAGAATGTATTTAGTATCCGATAAACTATTTAGATTTTTAAGGCATCATAAACGATGGAAATAGCAATAGATGCTTGAAGGAAAATACTACTTGAGTAATATAATGATGAAAGAAAATCATTGAGTTTGATAAACTGTTAGGGTTCTTATAAACGTAATCATTCTCTATTACGTATGGATCATGTAGCCGAATGCCACTTATTTGTTTCTCTATTAGTTACTCTTTCTCAAAATATATGCATGCACAAGTACCTCTATTTAATCTCAAGCAATACGTTGATTATGTGTATGACAAATTATTTTATTAGTTTTCATGGTACTAAAGTACCTTGCTTACGCATACACCTATGCACCATAGGCAACCTACCTTGAACTTATCTTCCCTCACACTCCGGTTGCCCCCACCAAACCGTTTATCTTCTATCTCTTCATGCTGCCACAATTTTTCTAATTCAACCTTCAATAGCAAACTCAATTCTTGATCGATCCCTCTTAGCTACTACCCGCTTTCAATGAAATACTCTACCATATAGTTATCTTCTACTTCTCTCCGATTATTGTGTAATGCTGATTGTTGCGATATCAACACGCATACACGTGCAACCGTCATAAATCCTCTCTAAGGACACCTGTCACACTCTCTCCGATGGCCCCGAGCCTATTCCCTACAGCAACACCGTCTCTACTCCAAGCTCTTTGCTACTTTGTTTTTGTAAGCTCGTGCTTCTATCAGTGGGGATTTCACTTTGAAATTTGTATCGAAATCAAGTTGTTAATTTTATATTATTTTTAATTCCCAATTTCAGTTATTTATAGTTTCTATTTGACAAGACTCTTTCTTTCAATCTAGAGTACTGTTATAATCTAAACCCACCACAAGTGATAGCATAGATATTTATCTTTTTCTATTGATTAACGCAGGGATTTCTAGCTATTAAGAGTGAACATACATGGTGCTTTGTTTTCTATTGCTTTAATAGTATAATAGGAGATAGATGAATAATGTGTCCTAAAATAATTGTTGTACGTGACTCTTTCTACAGGCAAAAATGTGGTGCAGCATGAGACTGTTTTTAGAAGGTATGAATATCCTATTTACGACATGCCTAGTTCATTAGATAATAAACAAATTGTTGTGCAACACACATTAAGGCTATACAAATGGATGGGTGTTAAACCAACAAGTACCCGCTCGTGTGGCATTCTTCATCAACATGCGCTTCTAGAATAAAAACCAAGATTGCACGGACTTGCCACTTTGGCAATATATATGCACATGAGCTCTAAGACAACCCCAAAAAATTTAAATACGGCATTTTTCTCTGGGAAAAAAACACTTAATATCTATAGACTTACAAGGGTCTGTTTGGATAGGAGGAATTTGGATTTCAATCCATGTGAGTCAGTTCAAAATTGAACTTTTTTAGATAATGGAAGATTATATCTTTCGGTCTCTTCATTTTGAGATGCACACAGCTAATCAATTATTACACAGTTACAGACAAACTGCTATCATAAGAAGAATAAAATAGTCGCAACAAGCCATAGGAAAATTAAAACATAAGTTATCAATTCACACACAGTGTGTTACTAAATCTCCATCCATCTCTTATGAAAAGATCCCTGATCACGACCTCTAGCAATCTGCATTCCGATGACACCATATCCCGGTCCTCTGGAAGTTGCAGCACATACCGATCACGACCTCCAGCAATCTGCATTCCGATGACACCATATCCCGGTCCTCTGGAAGTTGCAGCACATACCACAAACTCAACCAATTGGTGCACAGGTAGATAATCTGCAGCGGATTAGATATTTTTTTCTTATAAAAAACCACACCATTTTGACATAACCAAATTGACCAACACAAGCGGTAGTCCCAACCAAAATGTGAGTCCTTAAATCTTCTCCATCCCCCATAAACAGCTCTCAAATATATTGGTTATGCTAATAAGAGGTGACAAATTAAAAGCCGCTTGAATGACACGTCATGCGAAATGAGCAAAGTGACAGTAAAAAAAGAGGTGTTATATCATTTCCTCGTTGTTACAAAGATCACATTTTATACTACCATTCTAATTTCGTTTTCTGAGGTTGTCTTTTGTCAATATGACTCTAAGATGCAGGTACCAAAAAAAATATTTGTAAAGGAACCTCATTCATCCAAACACCATCCAAAGGATTTTTTTAGACTAAACGGAGGGCCAAAACACCCTCCTAAACTCAATTAATTGATTCAAACTGTTTTACAATGAAAGGAAGGGTAGAAACACCAGGACATTGCATCATTAGGTGGGTCGTCGCAGGGCAAAGTGCTCGCTGAAGGATGGAGGGTGGCGGCGGTGTCCATTACAAGATGTTCGAAAGCCTTCCTGTTACGGCGTTTCTAGATCATTCACAAGGCGAGGAGTACAAAGGTGCCCAACCATTTTCGACTGAGGTGACTGAGACGAGCGGTCAGCTGGTCACTGCCTAACTTCGGCCTTCGAAGTTTTATGGTGGGAACCCTGAGGGGCTAAGAGAGCTTCCCTAGATGCGTGGATGCATGCTTGGGCAGGAAACAAAAAGATGGTCAGTAGTTTCCCCAATTCTATTAGAGTTAATCTTGTATTAAGTTCTATATTTAGTTTACTTGCTAAGAGTCGAGTTCGAGGCGTAGTTGAGTCCGTCTCCGGACAAGTTTGTAGCCATGTCCAACTTGATGTGTGAATCCAAGTGCAGTGCGAGTCAAAGAACAACGGTCTATATAATCTAGAGGCTTGTAACATGTTTTGATGTGAGGAAGTAAATACAGGAAAAGGTGCTATTTATGTCACACCATCAAAATATTTTACGTGAGTTCTTTAGTTTTGCTTGATTGCTCCCGGTTCTGGTTCTAGCCAACAATTGGTATTAGAGCCATGGCTAAGGACAGAGAACTAAGTGAAGCAAAGGAGGGTTTCATTTCACTGCAATATCCGATGCTCACAAAGAAGCAATAGTGCGACTTGGGCATTGAAGATGAAAGTGTACATGTGCACTCAGGGATTGTGGGAAGCAATTGAGCCCGTTGATCAGAAGGTGCCGGTGGAGGAGAGGAAAGATTAGATGGCGATGGCGATGACCTATCAGGCAATTCCTGAGGAGAATCTTTTCATGTTGGCTGAGAAGGAGATGGCCAAGGAGGTATGGGAGATGCCGAAGACCATCCGACGCTACTCTGATGTTGAGTCAAGCCTGTGGAAGATGAGGTCGAGACGTTGAAGAGATATGTTCGACGTCCTGTGTCGAGTAAAAGTTGGATAAGTTATAGTTGAGATTGACTGTCTCAATTAGAACTAGTTGATATTATAAGATTAAGAGGACGAGCGTTAGATTTAATCTTGTATTAGTTTCTATGTTTAGCTAACATGCTAAGAGTCAAGTTTGAGGCATAGTTGAGGCCATCTCCGTCAGCGCGTCCGCACATTGTCCGGCCTAGTTTGTAGCCATGTCCAACTTGTGTAAGTCGGAGAACAACAATCCATATAATCTAGAGGCATGTAACATGTTTTGATGTGAAAAAGTAAGTACAACACAATATGCTAGTTTTATCGCACCATCAATACACTTGTGTGCGTGAATTCTTTAGCTTTTGCTTGATTTCTCCTTATTCTAGTTCTAGCCAACAAACTCCGGGACAACAACAATCATGGTTATCTTCCCATACAAGGTGATAGAGGAACGATTTTGTCCTAATATTCGCATGACTGAGTACTCAATAAAAAGATCTTTACTTTGTTTGGCGTGAAGTTTTCCCGATTGATTTTTTTTGAAGCGGCAGGTCATGCGGTACAACAGCGTTGTTTGGAATTTCTAAAGATTTCCCCCTTCGTCCAAACACCCCATCCTAACTACTGCATATACCCCCTTAATTTGAATTAAATCCCAGAATTTCCTAAAGAATTTTGCTTCATCCAAACACCCTTTAAGGCCTTGTTTGGGTGGCTCAAGGATTTTGTTCCCCCTCACTACTATATAATCCCTCTTAACTTCCACATAAACCATAGCCTTACCTTATCACAACTGTCGTCGCTCCACCACCCATGCCTCCTTCCTCCCTGCTTCGCCCCATTGGCGACGATGAGGTTTGCTGATGTTCCGATTCCTCCGCCGCCTCCTTATCCTCCTCCAAACACCGTCACCTACTAGGCTCCCACACCTCCCTTGTCGCCTCCACCTCTTGCATAGCCACCGGAGGCGCCACTATCGCCAAAACTATCAGCATTGATTGCCTGGGCGCTCGTCCTAAACCCTAACTCACCTTGTCACTATGCTACCCACCTTTACCGCTCACCATCCTCCTCCAATCCTATGGCTAGTGGCGCCGCCACTGCCTTGCCACATCGCCTCTCGCCATTGCCCACCATAGAACCGCTAAGCACTCATCGAAATCTATAGTCAGGGGTAGATGTGCTCAACAAAAGCTTAATTCGTGATGAATACTTCGCCGGTATTGACCACCAGAGATGTCTCCTTATATCATCAATGATAATCCTAAATCAGTCAAACAGTGAGAGGATTAAAACATCTAGATTTGTTTAGCATACAGATATGCATTGTGCTGTAATTCTAGAATAACTAGCCATTCACAAGTGGTCTTCTCATCGGCTTCGCAGCGTTGCCAAAGTTTGCACGTGTTTTAGTGGAAGCTTTTACACTCCACACTGTACCACCTTCAGTAGGGAGATCACATGTAGGGGTTGCTTAAGTTGCACTCCTTGTAAGCACGGACCGTCCGATCTGGACACTAGATGGTCCGGATGAGCTCTTTCGTATTGCTACAGTGCATTGCTTAGATTGCAAAAATCAGCTATTTTTTTATACAATAGTTTCGAAAGATCCAAACCGTCGAATTTAGATAAGACGGCCCCTCCAGGGATCTACGTCCGTTCCATAGGAGTCGTCCCAAACATCACTTCCCTTTCACGGTATGGCCCATCTTTAAAACCCACCTCCACTTCTCCTTCGCTGGCTTCTTCTCCAGACTCGGGGTTCAAAATTTCCTCCGCTCGCGCCCAAATTCCAAACCCTAGCGGCCCCGATTCGCCCCCGTCCGAGCTCTATACCCGCGGGACCCGTGCACGGAACATGCGGGATCTCGGCCCATGGCGACCGGCCCTGATCTAAGCTCCTCCTCAGCCGGCATCGCCGCCGCGCCGGCGGCCAAGAAGGACCGCCATATCGTGAGTTGGAGCGCCGAGGTGTGTGCGGGTTGTGTTGTTCTGTACTTCTGTGTGTCCCGTTGTTGCATAATTTTGTGCGCGTCTGTATTTTCCTGTTCGATTTCGCGGCCTAGAATTTGGGACTCAACGCTTGTAGCAATTATTCCCCTTCTTTTTGTTTGGAAAATTTGTTTTTCCCGCGTATGTCGATATAATCTTTATAAAATCGAATTTGTCTGTGATTCATGGAAGCCATAGCCTAATTTCGTGTTTAGAAGGCATATTTCGACTTCCTAGCTGTGTGTGTGTCTTTGTGTTCGCATATTTCGACAAATTCTGCAAAAAATCGAACCTTTTGTTTTGAATATTGGATTCCTTATTTAATTTGGTGTTCAAAAGGCGACTGCGTTTCCGCCTAATAGTATGTGTGTTAAGTGTGAACCCTGACTGTCTATTTCCTTATGAGAAATGTGATTAGTTGGTTCGAATTTTGCCTTTTTGATTAACTTTGGACGCTTTTGAGTGTATCCTGGGAGTGCCTCTGCGATTTATATTTAAGGGCTGAATTGTTTGCTGATGGTTGCACCTTTCTTCTTGTAGGAGGATGACGTGCTTCGTGCTCAAATCGCGCATCATGGAACAGATAAGTATGAATTCTTTGCTCCCTCCTCATCTCAATTAAGTGCCTTTTTTACTGCCTTCTCGATTTAATCATCGTTTTTGCATTTCTTATCTTTCGGTAGCTGGACAATTATAGCGGCACAATTCAAGGACAAGACGGCCAGACAGTGCAGGAGAAGGTGTGCACCTCTCTCTACTGATAAAGGAGGGACCTTTAGTTGGACATTGTCCGATTTTCTATCGTCATTTGTGTATTCATTCAACTCCAATGTTTTGCTTGGTTGTTGCTGCAGATGGTACAATTATTTGAACTCAGAGTGCAAGAAAGGTGGGTGGTCCCGGGAAGAGGACATGCTATTGTGTGAGGTGAGATCTTGATGTGTTCTAGCAATTTAATTATTGGGTCCATGCTGTGGATTTACTTGAAACTAGGCAGTGCTACATCAAATGCTTATGGTTCTTTTGGGTCAAAATTTAGATGTTGGAACAGGACGGTATGTGTTGGATACTTCCTTAGTGAACATTAATAACCAAACAGACAAATAATTGGGACCATGGAGTTTAACACGTATGCACATTGGAGCTTATCCTCCATTGCGTACCTTTGGAAAAAGGAGGGGATTGCTTTGTGCTTTATAGGGATCATCCATCTCTTAAGATCTTGTAATATCATTTCCAATCCTTTAATTTGGCTGCAATGTTTGTGTTCTAATACATTTGCAATGATGCATATCAGAAGTGCTTGTGCATTGTTCTGCTGTTGTCTTCGTAGTTGTTTGTGTTTGCTGTACAACTATTACAAAATGCCAAATGATATATTCTTCTCTACGTGGAATTGCCATGCAGGCTCAAAAGGTTCTTGGTAACAAATGGACTGAAATAGCGAAGGTTGTCTCAGGCAGGTGGGTATTTTGCATTTGGTTACTGTTTGCTGTTAGGTGAAAAGAGTAATAAAATATTATATATGTGAAATAAGATATCTGACATGTGTGTTCGTTTGCTACAACAGAACTGATAATGCAGTGAAGAACAGGTTTTCTACTCTATGCAAAAAGCGGGCCAAGGATGAGGAGCTATTCAAGGAAAATGGTGCACTATGTTCCAATGCAAATGCAAAGAGGGTACTGACACAAACCGGATGCCTCACATCTGGTGCAGCTGGTTCATCACCGCCTCTTAAGCAGATGAGGTGTACATAATACCATTGGAATTTGTCAGTTAACTATGTGAAGCAACTTACACATTTTTTACCGTTTCTTCTTCTGCAACTAGGTCCTGCAAACCTGATTTCAAGGAGAACATAGCACCAAATACGAGGTTATTTGGACAAGAAAAGAGCACACAACAAGATTCTCGACAACCTCTTGCAATCATTTCTCCAAACAATCAAGATAATGTGAATATAGTGGAAACCCAAACCTTTGTTGCTAAAACCACAACAGACCAATTATTTGGCGGGGAACAGAATTGTGAGCTTATTCTCATAGATTCCGAACATTTGATTTGATTTATATGCCCTGTGTCAAGGTTTGAATTGGCTCCATGTGCATAATTTCAGGTGTGAAGCATGAGGGTAATTTTTTGAAAAAGGATGATCCCAAATTTGCTACTTTATTGCAGCAAGCTGACTTGCTCTGCTCCCTAGCAACACAAATCAATACTGAAAATACAAGCCAAAGCATGGATGAAGCCTGGCAGGTATGGCAACGCCAACATGATGGTCTGAAGTTTTGTACCCAGGCTCATAGCACTCTATTTAAAATAACCTGTCTTGTACTTGATTTTTTTTTCCCAGAAACTACAGCATCGTTTGGTTAAGAAAGATGATAATGACATGTCAGAAAGCAGCATGTCTGGAATAGCTTCACTCCTAGAGGAGCTTGATGATTTAATTGTAGACCCCTATGAAAATGAAGAGGAAGATGAACAGAACTCGAGGTAAACATTGAATAATCTCTCATCCTTTTGGTTAAATCTATTGCCTCAGTTGTTGATCTACCCTCATTCTAATGAACAGGGAGCAGAACGGACAGATTGATGTGGACCACTCTAACGTTCCTTTGCAAACTTGCATGGAAGTAACATCACAAATGGCTCCTGATCAAAAAATGGATGATTGCCCAGTAGATAAGAGCACAGAAGATAATAATCTTTGTAGAATAGTGCTTTCTAGTAGTATGGACCCTTGCCCGGGTAATTTGTGCTCTTACTCATAACTTAGTTTCATGACTTTTCATCCACATCAAAGAAAATTAATTGAATTCTTGAATCTAAAGCAGTTGCAGAAATACCAGTATCTGTAAAGTTGAGTGAGGCTGCCGAAGATAGCAGGCTTCAATGTATGGAGTACACCTCTCCAGCTCACACAGTTTTGCAAGCTAAAGCAGATGCAGAAATACCAGAATCGGAGAACTTTAGTGATATTAACGAAGATAGCAGGTTTCAATGTATGGATTGCACCTCTCCTGCTCACACAGTTTTGCAAGCTAAAGCAGGTGCACAAATACCAGCATCAGAGAACTTTAGCGAGGTTGCCGAAGTTAGCAAGCTTCAATGCATGGAATTCACCTCTCCTGCTCACCCAGTTCCAACATTCCAGCCGTACGCAGATGATATGCCAACTCCGGAAATTACTGCCAGTGTAAGTTTTCGACTGCTGTAACCTGTGATTGCAGTTCCTATTTCGCAGAGAGTATCATACCTGAAGCGCATACTTGGTAAAAGCTATTTACATTTTTTTTGAACTTTTCCAGGAGAGGAATTTTCTGCTGTCTGTGCTTGAGTTGACCTCACCAGGGCCGAGGCCAGATACTTCTCAGCAGCCTTCTTGCAAAAGGGCTCTTCTTAATAGCCTTTGAAAGGGGTATTTATCTGTCATGCAGCATGCATCTCACATTTTTTGCAATATAGGTTTGCATGGGATCCAACTCCAAGCCTGCCATGCTCCTCAGCATGTACATTTTGGCTGCTCTACATCTTGTTATATCTAGAGTGTAACAAGTACTTCTGCCTACTCCTATTTGCGTCATGTGTGCCTACCTCATATCCGAGCCCAGTTGTTTGTATGAGATCTCAAATGTTGTTTCAAAAGTCTCATAGTTTGGTTTGTTGTTGGTTGTACATACTGCATTGGTGGTGTTGTAGTAGCATACAGAAATTAAAGTGGATGATGTGTCAACGGGTTTACAGCTTGTATTCAAATTATAGAATAAGGATTTAATTCTTTGTGTAATTAACTCAATCCGGTGTGGAATATATTGGCTTGGTGTGTAGTGTGATGAAATGGCTTTCTTTTTGCTGAACTTGTGAGGTTGAAGAGTATATCCTTCCTCAGGTTGGGTTCCTATTACTCTTTAGATGCTCAATTTGTTGTTTATTTTCAACACTCTTATCTTCTATCTGCCACTCCTCCAGAGATGTGCGTATTTTCGCATGGTAAAACATAGCATGAGTGAAGATGCAAAACAGCTCTGTGAATTGATGGCTTTCTCCACTCCGCCCCGATTACATAAAGATGATAAACATATCTTCGAAGGTGAGGACCAGATCGGTCTGTTCTTGCTTCCCATCCGATAAATCATGTGGACCTCAGCTTGTCGACAAGGTGACATGGTTCTTGGGGATTTACACTTAACGGCAGCAGCTTTGCTCTTGCCGATACAATGCGGTTTAACACTTCTGTATGCAGAAATTTATCAGATCAGATAGCAAATTTCCAGTGGCAGGCAGGCATTTGCACACTCACAGCATCTAATCAGAAGCTCTAAATCGAGCTCGCACGGGGTTCTTGCCATTTGCACGCATTGCAACATATGGACAAATGTGTGTATTCTTTCTGTGACATGAACCCAAGCCTATCTCGGGCCCAAGGCCCAAGACCCAAGCCCATGGAGGGTATGAACTGGGGCTCAGCCCTATTTGCTAACTGCCAAGCCTGAACTGAATTAACGGAATCCGATGAGAAGTAGGGCCACCGGCCACGTGAACTTTAACCTGGCCCACCTCCCTTGCCTTTGTTTTGTATCATCCTCTACTTCGTCTTCACTTCCCGCCCGGCCGACCACGCAGCCGCAGCGATGGGAGCGTGACGTCCTTGCGGGCGAGGTCGGCGGGGAGGAGCTTCTGGAAGATTCCACGACCACAAGGTCAACGAACTGCTCAACCTCACATCAACTAGGGAGTCTATCTCAGGGTTTGGAGTTTCCGCTTTCTCTGCGTTCTTTTTGGACTTTTTTTTTGGGGATTTTTTGGGTGCCTGAAACGTCAATGCCTGTCTAATCAAGCAGCTTTTCTGGAGGCTCCTGTTTTCGGAGTTTTTTCTTTTCGGTTTGATGATCTCTTCGTGCAGGTGAGGTGGGATTGGCTACCAAATTTGATCGATTTCCGAGCGGTTTTCTTCAGCCTTTTTTATTTATTTTTAGATCTTGGTTTGCCTGTTCATGTCGCACTGTTCTAGGTTTTGGAATTCACGAACTGTTCGGTTGCTCTCCGTCGTGCTATACGGTTAAAACTAAGTAATGTTTCCTTGTCGATTTCGGCAACATTTGGTTCAATTATTTTGAATTTTATTCTTTTTTGAGTTTATTTTAATTCCAGTCGATTCCCCGATCTATGCGATCTTGCGCGAGCGGCGCGCGTATTAACCGCCTTGCCGAGAAAAAAGGGGATTTTTTTTCTGGATGCGTTGTTTCCTAACAACAGGAGGCCAAAATTTCAAATTGCATTTCCCCGTAATTATCGCTTTCAGAATCTCTACATCTTGAGACGTGAACCCTTTTGGCGATTTGTGCTGCGCAGGCGCGGGTGAAAGCCGTCGCGATGGACCTGGACTGCGTCCCCGCCTCCCCCGGCAACCGGTGGATGGGCGAGTCGGCGGCGCGGCGGCGGCAGCGCCGTCTCTCGTCCCCGTCGCTGAGGGCGTACCTCACGCCGGCCTTCGACGCTGTCGCCGCCGGCGACGGAGGCATCCCCGGGTCCTCCTCTTCGTCGGGCGGGCTCGACCTCGGGTTCGACGCCTCTCTCCTCCGCTTCCGCCGCGCCTGCATCTCCGCGTCCACCGACCTGGACGGCCGCCTCCTGCTCTACTCGCCGCAGTCGCCGCAGGCGCGGGCGGTGTACCCGGCGGCGAACGATGAGGTGTTGGTCGATGGCGGCGGACGCTACGACTTCAAACTTCAGGTGATTATGCTTCTCTAGATCTAGTTTCACTGACATGTCGAGTCCGATTTGTTATCGGCCGAAGTATCTAACTGATGGGTGCCAGGAAATGGTTAGTTATTTGTTCTGTTGTTCAGGTGGTTGGTTCCTTAGATGTCTATTAGCTTGGTTAATGCCATGATTGCATGATTCCAGTACTTTCTGCTGTTGATCCCAGTAATGCCATGGTTGCATGATTCCAGTACTTTCTCCTATTGATCTCAAAGAAAATGGGGAAATAATCCAATGTTGAGCTTTGGATCGTGTTGTTAAAGGTTTACATGTTAGGTAATTAATTCTTGTGTCATACTATAGATTTGTTGAAGGACCGAAGTCTGAGAATGAAGGATTGCTGAGAATGTAGAAAACAAGAAACAGAATACATCAAGCCAACAAATTGTACTATCTGTTCTTATGTAGACAAATTTTTATTTGGAATCATGCCATGTATGTTCCTAATGCATTTGAGCTAATGCAATAACTAGGTTACTACTACCTTCTACAAATTCTAGGAAGTGTATGACTTTGTGATGCGTGGTTTTATTCTAATCGTTGTTCTCGCTAGCGAGAGAATTAGAATGTCTGATGTATCATGTACTAGACGTGTTGTCTGCTCCCCTAGAAGTGGAGAGAGAATTTTGGATCTGGTACAATTATTAGCTTCAGTGCAAAATTGCTCTGATTCCCTCAACTAGTCGTTCTTGCTAGCAAGAGAAAAAACAATTTCTGATGTTTCAGATAGACATGACTCGTATGGATTTGCCATTGTAATTTTGTTGGAAACAAGTCCATGAAATTATCACTTTTCTAACTCCTGACAAACTTTTTTTTACAAATCTAACTCCCTTCTAAACACAATTACAAAAATAGCTCTATCCCTAACTATGAAAGTGCCAGCAAACGACACGTGTCACCTGCCAAGCTCCCGCACCTCTTAAGGAACCATTGAAGCTACCAAGGTCCCATAGCTCGGTAGCTCCTTACGCGGTGTGGGAGTGCGGCAGGTGACACGTGTCTCTTGTCAACGTTTTCGCAGTTGGGGATGAGGTTATTTTTGCAATTGCCTTCTGAAGGGATCAAATTTACAAAAAAGAAAAAGTTTGTCTGGGGCTAGAAGACTGATGACTTCCAAGTTGATGTGCCATTCTACCTGCTGAACATCGACCTTGTTTTGAATCTAGTTCTGCCGTTAAGATTCAGCACACGAATTTTTCGTTTCCTTGCCTTCTTATTTCTTAAGAGCTGAATAGCATATTTTTTCAATGTACTTTCACCGTCTAAGTTTATAAGGCGTATTTTTGAACGATCTTGTCTATAAATATAAAATGTATTTTATATTCAAATATAAAATTAGTGTGATGTTTCCTCTGTACCCCTAATAAATATCCATCTTTAATTTATATTCTCTACGTGCATGCGTTGAATATAGTGTTTAGTGACAATAGTTAGGGGTAATCTAGTCATTTCAACTCTTCTTGGTCTATGTGTGATGAAGAAATATGCATTATAAACTTGAACAAGAGAGTATTACGTGAGATTGGATTTATTAGACTATGTGGGTGGGAACATTTTGATTTTATTGCAACACGAGGAGTATGGAACTATTGGATAGTCCCCCATCTAATAAGCCCAAGACATCATATCGTCTCCATTTATTTATTATCTCATATCTGCTATGCTACTGTTTTCTTCATTCCTTACCTGATTTGCCTTATCAAATGGTTAGCATGTTTATTCAGCTTCACTGTATCAAAACAAACCATAAATCAACAGTACGTACGATGGTTCACTAGCATCATTTTTTAAGGTAGTTTGGTCACTAACACCGTTCTTTTACAGCCCTCCATTATCAAAATTTATACACTGGGCTGTACGCAAATAACAGATCTTTATCCTGTTTCCTGTTGCATAGGCCTGCGGGCTGACTGGTGCACCAGGTTTTCAGAACTTCAAAGACTGCAGTTCTTTCATCTCGCCATGGCAGTCAAGTGTCGATCTTCCTACTGCTGCAGCTCGGGGCGCCTCCAACTCCATCAAGCTACCCGCTGACCTCAGATCACCAGAAGACACCATCCTAGCAACCAGAGCAGAGCTTTCAACACCAAAGCCTGAAGCAACACCTTCAGCTCAGGCGACATCTGCAGAGCCACAGCTGACTGAGGAGGAAGATGACCTCATAACTGAAGTTCTTTATGGTCGCAGTGATCGACGCAGGCTGCCTATTTTCAAGGATATCTGCCCAGAATGAATAAAGGTCATCCTCAACATGGATAATGGATTCCGTTTGTTTTGTATATTCTGTGTACCTCTCATGTATTCACACTTTCATTTCCAGTTTCCTAGGGGGAATCTCTCTTTTCTTTAGGTGAGGAAATTATGCTATAGTTAAGTAAGCTGGCAATTGACTCATTTGCTTGCCGTCGGTTAAAGTTAAACCCTGCTATGCATTGTGGACAAGTCCTTCGCTAATGTACTCTCTTATGCAATGCAAGCTTCTCTCTCCTTTATAAGTATTCCACAATACCATGGTCATTTTTGTTGTCACTTCGACTCTGACACTCATTTACATGTCTGCAGACCGCTGTTATTGGCCGATTGCAATGTCTGTAGACTTGAATGTTCCCTGGAACTGCCTTGGTTGCTTTTCAAGATTGTCGACCTAACTACCAAAGTACTGGCCGAAGCACTCACTGCACCTTCTAAGCATCGTTATGATTTATGATGCATCGCAATACGTTAACATGTCATATTCACAAGGGTACAGAAAACAGGAATGGAGAATACATATACACATTGCAACACGTTACAATACACCATGCATCCTTTTTTTTACGGTAGTAGAGACAAAGTAGAGAATACAGAGGCTTGCAAAAATTTCCGTGCACGTCACAGGTCTCCATCGAGGCGCCGCGCCGACGGCGAGACCTTCCTCTTCATCTTCTCTGTGGTTTTCTCCAGGGTCTCTTCGGCGGCCCTCGCCGCCGACTCCGCCGCGTGCTCCACCGTCTCCTTGCCCATCTCCAGGCTCTCCTTGGCAGCTTTCTTCACCGATGCCGGGCTCTTCAGATCGTACCTTGCCACAAACACGTGATAATTAAGAATACACATTCTACCGTGCCATTTCTCACTAGTCACATATATACCATGTGATTTGATCATTGGTCACAACTATTTTGAGTTGAGCGTATGCAAGATTACAAGGCACGGAATAGGAGTAATTTACCGCGGCTCGGGTGGCTGGAGCTTCAAGCACGCCAGCTTTGCCCAGACGCGGAGCGCGTCCAGCCAGCCCTCGTGGCCGACGATGCCGATGGCCAGCTCGACCGGCTCACGGGAACCCTTCCCGTGATCAACCCGCGTCGCCGGCGGCGGCGACAGCAAGAACACGACGACCGACGCCACGAGGAGCAGGAAGACGAGAACGACGATGGTGGTGGCCGTGCTGCTAGCTCCCGCCGGCGTCGCGACGTCGTCCGCGCCGTCTCCTGTTCTGCATTTCTTGCCTCCCATGGTTGGACTTGGTGACGGAGAGAAGAACCTAGCTAGGAGGATTGGGCGTCCATGGATTCATTGGCTCGGACCGTGGTGGTGGCTGGGAGTTTTGTTCGCGTGCGGGTAGACACGTTCTAGGACACGTGTGGAGCGCTTGGGGAGGGATCGCCGGAGCGGGGAGCGAGGTGTGCGGCATCGCCGGCACGTGTCACGGCACGTACGCAGCTGCTTGATAAAACAAACCAGCCGCGCGGTACTACCTGGTGTTGTTTTGCCCCGTACAGTATGAAGTGTGCTTATTTTTTTTGGAGGTAGAGCATGCTTATACGCGGTAGTACCGTAGTAGTCGTACTCGTAGTGCTTGTTTTGAACAAATTGGGTGTAGTTTAGGTTTGTACTCTTTGTGTGCTCTATAATGGCGGAGGAGTTGATTGCACGCAATTGACGATCGAGTGCACGAGGCTGAGGTTAACGGGTGCGCAGGTCCCAAATGGAAGACGGCAAATTAGGGCCATGCAGTGCGTAAGTGAGGTTGCCACGACTCACTGGTGCGACTCATAATCAGATCGTGAAACGTGAGCGTGACCACCTGCCAAATCTTGTCACGTAAGTACGTGTTTGGCGATAATTAAACACCCGGAGAGATTACGATTGGACAAGTCGTTCATCAAACTTTTTTTACAACAACGGGAATATACTCTTTTTAACTCTGTTCGGTTTAATCCATTCAATCCGAGAAGCTTCCTAGATCTTTCTCCTTGCCCGAAAACCAAACCTAACAACCACACGCTGATGTCTGCTAAATCCTTCCTCTATTAAAGTTGGTGGAATCCCGGCCACCACAGCGTTTTGAGTCGGCTCAACTCTCGAAAAAATTACGCTTAGATCCTTCCTCGGAAAAAAAATACGGCTATGTCCTTTTTCGAAAAAAAAACATTACGTTTAGTTTCTTTTTCAGAAAAAAAATTATATTACGTTTATGTCCTTTAAGCCTTTTTAAGCATCACGTTTAGGTTCTATTTTGTCCTTATTCGAAAAAACAACGTTTAGATCCTTTTTATGTCCTTTTCTGGAAAAAAGAAATCGTTTATATCATTTTTTCATTTTTTTACGTGCGGAGCGACGGTCACGACGTGACACGTCGTGGTAGCTCAGATATATTTTTATCTTTTCAACCGTTTCGCGTGTCTCCTCGATTTGCTCGCGTAGAGTGCGGCGGTTGCGCATTTTCTCGATTTTCTCGCGTGGTAACGACGGTCGCGGTGTGACACGCCGCGGTTGCTTACCTAGTATATATATTCGATGCTAACTATCGCGCTAATCCGTTTTTTTAATGACAGCATGGCTAGGTTGCTTATAATGAAACAAAGGCATGTTAGGGCTGGCATCTCAGATTAGAATACAGATTAGTGCGAGTGATCAGGCTACCAATGTCCACTAGTATAGTGCCAGTGCTAACGCTACGACGGTAGTACATCCGCTTATCAATTAAATAAGAAGATAAGTATGAATATAACACTTAATAGTAAATAATCTTGTGATCACATTGTACGTACTATATATTTGGAAGGAGAGCGAATCAAACAAGGAAATAAATAGGGAAGATCCGCATGCAAGGAAACCAGAATTGAATTTTTTTCATCATGACCAAAATCGATGTACTACATATTTAGAAGGAGAGCGAATCAAACAAGGAAATAAACAGGGAGGATCCGCATGCAAGGAAACCAGAATTGAATTTTTTACTCTTCTTGCCTCGTGATCGTATTTTTTTTTCCGAATATAACCTTTTGAGATTTTTTATGGATCTAGCCCCATATAGCCTAATTTCAAAGGTGTCTGAGAACGCTGATTTTTTTTTTTTCATTTTTATCCATGGAACCAATGGTTTTGTGAGTCTTTATTTAAATTTTTCAATTTTTCTCATGGAACCGGCGACCGTGAGCTATGTTTAATTTTATCTTTTTCCTGCGGATCCAATCCATGAAACGCTTATTTTTCTATATTTTTCCAAAATTATTCAAAGGGCACCGCTTGAATTTTTCTTCTTCTTTTTTTCTCCCACGCTTGAATTTTTCAGCGGCCACCAAGCATTTATTTTTTTTGCCAAAATTATTAAGCGGACGAACACCGTTTGATTGTTTTTTTTATTTTTCGGGAATTTTTTACTGTGTTGGCATTATCGTTATAATTTTTTTCTGAATCACTCTCGCGACGATGAATTTACGATTGTAGCCTCGAACCGGAAAAATTCAATGAGAGCGATGGCGCGATATATTTACCGCTCTTTCGAGCTCGAACTTTTAATATATTAGTATCGTCGTTATAATTTTTCTGAATCAGGCTCTCGGGCGATGAATTTGCGATTGTAGCCTTGAGACAGAAAAAAATCAGCAGAGAGGTGCTAGAATTTTTTTCCCGCGGTTTCCTTTTCCCAGCACGTAATATATGGTCCTTTCTTTTTCCAGGACGTTTGTTTCTTTTTCTTTGATTTTAAGACGTTTGTTTCCTTTTCATTGTTGATCTTTGGAGGTGAGAGAAGGTCTGCATTGTGGGTCACGAGGATGATTTCGAAAAATATGGAAAAATAAATCATACTACGCCCAACATTGGATCCGCAAGGAAAAAAGATAAAAATTAAATAGTGCTTCGCCAATACTGGTTCCGCGAAAAAATTGAAAAAATTAAGCGAGACTCACTGAATCGTTGGTTCCTTAGATAAAAATAAAACAAAAATTCAAATGCTCTCCGTGCTGTTTGAAATTAGGCTCTATGGGGCTAGATCCGTAAAAATCTCGAGAAGGGTCATATTCGAAAAACAATACGATCATAATGCCGAGACGATAAAAAATTCAAGTCTTGTTTCCTTGCATGTGGATCCTCGTGTTTATTTCTTTGTTTGATTCACTCTCCTTCCAAATATGTAGTACGTACAATTTTGGTCGATAAAAATTCAAGTCTGGTTTCCTTGCATGCGGATCCTCCTTATTTATTTCCTTGTTTGATTCGCTCTCCTTCCAAATATGTAGGTGGGGAGGTGCATTGTGCCACGGGATGATTAGACACACTAAATAATGGCCATCGGATGTGGGTGAGTAAAGCGAGGAAAGATCCGAGACGTTCATTTTGATGAATGCAAATTTACGGGACGTTTTCTTTGGGTGCACGAACATTGGGCCATCTCTAATGAGGTGCATTATTTAGGGTGGACGTAGGAAAAATTGCTTAGGTGCATTATAAGGGGTATAGATAATTAATATCAGATCTAGGAAACCGAGCCGTTACTGCCAAAAATCGTCCCACATGAAAGAAACTATTGAATAAGTTCTATGGCAGAAAAGTTGGGTAACTAAAGCACAGAACAAATGTAGTATTAATAAAGGTCATGATAGCGGACTAGCGGTCTTCACGCATAAATGGTTCGTAGAAACATCATTTTAGTGCCCATTTGGAACGTAGAGGTTTCACCGTTCCTTTCCCCAGCAGACTTTGAATGACAAAATCATAATAATTACTCTCTCCGATCACAAATAGTTGTTATTTTAGATATCGACATGGTCTCTAAAACATAGCTTTGACTACTGATTTCCATTATAATATATTTATAAAACCCAATAAAATTATAATATTATGAAAATACTTTTAGAGGCAAATCTACACATATCTAATTAAATATTTAAAAGATATTGACAATCAAAGTTTAATAAATTTAACTATATATGTATATATAAAATGACAATTATTTACAATTTTCCAAATGTACATATCTAATTTAAATATTTTAAAAGATATTAACAATCAAAGTTTCAAAATTTTAACTATATCTATATAAAAAATAACAATTATTTATAACTAGCCCGTGACGTAGTTCCATGATATCAAACGAGAAAAAAAAGGGGAAAAGAAGTGGAAAGCCAAAAGTAAATGCAGAAGCCGACCGTTAGTTGCAAGCCCACGCGGCATAAAAAGCTCGGACCCAAGAAAAGCGCCATCCCACCAGAGCGAAACCCAACCCAACACACACTTCAGTAGCAAACAAACGCATCTCTGCTTCCTTGCCGTCTCCCGCAGCCACACCAAGAAAGAGGCATGCCCCACCACCACGGCGCCGGTGCGCTCCCGGATGAGGCCCCCTCGCCGCGGCCCTCCGCCGTCGGCTGCTACACCTTCCTCCGCTCCGCATCCCGCCGCGGCGGGTACCGCCGCCTCGGCTCCGCGCTTGCTGCCGTGAGGGTCGAGGTGGGGACGAGGGAGAGGAGCGTGTTCCACGTGGACCCCTCCGTGCTGGAGGCCGAGCCAGTGCGCCGGCTGCTGGCGGCGGCCGGGCGGCGGATCCCCGGCGGCGCGGTGGCGGTGGCGGTGGACACCATGCTGTTCGAACACCTGCTTTGGCTGGCGACCGGCAACGTGGGGCTGGATGACCCCGCCGCTGACCTGTTGGAGATCGTCGAGTTCTACTCGCAGGAAGACGACGACGGGTTTTAATGTAAGTTTCTTTCAACTTGCGTCATTTAGGTCAGTTTGGTTAAATGTAAAGCACACGTGGAGGGATGGTGGGACTAGTCCGGTATTACTTATCTAAAGTGATTTGTAGTAATATAAATACATGTTGGGTTTAAACATAATATTTTTATGTTAACTATTTAATACGAAACGAAAACGAAAGTGTAAACGGTGTACTATGCACGTGTTGACTTGCCTCTCAGTGGGTTAGGCTTTAAGCAGATTTTGGACCAAGATGTTGCTAATGGTATCAGAGTATCAATTATCACTGTACGGACACGTGTAAGATAGGGACACGGGCTATGTACGTAGCCTGTGTGGGCTCAAAGTGGACACATGAGATAGAGGTGTGGGCTATACGCATGGCTCATTCTTTTAACCGAAGCGAGGACGTAAGTGCAAGACTCATCTTTTTACATAAAGCGAGGACGTGTAAGACGAGGTGTTACGGTAAGTAGATCATGCCTGTGAGAGATCATGACACTGCCCGACAAACAGTGTGTTGATCACGGATAAGAGAGGTGCTTCAATGCTTTTCTTTTTTACAGTTGCATAAATGTTAAAGCATGAATGAAGGGTAGATGGAGATTACTTATCCCTTCGCTTGCTTTAAGATTTATGCAAATTGTATTAGAAGAGAAAGCATTGAAGCACTGCTCCACGAATAATCGTTGTGAGAGATCATGACGGTCCTTGTCGCTACAATGCATACAGTAAGTAGATCATGACGCTGCCGACAAACGGTGTGTTGATTTAATTTGTATTGATTGAAGGTGACGTGGTGTTTTAGGAGACCTGTAAATTTCACAAGCAAATGGTATGCATGAAATCGCCATCATTCCTGTTTCAGTTTAACCGTGAAAACTTGCACAAAAGAAAGCTCGTCATTCTTTGAGATCAATGCTTTATCGATCAGCTACCTTGACCTATCAAAAATCCACAGCAGACAGGCCGACGTGCAACGGTGTAGGACACCACAATGGCAGCCGGCCAGGCACTGTGGGAGACGGCGCCACCGCGCTTCGAGTCGAATCACCCCTGGAAATATGACCAAATGCTGTGTTTCCACCCGTGCGCGCTCTCCTCGGCACGCACGCTTTAACTCCCCCATACGTACGGTGCCTCCCCCTACCCGACCCGATCCGCGCGGTCTACACATCATCCAAGCGCGCGCTTCCCTCCCTCCAACCACGTGCGGCACCGATGCCAGGTCGTTTGGTGCGCCACTACGCCTAGCCGGGCGTGCGACTGGGCTGGGCAGCACGGCCTCCGCGCATCATTTGCCCGAGCCCGAGCCATCATCTAACGGCCGGGCTCCCGCGCACCGTGCGCTCCCGATGGCCGGTTCTCGTGGGTGAGGCATTGCTGATCCGGCGCTTTTTGAGCAAATTGGAGGAGTCTCTCTCTTTCGAACGTGAGACGACGTTTGGTGTGACAAATTGGTCCCGGGCCATCAAGGTGCAAGTGTAATATTGGAACCACTTGGACAGTCCAAACTCCAATCCAGCAAAATGCAGGCGATTAGATGTGTAGAATGGAGGGGATAAGAACGCTTTACGCAAAATGGATTGCTAGATACAAATCTTTGGTGAAAGTGAAACCAGACGTGCTAGGCTGCCAGCTACCAAATGGCGCGAGGTCAGTCCACTACTGACTTGCGGGGTCGTTATCATCCCTCCTCCTTCGAGTGCTGTTAAGCACACAGTATATCACGCTTATGAGAGAGAACGACGATAGCCGACAAATAGTGCCGTGATTTGTTTATTTTTTTATTACAAAGAAGACGTACACACGTGAGGAGTACATCTCTTTAAAAACACGTTTAGAAAGATAGTTGTGGAAGATAAATCCACAACCTCACAAATATTTCTGTTAAAAGTGTATTTACGTGTATATAAATGTAGGTATTCAGATTTAAATCCGGATGGACAGAATCTTAAGCTCACAATTCTACAACCCAGCGGGCCGTAAATTTCACGAGCAAATGACAATCACGACCACTCCTCAGTCTTCTCTCTCTCTCTTTTTTCCCGTGGAAATTGGCATCCTTACAACTTTGAGAACTTCCACAGAAGAAGGCTCGTCATTCTTTCAGTTCTGTCGATCAGCTACAGCTAGGTTATATACCAAAAGGCTTACGATGCGTGCGCTCCCCATTTCCCCAACAGCCAACGTGCAAAACCATCTGTGCATGCAGGCTCAACGCCGCGGTGGCATCCGGCGCCTCGGCCGAGCTGAACCCACCCAAAAACGTTCCATGCCCAGACGCCCTCTCGGCCGGTAAGCTCCTCGGCT
The DNA here is from genome assembly GCA_036346275.1 of Otatea glauca. Lineage (NCBI taxonomy): Eukaryota > Viridiplantae > Streptophyta > Magnoliopsida > Poales > Poaceae > Otatea > Otatea glauca. The sequence goes on along the minus strand of CM070724.1, from coordinate 45,603,571 downwards.
GGCCACTCAGCCACTGCGCACTCAACCCGCGCTTCCCTCCATTCCAACGGGCCGCACCTCGGCGCCAGCCGCGACGTCGTTGGTTAGCCTCCATCGCGCGCCAGCCTTCGTAAAAACCTTCGCGCCGCTACGACTTTTTTTCCACCAGGCGGCGGGCGCGCCTGGGTAGCCCCGCCGGCCTGATCCATTCGCCCAAACCATCCAAGGCCGGGCTCCCTACGCTGGCTCCCGACGGCGGTTTTCGCGAGCACGCGCGGAGGCTCGTCGTGCGGATTGGACGATTTTTTTCGACCGTGAGGTACGACGTTTGGTGAAACAAATTGGTCCCGGTCTCCCGTCCCGGATCATCATGGTGTAATTGGATTACTTTAGACTATATTTCCACAGTACAAACTCCAATCCAAGAGATGAGCAGCAGAATCCAGAGGCCCATCTATTATCATAACAGAAGCCACACGGTGCTCGCTCCCAATGATCTGCAAAGTGACGCCTCGCCATGTAGCAGCATAAGATCAGCTTTGGTTGGGATTGGGACTCCATGCTCAACTCATGACTTCCTGGCATCATACTATAGGATGCACCTGTCCCATGATTTCCCAGGGTAGATACTAGATAGAGCACAACAGCTCACCGCTTTCTGACGACGACGGCAATTTGTCCCAACTCCTAATAGAAACACCGCCATAGTTTGAAGCGAAAGGAACTTCAGATCTGAATACAGATCTGAATACAGAGCTACCGACATGCAATCCAATATATGATGGTTGGTTTTCTTGATTTCGTCAGCAGCAAACCGCCATATGGAGCTATCAAGGCTTGGCGTCTTGTAGTGCAAAACTTGACGTGTATCTTACTTGGAACAACAGCATAATAACACTCCACCAACCGGCGTACTCAATGAAGGATGGTGTATGGCTAGCAGCTGCTACCAAAAGCCAGACAATGTAGCCAATTGGATTATAGCTAGTAGCTACATTGTATATGGCTTTGCCTGTGCTTTTACATGCTAAGCTGCAGCAGGCGTTTCATTTCCAACACGTTATAAAAGCTTTACTTCAAAATTCTAATATCAGGCAGCAAACATAAACAAATCAGTGTGACTTCAACCGGCCTACAAACCATCAAAAGACTGGATCTGAATCCTCATCAAGGTTACATCTCAAGCATAAGTGAATACCATCAAAATTGATCTGTGATTGATCAAACGAAAACTATACAGCAGTAGCCAAATATAGGTTTGAACATAGTGATCATGTCCAGAGATTCAATTACATAAATAATTGGGTACATACAGAAGTGTGATTCCAAATACATTATCTGCACAGCAATGTAAATGGCAGCTCTGCACAAAAAAGAACCATGATAAGAAGAAAACCATGAAGACAAACCATACAGTGCCACACTCATTCGAGGTGAACGCTCTAACTAGATTAACTTCAGGAAAAAGAACAAGCAACACAAGAGCTTTAGTGTCTTCTCAAGTAGCGTATGGCTTCCACCAAGACGTGAAAAAAGAACCAGTACTGGAACAGCTTCATCATCTTACAAGTTAGGGCTCCTGTGAACTTCTAATCATGTGAAAGGGAGGGCAGAGCATTGTATCTCACTGAGTCGCTGGAGTTCTATACAATTCCATGAGTTTCAAGCTAGTCTCGCAATGGCCTTGCTTCGAATCCCCCTTCCTTCCGGCTGACTAAGTTGTAGGGCATGTGGGTTCCTAGAATTCTGTCCCAGATTGAGAAGAAAGGCTGAGAGTAATTGTATTTTGAGCCTTGGAGCTGATGGTGGATATCATGGTAGGCAGTATTATTTTGGAATAAATGCTGGAAGATGTTATATGGTAACCAAAGTCCACAGTGATCATCGACTGTCTTGAGTACAGCAAAACAGAAGAAGAATACAGCAGTCCTTGGCGTCATACCAGAGACCAAGAAAGAGATTGCACCGCCTAAAGTGTCCAAAAGGAGTCCCTCCAATGGATGGTTGTAGAGAGCGCCAATAGCATAAGGAACAATCAACCGATGATGTTGTGAGTGGATATGCCGATAGAGGAATTTGTTCTGGTGCATGTAGCGGTGCACAAAATATTGCCATGCATCCATCACCAGCATTGCAACAAAAAATTGAAAGATTTGAACAACAATAGGTGGCTGGAATACAACTGTAGAACTATCCGAAGTAACCTGCAAATAATCATGTACAATTGGGTTAGAGAAGCTAAATGAGGAATTAGTTGGCCATGAAGAGAATCTAAAACAAACCACAGGTTCACATATTGAAACTCCTCATCAATCTGACAGAACATCACAAGTGCAACATTAACACACACAAACGCACATGCAAGGAAGCAACCCCCAATCTAGTACAACCTTTATAATGTCGTCAGCTTCAGCAAACAGTTCTCTTGCTTTCTGGTTGTTTCATTTGTCATATATTCATACCATGCATGGCCGGCTATGCTCTGATGAAATTTACACTAAGAAGGATCATGTACCATGCTTGGCCACTGTACATCCCTATGGGTAATATCGACAATTCGACAAACATGCCCTGTTAACATATTGAAGAATCTGGTCCAAAGCCTAATTAACTGAAATTTAGAGCAACAATCTAATCCTAATTGCACCCTAATCATCCGCAGCTACAAACAAAAGTACAAAACGCAAGAGGTGTCACAATTTTCGCATAACCAATGCATAGGAACACAGCACATAGGCTACAGAAGATTTTCCCCCAAAAAATTGTAACATCACATGATAACATGTCCAGGGCATAACCATGAGATAACTCTTTTTTTTGCACCAATACAGACAACAGTTGCTTTAAAAACAAAGATGATAATGTACTCCCAACGCAAGGAGATTCAGAATTTTGGCAGTGTCTATAAAATCAGAGGGCAGCCAATCAAGGGATAGGTGGCATTTTTGAGCTAAAAAATGGCAAAAGGCATTTGATTTTAGATGGGTACTTGAGCTGATAACTGCCCCCAAATGTACATATGTCTACTCTGGTTGATATTGTTAATGATCCAGAAAATATGGTAGCAGAAGTATTTAGGGGTAGTTTGTGAAGGTGGAGTTCATAAGGTACTTTAATGATAACCAGGTGGGCAAGCTGCATGAGATACTAAGGAAGGAAATATACCATGTTATGGAAAAATGCAACGAAGGAGGGGAGCTGGGGAAAGGCCGACGATGGCAATGAGGGGGAAGCTGTCGTAGAAGCTTTGCCCCTTGATTTACAGAAATTGTTATGAACTTACTAAATGACCTTATTTATTCTCCCGTAATGCTAGCAAATCTAATAGTTCTATCTGCTCTTCTGAACTTAAGAACGAAGGCCGCCATCCTTCTTATTCAGGAACCCTTTGTTTGAGGGGGCGTATCCCCTTCGGCCGATCTAAAAAACTCCCAGGTGTTGTTCTTCTCTATCATGTGGATCTCATCTTATATAGCTTTTATCCAATTCTTGTATTTCTCAGCTTCTTCAAAGCTTTGTGGCTCAACTACAGAGAAACTACATGATTCATAAATTTTTGCGAGACTTCTTACCCGCCTTGGAGCTGACTCAGGTGTAGTCGACTGTTCTCTAGCACTCGGGCTAGAACTTGAACTTCTGTGGTTTATGCACTTAAAAGCAACTACAGACGGAGGAAAAAGGGAATGAGTAACAACTGTCAACCCTTGCAAAAATGTTGGTAGCCGAAAGCCTCGAAAGATAAAATCCTTTTCTTGGCTGCTGTATTATGACAATATTATTATAAAATGTAGAGCCGTGCTTCAATGCTTTCCCTCTCAATACAGGTTGCACAAATCTTGAAGCAAACGAAGGGGTAAGTAATCACTATACCATTTATTCATGCTTTAATATTCGTGCAACTGTCAAAAGGAAAAGCATGAAAGCACCTCTCTAAAATGTATCTAAATGAACGTAGTTGGAAGGGGTCAGAGATTTGTGAGTTCTGCACCATGAAAGAGGCAGACTACTGTTTCTTTAATTGCACTGTAGCTTGACAAGGATGGATTCTGCTCCTAGAATCAGGAATACTAAGGACATCACCTAAAACTTATATGAGTGTGTTTATGAGACCGGTCTAACATTAATTCATCTTTAGGAAATAATATCTATGGTGTGGCCCAATTATGGGCAATTTCGAAGCCATCTGAACCAAGGTGGTTTTTGTGCTATGGTCTTTCAACATAAATTTATTACTCATCTGAACCAGGTTGGTATTTGTGCTGCAAGCCTGCAATATTTATCAAGCGATGGACCATTCCTTTGTTGGATGCAGGTAAAATAATCAAGAACAAAAAACCTTTCTGAGCAGATTGCACACAAGCTCATTGATGTGCTGATGCATGTTAGGAGTTCTCAAGCTGTTGACCATAGTAATGAATAGTGTGGACTTTTGTTAAATTGGAGAGTAATGTTATTGATCTTGTTCTGAGAAATTATGGATTGTTATATCGTGTTCAGTTAAGCTACCTGTTTTGGTGAGACAGTGATGCACTAATTGTGCATTGGATGAGTTATTTGTTTCAATTTGTAAGACAGGAGTACAAGACATTATGGCTGGAATAGAAACAAGAATCAATCGCCATCCTGATACCAAGAATGATGATATTAGATCAATTTCTCATATATGCCATTCCCATCCAAACTGCTAACTAATTCAAGCAATCATAATTCCAGTGCCAAGCAATTTCTCCACAAATTAACTAGCTAAGCAGAAAAGTTATTGTATTCAAGAACATTACAAATGTAAATCCACACAAAGCGAAGGCCAGAAATCATCAAACGTATAGATTCACTGTACCAAGGACAGCAGTAATAATCTTTGCAAAATGAATTGCCCATGTATAAAATACGAAATGTAGAAAACTGCCTATAACTACCTATTAGCCTATATAGTAGTTGTGCAAAAGGATGCTTCTCTTCGAAATGTCCAAGTTCTTAACCCACAGCAGACTCTTTTTTTGTCCTGCCTAAACTAGCTCAAAAAAATCATCACTAGAAAGACTACAAAACTGACTCTACATTCAAAGGTTTTCCAATGAAGTATTTCAGTAATCTATAATCTACCATTGTATTGAAACGGTAATTGTAGCAAGAGGGCAAACCTACTGGTTCAATGGTTTGTGATGCAAAATTACCTTATAAAAGTAAGAGTAACAGAAACCAACTGATGAATGTCTAAACTAAACAATGTGAGGAATTACATTCCAACATCGTGACTATCAATATATGTTCACAACAATGTCAATGGAAGAGAACTGATTGTATCCTTACCATGAACAGGATCATCGCGACGATGGCCTGCACGAGCTGCTGCAGGAGCACGCCGCGTACGACGGCGGGGAGGCTGACGAGGTTCTTCTCGTCCTCCTCGGCCCGCGTGTGGAGCCTGTACCGCTCCAGCGGCCGCCGGTGCAGGATCAGCTGGTAGCCGCCGGCGTAAACCCAGTACAGCAGGATGGGCGCGAAGGTGCCCATCGTCTCGTCGCTCACGTAACCTTCCCACGGCACCATCCCTGGCTCCCTCCTCTCCTTTTCACCCGCAACAACAAGCAGGAACAAGAAGAGGAAGCACAGGCGCCAAGATTGGATTTTGACGGCGGAGTCACCAGCTGCTGCGAATCAACCACAAATCCTTTTGCCTGATTCGGGTTTCTTGCAGCCTCCACGCAGATCTAGGGAACAAGAACACGACCGATTCTGTTCTGTGAGGCCACCCGGTTGGGGGAAATAGGGATTTGATGGGACGAACAGAAATGTCAAAACATATAAAAGTTTTTTTTTGTTCGGAAATACAAAGAGGAGGAGGATCAACTGATGGTACGCGAAAGATTAATATGCTATTAAAACCGTGAAGAAGATTTTGAAGGGAATCAAGAGGAAACCAAATGGAAGAGAAGAAAAGATGACGCGTTGCAGTGTGTGTCCCTTGCCTTTTGTTTTTGGAAGGTGCCAGAGCTGAAGAATTATTGCATGTGGATATTCCTTGTTAATTGAGGAGGGGAAAATTTGCTGCAATCTCCTTAAAGAAAGTAAGAAACGGAGGAGACCTCAGCAGTCAGCACAGCTGCACAAGGAGAGCAGGTCTACGTTTAGCCGCACGATTCCCAGTTTACTAGGGCTCGACATAGGTCGTGAGGCCATCATTTTTCCAGCACTCTGATGTCGTGTTTTGCAAATCTAATTTACTTCGGAGTAAAATTATAAATCTAGTTTTCTCCTCGTCATAGAACGTACCTCCTGCGCTCATCGTTCGTAACAGCCCCTCCCACGCTCTCTTACCATGGCAAGTTGCCTCCTACACTCGCCGTCCGCGGCAAGCGACCACTCCCGCACTCGCCGGTTGTTGTGCTCCCTAGACGCAACAACTTCGGTTCCACGCTCCCTGGGCTCGGCAGATGACATGTGTCGCTGTCACGTCTTCCGCAACAGGGGAGGGATTAGATTTGTAATTTCGTTCAGAAGAAGATTAGGTTTATAAACAAATTGAGTAAAAGGACTAGAAAAATAATTATTTCACAGGATGTACAATCCAATGGTGTCAGGCTATACCAAATAAGGTATTTTTGTCTGTTGTTTCTCTCTCTCTTTTTTTCCCCTTTCTGCCCTCCGCATGACATTCTCCAATTGAGCCTACACGGCTACACCTAGCCACTCAGGACACTGGAATTTTACAATTATTTTTTAAATTTTTTATAGAGAATAATTTAGCTTTCGTAGAAATCTGAATAATAATTCCCACATTTTAAACGAGACTTAAAAAGAAAAGTGTGTGTTAATTTTATTAATTGAAATTAAATCGGTCTCTCAAAGCGATCACCAACGGTAGCATTAGAGAAGTCACATGATCTTATTTCAAAAAAAATTATCAACAATCTGCAAACATGTGGATGTAGCTGACTGGGACAAAACATTAAAATTCAGCCAAACAATTGAAAGCATCTATGCCCTTAACTTCTTTGTGGTTCTGGTAATTAATGACAATCGTGGTTTAAGGACTAATATTTTTCTTAAAAATGTTGAAAATAGGTTGATTTTAGGATTGGTGAACAAGGAAGCATGAAAGCAGCATAAAAGAAGATCAATGCGTCGAGCAAATGACAAAAGTATAAATCTAAAGATCTTTTTCCTAACCTTTTTGCCAATCTCAGAGTTCGGAGAAAAGATCAGAGTGCTAGAAATAGGGTCGTACTATTAAGAGAGGTCTTAACGATTATATTGATATCATTTAGGGTTTAAAAGCTCAATTATATATTTAAGATCATGCATCATGTCAAATTAAGTCTCTATTGAGAAATCCTATGGCTTTTGAGATAAGCATCTGAGAGCCCGGTGCTACTGCCCATGGTAGCCCGGTGCTACCGGACGAGCAGTAGCACCGACCCAAGAGTGGTGTATAAAAACCCGTGAGGGTATTTTTGAGAGATCTAGCAGGGCGGTGCTACCGGACGAGTGGTAGCACCGCCCTTTTGGAGCGGTGTGAAAATTCTCGAATGGTGTATTTTTTGGGCATGCTGGCGGTCCGGTGCTACCGACCATGGTAGTCCGGTGCTACCGGGCTAATGGTAGCACCGGCCAAAATGTCTGGTGTAAAAATTTCAGAGAGACACTCTTCTGGCCGAGCAAAATTAAAAGGGCCCGGTGCTATCGGTCCTAGTTGGGTTGTAGCATCGGATCCTCTGTGCAACGGTCTCTGACAGTGCATTTAATGCACTGTTTCAACCATTGGGTTGGAGCCCGATACTACCGGCTCTACATGGGCGGTAGCACCGGATATCCTGACTTTTCAATGATTCGAGCTTCAATGGCTAGTTTTGTTGGTAGAGGCTATAAATACACCCTATCTGCACTCTAGAGCAATTTTTTGTCCTCATGATGATATATGAGCTCTAGTAAGTCTTCTACACTCTTGAGTGCATTCAATTCTCATTTTGAGAGAGTTAGGAGCAAAATCGAGTGTTGCATTTAGAGTTGAGCCTTTAGACACTTGATTCGGCCTCAAGCAAGCGTTAAGACTTATTACTCTTGGAGGTTACCACCTCTTAGACGGCTTGGAGGCGTTCGTGCATGGTGAGTTTCTCAACGAAGATTGTGAGAAGTCCGACAAGTTTTCAAGGTCGGAGTTCGCCTACCCGAAGCGGGGAAGAACTATCATAATGATCGAGGAAGGCTCAAGAGGTTGGAGCTGGCTTAAAGTTATTCAAGTCACCTCAACGTGGATTAGGGGAGATCGGCAAATCTCCGAGACCACGGGATAAAATTCTTGTGTTTCTATTCTCTTGTGGTTTGCATTTCTCCTTCTTGTACACAATTTACATTTCTAGCAACTTGAGTATATCATTTGTGGTTAGAATCATTTCTGCTTATACTTGAATTGTTGGAGTATTTAGTGATCACTAGAAATCTTAGTTTTAATTTGTCAAAATTGTAATTCTTGTTTAGTAATTTTATTAATTGCAATTAGAATCGAAAAATTTAGAAACATCTTATTCACCCCCTCTAATTGGTTATCCTTATCCTACAACAATGCATTACATCACAATCACGGAAACACCGAACAACGAGCAACAAATAGGCGACTAAGGCGAGTTGATTGACAATTGCACATAGTAGAATCATCTTGAAGAAAAATTAATTGCAAGTAGTAGAACTGTGACCACAAGTGACTTTTCTTTAGGAGATGAGAAATTATTGTGTATGTCCCAGTTGACCGTACGCACTTGTGACATTTACCTCAAGTCAACTGCTCCTGGCCGTAGATGTCGAAGGGAGATGGAAGTCTCGCTTATTTGGCCATGTGTATTTTTTTCTTAAATCTCGTCTTTTGTATTTATAAGTTTGGTCCTATTCTCTACTACGACAGGTACGGCAGACGACATCTCTCACCTATCACTCTCAGAGCGCACAGAAGATGACCGGTGCCACTACAGGACGAGGGATCGTGAGAGCAGGCACTGAATCATGGGAGGAGGGCATTGTCGAGCTGCGATAGGTGAAGCTCGGGAAGCGTGATAGTGAATAGCACCTCGTTGTCATGCCTAGATAGCGTGGAAGGAATCTTATCATGTCGGACCATACGCTGATAAGTGTCGTCTGTTGTATCTTTCACGATAAGAAAGAACGCCAAGTTTATAAATTCATATAAGGGTTAGTTTTGAAAAAAAAAAAATAGCCGTGCCAGTTAACTCTAACTCAAGGATTCGGTCACATGAACCAAACAGATCAGCACGCCGCGGATATCATGGCAAAAGCGTACTACTAACTCCAATCATTAATGTTTTTCGAAAAAAACTCCAATCATTAATGGCGAACATGCTTGAACAGCTCGTTTCGCCATCTCCCCACATCCTGCTTAACCACTCATAACATGACAAGACACTGTCACATGCAACGGAACAGCAATTCTCCTTACAACGCTCTAATTTGTTGCATACTTGCAACCAGGGTTTACATCAAAACGGAATGGAGGTTGAAAGTCGAAGATCCGACGGCACCGATTTATCGTAAAAATCGAACGAAAATAGTTAAAAATCGAAGGGTTTTGAAATTAAACGCTCTGGGGAAAAATTCAAAAAATCGAAAATCGATCGGTTTTCTCGGAAATCAATCTATTTTCACCGAAAATCGATCAATCGATTTCATATGGTGAATTGAACTTTCCCTGCAATCGATTTTTTTGAGTGATTTTCAATCGGTTTACGTGCCATAAATTTTTTGATTTTTTTAAAATTTTTAATTTAACCGGTTTAGGATTTCGAACCGACTCGATACACGATCAATTTTCGCGATTTTTATTGATTTTGTTAACCATGCTTGCAACACAACATCCCCGTTACAGGATAGGGCTTGGGTCAACAAGGAGCGAATCAATAAATAATCTGCAATGTATGTATATACTTCTTTTTAAAGCATGTGAGATTGCCTGCTCAAGAGGCGTGCCACGTTGTCACCCTCACGTTAAGCTCCTTCGCAAAATTTAAATTACGTTCGGGTCCTTCTATCCGTTATTTAATAAAATAGATCTAAAAAAATAAAATTACGTTCAGGTCCCTCCGCAGTTTGCGTTCAGGTCCTCATGCCATTTTTTAGCGAAATAGTCCCGAGAAAAGATGAAATTACGTTTAGAACCCGAAAAACGTTTTTTTTGCTTAATCAACCCGAAAAAAATGAAATTGCGTTTATATCCCTTCGCGGTTTTTTCGCCGACGGTTCCGTGGATTCGACGACGGAAAAAACGAAATTAAGTTTCGGTCCTAAAAGACTTTTTTAGTTGGATTGACCCGAAAAATAAAATTACGTTTATATCCCTCCACGTTTTTTTCACAAAAATTATATCCCTCTCATAGTTTTTTCCCACAAAAATTATATCCCTCCGCGGTTTTTTCAGAAAAATCTACGTATTCGCCGATGGCTCATAGCAGTCCATTGATTCGACGGCGGAAAAAACAAAATTACGTTTTTTTAGTTGGATTGACCCAAAAAAATGAAATTACGTTTATATCGCTCCGCATTTTTTCACAAAAATTATTTCCCTCCGCGGTTTTTTTAGACAAGTCCCAAAAAGCGTTTTCCAGTTGGATTGACCCAAAAATGAAATTACGTTTATACGCAGATTCACTAACGGCTCATAGTTTTTTTCACAAAAATTATATCCCTCCACGGTTTTTTTAGACAAATCTACGTATTCACCGATGGCTGATAGCAGTCCGTGGATTCGACGGAGGGAAAAATAAAATTACGTTTAGGTCCCAAAAGACGTTTTTTAGTTTGGTTAACTCAAAAAATGAAATTACGTTTATATGCAGATTCACTGATGACTCATAGTAGTCCACGAGTTCGACGACGGCTCCTATCAATCAACTCGTTTTTCTAAGAAAGAGACCAAGAAAGCCGAATTTACGCAAAAAAAAAAAGATACACGTTTTCGCATCCGTTTTTCCAGAGAAAAGGGAACCCGCGGTTCCACGGATTCGCCAGCGGCTCCTAACGATCCACAGGTTCACTAATAGCTCCTAACAGCCAATTTTTTTAAGAAAAAACCGAGAAAAATGAAATTGCGCAGAAAAAAAATATGTTTTCGCATATTCGACGACGACTCCTATCAATTCTGTACTGCACAAAGATGACTCGTGGTGCCGCAAATTTGCCGATGACTCCAAGCTATCGTATTTTTTTAGAAAACCTCAGCGAAAAAAACGAGTTCACGTTTACGTCCTCAAGACCTATTTTTCTCTAAAATAATCGTCAGATCAAATTTCGCGCGTCGCAACGTCGCACGACCAAATTTCACATGGCACGACGTAGTGCGCGACCCTGTGTAGTAATAATCAAAGCGCAACTACTAACACGTTTCTCAAGTTGTCCTAGTGTTCTTCATCATCAAAATGATTAGGTATAAGCAGTCTCAATAATGGCTATAGGCATCATTAGGCCAATAGGAAAATGTAAACCTAACAAAAACGAAACACTTGTAATATAGGAGTCATATTTTTATCTTCTAAAGATAAGCAAGCATCTTTCCATGTGTTTGACGGTTGTGGCCAGGGTTCACATTATCGATATCGCGATAATCGACAATATCGGGATTGTCGAAAATCGGAAAAAATCGGACGAAAATCGGTAGAGAATCGAAGGGTTTCAAAATCAAACTTTTGATGAATTTTGTTAAAAAAAATGATCTGCACCGATTATCGTTTGATATGCACCGATAATCGGTCGAAAATCGATCCGATCGATTTTACAAACTTGTGTTCTTCGGCGGTCGATATTGTGAGCGATTTTCGCTCGATATTCACCAATAATCGAGCGATATTCACCGATTATCGCGATATTTACATCACATAAATTTTTTTGAATTTTTGATCTTTTTTTTTGAATTTAACCGATTTACCGACCGGTATTAGATACCGGACCGATAAGATCGATAATCATGATAATCGAGCGATAACCGACGATGATGTGAATCCTGGCTGTGGCAAGACTCTTGGTTCATCGGTGACTCAAGTACAGGGGAGACAAACATCACAATTACATGACCACTTCACAGAAGAAAAAACTGCCTACAGTCTGTATTTTAATCGAAATGGTTTTTGTTGGGAAACCATGTGGCCTACGAAGGCTCACGATAGCTCCTTAGCTAAATCTAGACGACTACTATATAAGGAGGAGAGGGGGTCCCCCATTGAAAAGCAATAAAGAGTTCTCTCACCGTTCCTTCCTAATTCTGTGTCTCTCTGTTCTCCACATATAATAGATTATTGGAAATTCCGGACTATTCGATAGCGAGATTCTCAATACGTTATCAGCACAAAGCTCTCTACCCGGTGAACAGATTGAAAGGTGAGAAAGGTGGGTTTTCGGCGATTAAATCTAATCGTTTGTGGTTTCTATGCATGCATCTAACCTACGCATCAGTACTTTGTTCGTCGCGTGGCATGAAGCTATAGGCGGTATAATGCTACATTACACGCAGTTATTGTTCATCCATCACAGGAAAAAAAATGGCGTTGCGCCCGTAGCGTTTTCGCCGCCGTCGTGCACCTCGGCTCTGTCCAATGCCTCACCTTCTTCGCGCACGAAGTGCCGCCGCGTCTCGGTTCCACCGCGTGTGCCTCGGCTCTTGCGCTCGAAGCGTCGCCGCTGCCTCGGCCTCTCCGCTGCTGCCGGCCCTTCGGGTTCTCGCGCCGCAGCCGCCGCTTGGTCTCCGCGCCGCGAAGCGCCGACCAGATAGGCCACCGCTACCGACGCCGGTCCTACCGCACCGCTCCGCCCAATCCGGTCGTCGCCGAGGAAGCCAAAGTGGCGGGTGTTGCCGCACGCGACGGGGAAGCCGAAGTGGCGGGAGACGTGTCGCAGCACGAGGAAGAAGAAGGGTCGCGGGGTGCGGCGCAAGCGGAGCGTCAGCAAGGAGGCGTGGCACGTGCAAAGAAGAACGCGAAAAATTGCCAAAAAATCCAGAAAAATATTTGACTTTGTTTTTAATTTTTCCAGCATTATTCTCTGCATTTATGAATATCCTTTATGAATCTTGAATTCATTTCTTTATTTAGTATACTGAAAATGCATGGCAATCTATTTTCTGTATTTTTTGCAACCTTTTTCTATTAGATTACACGCAGTAATCTAATGACGGAATTTCGAAATCATGCAGAAGTCCGGCATCGTGAACCGTGAGTTTGAAGAACTAGCCCCGCACGGTCAGAACTACCTCACTTGGGCATCGGACGTGAAGATCGTACTTGGGGGTAAGAAGCTCCGTGCTGCGATCGATCTAGGGTTCTCGAAGGATGCGCAACCTACCGCCGAGCAGAACGATCAAGCCTTGCACTTCCTCAGGCACCGCCTCTCAACCACTTTGAGGAATGAATACATAGCTGAGGAGAGTGCACTTGAGCTTTGTACTGCACTTCAGAAGCGGTTCGAGAAGCTCAAGTACACCATCTTGCCCCAAGCACAGCAAGATTGGGTCCGCTTGAGGTTTGCGGACTACAGAACAGTGGTCGAGTACAATTCTGCTTTGCACAAAATTTGTACCAATCTCTCCCTATGTGGCAAGAAGATCACTGACGAGGAGAAGATTGAGAAGACTCTCCACTTTTCACACAAATGCTATCCAGAGTGCCCGCAGCTATCGTCAGGACGCATACAAGGAGTATAGCGAACTGATTGATGTCATGCAAGTTGCGGAGTCACAAGACGATGTTCTACGCAAGAACTTCGTCTCACAGCCACCTGGAAGGGGCATTGGCACAGAAGTCAATGCCAATAGCTATAAGGTGAAAAAGCACACTCATAAAACACTACAAGAATCAGGGAAAAATTCGTGGGCCAAAAACCCACGAATTTAAGCTAAAACCCACGAATTTAACTTAAATTCGTGAGTAAATCGTCGAATTTAGTTCACGAATTTAACTCGACGAAATTAATTAATTAAATTCGTGGGTACCACGATTTAAGTTAAATTCGTGGGTTTCTACTAAGCCCACGAATTTAATTGTTTTCGAGTTAAATTCGTGGGTTTAAAAACCCACGATTTAATCGATTAAATTAATGGGCTAAAAACCCACGATTTAATCGATTAAATTCGTGGGTTTAAAACCCACGAATTTAATCGATAAATTCGTGGGTTTTTAGCCCACGATTTAATCGATAAATTCGTGGGTTTTTAAACCCACGATTTATTCGATAAATTCGTGGGTTTTTAGCCCACTAATTTAATCATTTTACAAAAAAATGTATATATATCCAAATGTATGTATTTATATATATATATATATATATATATATATATATATATGTATGTATGTATGTATGTATCGCACTCAATACATATATGTATATATATCCAAATGTATGTATTTTTATATATATATGTATCGCACTCAATACATATAACAACTAAAGAAGAAAAGAAAAGGCAAAAAGAAAATTGAAACTAAAAATTGCTAAGCAAAGAATAAATAAGATCATCTATTTTGTTCAAATCTGATCAGAAACTGTAACACAAAAGACAAATTCCACAATGAAGTTGAAGCGAACGAATAATTAACAAACGAGACACCAAACCTATTACCGATTTAAAATATCGAAACCAACCTTTTAACTCTTCAAAACCGGCTTAAAACTAAGTCTCCGAATGTACAAAATTTCGCATGACCTCTCTTGTAAATAGGACATCCACTCAAAGACAAAAAAAACATTTGCGGTTATAATATATATCAATCTCTCAAACCGTAAAGAGACATTCTAGCGCATCCTTAGATAATCCAATCACACATCCAACGGCAATTTGTAAACTACGCAATGACGTACAACACATTACAACCACAATAGATACAATCCACAGTCCATTAAAATAAGTCAATCACAATAAGTCGATCACAACGTATCCATCACAACATGTAGTGTAAAATATCAAAGTAAATGGGAACAGGGATGCCACATACTCATAGCATAATACCAGGGTAAACCAACTAGTAGTGTAAAATATCAAAGTAAATGGGAACAGCTGGTTGCCTGGTTCTAGTCCTTTGCCTGACCCTACTAAATTTAGCAATACAAGAGATGCTTCTACGCATTCTCTTTCAACAAAGGAACGAAGTATGTACAACATGAACTATGCAAACAGAGTGGAAAAGAGAAGTACCAGGCCAAGGGAAAGTCCAAAGCTCCAGTGAAGAAGGATGACAAGACACACGCCAAGCCGTATAGACAGCAAAACCAAACGTGCTCCAGGTGTGGTACTTGGGGACACTGGTCAAAAATATGCCAGGAATCCAAGGAAGTGATCAACGCATATCAGGCCAAGAAGAAGGCAAAAGAAAATACCCTAGCAGAGGCGCACTTCGCCAAGATTGGTGATAACGATGCCATGGATGTGGATACCCCACTTGCCTCATCCTCACAAAATAGCCTGGACATCGATGCTGCAACCAAGTTTATGGCAAATGAAGAGAAAACTTTTGTCGATAGCATAGAAGCAGAAATCAATGCATATTTTACAGATTCCGTTTAATGCATGGATCGTATTTTTTGCATTTTTTTAGATTGTGGTTGTTAGCGAATTTCTTTTGAATAATGAATTGTAAGCTCTAGAAGAGCATACTTTTCTCATGAATAAATATGCAATTTATTCTTTATTCCAGTATTCTTTAATTCACAAGAAATGTTTGAATTATTTTGACACTGTCTGATTGAAATTATATTTCTTTTATCTAGAAATCATGTAGCATCCAAATGGAAGAGATATGCATTGTTGATAGTGGCACAACACATACCATCTTAAGAGAGTCCAAATACTTCTAGTCGATCACGAAGAACACTGGAAAGATTACTACGATCGCAGGAAGCAACTCCTATATAATAGGCTCCGGAAGAGCCACAATTATATTACCAATGGGTACAACTTTGGTAATTGAAGAAGCCCTTTTATACCCTGAATCAACGCGCACTCTCTTAAGTTTCAAAGACATCCGCGCCAATGGTTTTCATGTACAAACCAATGAATAAAATTGCAACGAATACTTGTGCATTGTGAAGCACGCGGTATGTGGAAAAATGGTATTAGAAAAATGTCCCTCATATGAATCTGGGTTGTACTACATGAAAATACATGCACCCGAAGTGTATACTTCCTTTAAGACTGTCTTTAGAAGCTCTGAGTTATTTTCTTTATGGCATTGTACGTTAGGTCATCCTGGTCTTAAAATGATGAGAAATATAGTGAACAACTCACAAGGTCATGGCATTAATGTTAAGAATTTTCCGAATTATGAAGATTTTGTGTGCCCTACATGTGCCATCGGGAAATTAATAACCCAAAGTACCTGGAGACGCCTGGAGAAAACTAGGCGAGAGGACTTACCACAAACAAACACGAAAATGCCCCAAGGAAAGAAGGGGAGCCAGTTGAGACTTGACACTGGAAAGAAATCGACGGAAAAGGCAATTCTAGACTTGAATCTTCCACTGCAGGAAACCGTCGAAAATAATGTGTGCGCACACATGGGCGATGAAAATATAAAGGAACTTGCCCCTGTGATGGGAAATAGCAGCGAAGAGCAAGTAGAAGTGCATGAAGCACCTCATGATGAAATGGCCATAAACTTTGTAATAACAGGAGAATCCCTGAATAGAGCAACAGCTAATGTCGATGCATACTTTGCAAAGAAGATTGCCTCGATTATTGATCATGATCCCGAGCCTGCATCTCTCGCAGAGTGTAAGAAAAGGCTAGATTGGGAAGAATTGAAGAAGGCAATCATTGCGGAGTTAGTCTCTCTGAACAAGAGAGAGGTGTTTGGACCCGTATGCCGCACACATCCCCATATAAACCTTGTAGGTCACAAATGGGTCTTTGTTCGGAAGAGGAATGAAAATAACGAAATTGTAAGGAGCTCAAGGTTTCACTCAACGTCCTGAGGTTGATTATGAAGAAATCTATCCTCCGGTCATGGGAGGAATTACCTTTAGATATTTGATCTCAATGGCAGTCAACTTGGAGTTAAAAATGAAGCTTATGGATGTTGTCACAGCATATTTGTATGAAAACTTGGATTCGGAGATATACATGAAAGTACCGGAAGGTATTCCTATCCCGAACTAAGACAGAACAAATAGAAACCTGTACAGTGTGAAATTAGAGAAATCACCGTATGGGCTAAAATAGTTAGAAAGAATGTGGTACAATCGCTTGAGCAACTTTCTCTACAAGAAAGGCTACACGAACAGCGAAGATTGTCCATGCGTGTTTATACAGCGATCCCCGAATGGATTCTGTATAATCTCCATCGATGTAGATGACTTGAACATCATTGGGACGGATGAAGAAATTAAAGAAACATGCTCATACTTGAAGTCTGAGTTTGAAATGAAGGACTTGGGTTAAACCAAGTTTTGTTTAGGCTTGCAGCTTGAGCATGTCCAAGGAGGAATCTTGGTACACCAATCATCCTACATGCAGAAAGTGTTGGAAAGGTTTGGTTTTGAAAAGGCATATCCTGCAAAGACTCCAATAGTCGGAAGGTCACTTCAAGCAGACCTAGACCCATACAGGCCTAGAGAAGAGGGGGAGGAAATCCTGTGAGCGGAATTCCCATATCTGAGTGCAGTTGGAGCGCTCATGTAACTTGCGAATAGCACCAGGCCGGACATTGCGTTCGCCGTGAATTTGCTAGCCCGGTACATTGCAGAACCCAACAAAAGGAATTGGAAAGGAATCAAGAACATCTTCCGTTACCTCCAAGGAAGTAAAGATCTCGGCTTGTTCTACAGAAGAACACAATGAACTGAATTTGATTGGCTACGCCGATGCTGGGTACTTCAGACCCGCATTCTGGCAAGTCCCAAACTGGGTATGTTTTCCTGTGTGGAGGAACAACAGTTTCCTAGAAGTCGTCTAAACAGACTCTTGTCTCGACGTCGACAAACCACTCGAAAAGCATTGCTTTGTATGAAGCCTCCCGTGAATGTGCATGGCTCTGAAGAATGGTTCACCACATCCAGAAATCATGTGGCTTGAACATTGAGCAAACTCCCACGATCATTTATGAAGATAATGCAGCTTGTGTTGCTCAAATGCAGATAGGTTATATGAAGAGCAATCTCACGAAGCATATCAACCCTAAGTTCTTCTATGCTCATGAATTGCATAAGATGAACGAGATCAAGATACTGCATACTAAGTCGTGTGAAAATCTTGCAGACGTGTTCACTAAATCACTCTCAGCATCTACCTTTGAAAGGTGCGTTAAAGGGATTGGGATGATGAGACTTAAAGAAGTGCAGATTTCAGGGAGAGATATTTCACATACTCCCACATAAACCTTGAACATGAGTTTGAGTACACATCATGAATTTCGAAGATTAGCAATTGAAGTTTGGGTGAATTGTACTCTTTTTCCTTAGCAAGTTTTTTATGAAGTTTTCTTGCATAAGATTTTAATGAGGCAATTCGTGCAACGCAATAAACGTATGATATGTACTCTTTCTCGAAGTATTTTTCCTATTGGGTTTTTCTGTAGTTTTAATAAGGCATATGCATCTCGCGGCAAAAGGCCCAAGGGGGAGTGTTGGAAAACCATGTAGTCCACGAAGGTCCACGATGGCCTCTTAGCCAAAACCTAGGCGACTACTATATAAAGAGGAGGGGGTCCCCTATTGTACAGACAATTGAAAAGCAATAAAGAGTTCTCTCGCCGTTCCTCCCTAATTCTGTGTCTCTCTGTTCTCCACATATAATAGATTATTGGGTATTCCGGACTATTCGATAGCGAGATTCCCAATAGTTTTATGCGGACATCCAATTCATCTATGGGCATCATAGCTAGCAAAAAGAAACGGACGTTTAAGTTTCTCCAATGTAACTGCTTCTCAAAATTCTCATAGCGGATAGCTCCTTCCAGTTTTCCAAAACACCATCGTTCCATAGTGTGTACCTATACTTTCTTAATGATCTGAACAACATCTTCGTCTTCAAGCTCATGCTCCTGCGTGAAGTAATCTGAATTAATGCTAGAAGCAAACACCAGTGAAACATGAAACATGGTAGTGGTAGAAGAATGCATACCTTGCCAACTCTCTGAGGCTTATGCTTCACGCTAGAAACCCACACCAATGCACTGCAAGTATTTTGAGCAATTAGCGGCGCATATTGATAGCAAGGAAACAAATATTTGGCCAAGAGTTAATACGTCGGCACTCACTATTTAAATCGTTTCACCATGTCCTTGTGGATTCTGTTGCAGAAGTCTTCGACTGTTTTCCTCTTAGATGATACGATCACAGGGTCCTCATAATCTGGGTTCAGCCCTTTGGGTTTTGTGTATATCCTAACCAAATCTAGGTATTCCCAGATCTTTTCTAGAAGCCCGTCGAGATTCCACTCAAGATGGGAACTGTTAGCAAATAGAAAAACAGCAGTAAGTGCTTTAATTGTTGGAGGAAAATGAAAAGAACCAAGCACAATAAGATGCCAAGTAAATGCTCACCTAATTGGGCAGTAATGGGGAAGTTGATTTCCAGCTCTTCGAGTGTTATCTGATCAATCTTGTTAACGACATAGATGCAAGGCATGTAAATTCTACTTCCCTCAATGACATCTATGAAATCATCTGCTGTTGCGTCATATCTAAGGGAGACATCAGCATTATGTATCCTGTACTCAGTACATATTGCTTTTACTGTCTCAAGGTCCAAGTGTGTGTTCGTCACTGTTGATGTAAAATTGATGCCACCTTTGTCCTTTTTTCTGAACGTCAAATTGGGGGGTGTCTTGTTCAACCTAAAATTGATGCAAAATTCACACAGATTAAACCTCAGCCTTCTTTCAACAGGCAAGACAGTATTATAAAAATATTTCAAAAATAAAATGAACTAGTGACCAAGAAGGAAAGGGCACAGTTCACCATGGAACATCATCGTAGAAGGAATAAGATCACAAGGAGGATCTAGAATTTGGCATGATTCAGTATATGTGGATACCCTTGATATAATTGGATGAATGCCAAACCCACAACAAAACTAAACCGGATCATATACGTAGCTGATAAATGGTGTCTTACAAATTTGGGTGGAAAGAAAGAGAACATCACAAGAGAACCAATGCAGAGAACATCATAAGAGCTGTCGAGCAGTTCAGTATACTAGCACTTGCCAAAAACTGTTGAAACATCTTCAACACCAAAACTATCAACGTAGAAACTTACCTAATGCCGAACCCCTCGAGCTCCTTCTCAATAAGACGCTTGTGAGTAATTGGTTTTATGGCATCAAGAACAATCAGAATAACATTGCATGTCCTAGCTGTGCTGATAACCTGAAAAAATAGTATAAACAATTAAGCTGAGGAGAAATGGCAGAACTCCTTAATGCACAGAACAGGGAATATTTCAAGAAATTCCTAGACCGAAGTATTCTAAATTACCGCATTACTATTTGATATAGGGGGGGAAGCATTTATGGTATTGTAGATGTGAAGATATCTAAAGCATGCGAGATTTGACTCCTCAAACAATGACCAAAATTATTTCTTAGTGAAACATAGTAGCATAATAAAGATAAATAGAACATGATGCCCCATTCTTAATAATACACAGATTAGATGACTTTAACATGTATTGAACAAATGAAATTCACTTAGATTTTAACATAACATGTTCAAGATAAATAATTTGTTCAGCATTCCGCATATCTAGCTACCTGCCTGATTTCCAGTACATGTTTAGTAAAGCTGCACATTATTAACCAAAAAGTGGAAATTACAATAGCGATTACTAAAGGGCCATTCAACATGATTTATACAGCACACCGCTCCCAGGCTTTATTTGGAAATGAATACTCAAGGGGGAGTGACAGCGCACTTTTGTGTATACATATTCCTGCCACAGATGATTTCTACAAGAGGTGCTCAGATGATTCCCAGTCCCCACAAGAAGTGGGTGCTAATGTTCACAGAAATATTAAACTAACAGTGCCATGAAAACTTGAAAAGAATAAACTATTCGTGAATTGTCTTCACAAGTTTAAGCCCATACATGTCAGACAAACAATTCTTTACGCAAGACAAAATAAAATTTGTTTGTTGCAATCAGGGTAATATCAATGCAAAACTAGCCTGAGTAAACTGGCAGAGTTGGACATATTACCTGCCTCCCTCTACCCTTTCCATCTTTAGCACCTTCAATGATTCCCGGAAGATCTAGAAGCTGAAATAAAAGAACTGGTAGTTATTAACCAAGGGCAGACATGCTCAGACAATGAAGGCTAACTTTAGCTTCCTTTATGAAAGTAAATCATTACCTGAATTTTAGCCCTTTTATATATAATAACTCCAGGAATACATGTTAAAGTTGTAAACTCGTAGGCTGCAACCTTTTGGATCAGAAAATGAGCAGAAAGAGTGTGTTTACTATACAAGATTACCATTAAAGGAAAGTAAAAAAAAAATTAGCAATCAGTTTGATCCATAGAAACAGCATTTGCTGTAGGTATATAACACATCAAATATTCAGATCTCGTTTGGGCATATTCATATGATTAGACAGTATAACTTACGAACTATAACTTACGAACATTGTGCAAGTATAAACATGTGTTTTTTGTTTATCTAATACAAAAAGGGCAACAAAGTAAGGATATACCTTTGTACATGAAAGTGTAAAGAGCAGGTTTAAAATCTCGGCAAATTTTGGTTTTCGGCTGGGGCCGAGATTCTAAACCCCAATGGAATGAAAAAAAACTTGAAAATTAGGGTTTGTTACAGTAATATCGGTGAAATCTCAGTGAATCTAAGCGAGATTTCGGTGATTTGGACCGTTTTGTATGGATTTTGAATCGGATTTTGCACCAATTTTGTTTGTTGAGAATTGTAATGCCTTTTATGAGGAATACATGTGAAAAGTTTGCAACGAAATACATATACAAATTATGTAACCCTAGCCCTAAACCCTAACTTGGATTTCGGCCTTAAATGATGTATTTTGACCTAAACCTTAACTTGGATTTCAGCCTTAGATGATGTAATTCGGCCTAAACCCTAACTTGGATTTCGGCCTAAACCCTAACTTGAGAATTTTATGTGCAAATACTTAGTATTTTGCATTCAAACAGATAGGAAGTGTAGATAAATGCTTGTATGATGTTTTCATATTTTTCCCCAATTTTTCTAGCCTCAGGAAACCATTTCACAGGAGGTTGAAAATCACCGAAATTTTGGTTTTCTCGGTTTCAAATTTACCGGATTTCAAATTTGTTTTTTAAATTTCGTCCAGATTTCAGCCGAAATTATGAAATCTAGCTGAAATTTCGGATTTCAGCCACCTTGAGATGTGATCCGAAAACGAGATTTGAAACCTTGGTAAAGAGCATTAGTACAGCAGACCTCTGAAAAAGTCCTGTCAACTTGTTCAACAACGTTGATTTCCCAACTGAAGGAAAGCCCACCAAACCAACACGTGCATCTCCACTTTTTGTCACATCGAATCCCTCACCTGCACCACCACCACCTTTGGATGTAGGAGTGAGCAACTCCCGCTGTAATTTTGCAAGTTTAGCCTGATGAAAGGAATAAATTAAGTAAAACAAAGATTCTGTACAAGTTGAAAGAGTAAGCCAAACAAAGGGACAGGTTCAAAATCATATACATCAAATCCTAGCACCAAGCATACTATAAAATGAACACACAGAGAAATGGGATAATTCAGCTAGGTGGTGGGATTGGACCTTGTGACCCATCCTTTCAAGCACTTCTCGACTATACAAGCAAACTCTTACAAAAGTGCACATAGTACCATGGCGCATAGCACAGATAGAGGACCTCATGCAAAAATTTTGCATCAAGGTTCATGCACAATGCAAAAAAACATATAACCATGCTATCCAATTTAATCAAATCAATGATATTCATTACACACATGAGGCTGATAATCCATATTAGAACTTATAGCACCGCCATATGGATGGACATGAAGAAAAGTGAGGTATACAGCACAATCATGAATTTATAAATTATTTGTGAATTGTGAAATAGCTAAGCTGACCATAAGCAAGGTTTTCAGGATTTTGAGAGTTGAGACAATGGTATGGGATATCATGGATAAAAGATTACAGTTATTCTGAAATAAAAATGGAGGAAGTTCAAATCACCTTCAGAAGACCAAGATGGTGTGCGGTGGCTTTGTTCTTCTGCGTCCTTGCCATCTGTCAAGTCAAAGAAAAGCGAATAACATTAGCACAGGGATCAGAAAGTGGACAAATCTGTTTTTTTTTTACTATTTGAAATACTCATGTTCATTTCTTCAGTCCTTCGATTGCGGTAAGAGCAGCTCAGCAAGATGCGCACATGAGAAACAATTCTCAGTTTCTCACATGACATGACAACTATGTGATTGTTGTTAATCACAAACCAAGATAGTAACTAAACATCACAGTATATCACTATAAATTATAAAACCTATCAGTGTTCAATCAAGGACGACCATGGTAAAAGATCGTCACCATGAAATGCAAGATGCAACTAAGCAGTCTATGTGCTGGTAGTCACCTAAAATATGAAGCTTTTGATCACAGCCATAAGCAAGCTAATCCAACGGTTCCATCCATTAATCGCAAGCAATATAGTCGCAGATCAACTATAGTGAAGTATCATTGAACCCGATCACTTTGCCATTATCAACCAAAAGTAACAATTTTGATAATCTGGCTGCATCAGTTCAAGAGCATCTCAGTCATGACTCATGAGCAAACAAGACGATCCTCTAATCACAATTAGCATTGTATCTCAAGAATGAGCACAGAGCTCCATCATCAAATGGGACCCGGATGTTTCCAAATCACAAGTTCACAACTCTCCTCAAAGCTATATATTAGATCAATTGTAAATCTATAATTCAAATCACAAACAACAAAAATGCATCTCAACTCAAAGAAACTTTGACCCAAACCATTTCGACCTGTAGCTAAGAAAATGAAAGCCAGCCACGAAGGCTAAAATGCCACCCCAAGTATCACTAGTCCCCAAAATTCGTCATGCACAAGTTCTAGGAACTATGGTTTAGCATCCATCCCACCAAATCAGAGCAGCTCACACGCTCGCAGCTACATGAACAAACCAACTCCCACCGCATCACCTACATAGCGTGCTGCTCGGCGCGAACCTAACAGTTTCAAATCCATACTAAAAAACCTAAGCCCCTGCTACTTGTAATCTATTATAGCTCCCCAAACCAATATATCTACAATTCGAACCGCAAAAGGGGCGCACATAACAACCACAACGAATCAGCATCAAACCATTTCAATTCGAAACTAAGCAATCGAAACCCTAACCCCCTACATACTACCACTAGAAGCCTACCGCTACTAATCGCAAGCATCAAATCTATCCGCCACCGCGATGGACCACTGGAGACTACGGTTGCAGCACCTCGTCTTCGATGTCCTTGATCTTCTGCATGACGGTCGCCATGGCTGCGGCTCGGGGAAGGGGCTGGGGCTCTGGCTCGGGAAGGTTCTAGAAGGTTGGCCTGCTCCTCGCTCGCGCGGCTTCGTCCTGGCCAGGAGAGGAGGAGAGATGAAGGTCCCCAAAGTGGGCCTATTTATGTGATGGGCCTTGGAGTTTAAAAAAGGAAAAAGGTTGGGCTTCATTTGTATATTGGCCTTTCTGTTTAGAGAGAAAATTTAGGGCCCTTCCAAATAATAATAATAAAAAAGTAGGATCCGAATTGGACCGGGGTTTTGAACCCGACGTGAATCGAACACGCAACCTTCTGATCTGGAGTCAGACGCGCTACCATTGCGCCACGGATCCGGTTGTGAGATGGAATACAGCCATAGCTAGTATTGTGAAAATTCACTAGTGACAACATCGCATCAACACGTCCCTCTACGGCTCTTTCTTTTTTATTTCTTTTATACTACCACGTGTTTTTGCTACGGATTGAAAAAATATCATATTATACTATGTTGTGTTAGGAACACTTTGTTTGTTCAAATTGAGCTCCCTTTAGCGTAAATTTGTAAATTTAGTCTCCTCTCTCACTGTGGAACCTAGAGAGCACGAGAAGAGGCCGGCTCTGTGGGGATATGGGCATGCACGAGCATAGCAGGAGCATGATACTGCTCCCGGGTACCGCGGAAGCGCCCTTGCCGCGATGAATCGCTATGCTTCCGCAGTCAGCAGAGCTCTGTCGACTTCCCCGCTCCCTAGGTGCGGCACGCCTGCTTCCCATGCTCTTCAGGCGTGGCAGGGAGGCCAAATTTGCAAATCCGCATGCGAGGACACTAGATTTGCAAATAACAAGTAGCAGAGGCCAGAAAATCAATTGATCCTTGTGTCATCGGCACCATCGGCACGCCCGGCCGAGTTTGATGTGCTACTTGCGTCACACCTCTACCTGCCGTGTAGGTAAATTATGATGGATAAAAAAAATGAATTACATGCTATAATACCCTGCAATATGCATGAATGATAACCATAGTATTCCCCAGACTAAATTCAAGCCAGTTTTATTTTTAACTTGACCACAATAGTCGTATTTGTGCTGAATTTAGAGTGCTACGGAGTATCCTATCTTTATTAGGGCTGTAAACGAGCCGAGCTCAAGCGAGTCTGACCCTCCAGGCTCGAGCTCGGTTCGGTCCAAGCTCGAGTTCAGCTCGAGTAAGTTCAGTAATTATGGTAAGCTCAGTAGACTCGGTAACAAGCTCGATTAAGCTCAGCTCGAGGAAGCTCGATAACAAGCTCGAGAAAACTCGATTTAAGGAAGCTCGGTCCAAACTCGAGTAGGCTCGGGAACTATTCGAACTCGGCTCGGTTAAGCTCGCGAGCTCGAGTTCGGCTCGTTTGGAGCTCGAGCCGAGCTCGAACCAAGCCTCTCGCGAGTCGAGCTCGAGTAACTCGCGAGCCTCGAGCTTTTTTTACCGCCATAGTCGTTATCACATTCTCCGCGTAAAAAATACATTCTGTATGTTTCCATACAGAGTTTTATTGTGCTTCTTAGTTTATAAAAAAGGAGAAGATTAATTTACTCGTTCACATTTGCATGCACTTGCAGGGGGACAACGCTAACATAACACTATAGTATCAGAGTTCAACCAAACAACAGCATATATATAGTTCTACACTTCTACTGGCAACGACCAACGATTTGTATGCTATTAACACTTGCAAAATACAACCAGTTCCTGATTAAGACAAAGACATTTTATTAAGATAGCCATGCCAATCTACTCCTTAATCCTTTTTTCTTACTAAAATTGGCTCCAGAGTTTTTTTTTTTTTGCGAGGGAGCCATGCCAATCCTTTTTTTTTGTCTCGTGTGTTGTGCCACTGCCCAGGAATTCATGCACCATGACCTAACGACATCGCAAACAGAATTAATTTCCTTCTGCTCATAAGAGCGAAAGGAATACCAGTGCTTGCATTGCAGATTAAATGATTAATTAATGCTTGTGTCGTGCTAATTAGTACAAGGAAATTAAACAAGGCTTCATACCAGGACGCGTGAAACTCCAGCCGGATGCACTGTGTTGTTGGGCCCATGCAGTCGACCAGGAGTTCACAAAACAGACGAAACCGCGGTTTTCGAGCGTACCGTTGAGGTTCGAAATCAAAAATCGTTCGGTAAACCGGTCCATTCAAAAAAAAATTAAAATTTAAAAATTTGAAAAAATTTATGCGCTCGGTTTTTCGTCAAAAACCGCTCACAAAAACCGTTTTGCGATGAACATCCGGTTGGCAGCGGTTTTTCTATATTTTTTTTGGAATTTTTCAGAAAAATTTGATTTATTAAACTTTCGATTTTTGACGATTTTCGAGCGGTTTTTACGATTTTCGAACCGCGAACCGACCCTCCCTCCCATCCATCTTCCATCCTGCCTGTGGTGGAGCCAAGAATGACACATGGGGGATGGGGCCTGCCTGTCGGGCGCGCTGACCGGGTCGCGCGGGACAAGCCTCTCGCGGACCGGTGGCACGTGGACGATGCCGTCAGCAGGTAAGCCTTCCCTGCAATATGCTTCTTACTTTAGGTACGTACATGGCAAAAGTTGGCTTAACGTATATAATGCTATTATATGCGTAGCGTACCTGCGTACAGCGAATGCGTCCGGACAGGGAGGAGAGGAGGTTGCTTAGCTTCAATCAAAGAATTCCAGATAAATTTGGGAGTAGTAGTTTTTGAAATTTTACAATCGAGAGCATCTTGCTTAACAAACAGAAGACTTTATTCACTCTGGCGCTAGGCCGTGGTGTGGAACAAAAAAGAAAATAGAGCTCTCCCCAATATAAAGCATCTAGTTTTTTTTATTTTAGCTAATTACAAAGGTTGATGTTGATCTGATCACCCCCTTTCTTTGTTTCATATCTCATATTTACATTGTGGAATTTCCCTAAACCCTACAAAAATTTCGTGATTCTGTGAATCTTTTCGGTGGTACTGACTTCCCACCTTGTACAGAAACCTCCTGCAATCCTGTTATTGAGTCTCTTTTAATATTACCTGACCTTTACACAAGGGAAAAGATTGACCTTTCTGACTTTACCACAATGGTAATGCAGTCTTCCAGGAAAGCAAAGGAAAGAACTCCGAGCCGTCTGAGCCTCCAGTCGAGCAAAATGGATAGACAAGTCAATGACATGATCTTTCTTCGGGCGACGATGCCGAAGGTGACCATGAGTGGTGTCATTCATGAATCAGTTATCCTGGTAACTGAAGTTACTACTGCATTGCAAAAGAAACACCTTTGGCTGTTCAGGAGATGCCTGCTTATGCAGCCGAAGCAGGACCTGTGATGGCACGGCTCAAATGTTGCATCTGAATCACAGTTGTAGCAGATGCAGCAGTTGTCGTCTTCTTCCTCACTGCCAGTGCTGAAGCCTTGCTCTTCTTCACCATCCACTGACATTCTGATGCGTCTGAAGTAATGGGAGAACTCTTCAAGCTGCGCTAGCTTCGCAAGGGAGGCATCCCCTCGGAGGACATTGCTCTGAGAAAAATATGCATATTGAAACACCATGTTAGCAAGCGGGCGATAGAAAATTATTACAACAATAATAACCAAGCCTTTTGTCCCAAACAGGTTAGGGTAGGCTAGGAAAGAAACCTAATTGAAGTGAGATAGAGATTATTAAAAAATAATAATCATAATCAAGCAAACACTACTCTAAAAACTATATTTATCTGATCGATGAGAATGGCACTAAATATTAGTAATAAGCAAGCAAATCTAAGGAAATCAAATATGAAAAATACAGAAATCTAACCCAGTTGTAGCTCAGTAGGTACTGCAACCCAAAATGGATTGTAGCAGGACAATCCATGCTTGTGAACACCGCAATAACATCATTTAACTCCCTGTGGCCTGATGTGCTGCTGCATTCCATAAGATTGAGGATAATGCCAACAAGAGGAGCCAAGATCATAGTACGATTTGTTTTTTCATGATGCTGCCCTGGCCGTCTTAGTGTCCTGCAGAAACAAGTTTTGACTGGTGAACACAATGTCCAATTACTTTTTTACAACAAATATTACTAGCTGAATGAAGGAAGCATACTGGGTTTACGGTAAAACATAAAGGAAGAGCTACTAAGATATAAGCACAATGATTCATGCTCAACAGAGTCAGCTCAAATGAATTGTGATGGCAATGCATTTTAGGTTCTGAGCTCACTAAGGCCCTGTTTGTTTGTAATTTTTCACCGGCTTAAAAGCCAAAGCCTAAACAAATAGATAGTTTTCTACCTAGGCTTTAAATAGATGGTTTTTTACCTGGGCTTTTTCGAAAGCCATAAGCCTCCATATAACAAAAAAACAAAAGTCACCTGATAGGTGATTTTTGGCTTATCGAGGGTTGGTCTTAAGACTAATGCCACTGAAGTTAGGATAAAATTACCCACCTCTACCACGTATAAAAGCCGATTGCTTTTAAGCTGTTTAAGCCTAAAAGTTGGTTTTAAGCTATAAACCAAAAAGCCTAAGCCCAGGCCTAAATTGAATAGCTTTCAAAGATCGTAATCCAACTTACAAAAACTACAGCACAAGCTAATTTTCAGACTTCCAGGAGGACATCAAACCACTCCCTTCATATTTTCAGAAACTTACAGATTAAGATGTGGACTTACATGTCAAAGAACTCTGCATCAGCTGCTGATATGATATGGTTCAGAATAAAGACAATTAATTCAGTCAACCTCCGCAGATTCATATCTGGTCCCATGAGGAATGCATAAGGAATCTCTCTGGTGCAGAATTCCAAAATCCTTGCAAGACTACATGATATATCAAAAATAACACTGCACTTTCTTTGCTGCAAATCAGCAACCTGAAAATAGAAGAAATTAATTATAATTTCATAGTTGCATGGCCACACCAGAGGAAAGAAAGAATATAGATTTTTTCCCACTTGTAATAAATCCTATTGAAAACAATAAACTGGAACAAACAAATTACTGAAATTGATCCCTATCAAGAAAATTCAATATTGTATGACTGCATT
The DNA here is from genome assembly GCA_036346275.1 of Otatea glauca. Lineage (NCBI taxonomy): Eukaryota > Viridiplantae > Streptophyta > Magnoliopsida > Poales > Poaceae > Otatea > Otatea glauca. Next base: position 45,574,063 of record CM070724.1, on the reverse strand, counting down.
TCAATGCAAGATGCTTTTCAGTTTTTAGAATGCACTTTTTCACGTGAAAAAAGAACTGGCATAGTATTATACTGTTACTTAAGTCGACAACGTTAAAGGAAATAAGCACTACAAGCTAGCATCAATCAGCAGAGTTGAAGTTCTACACCAATAAGGAAAATACAAAAGAATAATTCACCTGGTGCTTATCTTGCATCTCTCGGATGGACATAGAGAACTCGGTCATAGTCCAACTGAGTGTGTTGAAAAGGCGATTGAGAAAAGATAAGAACAGTTCTTGTTCATGAATACATGTCTCCTTGAGTAAAACCTTCAAAGTAAAAAAGCCAAAAGATCAAAAAGATAGTTCGCATACTATCACACAGTAACATACACTCAACAGAAATAGAAGAACGAATAGAATTAAAACAGAGGTCATAAAGTTAAAAAGACCTGAAAAATTGCAGATGATGAAGATTCGGCATTTTTTGACGAAGCAAATCCTGAACCTTTGCAGAGCCGGAAAAGTATGTTGGTAACAGGTATCCATGATCTACTATCAAAAGCTGACAGAAGTGATCTTGGCATTCTATTTATAGCCTCTCGATTGTTCTCAAATACAAGCATAAATTCTTTGTACTGTACAAGGACCGATATTGATTGAAGAAGAAGATCTTTCAAGTCTGCACTCACTATCCTCGAATCATCGAAGTGTTTGACGACAAGAGTGACCTATTAATAAGAAAATAGAACTCTTAGATAATACTGACACACTGAAGAGCATGCTAAACACACATCAGAAAATTGCCCATGACTTAACTATCAGTTGTAGTAGTTTTTTGTTCTCTGCGATATTTTCCAAAGAGAGTAGCATATCGTGAAACCAAGGAAAAACACAAAACACTCCTATTATACACATTCAAGCCCACAAGTTCGCCATTAAATGTAAACGCAAGACCATTTCCAAATTTACTTCAATTTCTTCAGTCATCCAACATTAGTACTACAGGATTGTAAGGTTATGAATGATGGGTGTAATTAGGTTTTATAGCAAGAAAGATGGATCAAGAAGCAGCAAGATGCTTTGGTACATACAAATGAAGCTAGCCCTTGCTTAAGAAATACTGCAGGCGAAACAAAAGGAGGATCACTCCTTCGCAGAGCATGGAAACAGTCAACCTGCAGAAACAACAAAAATATCCATTTGAGACTTGACTCTTGGGTAAATTGTTTCAATGCAAATAGCCAAGTTGACAGCTAAGGACACATCAAACCTACCAGTGATTCCACATAGAACTCAGGAATGTAGTGGAAAATGGAATATGAATCACTGAGGACCAAAAGAAGCTCCACAACCCACATGCAGGTTGCATACATTCCCCTTTGCTTCCATGAAGAAAAAAGAGTGGCACGGTACCTGAATGCACCATAACACAAGTCAACAGGTTAACTCCCTAGCCTACAAAATGACTGCATCAGTCTGTTCAGATTGTCCAGCTGCAACTTGCACAAATGTTATTCAAACCAGGGAAAGCAAAAGAACATAAATTAATGAATACATGTACAAGTTAGAAGCTGACTCCTAAATGATGTATCATGAATAGTTCTAGAAAGCTCCTGCTTCAAGAATATTTTTTCCCATTTTTTACATACTGACAACCTTTTGAATCTATTGTGAATATGTCAATATGATCATTCCAGAAGCAAATGTGATCTAAAAATTCATGTCTATGGCCGATAGTGATTGCTAGCAAACCTATTTTTTTGTCATTTTACCATGGAACAGTATGGTAAGATAATACAATAGGTTTATCCTTTCAGAAATCATACCAAACACAATGCCTGACACAATCCATCAAATCCTCATGATAGCTATTCCGGGCTTCTTTCAAATGTCTTACTTGCTCAGGGCATGATTTTTCTCTTATCTGCCTATCAGTTTCTTCTAGTAAAGAAATGGATTGTGACTGCTGGGACATGAAATAAAATGCCTGGACAGAACAAACTTAAGTCAGTACAATAATATAAAGCAGAATATACAAATAACCTTGTGCACTGATGGGTATCAATGGGTAAGTAGTATCAGAAAATAGACTGGCTAGGATCATGTGATTCCTTTTGTCCAAAAGGGTGAAGTCAAAGAACAACAACTAAATACTTGCACATCTGGACCCAATGTTCAAGTATCGCACAAAGTGAAGCCATTATCTAGAAAATTTGCATATGTTGGCCAAGCAAAACACACAGTTTTGCAAAGCACATGCATGTCTAAGCTCCTGAGATTGAACCAAGGTTATTAAAGCGATAAGGTGAGGCGAGACAGCTCACCACCTTCTTACCGCCAAAGCGCTTAAGACACGCAACAAGGCGATGCCATACACACATCCTAACATAGTATAGCAGCATTCTATAAGTATTTCTCAATGTCCGTATAATTTCCCCCTCATGTAGGAACTGAGCAAAGCAATAGCACTAGCACACCAAGAGACTGATATATTTCTCCCTCTCACTCAACATTCTATTTCTCCCTCTCCCTCGTTCCTCAATCGGTCAATCCTATCGCAAACGGTAGGCTTTAGATCGACAGAGCGAGTCGATCTTCAAAACAGAGTAAAGGGAGACCGGAAGGAAGGAGGGCGGAGAAAGAGGGGAATCTGGCGACAAGTGATCGGCGGGGAGGAGAACGTACTTGGATGGCTGATTTGGCGGCCGGAGCAAAGGAGGTGGAGGCGTGGCGCGGTGAACCCTGCGCCGGATCAAATGGGGACGGGGCAACGAGTGGCGCTAGGTTTTCCAGTGTCTCGCGTCAACCTGTGCTCCCTCTCGGTCTTCAATTGTGCTCGCCTAGCGGCTGGCCCCGGTATGTCTACCCCTAATCCCTCGATCACCCAACCTATGGCGTCTGCGACGCCTCAGCGTCGCCATGGCTGTCAGGCGGACGCCGCACCCACCTCTGGCAGTGGCAAGGTGACGGCGTGGTGAACAACCCCCAACCACCACCTTTCCCGGCGGTCTGCCTTACCGCTTAAGTGACACCTTAATAGCCACGGATTGAACACATGCAAATGCAAGAAATTAAGGCAACTTTCCACGGATACTAGTTAGGTACAGCATGTCTGTAAGTTTGCAGGTCATGAGAATCTCCATGGAAGCAAAGTGATGGATCATTGGTACAGCATGCATGTGTTTGTCTAATGAAAGAGAAGATCAAAGAAACATCGCTTGCCTGCCTAAAATTTGGTGAGATGCCCAAATGATATAACAACAGCATAACATCAAGCAGTTCTTCTTCTTTTAACGCTTCTGAGGAAGATTGATTTGTAATTGACATGCTTTCAAAAGTATGCAGTGCTTGGTATCCACATTCAATATCTGATTGAGCACTTGTGCTAGTTTTCTCTTCAATCTCATCACCCAGACTTCTCCCACTGCACTCAGCAGCAACATGAGCTGATCTTTCAGGCATAGGCTTGCATGGGCCTTTTGAAGTTGATGGTATGTACTTGGCATTATCTTTCAATCTTAGGCCAACAGTGGCATCTGAGATTGAGCAGCAGCAAGGCTTCTGTACTGTAGTGTGTGTTACTCTTGTCTCTTCATCATTCATGCAGCCTTCATCCCACTGTACTTCATCTTCCTTGGTATCAATTTGGTGAAACATCAACAGGTGATTTACTGATCCACCGATTCTAGGAATTACGCTAAAATAGGCATCATTCCTGAATAATAACTGTGTGGGAAACCTTCGCTTTCCACCTTTGTGAAGAAATCCAACACCATTCCCACAGTTCATTCTAGAGGATGATGCAGACCCAGAAGAATCCATAGAAAACCCTTCAGACAACAAATGGAGGATTACAGTGTACAATGAGACAAGCACAGTGTTGTTGAAAGTCCCGTTGACAACCATCTTGTGATCTCCACCTCTAGCCTTTAGTACTGAACTTTGTACAAATGACCTAAACACAGATCCTGGAAGCTGAGGGGGCGACACTGGTGGAACAAAGCATATTACCAAGCTGCAAAGTTCACGGTGCATCTCCTCAATCTGCAAAACATATTGCCATGCAAACTATTACAAACAGGTATAAAAGAGGGAGAAAGGGAGGAAAAGAGTCCAGCTATTTACAATCAATCATGTCTTTAGTTAAAATTTAAAAGGCTAACCCCCGATAGAACAAAGCATAAAACTTTAAATGAATAGAGACGGGTATAAGTAAAGAGAATGAAAGGTAGCAGACAGAAGTTCACAAACCCAAGGAAGCAACAATTATCCAGTTATAACAATGCAGAAAACTAAGAAAAACAACAACACAGTCGGAACTTGGAACTAGGCCAACTACAATACACCATGTAAATCAAACCACCAAATGGTGTAGCATGGATATCCAAGAGTCGAGACAAGTAGTGGAACAATTCAAGCCAACAAACAAATGGATGCAGAATCAGAGTCATCAGACTGGAAATTTTTGTGATGCTAGAATATAAGTTATTGCAGTGGCATCATTATGTCAGAAGTTCACACAGCTGAAAAAAAATCTTCTCTAAGCATCATGGAATTCCTGATTTTCATGAGGAGAAATGTCATCTAAGAGTAAAAACCTCCCTGTGTAGCTAAAGAGGCAAGGGAAAATTCACCTTCTTAATTGCATCGGAGAGTGTTGTCATCGACAATGCCATGCTAACTTCATCATCAGAAGAACCAGGCCACCAAACAGAAGGTACAAGGCACTGCAAGTCCTGCTTGTTTGGAATCTTCCTTGTGAGAAACCCTTCAAACGAGAATGCAAAATCGTCTGACTTCCACCAAAGATGCATTACATCTTTATGCCTAAGGATGTGGCAAGCCAGCGCTAAAAATGGATATGATCCAGAGTATGGGCATTCTGTTAACACAAGTGGTGCAGCTTTGCACATAGAAGAAAGTGCCACAATGAGCTCCTGCAATAATGAAGTGCACCCAGGGAACTGAAGAAAAAGGTCAAGAACCCGATCAAGGCATAAGAAATCATGTGGCTCACGTGCCCTGAAAACATCTATAAGAAGAGTGGTGAAGGATCCCCAAGCAACATACTCAAGACACCCCTGGCTTCCTTCAATAGCACTGAAAAACTCAGCACATATCCCTTCTGAAATTGGTCGAAACAATTCTTGTAATGGTGCAAATTTCTTGACCCTTCTTAGTTTCTCAAAGTACGCTGATTCAGATTTCTCCAGATTTTGAACTTCTAGAAGTCGGAATAAACATCTAAGAAGATATGCTGCAAACATCCAAGAACATGGTGGTGCCTCGATTGGATCAAACACATCTAAAGGATACCTGAATGGATGTGAGCCAAAGTTTAGATGGCAACGTTCGCCTTCTGAGAGAGAGATTGCAGGATAGTAGCCCTTCCTAGGCCCCACCTTTTGAATCCCATCAAATGCAACACCAAGAAAAGTCCCATTCCTGTAGAAATTGATCTCTCCCACATCCAAGTTGAGGCAGCAACCGATCACATCCCCTACTGACCATGGCTGTCCATATGGCTTTGGCTCATTATTCCATTTAGTCACCCTCTGGCCATCAAATGCATATGAATCATCAGCATCACCAACACCTTTCTGATCAGTGAAGGGGCACGAAAGAGTAGCCCATCCAAGCTGCTGAACTCCAGAAGTCTCCAGGGTCACCTCATACATCCACTTGCCCTTCCACACACAGGCATTAGCCCTAGCACTGCTGAATGGTGCAAAGCTCTCAACAATCAAAGGTTCCCGAATGCTCTTCAACTTACCACAAATGCTCGATTCATCAAGAACAACCTTTGTTTGCCCAGCACCTTTATCCACAATCAAGACGCTGTCATTGTACTTACAGATATCTCTGTCCCAACCAAGATCAAACTTTCTTGCCTGGTTCCGCAATACCGAGCGCACAAAGCCCGCATCAACTGATCCAGGAGGCCGGACAACTGACTTGTGAGGGAGATCAAAGATATGTTCTATCGTCCTCTCAACAGCCTGGTGCCCAATCTCATCATGGTAGGATACCAAGTGCGACTTCTGGGGGCTAACCCTAGCTTCATCACCAGACAACAACACAGCCAGCCCAGGGGAGAACCCACTCCTCCTATGGCTACTGCTTCCTTCTGCCATCAAGCTCTCCAATCTCCAACCTTTGCCAGCCTTTCGAAGCTAACCATCTATTGTTTAATCAAATTAAATGCCTCTCAACCAGATTAACCAACAAACTATCTCCAAGGTCCAAACATGAACTAGACACCAAAATGTTCAAATAGCCACTTCAATTTGGCCTCCCGATATGTGATTTTGACAGGAAATTCCAATTACCTGGTCAAATTGGGCGAATTTTAGCTATGCGAAGCCAGGACACGGGACTAGATGCATACGTATACAATGGAAATTTTGACCACAAATGATTTATATTGACCCAAATCGGAGCACCTTACCGGGGCGGACGGAGAAACTCGGAGACAAGGAGGCGGTGGATGTGCTGTGGTGACGCGCGTGACGGCGATCGGCGGCGGCGGAAAGGTTGGAGCTAGGGCTTCACCTTGGAGAAGTCATGGGGGAAGGAGAGGACGAGAGAGAAACAGAGCGAAATTGATTGATTACAGGCTACAGCAATTTTTTGTTACCTTTTCAGTTTGGTCCCTTCCATTTACGGTAAATACAGTTCTATAGTGGTTCTTGCTGTGTACAATTCAACTCTTTCTTTTTTTAATAATGCTTGTAAAAGTCAACTTCAATTTGGATGGTTGTACTTGTATACAGGATTCACAAAATCGAAACCTTGAAAACAGCAAAAAAAAAAAAAAAAAAAAAAACGCTCAAAAAACCTCTTAGAAACGGTCAGAAACTGAAGGGTTAAGAAATAAAAAAAAAATCGAAAACCGTTCGGTTTTCAACGAAAAACCAGTCAATCAATTGAATGTTCATAAAAAACGGTTTTTTAGCGATTTTTTTGCGAAAACCACGGTTTTTCAATTGTTTTCGAGCGGTTTTCGACGCATAATTTTTTTAAAAAAAGTTTTGAATTTTTTTTTAATTAGATCGGTTTACCGAGCGGTTTTGAATCTCGAACCGTAACGGTATGATCGAAAACCACGAAAACCGAGCGAATTACCACGGTTTTGTGAACCCTACTTGTACATACGGCATTCTTCATATTAATTTTACTCCTTTAGTGGTAGCACAGAGAATATCAATTTTATCTTTTTCAGATGTATTTCATATTTGTTAATCTTTTTTCTCGAGCCTATCGTGTGCTTAATCAATTTAATTTTGTCAAGTAAAATTTACACCTATGCATGACAAAATTATTTTTAAAATAAAACTTCACTGCAATAGGAAGTGCATCGATCTCATAGCACAATGGACATTCACGATAATACATGCGGACGCATTATGATTTTTTGGACAAAGCGCTCCTTTTTAAAGAGTTAAGGCGAAATCTTTCTATGATAATGTATTTATATAGTATCTAGTCATTTTTTTTGCTAGTTAGGGCACCATGGTTTCAAATGCATGAATTCGAATATATTTTTTGAAAAGTTCGGTTTTAGGGTACATAGTATACCCATTTATAATAATTCAAATGAAACACATATTTTTGAAAAAAAATACTCGAATTCAAAGGTTTTGAACAAATTTAGATCATATGCTTTGCTGATTTATATATAACTGGCACATGCTTACAATCAAACTATCATAAAAAAAGGCAATTCTAGTTTGAATTTCAATTAAAACTTGTTTGAACTAGTTAGTAAACAAGTTAAACTTGATAACTAAAAATTTTAAAACTCTTGTGCACGCAATACATAGGGAAAATACTCGTTTTACATCATAGTGCCCAATCACCATGGGGTATTCTTGGGAGTACGTGCTCTCACTTCTAATATACCACTTAAACAAATTTTTTATACTCCTTTATCACTTTTAGTATACTTCAATAATAATTTTAAGATACTCCAATGTGATTTGGTTGAAAAATTTTCATGAAAGCACTTTATTTTTATTATATACCCTTTTTCCATATATAAAATGAGAATATACACAAATCATGCTATAAAAAGTGGATTTTAATGAAGTTTTTTTTATGGAACTCAATTTTGAGCGTACTCTAATAATGGTTATAAGATACTCCAAAGTGAGTTCTATAAAAAAATTAATCAAAATCCACCCTTTATAGCATAATTTGTTTATATACTCCTTCTACATATGGAAAAGGGTATATAGCAAAAAATAAAGGACTTCGATGAATTTTTTCAATCATGTTGCATTGGAGTATATCAAAAGTGATAAAGGAGTATAGCATGTTCCCACCTCCAATATACCACTTAAACGAACGTATTATACTCCTTTATCACTTTCGTATCCTTAAATACTAATTCTAAGATACTTTAATGCGATATGGTTGAAAAAATTTCATTGGGACTCTTTATTTTTGCTATATGTCCTTTTTTGTATGTAAAATGAGTATATACACAAATTATGCTATAAAAAGTGGACTTTGATGAGATTTTTCATGGAACTCACTTTCGAGTATCTTATAATCATTATTAGAGTATGATAAAAAGGATAAAGATGTATAATTTTTTTTTGTTTAAGCGTTATATGAAAGGTGGGAGTGCATACTCCTAGACTGTAGAACCATTTGGAAGCCTTTTCGGTACTTTTGGGAGTACATATTTCCACTTTCAATATACTATTTAAACGAACGTGTTATACTCTTTATCACTTTCAGTATGCTTAAATACTAATTCTAAGATACGTCAATGCGATATGGTTGAAAAAAATTGATTGAACTCTTTATTTTTGTTATATATCTTTTTTCATATGTAAAATAAGTATATATACATATATGCACACATATATATATATATACTAGTATAGTGCTTATAATCATTATCAATTAAATGAGAAGATAAGTATGAATACAACACTTAATAATAGAAGATTTAGAATTTTAAATGAATTTAGAAAGAAAACGGAACTAAATGGAGGTCGAATGGGAGAAAACGGGCTTTCTAAATCAAGAAAGAGAAAGAAAAAGAATTTTCTAATTTTAGATTATTTTTTGTAGCTTCACAGAGCACACAGCGTGCTCTCGGTCTTGAACGCAAGGGGAGGCCAGGTGGCCACGGTCGCATGGTCAAGATCATCGCCGACACTCCTCACTTCAGTGAATTTCATCTAAAAGATGACGGTGATGGCTTGTTACCTCCAAATCCGTGATCTTTACAAGAGGGAGCATTTGGGAATTTACGCAATGGATGGGGTGGAGGAGAGCTCACGCTTTTTATAGCCCCAAACAAGCATATTTATGGAAACCATAATTTGAAATCAAATCGATTGGGAGGAAATTTTGGCAATAGAGCATGAAATTTAGGAATTAACACTATAGATGGAAAGAGAAGATTTGGTGCGGGATTGATGGAGCTTTGGAGCTTCTTTCTTACTTTAATGGAGGAGGATATACAATGAGTTGCCTTCATTTTTTAAATATAGAAGAATTTTTGAAAAGATAGCACATTAGGTTAAAAATTCTAGAAAATTCTCAAAAAACTTTCGATTATTTTGTACTTAATAAAATTATTTTCAAAAAAATTAAATTATAAATTTGTTTGAGGCATTTCACTGACAAGCAACCTTGTCGCGCTTCAAGCAAAGCCACCGATGGCACCGTGGAGCCATACTTAAATTCTAATTCCCCATCTCCCTTTCCTTTTCCCAAGACGTAATGTATGGTCCTTTCCTTTTCCAAGACGTTTGTTTCTTTTCCTTGATTCCAAGACGTTTGTTTCTTTTCCTTGTTGATGCGAGGTAGGGAAAGTCTTTGGGCCACGGGATGATTTCAAAAATATGAAAAATAAATCATGCACGATCACTGGATCCGAAAAAAAGATAAAATTAAATAGTTGCTCACGACCGTTCCGCGAGAAAAATTGAAAAAATTAAGCAAAGACTCACTGAACAAAATTCAACGCTTCCGTATACAAATTAGGCTCTATGGGGCTAGATCCGTAAAAAGTCTCAAGAATGGTCATATTCAAAAAAAATACGATCACAATGCCGTGACAATAAAAAATCAAGTCTTGTTTCTTTGCATGTGGATCCTCCTGCTTATTTCCTTGTTTGATTCACCTCCTTCCAAATATGTATGTATGCGATCCTCCTTATTTATTTCCTTATTTGATTCGCTCTCCTTCCAAATATGTAGGTGGGGAGGTGCATTGTATGATTAGACACACTAAATAATGGCCATCGGATGTGGGTGAGTAAACCGAGGAAAGATCCGAGATCATTTTGATGAATGCAAGTTTCGGGGCGTTTTTCGTGCACGAACATTGGGCCATATATAATATATATATAAGAAAAATATATATTATATATATATATATACGTGTGTGTATATATCAAGAGATGTTGCAAGCCGCAACTCCATCAGACTCCCTATTCTCTCTTCCCTGGCATTAAGCGGACGAGGGACTTATTAATTGTCTTTCTTAGATCAATTTTTTTTCCGGTTGTTATTCTTTGACAAGTTTTTAACTAGATTCTCATTACCTACTATGGTTTTTACCTGACTTACCTGGACAACTATGACAATGCTGGAGATCGACACTTGGTGGAATTGGATATATATAAATGTTTGTTAATTTTTTTTCCAACAAACTACACCATGTTCGAGGCGTATGTCCTACGACCAATGAAGATCATCATAAATCTACTTTTGGCTATCACGATCCTCGGCAAGATCAGATGTCTCGGTTGAGAAAGATGTTATCAATAGTAGCATGTTGTCCATGAGTCCATCTAGAGTAGGAGGTACTAATGTGCTTAGTCGACGAGTTATTGAAATAAATGGGAGAATCTTTCTTGAAGAACTGAAAATAATAGTTTGCTACAATATTTTATCAACAACACAATTCCAGAGAAATAGTTGGGGCTGTTTGTGGAACTGCCAAATGGAAATACGGAACCACGACAAAAAAAAATCAAACGGAAAGAAGCAAAAAAGAAACCTTTTCTTTTCCCATCCACGTGCAACGTGCCGGACCACTCTCCACCCGCAGCCGCCGGAGCCAAAAAAAACGCGCACACGACACAGTTATCTATCCACAGTTAAAATCTAATTTTTCTAGCCTCCGTTAACTCATTTTTTCTAAAAAAAAAATTCAACTGAAATTACAAATATGGCTCTTTCTCCCACCACGACAGATGCGTCAGTTGCCACGCCCGAAGAGCGTGGGAGCCGACGCTGCCACCCTTAGAGAGCACAGCAAGAGGCAAAGAGCACACGAGTAGGGCCGAGGCAGTGCGGGAGATGGCCTCACGACGTAGAGGAACGTGGAAGGCACGTTCCACGATAAGAGAGGCTAGATTTGTAATTCCGCTAAAGATGATTAGATTAAAAAAAATAGATTAGAAAAGTTATCGCTTCTTAAAATTCATTGCCTTACGCTACCTCAAAATCCGTTAGACAGTTCACAGCTGTTCGTTAGTTTAGTGCTTTATAACGTACAACTACGCAGCGTGGACATATGCCCAGCAGGGAGATTTATAATTTACGAATAGAAAAAAATGTCAGTGTTGTTTATGCCATCGAACTAGACCATTTTCTTTCTTTGTATAAAGGGGAGGAATTCTGCTTTTCTTTTACGACTAGCGTACTGCAGCTACACGAAGGGAAAAGGGAAAGCGTAGAAAGCCTGAGCATATTCTGGAGGGGAAAGGAAGGAAAGATGCTTTCTAGACGTCGAGGTAGACGTAGCGTATCTGCGTAAGATTGGTCGATCATTACATGCACCATGGACGGATGGGATTAGTTTATCGAGCACGTACGTGCACCCGTATCTTTTCAAGAAATTTCCTCTTCCTTTTTCTCGTTGCCTTTAGTTTCTTGCTTCCTTCCTTTTCATTTTGATGCTGAGGCCTTTAATTTCTTTCGATTTGATGGGGGTTGCGTACGTGGTTGATCGAACAGCAAAATACGGAGTACATTCATAGATAAAATAGGACATATCTGTCTGCATTATTGAGCTTGCATGCATAAACATTGCCAGGCATCTTCTGTCATGCACTGTAGCGCATGAGAGGCTTATCTTCTTTCTAGTGAAGCCGTGAAGGTTCAGAAAGTGAAGCCGTGAAGGTTCAGAAGCTTGACAAATCTTGATGAAAGGAGGAAGAGAAGCGAAGCGAACGGGACCGGCCCACAAGACCAACAAGCAACTAAACCAACCTACACCAGATGCAATCGAGCCAGATTCCAAATCGAGAGGAGTGAGACACACATGACCCTGAGCAACCGAAGCGGCTGTGGCAGGCCAGCGGGCGGTGCTGCTAGCGCTGGGAAGCTGAGGTGGAAGGCGGCGTAGTCAGCGTGAGGAGGTGCGGCCCGGCAAAGTGCGGACAGGATTCGAGGGCCTGAGCGCAGGCAAGGATGCTAACAGGCCGAAGTCCAGTATAGATTTAATTCGAGTCTAATATTCTTTTTATAGATCTGTATCTAGTCTAATTCAAAAAAAAGTGAGGTTTAATCCTAACTTGTGCCTAAATGAAAGACTGGGCTTTGATTTGAGCTTTTATCTAGACAAATTGTTTGTTTGATGAGTTAATAGTTTACGGTGTAATATTCAAGTGATAAAACTAGGTTTATAATTACATATTTAATTTACTAGAAACAGAGGTTGAAAATTAGAACTTAAAGTATGCTACAAAAGAATGTAAAGCAAAAAAGAAAGCATTAGTGCTAAATGCAACATCAATTGGTTTACTTGCCTAGTGGTAAGAGATTTAGTAGAAAAACATAAGATCTAACCCTGACCCAATCTGAACTAGATCTGATCCAAATAGTTATGGATCCAAAATGAGCCCAATCCATTTGCAATTTTGGGCTGGTCTAATCCAAAAAAAAAAACTCGACTGGTGAAAGCATCTAGGCCCCTAATTTATTTTAGTTTTGGTAATTAATGACAATCGCGATTAAATGACTAATATTTTCGTTGAGTATGATTGAAAATAGGTTGGTCCTAAATATGGAAAACAATGAAGCGTCAAAATGAAACTAAAGGAGATCAATGCATCATGCTAAAGAGACAAGGTATGAAGTTAAAGGACCTTTTTATAGATTTTACCGATCTCGGAGTATTGAAGAAAGATCGGATTGCTAGAATAAGTACCATACTATTAAGAGAGACTCTTGATTAGTAATTTGATGTAATTTTAGTGAAAATGGTTCAATTAGTGCTCATATGTTGATTATTTTCACTTAATATAGAAACAAAATTGAAAAACAGAAATCACCCTAGCTTGATCAGCACTACCGCCCATGGTAGGACGATACTGCCGCTTGGTCAGCAGTACCGGCCCTAGGGCCGGTAATTTTATTCCAGAGAGGGGTGTTTTTGGCTCGGCGCCCAGCCGGTACTACCGCCCATGGTAGGGCGGTACTGTCGCTTGGTCGACAGTACTGGCCCTAGGGTCGGTAGTTATATTACAGAAGGGAGTAAATTTGTGTCTTGCTCGGCCGGCACTACCGACTGAATTGGGCGGTACTGTCACTCGGCTGGCACTATCGGCCTAGCATGGGCGGTAGTACCGGCCTCAGAGCAACGACTAGTCTGTCAATGCATTTAATGCCCACAGTTGACCGTTGTACCTACGGCCGACAATATTGGCCCTAGTTGGGCGGTAGTGCCGACCACCCTGATTTTTTAGGGGTTGGTAGCAACGGCTAGGAAAATTGATGAGGGTTATAAATACTTCCCCATATGCAGCATAGAGTGGGATTTGGACTCCTATTGCATATTCTTGAGCTCTAGCGTGTATCTCTTCTACTCAATTGCATTAAATTCACATTTGAGGAGTAGTTGAGTGAAAATCAAGTGAGAGTATTAAATTGAGCCATTTAGACACTTGATTCACCTCAAGCGACTGTCAAAGTTTATTACTCTTAGAGGTTATCGTCTCTTAGACGGCTTGGAGGCGTTTGTGTGTGGTGAGCTTCTCAACAAAAGTTATGAGAAGTCAAGGGAAGTTGTGAAGGCCAGAGTTCGTCTACCCAGAGCGGGGAAGAACTACCATAGTGATCGAGGAAGGCTCGAAAGGTTAGAGCTGGCTTGAAGGAGTTCAAGTCACCTCAACGTGGATTAGGGGAGAACGGCAAGTCTCCGAAACCACAGGATAAAATTCTTGTGTCTCATTCTCTTGTACCTTGCTTTTATCATTCTTGTGCTCAATTTATACTTCTAGCAATTTGAATATATCATTTGTTCTTATAATCATTTACTACTCATTTTGATTTGCTATAGTGCCTAGTGATCTCTAGGAAAGATAGTTCTAAATTTCTATTATTGCAATTCTAGCCTAGTGTTTTAATTAATTGCAATTAGAGTAGAAAATTTAGAAACCTCCTATTCACCCCCACTCTAGTGGGTTATCCTTGATCCAACAACTGGTTCAAGCCTATTAGCACTCCTAGGCAGAGGATGGTGTCGACATGTTATCTGTGTGAGGAAACGCAATATGGAGCCGAAGCAGGTGGTAGGCCAGAGGGGAGGAGAGGGAAGCCATTAAGTAGCAGGGCAAAGTGCAAAGGGAAGGGGAGGGGATTTGGAGAGCCGAACCAGTGCAGGAGATTGAAGGATTGGGGGAGACCAGGAGCCTGAGGAGAAACACTTTTTATTACCGAGGTACATATTTTTCTTTGTTTTGTTTCTTTTCTATTTGCATTTGAATTTTGATTGCATAAGAGTGAATGACTATGTTTTATCACTTTAGCTTACCCTTTATTTAGTTTGTGTTTCATGTTGCTATTGTCCTCCTTTTTTTGCCGTCGCCAGTTCGATTTGTGACGACGCCTCGGTCTCCGCTCTACTGGTTCCTATCAACATCGTGGTCGGTGCCCTCCCGGATCGCGATGACGCCGGTGTATGAGACTAAGGGATTGGAGGAGGTCGGGAGTCGGAGGGGAAACACTTTTCATTACCGAGGTACATATTTCTCTTTATTTTCTATTCGCGAATGAATTTTAATTGTATAAGAGTGAAAGACTGTATTTTTATTACTTTAGCTTACCCTTTATTTTATTCCCTGCCTCCGCTACTTATCCCATCCTATCTGCGATGCCCGTTGGCCACACAAGGCGCAAGCAACATGTGCAGATGCGCCGCGTAGAAGCAAAAACCGCGCTGCGCCCGATTGCTGCCCCTGTTTCGAACGGTACTAGCTATACTGCAGTATGTCACGCACCGATTGCCTCGTGGTTTTGCACCGTTCCAAGCACTGCACTGCACCTTTTCTTATCCGAAATAGGTATTCATAATTAACAAGGCAGAAGAGCAACACTGTTTATGCAGGTGTTTTTCCTCCCGTTTTCGTCACAAACATACTGTCTTCTACCATGACGGATAGGGCGGGTACTCCAAAGTCCAAACGGTCAAAGCACCTTTTCAACCAAGGGTTACTCCCCTATATATAACATTGTGTATGTACTGTCACAAGGGTCTCAGCCTCTCGGATCACTGCTTGTCAATCGTCATTTTGCACTCAGGTCTGGTGCGACTCAGGATCAAGATCAACACTTCCCTTCTCCTGTTCCTTCACCAGGATCAGAGAGGATAACACATACACCACGATGGCCTTTCCTTGAACCGTCTACAAACACCTACCTACAAACGACCGCATGCTCCAGCTCCATCCATTGAACCACCATATCCACAAGTCCATGGACAATCAACCTAGACCCAAGCTTCGGGCTGACCCAAAAGTTATTGGACTAATTTATGAATTTTTATAAATTTTCAAGAGAATTTACATGGCCTTTTTAGGCCAGGCCTTAGCCCAGGCCCGGATGGTCCGAGACCTGGCTCCGCCCCTGCCCACACCACCCAAACCAAAATGGCCAAACCCCTTGACGTCTCCGGCTCGCGCTCTTCCCGCCACTCGCTGCAACCCCCATGCACGTCCACGTGCCCCACTCCCTCCTCCCCGCGCCTCCCAAGCCCCCACCACCATGCCGCCCTCCGCGTCAATATCGCCGCCTCCACCGCGGGGTTGGTGAACCCCACCGCCGCCCGCAAAGGCCATCATTGTCGGCGGCGGGCTCTCAGGCCTCGCTGTGTTGACCCACCTGGGCCTCCCTCTCCATGCCGTTCACGCTGCTGGAAGCATCGGACCGCCTCGGCGGCTGCGTCGCCACTAACGAGGTTGATGGCTACCGACTCGCTGGGGTCCGGGGCTTCCAGATCTTTCTCGCTGCTTACCCGGAGTGCCAACGGGTCCTTGGCTTCCTGGCACTGAGACTCCGGCCGTTCTATCCAAGGACGCTCGTCTTCCTCGGCGCCGGCGAGCCCTTCCATCTGCTATCCGATCCCTTCCGCCTCCCCCTACGTTCCCTCTCCACGATCTTCTCCCCCGTCGGCTCCGTCTCCGACAAGCTCCTCGTCGGCCTCCACCCCGGACGACGTCATCCTCTCCTCACTGGAGAAAACCATGGCGAGGCACCTGAAGCAACTCGGGTTCTCTGATAGATATAATCTTGTAATAGGAAAGTTTTAGTTTGGAAAGTTTGTATTAAGAAAGTTTAGGATGAGGAGTTGAATTAGGACAAGGAGGTGGAATCCTATTCCGCTTATGAGGGTTGTAGTTTTAGGTATAAATAGAGGGGTAGACCTGAGTTTTGTAAGAGAACAGAGCGAGGAGTAATAAAGAGAAAATTATCCTAAAATATTTTGACGTTCTGTTCCAACAATTGGTATCAGAGCCTAGGATTTTAGATAAATCCGCTGCACCCCGTGAGGAGGAGAATCCCGGGGACGGCCATCTCGGGGCGACACCTGAGGAAGCAGTTCGCGATCAAGGCTGCGAGGAAGTCAGCGTCGACGACCGGTGGCATGAAGAAGCGGCCCTGTGGCGCTGCGTGAGATCCGCAAGTACCAGAAGAGCACGGAGCCCTTGATCCGCAAGCTGCCGTTCCAGCGCCTGGTAAGGGAGATCGCCCAGGACATCAAGACAGACCTCCGGTTCCAGAGCCACGCCAGGTCGGGCGACACGTAAGAGAAGCCGCAACTCATGCGCGTGGAAGAACAGGACGTGAACATCGGCTCAGTTCCACGCGTGAAGAGCAAAGGCAAAGAGGAAGTGCATGCTGTGCGTGAAGAGGAAGTAGTCACGCAAGAAAGCGACGGCAACATGTGCTGGTCTTGTGTGCTGAAGGTCCAAAGCGAGGAAGCGCAGGTGCTGATCAATAAAGAAAAGAGAGGCTCCGAAGCATCGCACTTGCCAAATTTGAGAGGGTCGAGCCGGATTACGCTAGCCTGTTGAAGTAGGCCAAGTTTGAGATGTTCCAGCTCAAGGTAAGCGAGGCACGTCAGGAGGCCGAGAACGGTGAAAGCGTGGTGATGCTCAACGTCCAGAACGTGTTGCTTGTTGAGGAGGTGTGTTCGTCGTCCAAAGTCAAGTCCGTCGAAGTTAACTCCGGGGCGTTGAGAAGAGGCGTTCGCCGTCCAAAGTCAAGTTCGTCGAAGATGAGTCCAGGATGTTGAGGAGTTGTGGTCGTCGTTCTAGATGTGCGTGCGCATAAGAGTTTTTGCAGGTGTGTCCAAGTTCTCTTGTAGGTAAGCTCTAATGCGAGTCTACGTCACCGTCAAGTTGTGTTACCGGTGAAAAGACAATTGGAGCTAAGGCACAGTTGTAATCACCGGCAAGGTGCGTCACCGGTGGTATGGCCAACAAGAAGAAGGCGAAACTCCTTAGAGATGCGTTCACCATCCTGTGTTGAGTGTTTGGGCAAATCGTAGTTGAGACCGATTGCCTCAATGAGTTAGAGTTGCGTTATAAGATTAAGGGGGTGATTGATAGAAATAATCTTGTAATAGGAAAGTTTTAGTTTGGAAAGTTTGTATTAAGAAAGTTTAGGATGAGGAGTTGAATTAGGACAAGGAGGTGGAATCCTATTCCGCTTATGAGGGCTGTAGTTTTGGGTATAAATTGTTGGAAAACCATGTGGTCCAATGAAAAGCCCACGATGATCCCTTAGCCGAAACCCTAGGCAACTATTATATAAAAAGGAGGAGGGTCCCCCCTATGTACAAGCAATCAGAAAGCAATAAAGTATTCCACACCGCTCTCCCTAAACCTGTCTCTCTCTCTCTGTTCTCCAATTTTAGATCTGTTCGGGAACCCCGGACTATTCGATAGCGAGGTTCCTTAACACGTTATCAGCACGAAGCTCTACCGGCGAACAGATTGAAAAGGTGAGAAAAGGTGGGAATTAACGATTGAATCTAATCGGTTCTTTTCTATGCATGCATCTATCCTACGTGGCACGAAGCTACACGAAGAACGCCGGCTACTCAAGACAAAGACGGCTACGATTATTCATCACGTAAAAAGAGAAAAAATCTGGCAACGCATGCCCGGAACATTGCGCCACCGTCTCGGTTCACGTGCGCCCGCACGAAGCACGGCACGGTCGCCGCCGACCTCCGCGTCCGCTGTCGTCTCGGCATGTAGCCACCGAGCCACCGGCCACCACCTCGAGACGCGCGCACGGCCGCCGCCGCCGCCAGCAGACCGCGCCGAGACGGCCGCCGCCCGCCCCTCCGCCCGTTAGCCTCGCCGCCGCCTCGCCCGGCCGCTCGCACCGCCTCGAGGCGCCTGCCGCCGTCGCCGTCGCCGCGCCGGCCGCAGCCATCGCTGCCGCCACCCCGACTTCGTTGCCGCTTTGACTTCACGGCCTCGCTAGGGTGGGCATTTTTAAACGAATCGATTATTAAATCGAATCGAACCGAATTAACCGATTATTTCGGTTTATTCTGCTTTCTTTTGGTTCGATTTTTGTTTTGGTATAATTGATATTGCTCGGTTTTGACTTCCAAAACCGAAATAACCGAATAGCCCACATACAATACTACTTTTATAATATTCTTCCTAAAATTACTAAACAATTCTCATATTCTAATACATTTATGTATATGTTTGGTATATTCACATATTCTATTATACTTATATTGTAATAATCTATGAATATTGTGTAGGTTTAACCCTACTTTATGTTGCGATATGAGAAGGACTAAATCTAATCTACCTAGTGTTTATTCATATTTCGGTTAATCGAAAAACCGATTAACCAACCGAAATACTTTGTTAATTGATTCGGTTTTTATTTTGGTCCGAGAAATTGGTTGCTAGTTTCAAAAACCGAATTATTTTAAAACCGAAAAACCGAACCGATCAAACCGAAAAACCGAATACCCACCCTAGGCTCGCGCAAGAAGCGCCGCCGCTTCGCCATCATGCGGCAAAGCCGCCGAAGCCGCCGCCAAGCGCGCCGGTTCGAACCGCCGCACCGCGCGCCAGGCGGCGGCCGCGAGCCCGCCACGCGCTGAGCCGCCATGCCCGAAGTCGTCGCAGCCCGTGCGAGACGACGGCCGACGAGCCCACCCGGCGCCCAAGTGGTGCCCGACGAAGCGGCGCCATGCCTCCGCGTCTCCCCTCGCCGAGCCGCGCCTCCCCGCGCCGCACAGAGGAAAGAGTGGCGGCTAGGGGTGGGAACCCTAGCCGCCAGCTCTGTTGGGCCAGAAAAATATAAGGCGCGGCCCAGTGGAAACTTTGGCCGGGAAATAAAGAGAAAAGAAAAGGGAAGGAAAAGAAAACAGAAGGAAAAAAGGAAAAAAAAATAGCAGAAAAATTTGAAAAATTGCCAAAAAATCCAGAAGATTAATTTGGCTCTGTTTTAAATTTTTCTAGCTTTTTTTCTCTGTTTTTATGAATATTATTTATGAAATTTGAATTCATTACTTTATTTTGTATACTGCAATGCATGGCATTTTTTCTGCAATTTATGCTTTATGCAACCATTTTCTATTAGATTACACGCAGTAATCTAATGTCGAATTTTTTGAAATCATGTAGATATCCGGCATCGTGAACCGTGAGTTTGAAGAACTGGCCCCGCACGGTCAGAACTATCTCACTTGGGCATCGGACGTAAAGATCATTCTTGAGGGCAAGAAGCTCCGTGCAACGATTGGTCTAGGGTCCTCGCAGGACGCGAAACCTACCGCCGAGCAAAACGATCAAGCCTTGCACTTTCTCAGGCACCACCTATCAACCACTTTGAAAAATGAATATATGGATGAGGAGAGTGCACTTGATATTTGGACTGCACTTCAGAAGCGATTCGAGAAGCTCAAGTACACAATCTTGCCCCAAGTACAGCAAGATTGGGTCCGCATGAGGTTTGCAGACTTCAAAATAGTGTCCGAGTACAACTCTACCTTGCATAGAATTTGTACCAATCTCTCTCTATGTGGCAAGAAGATCACTAATGAGGAGAAGATTGAGAAAACTCTCTCTACCTTCCACCCAAATGCTATCCAGAGTGCCCGCAGCTATCGTCAGGACGCATACAAGGAATATAGCGAACCGATTGATGTAATGCGAGTTGCGGAATCGCAAGACGATGTTCTACTCAAAAACTATGTCTCGCAGCCACCTAGACGAGGCACTGGCACAGAAGTCAATGCCAATAGCTATAAGGCGAGAAAACCCATTCATAGAAATAAGGGCAAGCATGATGGAAAAGAGAGGAATCAGGCCAAAGGAAAGTCCAAAGCCCCAGTGAAGAAGGATGACAAAGAAAAGGCGCACGCCAAGCCTTATGGACAGCAGAACCAAACGTGCTTCAAAGCGCACTTAGGACACCGGTCAAGATATGTCGAAAATCCAAGGAAGTGATCAACGCATATCAGGCTAAGAGGAAGGCAAAGGAAAATGCCCCAGCAGAGGCGCACTTCGCTAAGATTGGTGATGATGATGCCATGGATGAAGATACCCCACTTGTCTCATCCTCACAGAATAGCCTGGACATCGATGCTGCAGCCAATATTATGGCAAATGAAGAGAAAACTTCTGTTGATGACATAGAAGCAGAAATTAATACATATTTTACAGATTCTGTTTAATGCATTTTTTTTAGATTATGGTTGTTAGCAATTTCTTTTGAATAATGAATTGTAAGCTCTAGAAGAGCATACTTCTCTCATGAATAAATATGCAATTTATTCTTTATTCCAGTATTCTTCCATTTGCAAGCAATGTTTGAATTATTTTGCCACTATTTAATTGGAATTATTTTTCCTTTTTAGAAATCGTGTAGCGCCCAAATGGAAGAGATATGCATTTTTGATAGTGGCACAACAAATACCATCTTAAGAGAGTCTAAATACTTCCAGTTGATCACGAAGAACGCTGAAAAAATTACTACGATCGCAGGAAGCGATTCATATGTAATAGGCTCAAGAAGAGCCACTATTATATTGCCTATGGGTACAACTTTGGTAATTGAAGAAGCCCTGTTGTACCCTGAATCAACACGCACTCTCTTAAGCTTTAAAGACATCCGCGCCAATGGTTTTCATGTAGAAACCAATGAAGAAAATGGCAAAGAATACTTGTGCATCGTGAAGCACGCGGTATGTGGAAAAATGGTATTAGAAAAATGTCCCTCATATGAATCTGGGTTGTACTACACGAATATTAATGCACCCGAAGTGTATACTTCCTTGAAGACTGTTTTTAGAAGCTCTGAGTTATTTTCTTTTGGCATGGTAGATTAGGTCACCTGGTCTTAGAATGATGAGAAATATAGTGAATAACTCACAAGGTCATGGCATTAATGTTAAAAATTTCCGAATAATGAAGATTTCGTGTGCCTGCATGTGCCACCGGAAATTAATAACAAGACCTCTATCATGAAAGTGCAAAGTGAAATTCTGCATTCCTAGAACGCATCCGTGGATATTTGCGCCCGATTCAGCCCTTATCAGTCCGCTTTGGTACTTTATGGTGCTCATCGATGCTTCCTCGAAATGGTCGCATGTATGCTTATTGTCAACAAGAAACCATGCTTTTGCAAAGCTGATATCGCAGATCATAAGAATTAAGAATGCTTTCCCTGATCATCGCGTGAAGTCTATCAGAATGGACAATGCTGGAGAATTTACTTCAAAGGCATTTGATGATTATTGCACGGCAACAGGGATAGCAGTTGAGCACTCCGTACCGCACGTCCATACGCAGAATGGACTAGTTGAAGCACTAATAAAGAGGATTAAATTCATTGCCAGACCGGTTTTGCAGAGTTGTAACTTGCCCCAACACTTGCTGGGGACACGCAGTCCTGCATGCAGCAGCTCTTATCAACTTCAGACCTTCGGCCTACAACATCCATTCTCCTATGCAGTTTATGCGCGGGATCATCCCGAAGATCTCCCATCTCAGGAAATTTGGGTGTATGTTATATGTTCCTATACCACCCTCTCAGCGGACTGCAATGGGCCCTCTCCGCAAGTATGGGATATACGTTGGTTATGAGAGTACATCCATAATCAGGTATTTGGAACCCATGACTGGAGATTTGCATAAGGCCCGATTCGCTGATTGCATTTTTGACGAGGATCATTTCCCGTCATTAGGGGAGGAAATCAACCTTTGGATGAAAAATACCGGGAAATCATATGGCATTCCACTGGAATCCCCGCGCATGACCCCCGCACTAATGAAGCAAATCAAGAAGTCCAGAAGATAATTGATTTGCAGAATCTAGCAAATGAACTGCCTGATCATTTTTGTAATCTGAAGGGCGTGGTTAAGTCGCATGTACTCGCAAGAAATGCACTAGAGAGGGTGGAAATACCAAAGAAAATAGAAGGTATCCCTTATCCTGTTCAGAGGCCTCAAAGAAAAAGAATAGGAAATCTGACTTCTCAAACCCAAAGTACCCGGAGACGTTTGGAGAAAACTGTGCGAAAGGACTTACCACAACCAATCACGAAAATACCACAAGGAAAGAAGGGGAGCCAGTTGAGACCTGGCATTGGAAAGAAGCCGACAGAAAAGGCAATTCCAGATTTGAATCTTCCACTGCAGGAAGCCGCCGGAAACAATGTGTGCGCACACATAGGCGATGAAAAGTTAAAGGAACTTGCTCCTGCGATAGGGAATAGCAGCGAAGAGCAAGTAGAAGTGCATGAAGCACCCAATGAAGAAATGGCCATAAACTTTGTAATAACAGGAGAATCCCTGAATAGAACAACAACCAATATCGATGCATACTTTGCAAGGAAGATTGCCTCGATCATTGATCATGATCCCGAGCCTGCATCTCTAGCAGAGTGCAAGAAAAGGCTAGATTGGGAAGAATGGAAGAAGGCAATCACTGCAGAGTTAGTCTCTCTGAACAAGAGAGAGGTGTTTGGGCCCGCATGCCGCACACCTCCCCATATAAACCCTGTAGGTCACAAATGGGTCTTTGTTCGGAAGAGGAATGAAAACAACGAAGTTGTAAGGTACAAGGCAAGGCTTATAGCTCAAGGTTTCACTCAACGTCCTGAGTTGATTATGAAGAAACCTATTCTCCGGTAATGGGAGGAATTACCTTTAGATATTTGATCTCAATGGCGACCAACTTGAAGTTGAGAATGAAGCTAATGGATGTTGTCACAACATATTTGTATGGAAACTTGGATTCGGAGATATACATGAAAGCACCTGAAGGAATTCCTATCCCGAACCAAGACGGAGCAAATAGAAACTTGTACAGTGTGAAATTGGAGAAATCACTGTATGGGCTAAAACAGTCAGGAAGAATGTGGTACAATCGCTTGAGTGACTTCCTCTGCAAGAAAGGCTACACAAACAGCGAAGATTGTCCATGTGTGTTCATACAGCGATCCCCGAATGGATTCTGTATAATCTTCGTCTGTGTAGATGACTTGAACATTATCGGGACATATGAAGAAATTGAAGAAGCATGCTCATACTTGAAGTCTGAGTTTGAAATGAAGGATTTGGGTAAAACCAAGTTTTGTTTAGGCTTGCAGCTTGAGCATGTCAAAGGAGGAATCTTGGTACATCAATCATCCTACACGCAGAAGGTGTTGAAAAGATTTGGCTTTGAAAAGGCATATCCTGGAAAGACTCCAATGGTCGGAAGGTCACTCCAAGCAGATCTAGACCCATACAGACCTAGAGAAGAGGGGGAGGAAGTACCGGGAGCATAATTCCCATATCTGAGTGCAGTTGGAGCGCTCATGTACCTTGCGAATAGTACGAGACCGGACATTGCGTTCGCTATGAATATGCTAGCTCGGTACAGTGCAGAACCCACCAAAAGGCATTGGAAAGGGATTAAGGACATCTTCCGTTACCTCCAAGGAAGCAAAGATCTCGGTTTATTTTTCAGAAGAAACAATGAACTGAATTTGGTCTACATACCGATGTCGGGTATTTATCGACCAGATATCGCAAGTCCCAAACTGGCTATGTTTTTCTATGTAGAGGAACAACAGTTTCCTGGAAATCGTCTAAGCAGACTCTCGTCTCGACATCGACAAACCACTCGAAAATCATTGCTTTGTACGAAGCATCTCGTGAATGTGCATGACTCCGAAGAATGGTTCACCACATCTAGAAGTCATGTGGCTTGAACATTGAGCAAACTCCCACAATCATTTATGAAGATAATGCAGCTTGTGTTGCCCAAACACAGATGGGTTATGTGAAGAGCAATCTCACGAAGCATATCAATCCCAAGTTCTTCTATGCTCATGAATTGCATAAGATGAACGATATCAAGATATTGCATACTAAGTCTTGTGATAATCTTGTAGATTTGTTCACTAAATCACTCCCAGCATCTACCTTTGAAAGATGTGTTAAAGGAATTGGAATGATGAGACTTAGAGAAGTGCAGATTTCAGGGGGAGATATTTCACATACTTCCACATGAATCTCGAACATGAATTTGAGTACCCAATATGAATCTCGAAGATTAGCAATTTAAGTTTGGGTGAATTGTACTCTTTTCCCTTAGCAATTTTTTCATGAAGTTTTCTTGCATAAGGTTTTAATGAGGCAATTCGTGCAACATAGTAAGCGTATGCTATGTACTCTTTCTCCAAGTATTTTTCTCACTGGGTTTTTCTGGAGTTTCAATGAGGCATATGCATCTCGCGGCAAAGGGCCCAAGGGGGAGTGTTGGGAAACCACGTGGCCAAATGAAAAACCCACGATGATCTCTTAGCCGAAACCATAGGCGACTACTATATAAGGAGGAGGGGGGTTCCCCCTATGTACAAGCAATCAGAAAGCAATAAAGTATTTCACGTCGCTCTCTCTAAAACTGTATCTCTCTCTGTTTTACAATTTTAGATCTGTTCGGAAATCCCGGATTATTCGATAACCAGGTTGCTTAATATAAATAGAGGGGTAGACCTGAGTTTTGTAAGAGAACAGAGCGAGGAGTGAACGTTCTCTCCGTCCATCGTCAAGCGGTTCCTGCGGCCGTTCTTCTCCAGGATATTCTTTGACCCGGCGCTCGACACGTCGTCCCGCCTCTTCAACTCGTGTACAAGGAGTACAAGCGCCTCGCCCTCAGCGATAACGCGCTGCCGAAGGCCGGCATCGGCGCCATTGCGGCGCAGCTCGCGGAGCGCCTGCCCGCGGGCTCCGCCCGTCTCAACTCCCGGGCATGCGGCCGTCGACCCGTCCGGCGTGACGCTCGACACTGGTGAAACCGTCTCCGGCGAGCTCAGCGTCATCCTCGCCGTCGAGCAGCCGGAGGTCGAGAAGCTCCTGCCGCAGCTATTCGATGCGGCGAGACCCAAGTAGGCCGAGAGGAGCACCGTCTGTCTCTACTTCTCCGCCGACCGGGCGCCAGTTCAAGACCCCATACTGATGCTCAACTGGTCGGGCAAGGGGATCTGGAACAACATGTTCTTCGCCACCAACGTGGCGCCGTCGTACGCGCCAGCGGGGAAGGTGCTGGCGTCCGTGTCGCTCGTCGGCTCGTTGGCCAGCCGGGCAGACGCTGAGCTGGCACACGAGGTGGTCCGGCCGGGAGCTCGGCAGGGTGGTTCGGGGCGGGAGAGGTCGCGTCCTGGAGGCACCTGAGGACGTACCGTATCGGATTCGCGCAGCCGGACCGGACGCCGCCCACGACGCCGGCGGGGCTGGACCCGAGGGTCGGCGATGGCGTTTACGTGTTCGGCGATCATTGGTGCTCGCCCACGTTCGACGGCGCGCTGGCGTCCGGGGGGACAGCGGCCGAGGCTTTGGCCAACGACAGGGGGTTGTCAAGTTAAGCTGAACCTGATTTGAATCGAGTGGGCCTAGTTTCGGCTGAGGGAAATAGTTTCGATTGAACAGAACCTTAACCGTGCACGAGGAATTTTTTCCCTTTTTTTAGTGACAGCACATCTTTAATTTGCAAGTAGTGTGCGCGCGCGCGCTTTTTTTATCTTTGAATTGCCATCCCTATGTACTTGTACAAAATGTTATTTTGTGAGTAGCGATAGCTAGTACCTTCTGTCTCATTTAGATGAATTTTCTGTAACAAACTAACGGCACGCGATTAATTGGAGTATTCGGTAATGTATGAGCACTCAAATTATCAAAACGAAGTGTTAAAACTAAAACAACATGCTAAAAATAATAACTATTTTAAATCTGAGGTAGTGGAAGAATGTCCCAATTCACCTCACTACAACACCAACGGTTAAGGACTTGCGGTGTTAAAATCGAGCAGGAAGGAATAAATCAATATCCTCTAAAAAAATTAGACTTCTTATTTTAAAATGGAACATCACCTGTGAAATAAGGTTACTCGCTGAGGAGGCCCAATAACAGTTTATTATCAGAAATCAGAATTGAGCCGGGAGAGTCCGATCACGATGGTGTTGGGCCTGTTGCACAGATGGGCCCACACATGCAACGCATTTGAAGTTTTGAACTGCAACACAGTGAAATTCTTACATGTGGGTCCCACGAAAAAGACAAAATCATTTGAACCATCCGGACCGCGAGGAGATAAGAAATCTAACACCAAAGCCCAAACCGGTCAAGAGGCCCAAGTGCCCAACCCCAAACCCGCTCTCCGACGACGAGATAGATGGGCTCGATGGAGGCGTCGACCGCGCCGGAGAACGGCGCCGCCGCGGCCGCCGCGGCGTGCAACGGCGTGGGCGCCGTTGCGAACGGCGGGGTGGAGAGGAGGCTGAGGTCCTCGTCCACGGCGTGGGCGTCGCATCTGCCGCTGGAGGTCGGCACGCGCGTGATGTGCCGGTGGCGCGACCAGAAGCTCCACCCCGTCAAGGTCATCGAGCGCCGGAAGTCCTCATCCTCCTCCTCCCCCGCCGAATACGAGTACTACGTCCACTACACCGAGTGTAAGCAGCCTCCCCGCCTCGCCCCATCAGGATGCTTCGTTTCTAGGGTTAGTTATAGGGTGCTTCAGGTTGGTGAAATTGGGGCTTACATGGTTAATTGGGTTTATAGGTTATGGAATTCGAGGGGTTCTAGTGATGAACTGGTCTCTAGGTTTGCTTTTGTGCGGGCCGGAGATGGTCGTTCCCGTGGTGAGTTTTAGTATAATCGCACACTTCTATCGCGAAATTTTAGCTGGAATGGGAGCTTAGCACCTCGCAATAGTTTCAGTATGTTGTATTGAGGACTTGCGGAGTTGTGCTGTTATAGAAATGAGTCGACTTAAGAGTTATCGCACTTGTTCTGATTTATTGACTTATCCATGCTTACTAATCGTATTTAAATGATTTGGACTTGCAGTCAACAGGAGGCTAGATGAGTGGGTTAAACTTGAACAACTTGACCTTAATACTGTCGAGACCGATGTTGATGAGAAGGTAGAAGATAAGGTAAGGGAAATGCATGCTGTTCAATTGTGGTGTTACATGTTAATGATATGTGTACCATTTGCTGTAACATTAGATCTGTGGTTATAGTGTTATGGTATTGTTTGGGATAATCTTCCTGAAGCAACATGTGTTACTCTCCTTTATGCGAAAAGAATACTCATATTACTCTTTTGACATTTACTCAGGCAACAAGCTTGAAGATGACACGACACCAGAAACGTAAAATTGACGAGACACATGTGGAGGTATGCAATGGATTGTTAATACCATGGATGATTTTTTTACTTTTCAGTCAAATTGTTATGTGAAGATTTATTATCTGAATGTGTTACCTCAGGCTTTAGTTTGCTATTCATTGGCCACAAATAATGGTTCTTCCTCATTTCTAACAATTTTGGAGAAATTCTTGGAATAAATACTCAAAATTAGATTTGCTGATTGTCTTGTACTGGAATTATGTCTTCTTTTTGAATTAATGGGCTGAAAGTAATCTTTCACTTGATCTCGATTGCCCTTGTAGCAAGGTCATGAAGAGCTTGATGCTGCTAGCTTGCGGGAACATGAAGAGTTCACAAAGGTGAAAAATATAGCGAAGATAGAGCTTGGGAGATATGAGATAGATACTTGGTATTTCTCCCCATTCCCACCAGAGTATAATGACTCTCCAAAGTTGTTCTTCTGTGAATTTTGCCTCAACTTCATGAAGCGCAAAGAACAGCTTCAAAGGCACATGGTGAGCTCTGCTGCTTATTTATTACTGTGTTGTAAATTCCCTGCCTGTCAGATAGGCATCGAGAGAAAAGCTCCTTGTACTTGCCTAGAGTCCCTTATGTCTGTCTCAGTGCTTCTATCTTGATTTTCTGTACGTCTACCATCCATAAGACAGGTTTCTTTAGATTTAGGCCCCGTTTGGATCGCAGGAATTTTCCAGACTGCCACAGGAGTTTAGCTGTTTCCTGTGAATTTACTGCGTTCCAAACCGGCCCTTAGTTTTTTTGCCGTTCCGGCAGCTGCTATCTCTGAATTGATCACAGCTGTTGTTACTCATTTAGTACAAGGAACTAAATTAAGTAACAACACAACCTCCCTGTTCACGGCTTATTTTTCCTGGTGTGTCAACAAAGCCACCTTTAACAAGCTGAAGTCATGGCTGTTGGTTACTTCTATTACAATTCTATGGCTCAGATGAACATTGCTGGTGCAACATAGTCTGTTCCTGAGTTATCTATAATCATGTTCTGATGTATTTTTTGTATCTTGTTTGCTGGACATATGTTTCATTTTGGTGGGTTCTGATTCTCTTTCGCGTTAAATCACCATAAGTCATAAACCAATTATTGATGTCATTTTCTTTACTTTTACAGAAGAAGTGTGATCTTAAACATCCACCAGGTGATGAAATCTACAGAAGTGGAACTCTGTCAATGTTTGAGGTAATTTTGATATTCATTTTGGCTTCCTCTGATGGTATTTTTCTAGCCTGGAATTTTATTTCATGCCTGTTGGTCTGTATTTGCATATTATGTTGATCGGGTCCTGAAATTGTACTATTGCCGCTTTTGAGATAAGACTGCTATAGCTGCATATCTGCAAATAGCTGCTTACAAAAATATACTGTAGCAGCCAGCAGCTATAGCTACCAGTTCCCCATTCTAGACAGAATATCTTAAGGCCCTGTTTGGAACACAGGAATTTCACTGGAAACAGTTCAATTCAGCAAGGAATTGGGAAGAATTTCCATGTTCCAGACGGGGCCTAAAGTTTCAAGCTAAACAGTATAAAAGTCCCTGCATTCATTTTGTCAGCAACTTCATCCAGTTTGGTGGTTCTGAACAAAAAAATCTGGCAGAATAGGTGGAGGGTTGTTTTTGTCCAATTAGCACTGACCGTTAAAATTATAAAAACAATGTGTTCAAAGCTGGTGTTTCAATATTTAGAAACACAAAGATTGACATGTTTGTTCAAGAATTAAATTTCAAATTGTATGTTTGTGTACAGAGAATATATGATGCATATGAAATTTAGGATCCATTTATATCGTATAGTTTGCTGTTATTTTCTATTTGGAATGGTATGCATATGCCGAGTAGTTTTGATTTTGAATTGCACCATTCGTACAGGCAAACTAGGACCTCCGCAATGGAGTTGACTAACCTGATGTGCTTCCGTAACTATGCTAAATAAGATCTAAAAATGGATATAAAATATGACCAGAATGCACCTAACCTTGTGTGTTTCCTTAATTATGCTGAAAAAATTTGTTATTGTTTTTACACATTCATTTCATCATCTAAAAAAGGATATACATTCCTTTCTTTGTAAGCGAAGATGGCAAGCTGACTAGATATAACAAACCGTCAGTTAGTTCTTATGATGGCTACATGTGAGGCAGGGGAAGCAATTGGTGCCACTTATCAGTTTTCATATGAAAAACAAATGCGAAACTGCTTGATTTTTATCTTTGGAAGCCCTGTAATTTCCCTTTATTCACCTTTGTTTTATATCCCTTTATTCACCTTTGTTTTATATATATAGTAACAATAAGTGTTTGCACAATGGCAGGTCGATGGCAAGAAGAACAAGGTTTATGGGCAGAACCTTTGTTATCTGGCCAAGCTATTTCTTGATCACAAGACACTTTACTATGATGTTGATTTGTTCTTGTTTTATGTCCTGTGTGAATGTGATGATCGAGGATGCCATATGGTGGGATATTTCTCCAAGGTGAAATTCACTGTGATTCTTTAAGAGGCATAAACTTATGATATTTGTTGCCAATGGTCAAATTATTTCTTAGTATGAATGAATTGAAATTTATATTTTGTGAAGATGCTTGAATAATTTGTGTACAGGATCTGATACACATCAGTAGTAATGAATCATTTGATGCTACAGAACAAGTGGCCATGTTTTGTTAATTGGCTTTTATCTCTTTGCAGGAGAAGCACTCTGAGGAATCTTATAATTTGGCTTGCATTCTCACTCTCCCTCCATACCAAAGAAAGGGATATGGAAAGTTCCTGATTGCTTTCTGTATGATTCACCTCTAACACTATATTCCATTATCTCATTGTTAAATCTTGATTCTTTTGTGAACCAAATCTATTTCCGCATTCTAGTATTTTGTTCATAGAGGAATTGTTTTTACTATGGCAGCCTATGAGCTTTCTAAGAAGGAAGGTAAAGTGGGGACACCGGAGCGTCCTCTCTCTGATCTTGGTCTGCTCAGTTATAGAGGTTATTGGACTAGAGTGCTCCTGGAAATTTTAAAGAAACATAAGAGCAACATATCTATTAAGGTAAGCACCATCTCCCTTTCCTTCTATCCAGCTGCATTGCTTCAGTATTTATTCTACCCTTTTCAACAGTTGTTCGAACTGTGATACAATGGCCATTTTTTATTGGATCAAGAAGATGCATTTGATCTTCTTAATCTTACTGATTGCTGATCTTAGCCAAAATTTCTGCTTCTGTTCCTTATTTTCACTGACAAGAAAATCTAAGATAAAATGTCATTCATTGTATCTCTTAGCCAAATTTTCTGCTACTGTTCCTTATTTTCGCTGACAAGAAAAACTATGATAAAGTGTCATTCATTGTATCACTTATTGGAAGATAGTTCCTTCACTGGGTGGATTCTCATGGAATAGTTGCATTTTTATGAAAATTGTTCCTTTTTAATCCTGCATATCCACTTCTCACTTCCAAACAGGCTACTAATGGGCCTTTATGTTTTACCATTTAGCTTTGAAGTTCTTCTCTTAGGTCCAATTGCCTAAACTACTGTCCCTCAACCTTTGGCCTCTTTATTTAGATGTTTGTCTGCACTTCTGGTTTTGTATTATGTTGGCGCCTGAAACTTTATATATTGCCATTTAGGGTACTTTCTCTTGGGTCTAATTCCCTAAACCTTTGTCATCTGTTCTCGGACAAAAAGAGTGATCCTGTTTTAAAGATTGCACTTAAAGATGAACTAGTAGGTGGATGTTCTATACTACAATGCTGCATTAGTCAAACATTCCCTAATAAGGAAATTCTGAAGTATTGTGGAGCTTAATGTATGCTAGAAGGTCAGGTGGAGCTAGCAGTAAGTGCCTCCACACAAGGACATTGTTCGGTATATTAACTGGCTTTTCACCTTATGCCTTCCTGTTCGTCTTGCCTGGGCCCTGGAAACTTTTGGATGTATGTGAAGCAGACCATTTGATGCTACATATCAACATTTGGATGTTTCTGGATGTCCATGGGATTGTGATCTTCAACTCGGTGTACTGTACCACTATTTATGGAGACAATGCAATTCAGTAGGGTGAAGTGGGGCAGTGAATTCCTATACTTGGCCTAATTTTTCTTTTAAACAAATTTAACAATAACGGTAAACCATGTTGATATAATAGTGTAATTAATCGATGTCTTTCTGCAACTAAGATTTCATTTATGTAGCTGTAACCACTATAGTGGTATTATAGGCAGCTATGACTAGTTAAATACGTATGCTCGTCTGTTTTCTGAGCAACAAGGTAAGTTTTTATGTCTCGGGATTGCACAAAAGAATAAATCAGCCGTTAGATTCTCCAAGCCGCACTATATCCTTAATGAGGAAAAGGTGCACTGAATATCTTTTTCGTGGAACTAAATATATGTAGACAGAGTCACGTGCAACTAGTGTAATCTGCAGAAACTTCCTCCATGGAAGGACATTTATCCATGTGTTCTCTGGCTCCTCAGCCTATGCCTTCCTGTCCATCTGCCCCGGCCCTCTAAAAACATTTGGATGTATGCAAAGCAGACCGTTCGATTATACAAAAGAACAATTGGATTCTGGACGTCAATTATTCTTGCCTCCTTGTCTCTGACCTGTACCACAGTGTTTCTTGTCAGACTTAGACATAACTATTAACAGATCTTTAGGAAAACTCACAAGATTGGATTGTACTTGAAAGTTCACTTTTCACGCAATAAAATCATGCAGTAAGATATACAGTTAGTGCCTCTGGCTTCATCTACTGATGTTTCTGAATCCATACTGGCATACCCATAACTCTACACCATTGAATCATCATTTTTCTATCGATGTGCAGCCACAACTGTTTCTAACAAGATTTGCACTTGCATGCAGGAGCTTAGCGATATGACGGCAATAAAAGCAGACGACATCTTGAGCACGTTGCAGAGCCTGGACTTGATCCAGTACCGGAAAGGGCAGCACGTCATCTGCGCTGACCCGAAGGTCCTCGACCGCCACCTCAAGGCCGCGGGCCGGGGAGGCCTCGATGTCGACGTTAGCAAGCTGATCTGGACCCCGTACAAAGAACAAGGCTAAGCATATCTTCCATGCCATGTCAAATTAGATAAGCTGACCAATCCAATCCTGTACATTACTACATTTACTAGGAGCCT
This sequence comes from Otatea glauca, assembly GCA_036346275.1. Taxonomy (NCBI): domain Eukaryota; kingdom Viridiplantae; phylum Streptophyta; class Magnoliopsida; order Poales; family Poaceae; genus Otatea; species Otatea glauca. The sequence goes on along the minus strand of CM070724.1, from coordinate 45,540,959 downwards.
TCTCTCACTTGTGTACCGTGACTGTAGTCTGCGTAACATCCAACGTTGTTGTTTGTGCTGCATTAATCTCTTACTATGAAAGAAATAACACTGCATGCTTTGCCAATCATCACCTATATCTGAACATCAATTGTGGTGTCTTTTCCTTCACGGCCAAATTCATTCCGAGCTGAGAAACCAAACCAGCTGCAAATTGAGGATGGTCTTTCTCCTCCCACAATTCAAGGGAGGAACAGCACAGCTGTGCTGCTGAATGCCTGATTACCGGATACAGATCCTATCCAGCCACTCACTTTGAAAGGAGGGCCTGGCTCAGTGCCTTGTTTAGTCCATGCTTGTAGTTGTACATTTGGCAGTAGACTAGACAGCAGCTTGCATTGCCTTGGGTACACGTGTATGCCCATATGGGTGGGGCATGCATGCATCATGTGTGAGGGAGACAAACTGGAGGAGCAAGGGATGCGAGGAAGAGGACAGATGCGGTTGGGGATTGAGGAGAGGCAGGAGGAGATGAGATCCATCAGAAGAGGTGTCATGTCATGTGTGCTCCACCTGCAGACACAATCCACGAGCCCTCCAGCAGGGCGCAGGGCTGCAGGCAGGGCACCCGTCCCGGCCCTATGGATAGAGAGAAACTAGTATGCTACACGGATACAATTATATATGTTTTTTTCTCCAAGATAGTGCTAATAGCGAGAGTAATATCTTCCGAAACCGGAGTGAGTAGTAAACAATCATATGTTTCTTAACTGGGGGGAGTAGTAATTAAACGATCTACGAGCCATTATTTGTTGAACATGTTGTCTGAGGTTTGAGGCATGCATGTTGGAAGCATCTTGCTTGCTCTGCTGAATGCCGAACAGACGATTGATTGCCTTTTCATGTTGGGAGATCGAGTAGAAGCTGTTAGACCGAAGATCTCTGTGGGCTGGAACTCGGAAGGGACATCACATCCGGTGCTGCCCTCCCATGTTGGCTCCTCGAGAAGAGAGAGCCGAGAAGCAGCGAGAGCCGAAACAAAAGCCCAAAAGGGCTCGTTTTGGGAGGGAGGACGGGCACACGTACACCAAGGCACGCATGATTGGTGCCGGTGCTCGGTTCCGCTTCCACCCATGCCACGCCGTGCCTCTCCCCCCTTTACGCTAACACCGATGCGGCCGCTTTTTTCACGCGCCCTAATCATGCACAGGTGTCGCGTTGGCTCGTCGGGTGAGCGCGCGGCGAAGCCGAAGCGGAGGGGCATCTTTTGCGCCGCGCGCATGAGGATTTGAGAGCAGGCTCCTCGGGTAATTAATTAATTAATCCGCGCGCACTTGCCTTTCTTTTCTAGCTCGTTGCCCCGTTGATCTCCGCCCCCACATGCTCTCTGGCGTCGGATCAGTGGCATGGCCATGGCACGCCACGACCACGAGAGCATGATTGTATTAGGCCAGGATTGAAACGTCGTCTCCACCTTCAGCCGAATAGTTTATTGGCTTAACCGGCCACCTCCCTCCCTCTTTTCCTTCCCGCTAGCCCTGCCCTACCCACCCTTGCGACGAGCATCATTTTGCACGAAAAGTCACGTGGTTTCGATATCATTTGTCTTATTTTCCCCCCTGGGAGAGCTTTGCTACGAATACTCTCGTCTCAGGTGCTCCTACGTGGCATCGTACTTCATCCACGCTGCGGTGAAAACTAACCTCGAAATATCGATCGATACTCAGGACACGCGAGAAGCAACTCTTTTACAGTGCTATTGCTCATGTACAAAAGTTTTCAGAAATTCTAAAAATTAGGAGACGTAGGGGAGGGCATAATATACATCCATGTAAAATTTCAGCATCAAAATCGATCGCATTTGGTTGACAAGCAACGCAAAAACGAATAGTTATGAACAGTGAAGAATCGGTATTCATGCAAAATTTGTCTTTTTTTCATATCTCTCAAGTACAATTTTGATCTTGATCTTGAAATTTTACTTGGATGTAAAATATGTCCTCCCCTACATCTTATAATTTTTGAGATTTTTTAAAATCTTTTATAGATAAATCAAAAGTAGCACTGTAAAAGAGGTAACGCAGGATACTCTCAACCTACGTGGAGTACATTAATCTCCCACCTTTGCTTCTTAATCACACGCAGGCATAAGGCCCGCCCGCTCGGCCTCTCCAACCTCACAGCGGCGTGCATGTCCTACGGACCTACCTTACAGTCATCGTCTTAAATGCCATCCTGGTCGCACATGGACACATTCAGTGATTCAGGACAGGAGACATGCCTATATATTGATATATGGTTTCTTGATTTCGTCTTCTTCCTCTTCTTGCCCGGTTTCCCTTTTGTTTAGTTTGGTGTGCCTGGTTGTCTATACTTATATTGACTCGGGTTCCTTAATTAGCTATAGAGTTAATTATCTATGTACAAACATGAAATTTCGATCTAGCACATCGTTTGTCCAGTCTGAAATCGGCCTAGCCGATCTGTACATTCTGTTAAAAAGCTATCTTGGAAGCAGTTGTTGTTGATCTTTTGACCTGCAGATATGATTCTGTTCTACACACATGAACCAACACAAGAGATCAGATTGCACCTACTGTTCAAAACGAGATCAGATTATGATACCGTTCTATTTTGTCCTAATTTCTAAATCAGTATATACAAGGTAAGGATGTGAGATGTGACGGGAGAGTGGGCTCAAGAACAATAACACCTTCAGTTTACAGAGAAAGGTAGAGATTTAGATAGAGATTTTGCATGTAGAAGAGGCAAAGTACGAACGACAAGAAGATGCAGAGTGCGATGTAATCCGCGGGGATTACTTCTGTAAAGCATGTGATGCCATGGAATGGAACACGCAGCCACGCAGGGCGGTGGTCTTCCTCCCTCGTCGTCGCTCCCTTCCAGATATTCTATTGCTCGGAAAGCACTTGTTTTTGTTGCTGTTCCTTGCTTTCACTACTTAAATCCCTTCTCTCTCTTTCTCTCCGTAGAGGACTTGGGGAAAGCAAATTTGTTAGTCCATGTAATCTCACATGTTACAGAGAGCGAGTCTTTAGCAGCTGTCAGTCACTCTTATCCTTCTGACATCTTAGGTCCATGATCCCTTTGGAGGAGAGAGCCTTTTCCTTGTGGACACTGGACAGAACGGACTGTCAGTCTCTGGGCCCCACCAACAAAAGATAAGAGTAGAATGAGAAAACCACATCAATGGCGGCAAGAAAAATCATGTACACCCATAACCTCAATGGTTTACCATCATTCAGGTTAAGTTTATCTCAAGTCTCAACTGCCTTTCCCCTGACCCTGAGTACACCGTACCATACACCATGATGATGATGCATGACTCAATCGATCGAGCTAACCAACCCAGGTTTAGCTGCAAAAGACGCACGAAAAACATCATCTCATGCACGGAGCGGCAACTTTACCAGATGTTTTCAAATTGAAGCAAGCTCCCCAAGCCATTGAGTACAGCAAGCGAGCAAACAGATTTAAGTGGCACGAATAGTCTTTGCTCAGCGATCTTTTTGCAGTGAAAGTGTCCTGGTTAATCCACGCCTTTTGTACTGCCCATATCTTTGCGGTCCTTTCCCATTTAGCCTCAATAATTCTCATCTCGTAGTACAAATTTGCCAATTTGCTGCAGGAATATCGGGTGATCCAAAGCATAAAAATACTAGACATCTTTTTTGGTCTTACTACTACATGCCAATTAAGGCCGTTCTACTCGGTTTGGTTTGGTTACAGCTCATCCGTTGGGTTGGGAGCGTCAACTAATTTCTACTCGGTATGCTTTGATTCTTCAGTGTGAAACATTACTTAATTCCCTGCATAAATTAGTATTAGCATGTTCCAAACCAATTGATTACCATTTCATTGCATTGCCCACAAGAATTGCAATTCAGAACGAATACACGGCCGCATGGTAGTATACAATACTGATGAATCTCATACCTAATCAGGCTGAGAAACTTCCTAAGCACTTCACAGCGATTACAAGGCCATGCATGCATGTATGTATATGGGATTCATAATAGTCTGTTTAATCGCAATACTATATAGTTGAGAAAGAGGTGACTCGTATTCTAAGCTATTGGACTTATAGAGATGTGCTAACATGAATTCTAATAAGATTTGGATCTGACTTCTTTTTGAGGAGAACTAGGGGGCACTATATAATTAAAACCACGAGGAATGGTCATGGAGAACTCAAACCACAAAGAACTCATCCAAAGCAAAGGGCGCACAAGAGGATTAGAGACTATTTATTCTTTAGCATTGTATTATTGTAAAGGGCAAAGATGTGAGGATCCTAAAAGGTTCGAGTGGGTTGTGATAGAGCAACAACCCCTTGTACTCTTTGGGTGCGTTTGATTGCCTGGATGAAGTTGGATGGGATATGGTCATCCAGTTTGGATGGAATGGAGACATCCAGATAGCTGTTTGGTTGGGTGGATAGGGATGAGTCAATTTTTTGTTTGGTTGGATGGATGAGAATGGATAAGATGAGCTAATTTTTTGTTTGGTTGGATGGATGAGGATAGATGGGCTAGTTGTAATCAAGGTTTTGAATTTTAGTTTGAATTTTTTTGAACAAAATTTGATATAAATTTGATTTTTTGGATAAAATTTGACCGAAATTTGAATTTTCGGACAAAATTTGAACTTCTGGACAAATTTTGATGGAAAATTGAATTTTCGAACAAAATTTGTTTTTTTTTGACAAATTTGAAATTTCGGACACAATTTGAATTTTTCAATAAAATTTGACCAAATTTTGAATTTAACTGAGTATACTTCGGTGAAATTTGAATTTGACCGAGTACACCTCTTCATGCAACAAATTGGATGAGCACATCCGGCCTTTTTTTTGGATGGCTCTATCCAGCATTTTCAGTGAATATTCCAAAAAACTGGATGACTACATCCCATCCATCCACTCAACCAAACAATTGGATGACTCCAAATTCATAGATGGACATATCCTATCCACTCTCATCCACCCAACCAAACGCCACCTTAAGGTTGTGCTTAAGGAATTACGGTCGGTTTCTCCCAATCTTTTTCTCTCTTCATGATTGTTTCGATGTTATTTCGGTTCTCTCTACGGGATCCATCTACTTCTTTCTTGGTACCGTCCATGCTTGTGTCGTATCTTGCAACTCTAATATAATCTGAAGGTTGTTGCGTATAAGAAGGGTTATCAGAGTATAACAAGTGGTATTAGAGCCAATGCCATATTAGTCTGATTTGCAAGAAGGCCGGCAAAGTGTCAGGTGGCACAAAATCAAATTCGATGCCTTCAATGTGGAATCAAGTAGAGAAATTTGATGATGGAGGTTGAAGAATAAAAGGTGATATAGTTGGAGACTATTAGTACAATCCGTCTATATCTTTTCGATGAGGTAAAATACTTGGTGATCAAGGAGAATTCGCTAAAGAAATTATAGAGTAACTTCAAAGAATTTAATATAACAAAGTCACTGATAAACCGATGAGTGCTGAAACGGTAACTGTATAGTTTGCGTATGGAGGAAGCACACGGTTCGTTGACTATCTCAATATCTTCAACAAGCTTCTCACATAGCTTATCAGTGTGGATGAGAAAATTAAGGAGAACTACAAGATCGTCATAGTGGCATCATCTCTACACCATTATGGAAGCAATTGATGATGAATATTATCGTTGAGAAAAGCACTCTCAACTTCAATGAGCCAGTTGCATATCTATTAGAGAGGGAGTTCTTGAACAAACCATTGAAATCTTCATCATTGGGTGATCAAGCATTGGTTGCCATAAGTGTTGCAAGCAAAAGCAAAAGTCAAGGAAGAAGAAGGGCAAGAGTAAGGGTAAGCGTGTATGCTATCTATGTGATGAGAAATGTCATATGACAAAAAAGACTATTTGAGTTTGAAGCAAATGGGAGGTGTATGCTCAATAGCGGAAACGAAATATGATTTGGATATACTAGTTGTTAATTGATCAAGTACTTCTCATGGATACATATTATATTCAGGTTGTTGCTTCCATGTATGTTGAGGGAGATGTTCGACGAATATCTCTATGTCCGGCGCATGGAACTATTTACTTGGCGGATTGCAAGGAGTATGGAATTACTGAGATCGAAATGGCTACATTAAAAATGTATAATAGAGCATATCACACATTAACATGAGCTTAGTATATTACCGGTTTAAAGAAAAAATTAATATCTATGAGGTCGCTTGAACTCGAAAGATATTATGTATCACTTTGGAGTGGAGTCATGCGAGTTAATTGCAAAGGGCAGGTAACCATAAAAAGTACGTATCTGAAGTAATGAAAGATACCAACTGATGGGAAATCATAAGGGGGGAGAAACCAATAAGAGGTTTGATAAAAATCTTGGCCAGGAGAAGGAAAACGTGTCATCAATAGTAGGTACTCAGATCTCATGTGCAGTTATGTGTGGAATTACAAAGATAGTTATAAAATCTAGCAGGCGTAGAGGTGAATGTGCGAGCTGTTGGAAAAAAGAAGATGTGGTAGGACCAACCATGCAGTATTGGCGAGCAGGTGAAGCTTGGAGGCGGTACAAACCTACGACATAGAGGACTGTAGAAATAGGATATGTGGTTAACCAAACTACACAACGACGGAACTCTCAAGTGGAGGGCCCGAGCAGACTATCCTGAACACCGACAAGCAAAATGCGGTAATGTGCAAAAGCCCTTGTGGTAGGCACTCCTAAAGGTGAGAGGAAGAAACACAAAAAAAAAGGTAGAAAGATAGCGAAAACTTGGAGCAAGTTATTGGAACTTGGAAGAGCATGATAACTTCAGCGGATAATAGTCAAATTAAAGATTGTTGAGAAAGAGTTGACTCATATAGTAACCTACTCAAACTTGGAGAGGTGCATTACAAGGATTCCTATATGAATCCTAATAGGATATGGATTTCAACTTTACTTTGGAGAACTAGTGGGCACTAAATGAAGCCATGAGGACTGGTCATAGAGAACCCAAGCCACAAAGCAACTCATCTAAATTAAGCAAAGGGCGCGCGAGAGGATTAGTGGCTAGTTATTCTTTAGCACTGAATTCTTGTAAAGGAACTAAAAGGTTCAAGAGGGTTGTGAGAAAGTGACAATCCCTAGTATGTTTTTGAGGTTATGCATCGGGAATTTGTAGTTGACTTCGTCAAATCTTTTCTCTCTCATCGTGATTGTTTCGAAGTCGTTATTTCGTTCTCTATGGGATTCATCTACTCTACTTTTAGTACCGTCTGGAATTACATCCAGCCCAGGACCAGTCACCCCCCTCCCCCTCTCTCAAAATGCACTTATAAATTAGAGGAAAAAATAGGAAGTAATATTTGACCAGTGCAGCTCAATATATTTCCTGTCCAGACCTAGAGCTTTTACAAGCCTAATTAAGCTCCATGTTCTTTTTTTTTCCCATCCTGCCAATAATTTTTCTTTGGCACTGATGTCTCTGTCACGGACAACTCCTAGCTTGATGTCAATAAACTCCATACTCCAAAGCCCATCACTCTCGGACTGATTAGTACTCCACACCAAGTCATTTTCAGAGGCTATTCCCTCCTAACAGCGAGCATTCTGGATTGGGATATCATCCACTTAAATCAATCATGTACTATAATTGTTTTAACTCCTTTTTAGTCATCCTTAAACTTCAGAAAATTCCTTATTAAATATGAGTATTGATAAAATATGGAGAAAATTGCATGCAACACCAGAACTTAAGAAAAAAGAAATCACCACTTATCTATCCACATTCGTGTTTTTTTATTGCAAATCTAACCCTGTCACATGCATTTACATATTTAGCCTCCTTCCTACCGCGGAAGGCGTGATAGACGATACTAGTCCGTGTGCCCACGAAGTGCGGGAGGAGTTGAGCATCTTTAGAAATACTGTAATTTTCCTTTTTATATAGACAGGGACAGGAGAGCAGTACAAACATGGCCTGTAAATAGTCGATGACTCAATGCTATGCCCTAAAATTTGCAGGAAAGATAAATCCCTCCAAAATATATAATTGGACATGTGGACAGGCTCCTGAATCTAATGTCCGTATGTCTCTCTAAAATTCTATGAGCTACTGAAATAAATACCCAACTCCATTTGCTACTACCGCATCTAATCAAGCCTGAATAAGCTAGATTAGTTAGCAGCCTCTCATCGCATGGTACTTTTTTCATGTCAAAAAATGTAAACTTGATAACTGTTGATTTTTTCCAGTTTTGTTTGGATTTTTTTAATCTAGTCTGTTATGTTGTTAAGTGGTCTGAAGAAAGTATGGGAAGGTAAGGAAATGGAGGAAGGAACGCAAGGCAGCTCAACTGAGCTGGAGGAAAGGGGTCAAAGTCTGAAACAGCCTTGGTTCATGTGGGGCTCTTACTTTCCTACCAGTACCCAGTGTGCACACATCATTTGGTAGATTTTTTCTTCTTCTTCTTTTGCCATCTTGATTTGGATGAAGAGTATTTTTTGCCTTCATGATTGTTCACAATTTTACTTGCTGTTTTTACAGGGCGATATGCTAATTAATGTATAAAAAAGAATAGTTTTGTCAACTTTACAGTGTGGTCATGAATTTCCCTTTCTTGAGACATCAAATAGATACTATACTAGTACCAACAATAAGTAGCTTAGCGTAATTTTTTTTGTTTTGTTAAAGCGAAGGTTGGCTTGTAATGGGTGCGACATGTGATTTCTTGGCATTCATCTACAACTGATTTCGATGCTAAGTATTTTCCATATTTCTATTCCATGTTTGACATCATTTGGCGCACTTCATTGCTAATACGATGACACAATTCTGTCATAGGAATTACAAAGCTACCACAATACCAATTAGAAGTTATCACAAAAAAAGTACATATTATACGGCTTTTTTTCAATCAGATTACTCGTATTGAGAGTGCAAATTGAAAACTCTATAAAAAACATAGACAATAAGCATAACCCAATCAAAACCAATGCATACACAAAAAAAACCTCCCACATCTTACAACCAAAACAAAAAATAAGATCAGACACAGAAAGAAATAAGCAAGTACACTAAACATAGTATTCTTACTCTCTCTCACACGCACACACTTACAACTTGCGAAGTATATATAGCACTTCATAATCCATATCCATAAGGGAAAAATTCGGGATATATCACCCTATTCGTTGGTATTTTAGAAAATATCACTTGTTATCTCAATGATATGTGCTACATTTTCTAAAGTGCTAACGAATAATCCATGTATCATTGAGACTATGAATGATATTTTCTAAATTACTAATAAATAGAATGATATATTCTAAATTTCACAATGGTCACTAACAAAGAAGTAAACACCAACAATATCAAATCTAGCTAAGACACCACCCCTACACTACACTACTGCTGCTACTGCTACACAACCACTCGTAACTTCCTAACTTTCCAGTCTGTATTGAGACTCCCCTCTCTTCCCTTGCTGTTATTATTACCATCCATCCCCTCCCGTTTCCAAAAATTTGGCCTTTCTCTTACACATCTCCACCACCTCTGTCTCGCACACAGCCCCCCTCCAATGGCCACCACCGCCACCTCCCGCAGCTCCTCCAAACCCTAATCCTAGCCCCGCCTCACCTCCTCAGCCCGCATCCATGGCCGCCCTCCTCGTTCTAGTACTTCTGCTCGTCTTTGGCGGCGGCGCCGCCGGCGATGACGTGGCCGCGTTGCTCGAGTTCAAGAAAGGCATCTCGGACCAGGCCCAGGACCCGGTGCTGGGATCCTGGTCGCCACCGGCGACTCCTGATGCCGGTGTCGGAGGCACGGCGTGCCCCTCCGGGTGGCGCGGCGTGGTGTGCGACGGCGGCGCGGTGGTCAGCGTCGCGCTCGACGGGCTCGGCCTCGCCGGGGAGCTCAAGCTGGTCACGCTCGCTGGCATGCGCGCGCTCCAGAACCTCTCCCTCGCTGGAAACGCCTTCTCCGGCCGCCTGCCCCCCGCCATCGGCTACCTCTCCTCGCTCCGCCACCTCGACCTCTCCGGCAACCGCTTCTACGGCCCCATCCCCGGCCGCCTAGCCGACCTCTCCGGCCTCGTCCACCTCAACCTCTCCTACAACAACTTCTCCTCGGGCTTCCCCACCGAAGGGATCCGGCAGCTCCAGAACCTCCGCCGCATCGACCTCCGCAGCAACTCCTTCTGGGGCAATGCCAGCGATCTGCTCACTGAGCTCCGCAACGCCGAGTACATTGATCTGAGCGACAACCAGTTCACCGGGGGCGTCGATTTGGAGCTGGAGAGCTTGACCAGCATCGGGAACACGGTGAAGTATTTGAACCTCAGTCACAACAGGCTGGATGGCGGCTTCTTCCGGAATGAGACGGTGGGGGCGTTCAAGAACTTGGAGGTTCTTGATTTGAGCGACAATGGGATTGCTGGGACGGTGCCAAGGCTTGATTCATGGTTCTCACTGGCGGTTTTCAGGGTGGCTGGTAATGGACTTTTTGGGATGACGCCTGAGACACTCCTGCAGAATTCGATGCGGCTTGTTGAGATAGATCTCAGCGGGAATGGCTTCTCTGGTATCTTTCTTTTCCTAGTCAATGGATGTATTCTTTCGAATTGTCATGATCTACTAGTGGTGATCTAGTAGTTGAATTCTGTTGTGTGGATGCCTTGACAATGTGGATGGCCAGTGACTGCCACAGTGTGGTGCTTAAATTGCAAACAGCGAAGCAGGTGTTGAGCATCGGTGGCATTCATGACACGAATATTCCAAATGATGGCAAATTCTTCATGACGGCATTGCAAAATGTTCACTGCATCTTGAATCTGGAAATATCCATTGCTTGGAGGATTTGATGGGCATTCGTGACGATTGACTCTTGCATGAATGCCGCTTGTCGTGATGTACAAATTATGACATTTGCCTTTTAAAGGAGGTGATCAGCAGCCTTGCACTTGATGCATCGCTGGCTTATAGCCGATTTTAGCAGCTACGTTTTTTGGTTTTATTCATGTGTGTTGCTTGCATAGCGGTTGTCATGTTAGCAATAATTATTTATATAACTGGACATAGTATTAAGTATTAGCCAACATTTTTGTGCTTGACGGTGGTTGATAAGCTTTAAAGTCAAATAAACCCTTTTATGCTTACTGAACCAACTATCATGTTGACTCTTGATTTCTTCTATGTTAGACTTATTGCTGGATCCATTCCAGTTAAGTAGCTAACATGACTTCACACAAGGAATTTCTTCAATCAAGAACAAGAGTGCAATGAACTATTTCAAATTTTCAATGCTATGACATGAGATCTACTATTTCAAATATACATAGAGAGTTTTCTTGACATTTGAGCTTGTACTACTTTAAATAATATGCCACCTTACTACGTTTTTTCTATCTTGTTTACAATTATTCAAAGATACCCTGGTCATTGACATTTGTCTACAGCTGTATATGACTTGTGTGCCTTGTAATTTTGCAGGATCAGTGCCAGTTGTGAACTCGACAACTTTGAAAATCTTGAATCTGTCTTCAAATGTGCTGTCAGGTTCATTACCAGCTACTGTTGGCAAGTGTATCTCAGTTGATCTGAGTGGAAACCTGCTTTCTGGGGAACTAGCAATACTGCGTGCTTGGGATGGTATAGTGGAGGTGATTGACTTGAGTTCAAATAAACTGGAGGGAAGCTACCCAAATGATGCCTCCCAGTTTCAGAACCTGGTCTCCCTGAAGTTGCGGAATAATTCGTTGTCAGGATCTGTCCCTTCGGTGTTGGGAACCTATCAAAACTTATCCATCCTTGATCTCAGTCTGAATGCACTTGGGGGACCTGTTTTGCCTATTTTCTTCCTGTCACCTACTTTGACAGTGTTAAACCTTTCTGGAAACAACTTCACTGGAACTATTCCATTTCAGAGCACCCATTCAACAGAATCGATACTGCTATCTTCTCAACCTGCTCTCAAGATGGTTGATCTGTCCAGTAATTCTTTATCTGGTCCGTTGCCACCAGAAATTTCTAACTTGCAAAGACTTGAGTTCCTTACTCTTGCGATGAATGAGTTGTCTGGGGAGATTCCAAGTGAAATAAGCAAGCTTCAAGGATTGGATTACCTTGATCTATCACACAATCACTTTACTGGCAGAATTCCTGATATGCCTCAGACTGGTTTGAAGATATTCAATGTATCTTACAATGATCTACAAGGAACTGTTCCTAAAAGTGTTGAAAAGTTCCCCTTATCTTGCTTTAGACCAGGAAATGACTTATTAGTTTTCCCAGAAGGTCTGCCTGCTGGAAATGATGATGATACTGGCGTTGTTCGGAGTCGATCGTCTCACGGACATAAGGCTGGTGTGCGAGTTGCCCTTATTGTTGGCAGCATTGGAGCTTTTTTGCTTGTGATCTTCATAGCATTGGCACTCTATGTGGTCAGGTCTCAAGAGCTTTGTGGAAGAAATGGATTGAGAGGTCAGATTACTATTAGAGATCTAAAACTGGGGAGATTAAGCCGTCCGAATCTGTTCAAATCTCCAAAAGATAATGTGATACCAACTAAAACGAGTTTCTCAAATGACCATCTCTTAACATCTGCAGCTCGATCAATATCTGCCCAGAAAGAGCTATTAGCTGAAGCTGCTGTTGAATATGGCTATTCTGATCCAAAGGAAGTTGTCGAATCCACAAGTTCTGGTGTGGCTGAGACCTCTGCTGCAGTCCCTGTTCAGGAGTCCTCTCCACGGTCTGCGTTGCCAACATCGCCACATTTTGTCAATTCTAGACTCCATGATGAACCTGTGGCTTTTGAGGTGTACTCACCAGACCGGTTGGTTGGAGAATTGATTTTCCTAGACAGCACTTTGGTTTTCACAGCTGAAGACCTGTCCCGTGCACCAGCAGAGGTTCTTGGAAGGAGCAGTCATGGCACAACATACAAAGCTGCACTACAGAGTGGGCATGTCCTGACAGTGAAATGGCTGCGTGTTGGTCTTGTAAAGCATAAAAAGGAGTTCACTAAGGAGATAAAGAGGATTGGCACCATTAGGCATCCGAATATAGTTTCATGGAGAGCCTTCTATTGGGGGCCTAAGGAGCAAGAAAGATTAATTATTTCTGACTATGTCAATGGCGATAGCTTGGCACTTTACCTTTATGGTAACTATCTCATGCTCATTTTCTTCTGAATCAGCAATCTTTGGAATTCATTCCTTTAGGCTGATATACATTGCTTGTTTACGATGGAATATCTTAATACTCACATAGTCTGCGATGTTGTTTTTACTGCTATTTATGTATATATTATTATCGAATATGTTGCATGTAATTGCTGACTCATTCATTTCTGCAGACTTAACATTTACTTCTATAATTGCTAAAAATATGATCTTATCTGTGCTGCAGAGTCGACTCCCAGAAGATACTCCCGCCTCTCAGTTTGTCAACGGCTCAAAATTGCCATCGATCTGGCTCATTGCCTCCAGTTCCTACACCACGAGAAGGGCCTGGCTCATGGCAACCTAAAGCCAACTAATATATTCTTGACTGGTCCTGACCTCTCTCCAAAGCTGGTGGATTACAGTCTGCATCGGTTCATGACTCCAAGTGGCACTGCCGAGCAAATACTGAATTTAGGAGCACTAGGGTATCGAGCCCCAGAACTGGCAAACACAACTAAGCCTACACCGTCATTTAAGGCTGATGTGTACGCATTTGGGGTGATTGTTATGGAGATGTTGACACGGAAGAGTCCTGGGGACATCATTTCGGGCCAATCTGGCGCAGTTGATCTGACCGACTGGGTTCAGATGTGCAACAGGGAAGGACGGGGAACTGATTGCTTTGATCGAGACATCGCAGGCTTGGAAGAAGCTCCAAGGGTGATGGACGAACTGCTCGCAATCGCCCTTAGGTGTATTCTTCCTGTAAATGAGAGGCCTAATATTAAGACGGTGTGCGACGAACTGTTTTCCATAACAGTGTGAGTCTCCTTTAATTTCCGGTGTACATGTAGCCGATTTTTTGTTCGTCCCAATTTTTTTGTGGGTTTTCCAGAGCCTTGTAGCGAGGGTTTGTTTGAATGTTAACTGTTAGTGTAAAGAGGATTTGATCCATCCAGCCATTGATTGATTGATACCATTGCCATCTTTCTCCGTTTGAGTTATTTAGAGACCAATGTCTCGCTATTCACTCATCAAAAAAAAAAAAAAACTACAGAACAGCCCTGTGAACTGTACAACATTGTCCATATTACCCCACACTGTGTCTGCCACCCTGCAGCATGCAACCCTGCAGCTTGATCTGCTTCTGTGAAGTTACTCCCATTTGGCCTGACTATCACTAGCTTTTACACAATGCACATGCAGTTCTGGGGCAGCTACAGCATGGGTATGATAATCCAGTGCCCCCCTGTAGAAACCAAACAGGCACAGGATTTATTGAATGAACACAGGATGCGTTATTGAGCCGGTCCATTGCTGCAGCCTTCAATGTTCGCTGTGGAGAGACAGGCAGTGCCATGTTCTCCCAGCCCTAAGCTGCCGCTGCAACCTCCGATCCAATTCTCATCTCGCCGTTGATAGGCAGGCTATCCGATGATGCACCGGATGGACGGTCACAATGACGCCAATCGGCTCTGAACCGCCACCGCATCGGCGGGGCGATGCGAGGCCGGGCCGGCGGGGCTGGTCGGCGCAGGTTGGCGGGGGTCCTAGGTGGGGGCAATGGTTTTGGTTACCGAACAAGCATTTGGGGGCAGTCCTTCGGTTGCAGGAGCAGAGAACATATGGGTCATGGGGCCATTATGATTCTGCTTCAGTGGCTGCCTCACTGTGTGGGCTGTGGTCCTTGCTGAAGCAGTTTTCGTATTCACGCATCTGTCAACACATATGAGTGTACAAATGCACTTGTTCATGATTGCCACTCTCACCTCATCATTTTGAATTCGTTTAACCAAACCTTTTGGACGCCATCTAACATCTAAGGGCAGAAACTCAAGATCGATTCGATGTACTGTTTGGAACGCATATTTTTTCCCCCCGATTCTTGCAAGAATTGAACTGTTTTCTATGAAATTCCTGCAAAATCCATGTGAAATTCCCGTGTTCCATGAGGAATGGATATGTTCGTTTCAGTACTGAGGTTGTTCATGTCGCAAAGCGGCAAAATCGCATAAACTGAAATCGCAAGTGGATCACTATCCAACAGCCACATATGGATCGAGTAGGAACCACAAGAACGTTATCGGATTGATTGCCAAAGCCCTAACATTCGCAACAACCTCTCAGTCTCACCACACCTACTGAAGAGAATGTGAAAGCAGTAGCCTCATGGATACTACTGCTACTTGATTCTTGATGGGTATCTGCTATGCAAGTCGCCGTATTTGCAGCCTGTGGCAAGCGAAGGCTCTGAATGTTCCTGTCTCGCCGCAGTGAAACGAAATGAATGGCGCAGTACCATCCATCAGCGACTCCATCAATGCAAACAGTTACCAACAGATTAACTAATTCTGCAGTTATACTGAATCTGCCATGCAAGCAGGACCTAGCGGTAGGCTACCTGGGAGGAGCAGCAGCAGCTAGGAAGGAATCCATTGCAAGAACAGAGTGCAGATTCTGAAGCTGATGAAAGTTCAGCGCCAAATCAGTGCTGCTGCTGATGCAGATTGGCATATACGGATCGTGGCATTTGTATTGTACGCACGTACGTAGCTGGTGTTGCTTGGCAAGTTGCCATGTCCGTCGTGGTTGGCGTACGTACCGGAAGGCAGCACCGTGCCGTGCGTTTTCACTGGACGAGGGGGAAGTTAATGCCGCCTGCTCGTCGGATCCGTCACAATGGAAGCAGGAGAGGACAGCTTCTAGAGTTGTAGTTTCTCTTTTTCTTAGTTTCTTGCACTGACTAGTCACTAACGAGTAGTTAATAGCACACACTGCAAATTAGAGCTGGATCATGTGCCCTCTGATCAGCGCAGATTATGTCAACAAGGTGAATCAAGAGGTTGTTAGAAATAATAAAGATCGGTGAGGAGTTTCAGATCTCTGATGATGATGCTCCAGTGCTACGAGTTTTAAGATGATTATAAGCAATTCAGGTGTCCATGAGAACACACTGCAGCTCCAGTTTGATGGCTGCTATTTTGAATGGACTGTAGATATGAAGCATTACACGCACAGAAGATTAGCTTAGACTAAAACTGCAGCAAGTATTCCTGCTCAGTAAACACAAGCTTGGATGCTTCTTCAGTATATTTACATTTATACAGGACAAGGGTTACACGCAGCTGGCGCTTAATCGTGCTTGGACAAACAGAGATCCACCCTATCATAATTACATTTTGCATGCAACAAGTATACATATCTGATAGTCTTTGCACGTGCTATCCATCTTTGCTGACAACAGTACAAGAGGATCTACATAAAATTTTGGTTGAATCATACTACAAGGCTGCGGCAATCGGCACTGATGGATGGCTTCATTTTCCTTTTCTCTCTGCTCCATGGTAACAATCTTACATTTGCACCGAGAGGATCCCTTTCTGATCCAACAATTACCAGTGTATGACTCCATGTTTCCCACGAGGTCAACTTTCCTCGCCTTATATATCCATTAGATGGAATTTCAATGAAACCTTGAAGTATTTTCGGCATAGTTACCAGATTCGTTGTAAACCCCCGCGAATCGCGAACTGGATTTGTTGAACCCGAACAGGTTTAGGGTACGGGGGTTCGTGTTCGCAGTGGAAATTGAAAGAAAAAAAGTGACGAACTGCGAACACGAACCCCATACCGCGACTTAGACGAACTGCATTCTGGTAACTATGATTTCCGGGATGGAGGTGGATAAAATTGGCGAGTAAATACTGAATAGAATTACTATAAGAAAGTTTTGTCCTCATCTTCGTCTATATCTAACTCAAGCCTCTCAGCAGCTGGAAGTTTACTGATCTCATTCTTCTTGTCTTCCTCTGCTTTCTTGCGCATAATATCCCTTTTTC
This sequence comes from Otatea glauca, assembly GCA_036346275.1. Classification (NCBI taxonomy): domain Eukaryota; kingdom Viridiplantae; phylum Streptophyta; class Magnoliopsida; order Poales; family Poaceae; genus Otatea; species Otatea glauca. The sequence goes on along the minus strand of CM070724.1, from coordinate 45,523,982 downwards.
ATAGGAAGGTAAGCCTCTTTAGAGTCGTGCTGTAGAATTCCATGGATGCCTTCTTTTCCTTGGAAAATAACTTCCTTTCCTCATGAGGATCAATCTGGATCCGGTAGTTCAAAGTAAACCAAAAGACATGCAGATTTTGAAATAAAAAGCATGATGATAGCATGATGTGGACACCATGGAGGATAGAAAGTGTGCTACTGTTACCTTTGACCGTGAGAGACGGCACATGCGTAGCGTCATTTCGCGTTGCTGTTGCTCAGACCAAGTAGCTACCGCCATGTCGCCACGTTTATCAAAAGCTTTTCACTCTTTCATCACCCACTCCATCCAGGCCTGAGAAGCCTGATCAATGGAAAAGATGGTTTCCAGAATATACAGACATTGCTCTTCAGCACATCTCAGCGTTCCCAATTTCAAACTATCATAATGATCTAACAATTCTTAATTTGCTTTGTGTGCTCCTAGTTACACATAATACAATAGAATGCTTACTTATTTCAAGATAGATAAATGGTAAGGTCCAATTAATTTGGCTTTTATTACTACCCATTAGTTGTTGAATGTCATTATTCCTTGCCCAGTTTTGTAGCAAGAATAAACAGTGCACGATGAACTCCAGGGCATAGAAGTTAGCTCACAAGGATGAAATTGTGCTACCTTTAATTAATTCCCTTTCTTGGTTTCGGAATCATCGAATTGGTTCAGGAGATAAAAACTCACTATGTAATTGACATTTGTGGTTAGCGCTGGTAGCCCTCGTTGAAGAAAATGGTAACAATAATTGACAAACACAAACATGCAACTGCATGCTGCATATCATCAAATCGACACAATAAGTGTAGTGGACTACAGAAATTCAGACCTTCATTGGATTCACATGATACTCCCTATCATACGCCCTTCTCCTTTCGTCATCAATCAACAGCTCATTGGATTTTGATGAAACGGGCTTTAGCAGCCTCTCCTTCCTCAAGGATGAATAGCAATTTGTATTTGTATTTGTATTTAGATTGAATAAAATAGGAATTTGTATTTAGTCATGCATGAATAGCATGAATCCACAAAAAAGTAGTCTCTCATATGTTCCTATGGCACCAATTTCTTCCGCTGTTCACTTGTTAACTGTAGGTAAACTACCAGCCTACCACAACCTTTGCTAGATGTAGACTTAGTTTATTTGTTGGTGCATATTCCTTAGTCCATAGGTCTTAGGAGGATTACTTAAGAGATCAATAACTATGAATGGAGGAATCAGGATTGGAACTCTATTGATCTAGATAAAGAAACACCCATTGCAATAAGATATCACTTGTTCATGGAGAGATGGCTATATGCTGTGTAAAACATGCTTCTAAGACAAAGGCACACATTTCTTACAGGCTTACAGCCTTTAAACTTGATAGATAGTAAAACATAAATTCTCAGTGAAAAATGGTATTACCCTGCAGTACATAATGTAATCGATTCTTTACCATTGAATCCCAACCATATTAACAAATAATTAAAATTATCCTGTTCAATAATTTAAATGAGAGTTAATACTGTAAAGCAATAGTCATCAACATGCACCTTCTATTTCCACGTTAATCCCAGAAGAGCAACACAGTGCACAAGTTGACACCGTTGTGCGATGCTTACATTGTGGCACAGCAGACAAAAAGCTCATTGACAAACAAACATATGCCTCCAGGCCCTACGGCCTACTTAATAACACCAACGCTCGCTAAGTCTGAATTGTAAGAAAGTATAAATTGACAAACAAACATCCTGTTCGTAGAAACATATGAATTGTAAGTCAGGAAATACCATCTAAATCAATTAATGTGTGGAATGCAGTAAAGAGAATCGCTGAGTAGGCAAAAACAGAAAGGTTCAGAAGAGAACCATCAGCCATCAGGGTGATAGAACTTGGCCAATCTCCTGTATGCCGCTTTTATGGTATTCTCGTCTGCATCCCTGTCCAGCTCTTTAAACCATACAACGCGCAAAAACACACATTAGTTTCACTCTCACCTTAAATTCCAGTTCATACTACACAGTACATCTCAAACTAACAAAAACAAGGACACACTAGAGTGGTACTTCTACAGAAAAACATCCCAATTTTGAACCTAACTATAGAAACATCACAACAGCAAACGATCAAAATCTGGCAACAATTCTCCAATTTTGATCAATCAAAGCCCCACCGGATCAGAGCCTTTGACAGCGGAATTTATCAGCATCATCAAACAAGCAGATCCCCATGTTGCACACAGCAAAATCCCAGATACCAAATCCCAATTCCAAACCCATGCACTCGCTCTCAAATCTCACTAGCATAGGCCATAGCTTCATCATATCATACCAAGCGTCTTGTTAGGGCGTGGGGGTAGGAGGAGGGGGCCAGGTCGGAGCTTGGAGGCGCGGTTTTGTTGTGGAATGGAGGGAACGCCTCGCGAGGTGACACCTGGCGAGGCCCGGTCTGCACACGTGGAGCAGTTGATTCCCCCTTTCTAGTTTCTACAGGTGTTATTTTTATACTTCTTTTCTGATTACGTGTATCCATATACGATTGCGCTCTTGCTGTAAGTAAAAGAATTATTTTTTCCTTTGCAGTTGCAGGTGGAGAGAGAGAGCAACACAGAAAGCAATCTCCAATTCTTCACAGGGAAGAGCAGCAATATTTCAGCTTTATTTATTTATTGCCAGTAAATAATATACAAGTATATTTACAAATTACAGGTGCTGTACAGATGAGAACAGATCAATTCTACCCTACCATGCTCCTCTCTGCATAACTCAGGTTCTAGTTAGCTCTGCTTCTGTACATCAACCAAAGCCTTATGGGATGCCAACCTTATGATAGACAGACATCTAAAAGCCTAGTTCCTGTTGAGTACATAAGCTGAATCTCATTTCTTTTTGGAGCCACTGTGAGAGTAGGTGTGGGCTCTTTCCCACTGCACGACGTCTTCAACTTGCGAGGGTGGTGGCGGTAGGATATCACGCTCTACCATATCCCAGCCGTCTAAAATGTTGTCTGGTGCTCCACCATACTTTGCCGGTTTACCGGTGTACAAGAAACTTGTGTCCGAGTTCAGTAGGAGGTTGTCTAGAGAACTCGGCTGATTAAAACAAAGATTCTATCAAGCAATGCGACGCACTGAATGTAGATGCAATGCAAGCAAAAAAGCAAAGAAGCAACTTACCATGATAGCTGTGTGCATGCTGTCCATAAGACTGCTGTTATATGAGAGGGCCGAACTTGCCTTCCATGCTGATCTGTTTAGTTGCTGTGCTTGGTTTTCTGATCTGCAAGTAGAATGTGAGATCATTTTTTCTTTTTGAGAATCAAGAATAAGAGACCATACATACTCGTAAATATGCCTCGTCATCCTAAAAACAATTAAAGTTCTACCTTGAAGAAACGTTCGATTCAAGAGCAGCTCGAAGAGCCTTTGATGATGATAACATGTGGAGCAATTTTGCAAATGCCTCAAAAGTGGAAAGATCGGATGGCACATCCAAGCCCAATGAGTTATAGTAGTAGGCAGTAATGGCGGTAACACTTGTCTTTAGTAGTGATATTCCTTTTTGCAAGTCTGGATGCCTCTCCATGGAGTGAGGAGATGCAGCAGAAAAGTTGAAGCTATTGGTTCTCTTGGAGTCAAAAAATGGTTTCTTGTCGGAGTCCACAGAGTCAACACCAAAGTTACCCGAACCACTTTCAGTCCATGAATTTTCCTCACCAACAGAACAATTATTTTGCCTAGGTATAAACAGTGGGTAAACCTTGCTGAAAAGAAGAAAACAATCTTACGTCAGCAAGGGTTTTATATATTGATGATAAAGAGATGCGGCCTTTTCCCATAGATAGTACCTCTGGGACTGTCTTGCACTCCAGTAGGAACTCCGCTGCCATATACGTGAACATGAAGCCTAATACACCACATGTATAAATATATTAGCCACGCGACCAAACTGGATAACCAATAGAAAGCTCATGCTGGTACTCGTGTTATCACGAATCTAAACAAGCATAACATGCAGAATATATTTGCACATAGCTTGCATAAATATGGCATGTGAAGGATAGATCCTGACTAAGTGCAAGGTGCTATGCCTATCATGCTATGCTCAGACAGGGTAGAGATACTCCAGAATCCAACAATAAAGGAATTCTCGACAAAAATAACCATATTTACAGGGCAAAAATTTAAATTATGGTTCAAACTACAGTTAGAGGGTCATACTATTTAACCGTCAGGATTAGCTAATTGAATCTGTTGATGTGGCATGCTAACTTCAAGGACAGGCTTACAATAATAGATTAAGGGCACTGATTGGATCTTACCCCAAAGCCGGATACATGAAGGGCTGGTGCAGATAGGATAGGGACTGCAACATTGAGGAGTTGTAAAATGTACCTGTAACGAGAAGAAACTTAATTCCATAAAATTCAGAATCAAATGCACAAATTATTATTTGCAAACTGCTCTACCAAATGATCTGTGCAGTCCAATAAAAAAATATTACAATAGCAGCTAAAATAGTTGTAATCTTGATAACAAGGAACACTATTAGTCCCCATACATCACTATCGAGCCCTGAATTTTACTTCCATAGACTAAAGAAAATCGATAACAATTCTCTATGGTCTAGACAGCACTCTGAATTTTTAGAAGCAAGCAACATTATAAAAGATTTTTTACATGAATTAGACAGCCCGCATAAGGGTAAGATTTATCAAGGACAACATAATGAGTCATAAAAGAGCAGCCATTCATTTAATCATTCCAACTAATAAGACCAGAGCAACAAATTAGTAGTAATAGAGCAAAGAAGTATAACCCCAAGGAAGCCGATAGCTCTTCTGATGGAACTGTATGTGGACCAAGACCTCTAGGTAGACGAGCACTGCATATTGTATCATATGGACTACTGTAGCCATCCTTCTTTTCTCCATCTATAATAACCTACACATTAAAAGGCAGACATGTAAATCCTTGTCTAAGCATTAAAATTCAGGTGACATTACATAATATCACTTAACGTAAAAAAAGTATTCCTTTTTTAAGTAATTAAATTCAACAAGTGAACATGCAACAAGGGGGCAAACAGCATAACATCACTAACATATGAAGCTAGCATGTGAAAGATGTCACGTTAAATTAGTAATAACATGCTCTCTATAAGATCAAAATTGAATATTGCCCAGTGATATCAAAAGTATTTATATAGAAAAAAAAGGAAAACCACTAAACAGCCAAGACGATAGAACTTACTCGTCGCATTGGGAACAATCTGCAAAGCTGTTTTATAGCTTTTGACTGCCTTTTGAGACGTTCTGAGGTAGTTGCCATCTGCCAAAAAAGTATGAACCTTTCAATTACAGGGAAAATACACATACAAATGATGGATAATAAACAAGGTCTTGCTACACAGATCAAAAAAGAAAATAAAAGAAGAGGCATGTTAAGACTCACAAGACCAATCTGTGCTGCTTTCATGGCATTGGTGTGCATCATCGACAAATCAGCTTGCTTCTTTTTGAGCTGACAATGGGAAACAAGATATATGCAGAATGAGTAAGTTGTTATGGGTGAATTTGCTTTTAACCAAAGGAAAACACTCAGAAAGAAATATTTGTACCGTGACAAAAGCCAAATTCAACGAAGCAGTTCTCGCCCTGAGATCACTCGATGCCCGCTCAACCTTCTTCTCTGTAAAAACATCAATAACCAGAACTCAGCATCCCTAAATGGCAACTGGTACCAACATAACATCCATTAAAAGTAAAAGAGATTAACCTATCGCATTTCGCCTCGTCAATTCACTGAGCTGATCCCTGAGCTCCTGGATATCCTGAGCTTTGCTCACTCTCCAGCTCCTCTGCTCATCCGCTTTCTTCTGTCAAACAAACACAAAACAAGCCAAAGCTATGACCTTTCTGCACAATTCTCCAACCAAACACCAAAATGTCACCACAGTTCTAACAGAAGTAGTTGGGCCATCATTATTCTAGGTTCAGGTGTATACTACGCACGCTATTTATCCATACAATATAGATTTTAACCGGGTAATAATTCCAAGACTGACGCACAAACACGTGGAAACCACCAACCTATAGCCTGAAACTCAAATGAGTTACCGAATTGGAGGGGGATCGGGGGGCGGCGAGACCGACCAACCTTGGCCTCGAGGCGCGCGGCGATGCGGGAGTGGAGGGAGTCGCCGAGGTTCCTCATCATGCGCAGCCTCGTGTGGTACTCGCCCAGCCTGCAGGAACCCAACCCAAAATCGAACAGCGGCGGGGTGAGGATTACGCCGAAAATAGGCGAACTTGGATCGAGTTGGGAGAGCGAGACGAAGGGCGCACCTCGCGTTGACGCATGCGGAGCAGCAGGAGGGGAGGTTGGATCGCTCGCAGAGCGCGCAGCTGCTCCGCCGAGACGCCATCCTACCGCGCCCAATTCGGCAGGGAGCGGGATATATCGGAGCGGCAGCGGGGGGAGGAGAGGTACCGTGCCAGGAGTCGCCGCGCCGGGGTGTTCGTCGTTACTGTGCAAGTCGTTTGCGTGAGGAAGGAGATGCGAATGTGAGGGGAGAGGGATGATTTTGCCTAGAGAGAGAAACTTCCCTACCGTCCTACCAGTCGACGGCCCTCTTACAAGTCGTGATTGGGCTAATGGAATATCTGGGCCGTGGTCCAGGTCCTCCAGGATGAGTCCACCCTAAAGCACCACAAAGATAAGGTTACGTGCGATTTTACCCAACAGAAAAAAAATCTATGTAGAAAAATCGAACCGAATTGGTTAACTTGATTTAACCGTTGTATGATATTCGATACGATACGGTAAAAATCTGATTTTTAGATACTGTTTTTTTTGAAAAAAAAACAGTGAGTAAACAGAAATTAAAAAAATACATGTGTAATTAAATAAAATAATGGTCAAATGTATATAAAACATGGTTTCACATAAAAATAATATCACTATATTTTTCAAAGTAATGATCAAAGGTATGTATTAGAAAACGTATCGATGTCCAAAACGACAAGCAAAAAACAATTCACGTTAATTTGGTAAATATAGTATTTACTGATACTGAACAGAAATATTATAGTATTTACCGATATCGAACCGAAATTCTATTTGGTATATTTGGTATTGGATTTCAATTACCGTGTTTAAAAAAACTTTATTTTCTGAACCATATTTATCAAATATACCATAAACACAACGCTACACCAGATAACAAGTGTACGTTACAAACCTAATTTCAAAAAAAAAAAGTGTATATTACAAGCCAGTTTGTAACCAGGTAGATCTACAGGAATGAAAAAACGAATAGAACACATCATATATGGTAACATCCACCCAGCTCAGAAGATAAGATTACAAAACATGTCAATAGTTCAATACCAGAATCATATGATTGAAAACTTGTGAGTACAGAGGAAATACTGACTTAAATCGCAACGAGAGCAACCAGGAAGACGCATACGCATTCCTAAGTTCATCAAAATAAAAGCAAGCATCGTTTCAACCGATCAAAAAGTGAGCGACTGACGTACAATCCAAATCGAGATTGGCAAGCAACCGTTTCAATTTGGTAGAGATGCGAAAACTATAGTTAGTTGCATTTACACTAGACTTCTTGGTTTTCAAAATAAAGCTTTGCAAAGCCTCTTTGAGAGAACATGTGGTGGTTTATCTATATTTGTGATGAGTAATTGACAGTGTTTAAACCTGTGATACTCAGGTTTGAATTTGATATGAGCTTGTTTTGTCATTAGTAATTTGGTTTGAGTGATCGTGGCTTTGTCCAGAGTGATCACGACTATGTTCAGAGTGGTTGACCTTGTCCAGAGTGGTCATAACTTTATCTTAGTGGTCGTGGCTTCACCACTAAGTGGTCATGATGCTCCTAGAGAGGTTGTTTCTTATAGTGGTTCTTCCTAGAGTGGTTGTGATCTTTGTGACCTCTAGGGTGGTCCTTCTTAGAGTGGTATTGGTCTTTCTGACCTCTAGGGTGGTCGTTTCCTACAGTAGTCGTGGGCTCTGTGACCTCTAGGGTGGTCGTTTATTAGAGTGGTTGTTGGCTTTGTGATATCTAGGGTGATCGTTTCCTAGAGTGATCATGACCTTTGTGACCTTTAGAGTGGTCGTGAGTTTTGTAACTTGGTGATCCTTTTTTAGAGTGGTCGTGGTCTTTGTGATCTCTAGAGTAGTTGTTCCCTAAAGTGATCGTGACCTCTTAGGGAGTGATCGTGACCTCTTAAGACCTCTTAGAAAGTGGTCGTGACCACCTGGAGAGTGGTCGTGGCCACTTGGGACCTTCATAAGAGTGGTCGTGACCTCTATAGCAGTAGTCCTGATCTCCATAGGAGTGATCTTGAGTGGTTGTGATCTCTGATGGAGTGGTCTATTCAACCGTGGGAGTGGTCTAGACCTTTAAGAACCACTTGGGAAGTGATCGTGACTTCTATAAAAGTGGTCATGACCTCTAAGGGAGTAGTTATGATCTTTATAAGAGTGATCACAGCTAAGAGTGACTTTGTGTGGTCACAACCAATAATGACTTTGAGTAGTCACTGCCAAGAGTTGTTTTTGGCTTTAGGAGATTACAATAAAGAGTGGTCATGGATCAAAGTGGTCACAACCAAGAGTGATCTTTAGCTTTGAGGGGTCACGGTCTAGGGAGCTCATGACTTGAAGAGTGGTCGGGGACCAAGGTGGTCATGGTCTAATTGATCCTAGGTAAGATCTTTTGATGTTTGACTGATTACTGATTCTTGTATAATTTCTTATGCATGTTATCTGGAACAATGCTATTGATGGTTTGGTTGCCTGTGTTAGTTGTAGGACTCTAGGGCTAGGTCATGGTGAGGCGAAAGCAAGATCGAGACTAGGCTGGAAGAGCTAAGGTTCAGAACGGTCAAGGGACACCAGAAGATAACTAAGGTCAGGAAGTGGTTATAAGCCTGTAAGACGAGGAGCCAGAGCATGAAGCATTGATGATAGACATGGTGGGCAATAGCAATGTGGACTGGGACTAGGCACAGGGAAGAGTTGAGGTCCAGAATGGTCAAGTAAGCCGAAGCCGTCATGGTGAAGCAGATAAGGACATGTGACGTGCCAAGTGACTTGAGCTCGTTTGCAAGCGAGGACAGTTCGAATGAGTTCGGATGCGTGAGAGGCTTGGCGGCAATTCATCGGTATAGGATCAAGGATAACCGACTAGAGGACGTTGAATAGGAGGTTTTTAAAATTCTTTGGCTCTAATTGCAATAGATGATCAAGTAATACTAGAATTGAGAAATTGACCAATTAAAGCCTAAATCATCTAGGTTTTGCTAAGTGCACTAACAAGCTAGGTCTAAACAAATTATACAATCTTAGGTAGGTGAGCAAACACTAAGTACACTAGGAATGTAAATTTGCGCAATTGAACATAAGAGAGCAAACACAATAATTTTTTTTCATGGTCCTGGAGACTTGCCGGTCCCCCCTAATTCACGTTGAGGAAGCTTGAACGAATCAAGCCGGCTCCTTACGCAAATGAGCCTCCCTCAATCACTAGTAGTAGCTCTTCCTCGCTCTTGGTAGGTGAGCTCCAACCTTCACAATTCACTGGGCTTTCTCACAAGCTTCTTTGAGGAGATCACCGGTTCTCACACCTCCAAGCCATGTAGGAGGCGATAACCTCCAAGAGAATAGATCTTGACGTTTGCTTGAGGTTAATTAAGTGTTTAATAGCTCAACTTAAATGCACACACTTGAATTTCTCTCAATCACTCACAAAATGTGAATTAAATGCTCTAGAGATGATGAGAGACTTGCAAAGGCTCATAAATATGCAATGAATGACTAAGAGTATGCCCTTGTTGCAGGTGGGGGTGTATTTATAGCCCCCACCCATAAATCTATCCATTACCACCTATTTCCTGAAAAATTCAGGAAAGTCGGCACTACCGCCCATGTAGGGTCAGTAGTACCGCCTCGAGCTCAACGATGCTTTGTAGCATTTAATGCCGAGAGGAATTAGTCATGCTACAAAGAATCCAAGACTAGCACCCATGTAGGACTGGTAGTGCCAGCCATAAGCACAAAGAAATGCGCATTTCCACCCTTTTCTGGAAAAAGACTACTGTCCATTTGTGTCGGTACTACCGCACCTACAGCAGTACCGCTCTCAGATGGGCGGTAGTGCCAGTTGGGCAAAACAGCAAAAGATGCAACGTTATAGAAAAGATCTACCGACCACTAGGAGCGTGAATTTGAGCTATGACACTTGATTATCTTCAAGCTACTAACCAAAGGTCCCTCTTAATAGTACGACACCTACACTAACAACTTGATCTTTTCTCCAAATACCTAGATCGGTAAAAAGCTAGAAAAGGGTCCTTACAACTTATATCTTGGTGTTTACTTGATGTTTCAATTTTCTTATAGCTCAATGATTTCATATCTTCATAGGACCAACCTAGTTTTCATAGTCTCAAGAAAAGTTGTTAGTCCTTAAAATATGATTGTCATTAATTACCAAAACCGTCATTAATTACCAAAACCAAAGACGAAATTTAGGGTATAAATGCCTCACAAGGATGTAAGGCAATTGTATTGGCTGTTTCGACAAACTCAACCAAGGTTCAATTTTTTCTTAGGTAATTATCAAGAGATTTTAAATTCAACGGACAACATCATATTTGTATATAATGATGTTACGTGTTGTCACTAATCATATTGTACGAGGTTTCCAGATTTCTGATACTCATTTTGCAGGCCCTGGAGCAAAGGCTAGATGGTGTTGTACTTAAAGTAGAGGGCATTGATGATATTGTTAAACTCAAGGTATTTTATCATAACTCTTTTCAAATTTCTTTGGTGTTTAACAAGTAAACCCTGCATGAGTATAATGGTCTCATGTACAGTTCAAATTCTCTCACTTGTTTACTGTTGCTACCAAAGAAAAAAAAGGTAAATAAAAAATATCCTACACATGATTGGTTAAAAGCCCTACACATGATTGGTTAAAAGCATCTACATGAATATGCCATTCTGCTCCTAATAGAAATATATGGCATTTTACCAGTTCTAAGCTTACATATGTGAAAAAGTAATACTAACATGCTAAATTTCAATCATTAATAGAAAGCTTGCCCATTTTTCTTTTAGTATATAAATGTAGATATGATATGCACACTTGTTGAACTATTAAGAGATGCTCCATCCTGAGTTTCTGACTTAATGCATTATATTTGCAATTGTTAGATGTTTTATAATACTTTTGATGATATTGTATGGATCATTGCAACAATCTTGAATAAGGTTATCCCCTTTTGCTGTTCAAAATTTGGGTATTAGTTGAATGGTTATTTGGTTGTTATATGGCTTATGGTGAAGGTAGGGCTTGGCGGGTGAATATCTAAGCTACATCATCTGCAACAAAAGTTGAGCTGCCAATTTGTAACTGTAAGGTAAAATTTCTAGATATCAAATCATGTGAATTAGCTAACATTCACTCATTTTAGATCACTTACCTTGGAATGAGATGCTTCGATCTATTATGTGTGTCGTGAGTGTTAAGCAATGGTTTGCTATGTGCACCAGTCTGCATGATGAGATCTCTGACACTGAACTACATAGCTATAAGCTATTTATGTTGATACTTTAAATAGATTTGTTATTTAACGTATGAAGTCTTGTCCTGAAACTAGGGGATTGTGATGTTTGCAAGTTAATCTTCTATTTGTGTTTAGACCTATTTTGACTGAAAATATGATGAAATTAGGTTGATCTTTTTGTAATGTAGTGTTTTTATTGTGAGGCAATATCTCATCAGTTATTTACTCCTGGTAATCTTCAATCATGTTGGAGCTTGGTTGTCTGCCGGTTGATGGTAACAAAAATCGCAAGATAGCTACTTGTAATGTTGTTTCCTATAATTGATTTTTCCATGAGATTGCTGATTTATTCCAGGCCTCCACATTTCTATGTACGTGCTAAGGGTGTGCTTGCATGTGTGTGTGTGGTGGTGGTGGTGCATATATATCTACTTTGTAATTAAAAGAAAAAACATGATGCAAAACATATATACAAATGTTTAAGTAATGTTTACAATAACCATTAGCAACATCCCTAAACTCGTATCAAACCATGTTACAGGCTTTCGACCTTGTCACCCAGACGGCATAGACCCTATTTGTGGGCTTAAAGCCGGCTTAAAGCCAGCTTCAGCTTTAAAAAACCAATAAGCCCCCAAATAGATCAGCTTTTAAACGGCTTTTGGTATAAGCTACAAGCTACATGTAACTAGCAAAAGCCAAAAGTAAGGCAGGACGTGCTTTTGCAGTTTATTATGGAAGGGAATTAGTTGTTTGCCAAACGGTCTCTCATAAAAAGCTACAATTACTTTTTAGCCCAAAAGATAGCTTTTTAGAAAATCTACAGCTTTGCTAACTAGGCCCATAGTCTCATATCCAGTTTTAACGTAGAAAATTACCTCAATATTATGTCAAAAAGATATGAATTGAAAAATACCATTTAATGTGAGAATGAAAAATAGGCTTTATGCCACAAATCAGTTATATATCCATGTCTATTTTCAACTCGATGGTCTTGTCATCTTTTTACGATGTCATTGAGCACATGAAACAGGGGCAAGTCCATACCCATCCGAAATAGATGAACACATCACCAGTGGCAGAACTAGAAATTTTTCGTTAGGTACACACTTCACGCATACAATTCTATAGGATTATACAATAATTTCGTAAAATCATAAATCCAACACATATATTTAAAATTTGCTAAAAAGTACAATATAAATAGTTCTAAGATCTTAGAAATCTTAAAACACTAAATTCAAAAACAATTCAATCAACAAATTTAGCCTATTGAAGAGAGATGATATTGTAGCATTTTTTAAATCTTTAGGGGTGTCTGGGCATACTCGACAGAACCCCTAGATCCACCCCTGCACATCACCATGATTGAACATTGTTAAATTTAAACTAACACTTACTAAACCAGGAAGATCTTGCTTGTTTCCCCCATTGACCATAGATGGCAACCCGAGATCAATAAAGCAAATCCAAAGTCGACCAAGACTTCTTTCATTCTAAGAAAATATTGTGGTGTTAAAAAACTTAACATGTTGTGCTTACTTGTGCTTTTTTTCTTAAATGCAAGGCAGAGCTTCTGCCGTTCATTTTTTTAAAAATACTTAACATGCATTTTTCTATTATTACAACTAGTCCCTCCTCACTAGGGATACAAATTTCATCAAAATTCGGCGAATTTTTGGATTTCGGGCCACCACGAAATCCGAACTACCGGTTGGATAATTTTTTTTGAAATTGCTACAATACCACCGAAATTTTGTTTATTTTTGCGAAGCCAAAATTTCATTATTTTTGGCCTATTTTCAAACTTTTAGGACCGGATTTGGTCCAATAACCCTTAAGAAAGTCATCTTCTATGAAAATTTGTTGAAAAACCGAATTTTTGAGACATTTTAAAATGTTGGCAGAAACACTGTCAGATTTTTATAAAATTTTACAAGCTTTATAATGACCTAAAAAAAATTATGGTATTATATTTAGTAGTGTATAATCATATAGAAATTTTTAAAAATAATTTAACTTCATTTGTTATCTTTAAAAAATCAAAAATAGAATGAACATAATTGGGACAGTAATTTGTCAGAATTTTATAAATTTTCTCGAGTGTGATCATGTTCTAAAATTTTTATTAGAGATTAATAATTTTCTCAGTACCATTCTACAAAATTTTCAAAAAATTTAAACTTTTTTTGTTTGGTCAATCAAATCTATGTAAGCATTGAACTTCATTTGTTATATTATATTTCAAAAATCAAAAAGAGAAAGAATATAAATGGTACTGGGCCTTTTAAAATTTTTATAAATTCATTGGTGTGTGATAATGATTAAAAAATTTTATGAGATCTTAAAATTTTCCTTATCACCTTTATGTAAAATTTTTATAAAATTTAAACCTTTTTTAATTGCTAAAACAAATCTATGTATTGATCATGAGGCTTTTATCAGGACGTAGCACTCTGAGGATTTTTAAAAATTCTTTAAGCATGGTCATCATCTAAAAATTTTATAGAAACATTAATTTTACATGAGGACCATTCAATTTTTTTTTCAAAATGTTATAACGTGATTTGTACCATTTTTCATTTTGTTCAAATTTGCCGGTAAGCCTTTTAACATGACAGTAGCACTATTCAATTTTTTAAAAATTCATGAAGCTTGATCATCATCTGAAAATTGTATGATAACATTAGTAATGCATCATAACAATGCAAAAAAAATTCAAAATTTTCTAACGTGGTTTGAACCATTTTTCATTTGGTTCAAACTTGCTGGTCAGCGTTTATCAGGACAGTGACAATTTTCGAATTTTCAAAAACTCCTCAGACTTGATAATTATTTGAATTTTTTTTAAACATCACTGATGTGTCAGGAACATTCACAAAAAAATTCAAATTTTTTTGACATCGTTCGAACCATTTTTTATTCAATTGAAATTTGCCAAAATTCCGAATATTTCGCCCAAAATTCGGTCAAGAAAAATCCGGATTTGAATTTTGCTTTTTGAGTTTTATCCGAATTTTATTTGAAATAACGAGATTTCACAGAAATTTCGGATTTCGGTCATCGGCTAAATTTTATCCAAACCGAAATTTGAATCCCTGCTCCCCACTAGAGATGGCCAAATGAGCCGTGCCTAATGGGCGTGCTCGAGGCACGCCATCGTATGCCCTACCGACCTACCAGAACGAAGCCGTGTTTGCGACGGCCATGAGCTCATGTAGCTGTCTTGGGTGCTTGACTGGCATCTGGCAAGCCTAAGACCGCGACTAATCGCGACCGGCACTAAGACGCCCAGATCTTGACTCGGCACGATTATGGCACGGCACGACCAGTTTAGTTTAAAAGATATCCATTTTATAGCTGTTGGAGGATTAAAAAATTCAAAAAAAATCCGAAAAAAATCAACATACTTCGAGTTTTTCTAATTATTCTAAATTTTTTCTATTTTTTCTGAATTCTCTGCATTTTTTCATACTTTTCCTATTTTTCTAATTTTTATGATTTTTTTTTAAAAATTGACTGTAACGGGCTACTTGGCCGACCCGGCCCGTTAGGCCCGCGAAGGATCGGACCAACACGGTACGATCCGAAAAGCTAATGGACCGTGCCTTGACTGTCACCTTGGCATGTGGGTCGGCACGAAACGATCCGTTTAGTAATCGGACGTAAACGTATCGTGCTGCCGATTAAACGGACCAGGTCGGGTCGTGCCGCCTGGTTGACCGTCTCTGCTCCCCACACGTGCACAATTACATTATCGTGCTAAGAAATGGACGCAACGTTTCTATTATTACGATTCAGCCCTTACTCTTCTTCTCTAACCTTCGTTCTCGTGTAAAAACAGTTCTAGGGTTCCTTCTATGCCCCCTGCCGCCTCCTTTCATCCGCACGTGAGCCGTCACCTCCGGCGAGCCGCCGCCCGACGAGGCCGTCGGAACCCTACCGCTTCCGCGCCGTGCACTGCTGCTTCGTTTAGGGATGGCGACCTCGGCACTGCTCCGAGCTCTGAGGCGGCCCTCGTCGGAGGCCGCCCTGCGATTGGTGAGTGTGATTACCTCAGGGGCTTGATTGCTCGTTAGCGGAAGAGGCGTGGAGAGTGTAGTATGGTAGAAAGATTGGAGTTTTAGCCATTTTTTTGGGTGAAACCTGTTTGTTTTGGTTCGTTCAAGTTGTTCATCGATGGTGGAGGCATGGGGAGATATGGGCGGAATGAAATTGTGGCTTAATGTGTACTGGACAGAGTGAAGAGATATGGGAGAGTATTGATATGACTTGCGAGATAAAAATTGTGGTTGTAGTGCATAAGTGTTTCTCAGTATTCGTTTTGATCTGTCCACTAATATTGCACGTGTCAGAAGGTAGTATAATGCGAGAAAATATTCTAGCTCTAGTGTAGTCTGTTTGCTTTCCGTTAATTTTGTCGTGTTAGCCAAAAACGGAGTTGTGAATTGGAGGAAAATGTGTAATTTTGTTGGTCTCTGTGCATTTATATGTATATGTGATCATGAATGAAGAATGCTGCGATGAACTACAAGATGTAGCTTTAGATGAAGCACGTTCCCTATAATTCGTGGTAGAATATTCTAAGTTCGGAACAAGGGAGAAGAGCCTGATGACCGTCATATTTGAGCGTTCAACTATTTGTTTTCTTTGTGCCTAGAGGACTAGTAAGAGAGGACAACAATGGGCAATACAACAGCTTTATTTCGAGACAGCCAATGAGCCTGTTCCATATGGTGTCACAGAGCCACCACCATTGATTAAAGTTGTTTGGCACATAAAATAACTTCCAAGAAAATTTATGTTTGTGTTGTACTGTACTTCCACCGGTCACAAATACATGCCATTTTGGATATCGACACGGTCCTTCAAACCCAACATTGACCATTAATTTATATTGTAATATATTTATAAAATCCAATAAAATTATAACATTATGAAAGTACTTTTTAAGATAAATCTATGCATATGATTTTCATGGATCCAATCTAAATATTTCAAAAGATATCAACAATTAAAGTTTCGAAAGTTTGACTATACGCATCCCAAAACAACATATATTTGTGACTGGAGGGAGTATCCAGTGTTCCCCTAGGCGGCCGCCTAGCCTGCCTAGCTGATTTTTCCCACATAGGTGGCGATTAGGTGCTAAGCGCCGGTGTGCCAACCGCCTAGTGCCTAGGGGAACATTAGGAGTATCTGCTTTGAGTTAAAGATCTGAGTGTGGAATTGCATTTTTACTGTATTTACATTTTATTTGAAAAAAAGGAGCTTTCTTTTATGGTGAAATTTGATCAAGATTTCATACCATTATTTTTTGGTTCTGTAACCAAGGAATAAATAACGACTTGAAATTGATCTGATATAATTGCCAGAAAAGAGTATTATGTGTCTTTTGTCCTCTTAAATTTTACTTGAAAAAAAGAGCTTTCTTTTATGGTGAAATTTGATTAAGATTTCATACCAGTATTTTTTTTATGGTTCTGTAACCAAGGAATAAATAACAACTTGAAATTGATCTGATATAATTGCCAGAAAAGAGTGTTATGTGTCTTTTGTTCTCTTCTTCAATATGAAATATAAGGAATACGGGGTGTTTCTGGATTTTGGTTTACTGTGGTCTTTATTTTCTTACTTTATTCCTTGCTTCATTGCTGCATGCATTTTACTGATTGCTATATATTCCCTTAACATGGTGTAGGCAACAAATGTCAATGTGCAAGCTGTTACTGGATATAGGCATTTGAATAATCGGAATCTAAGTGTTTTCAATGAGTTCTCAAAGCAACTGAAGGGTGAGGCTAAGAGGTATGCGTTACTTCCTAAGGTCCCCATCACCACCGAAACCAAAAAAAGAAAGAAAATCATTTTGCCAGGTGCATGACTACAATATTTCTTTTAGGTATTTTGTCTTTGGTAGTTTGGTTATTTACTACCTGGTCATCTTTTATGGGCCGTTATGCTTATCATCACTGTTTCGTTCTGTTTTTGCTTTATTTACTTTAATTTTCTATTGCAGTAATCCTGAATTCCAGAAATCCATGAAGGAGTTCAGTGAGAAACTTGGTGTGGTAAAGGAAGATCTCAAAGTAAGGTATAAATTGATAAAACAATGCACTTCTTTTATTTTGAGTCTTGTACATATAGCAGTACATTGAGATATATTTTTGTATGTAAGAAGTTCCAGAAATTTTAGAGGCGTACTTGAAGATATTATAAATTGACTTATGCAGAACTAAAAAAACGGCCGAGACTATTTACAAGAGTGTTGATGATGTTTGGAATGACGCTGAGGCCACATCTAAAAAGGTAACTCAGCCACAATGGTCTGCAAGTAGGATTGTCTGATATACCAAAACATGTCCTATTCATTTCTTTTTTGTTTTGTGCTCAAAAATTGGGTTTTGTTCCTTTGTAGGTTACCGCAAACGTCAAAGAAAAAATGTCTGCTGCTACAGAAGAGGTTAGTGATAAATCAATATCACTTCAAATCTTCAATCCAGTATGGATCATGCTTTTCCTTATTTCTTTGCCTTGATGGAATTCTTGACAGGTAAAGGAGAGTTTTGGACTAGGAAAAGAAGAGACTTCAAGTTGTAGAGATGGTTCACCTGAAGCTTCAAAACATGAGAAAACTAAGGCATCCTCACATTCAGATGACAAGTCCAAAGATGCCACAAGTAGCCATACATTGTTTAATAAATTGAGGTCAGCACTTTCATCTGCTTCACCAGTGGTATCTGGTGCATTTGCAAAGTTGAGGGACACAAAAGTCTCAACTTTAGCTAAGCAGGGATATGAAATTGTCAAAGATGAGCTAAGCTCTAGCTCTAGCAGAAAGAAGAAAAATCATGCTAGGCATGCTTCTGCTGCAACAGTAGAGAAGAGTTCAAGAACTGATTTAGTTATTGTACTAACAAAGAAGTCAATATTGGGTGAAAAATGGGAAGCACTTAAAATTAAGGTATCTTAAGAGGAGACCCCTGAGCTTTCCTCCTTTTTTTCCCACGTGAATCTCCTATCTGAAACCCTTTTTCTCTAAAAAGATGCAAGGTCATCCAATCTGTAAGAGGGTGAATGAATACACTAAACCTGTCGTAAACATTGGACAAGAGGTACCATCAGAATGCTGTACAGTTTTTATTTATGAAACTGGTGGAACATAGTTTTTCTTGTATTTATGTGTATGTTTTGCGTTTGCAAATGCAGGTAGCTGAGGATGTCCGAGAACGATGGGAGACGAGTGACAATCCAGTAGTTCAGAAAATTCAAGAGTACGATTGCACTCCGTTATGTGCATTATCTGGCTATGAAATTTGATGGATTTCAACCTGGATTATGCTATGCTATTTATTTCTGCACTTAGCACATTGCTTTCTGTATCTTTGTTCTTGAAAGCACGAGTTTGGTAACTGCCAAGTGCATTCTTGGTTGTCAATGTTCAGTTGTGCCTCCACATCATTAGTAATACAAATGGGGATGAAAACCAAATGCAATCATGCTGCAGTTGCAAAGCACGTGATATCTTTTCATTTTATATGGTCATATTCTATGTATCTACCTCTGATTCTCTGTTTGTTTATTTATTTATTTGTTCTTTCCTTGTAGTTTGAATGAATCTATTTTTGAAGAAACCGCAACTGCAGTGTCTTTCAAGGAAATTCGGCGACGAGATCCGTAAGATTTGCAACTTTATTTTGAGGAGTTTTAGGATGTAGCTGAATTATATCTCATCATTTTGCCCACAGATCCTTTTCATTATCTGATTTTGTTGGCGATATTCAAGAAATGATCAAGCCTGTTCTTACTGCATATTCAAAGGTAAACTTCGTGTTGCTAAGAAGAAATTCTCTCATCATTGAACTAGCATGAGAGCTGATTGTCCTAATGACATGAGCTGGTTGTATATATTTTTTTAATTGTAATGTGTATGAAGGAATTGGTGCAAGCATGAAACTAGTGAGTCTCAAATAAAGCTATGCGTAGAAGTTCAAGTGATCAATTAACATGCTATCTAATATATATGAAAAATCATATGCACATTAGTATTTTTAGCAGTTATACTATCTCAGAATTACACATTATGCTTTCAGGGTAATGTAGAGACTTTAAAAAGGTATTGCACCAAGGAAGTGATTGAACGCTGCAAAGGAGAGAGGCAAGCTTACGCATCACAGGGCATATTTTTTGATCACAAAGTAGGCCAATGTTGATCTATATGTCTTGAACATTCCTCTTTCCTGCAGTTTTTTTTTTGAAATTTGATAGTGATGTCTTCGCTTTCCTTTCTAAACCTAGTCAGATTAGATCCTGTTCTGTAGATTTTGGTTCATTCCTGCAAACTGTAGTTTGTTGCTCCTAAGCTGGAATAAAAGAGCCACATAATAGCCTGCTGACTTTGTTAAAAAGGAAAAATTAATAAATTTATTATTTTTCATCTCTTTTGCAGATTCTGCACATTTCAGATGCTGATGTAAGGGAAACAAAAATGTTGGGAACTGCACCAGTCATTATCGTAGCTGTGAGTGCCTAAGTGTTATCTTGAATTTAAATGTTTGCCATTTTTGTTATTTGTTCTGCTTACAATCTATCCATGTTTTTGAAAATCTATTTCAGTTCCAAACACAGCAGATTTATTGTGTTCGTGATAGAGAAGGACAAGTAACAGAAGGAGGACAGGTAGGCTATTTATTGGGGCTATATGTAGCTGTGTTGTTTATGTTTATGTGTGTTGTCATGTGTGGTAGGCTGATAGATGGTAGCTCCATTGTTAACTCTGTGACTGAATCCATCTTTTAACATGAACTCTCTTTCATGGTGACTCCATGCTTGACAGAATCTACCTGCTGCATGAAATTTTGCTCATTTAGTAGCCTTATTTTTCAGTGAAGTATATAATGAAAGTAATATCCTCCTGGGGTATACAGTCTGGCTGAGTATGTGTAATTAATTATTTGTTATCAAGCTTACACAGCAAAGCATTTTACCCAGAGTTGTCATGGTGAAATATTTTCTTATTGGCTTCAAAACGAGCAGTTAGACTTGGACCTGAGACCAGGGTTCCAATCGCCTGTACCGCTCCGGTTTGAAAAGCGAAACCGCTCGGTTTACCGGTCAAGTTCAAATTTAAATTCAAAAAATTCGGGAAATTTGAAAATAAATTATCCAAAAATTCCCTAAAATTAGTATTAATAGCTTCATGACCTCTAGTGTGAATATTTTTTGAAAAATCGAAGTTTGGAGACGTTTTTGAGCCATTCAAAGTGTAGAAATTAGAAAATCCAAAAAGAAAAGAAAAGAAATTAGAAGTATTTTTAGTAGCAATATTTGTTCAAGTATGTCAAGTAGCAATATTTACTTCAATATATTTTAGTAACAATATTTGTTCAATTATATTTAGTAGCAATATTTGTTCAAGTATGTCAAGTAGCAATATTTGTTCAAGAATGTCAAGTAGCAATATTTGTTGAAGTATATTTAGTAGCAATATTTGTTCAATTATATTTAGTAGCAATATTTGTTGAAGTATATTTGGTACCAATATTTGTTCAATTATATTTAGTACCAATATTTGTTGAAGTATATTTGTTGATATGTGAATGGTATTGGTATGTGAATGTCTATTTTTGTACTTGTTGGATTGATATGTGAGTAGTATTGAAATGAAAGATTATTTGTTGACATATTATTGCTAAATGCCTACTTTAGAACTTGCAATTGTCTAAAATATAGTAAAGGTCATGTCAAAATGTTTCCATATTTAGGAAAGATCATACCGGAATTTTTTCCGTGTTTTTCCATACTTTTTTTATATATTTCTTACATTTTCCCCATTTTTGGGCCTTTAATGGCTTTTTACATATTTTATAACATTTTTTGCAATTTTCCTGATTTTTTTACATTTTTTCCCAATTTGTCAACCTATGGCCGGTTTTCGCCAAAAACTGCTCGAAATTCGAGCCTTTTCGAGCGGTTTTCGTCCATTTCGTTCGAAATTCGCTCGGCGGTTTGATCAGATTTCAAATTTGTTTGACTTTTCAAACCATTCGGTTTTTCACGAATTTCATTCGGTTTCTCGCGAATTTCGATACCGCCAGGTCGTCGAAATCCGACGTCGAAACGGTTTTGTTAACCCTGCCTGAGACTAGTACTGCGTAGGTGTTTTTTTTTCCAATTCTCAAGCTGGTCTTAGAGCCTTATAGGCACAAGCAGGTTGTTGAACGTTAAGGTGGTAGAGTGGTAGGCTTATATGAATAGCTGAAGTTTTTATTTCTTTTGTTTGGATGCTCGAAGTATATATTAGCACAAAGCACACATTATTGCATGTACCTCTTAAACAGTTCGAAGTGTTAAGGAATAATAATGTGCTCTTATTGGTTTCTCTTAATTGACAGGTGACAGCGTAGTCGATATTTGTAGTAGTAAAGTAACATTTCTGTTTTTGGCTTGAATTATGCTAGGATACCATTCAAACTGTCTATTATGCATGGGCCATGCAACTTATGGAGAGTGATGAGGTGCCAGAAGAAGAATCATACTACCCAGTTTGGCGGTTGCGTGAGATGCAACAAGTTGGTATCAAAGCTCTCATATAGGCCCTCTCTCTTCACTCTTTTCTTCATTTGGATCAGTCACTGCCACTAGTACATTGAGCCTAACCATTCCAACTCACAGCTCGACAAGCTATGTAATCTTCTCAGGGCAAGCAATTTTCCATAAATTGTTTCTTTATATTATACTGATGATAGCAACTATCCCGCCTTTTCTTTTCACTGATGTATCTAATGTGTATGTTATTCGTAAAGTCAGCTGTTCTTTTTACATGTTGGCTGAATACGATTGTAACCAAAACATTTTGTTCCGAATTGGAAAAGAAACGCACCGAAAGGTCCTAGCAGTGCTTTATCCAAGTAACGGTTTGTGCCTTTGTGGAGGAAGGCACCCACCTTCTGCGCTTGTCGTTAGATATTGCTGTCTCAATCAAATCCTTTTGCTAACTTCATGAGCTAGCTGCCTAGCACACGAAAAACGTTGCAGAAGCATCGTGTTCTTCTTAGTTCATCCAAGAGAGAACGCCTGTTTGGACTCTGGAGCACATGGTTTTTTTTTCTTTTAAATATAGTTCAACGTGAAATTATTGTGCAATTTCTGTGTCTCAAACAAGCCCTAAAACAACTGCAACAACCACTCTTCCATGACCTTTTGGAACTGGGATTTTTTTTTCACCTTTTGCATGTTCGTGTAAACTAGTTGCTCCGTTGTCCCGCACGACGGAAAGAAGTGCCAAGAGAGAGAGATTTTTACAGAGAAAGAAATTTTTTTTCAGGCGAACCTAAAAAAAAAAGAAACAAAAAGTACTGATTTTCTTTTTTAAAAAAAACCGTAAAAATAATGCCTTAATTTTTTTAAAAAATATTCATAGAAACCATCGTATTTAACACCACGTGACGATGGGTCATACCAAATCATACCTTTAGTTAGATGCTCTCTCTCTCTAGAAGTGTTCCTTTTGAACTCTAGCCGACTAGCTCATTGTTTCTGACTCGATGTAGGCTCAAGCCACCGGTTGTTGTTTATCATCTCTGCAATGCAAATATGCCATGCATGTAGGCGATGTGATCTTTTGGGTCCCTTGCCGGATATCCCCTTTTCTAGCTTTACTCTCCTCATTTTTTTTTCAAATTTAGCCATCTTACGAACGCATTTATAGAATTAACTCCGTTTCCAACCACGAAAGCGCGGAAGGTGACACGTGTCGCCTTCCATGATCCTCTACCGTGGAAGGAGCCTCCGCTCTCTAGGGCGCCTCTCGTGCTCCTCATCCGCGACAGTCTGGCTGCCACGCTCCTCAATCGTGGCACCAGCCGACCTTCTCGGCCGCTTGTTCGCGGAAGCCGTTGCTCCCGTACTGCCATGCTTGTGGCTCGCCGGCTGTCACGTTTCTCGAGCACATGAGCGTCTTTCATAGTAAAAAGGGGTCAAATTTATAAATATTTCATGGAGATGCTAGATTTAAAAAAAAACGAGCTGAAGAGCTTAGAAAAGAGATAAATTCCCTTGCCGGTTGCATCTCTTCGTGGGCGCAATGATCTATATCTTACATTTGGGTTTTGGTACATTTGTTGCCATCATGGTTGGTATGGAGTCAATTCTGAGATCTATCCCCCTATCTCGGATGCTCCGCTCTGCTTCTTCGAATTTGATCACTCTCACTTTTTTAACTCAATTCCAATTTGATGGCGACGTGATGAAGCCTCTTGTATCTTGTAATTTTGTCCCAAGTCCCTACCATATTTCTTCTTCATTTGAAAACCACAAAGCTGTTAAGCCACCATGCTCCAAGAACAAAAGCCATCAAAATTCAGAACTCCAAGCTAATCATCGGCTGATGTGCACCATGACAGAGAACACTTGCATGATAAGCAGACAGATGCGGTTTTGTATGTACGGCAGGTATTATGACCTTCAGAGGCCTCACTCATTCTTGTTCTGGCCAGGATTTAAAATCTCGTTCAGATTTTAAAATTTTGAGCAAAATTTCAGATTTCGGTCGGAACTGAGATTTCAAATCTTGGTGGGATAATTTTTTTTAAATTGCTACAGTATTTTTGGGTGAATTTCGGTCTTTTGAACCGAGATGATCACAAATTCAACCGGTTTTCATGTTTTTTTTGCACCGGATTTCACACAAAAAAATTTATGACGAATTGTAATGCCTCTTACAAGGAATACATGTGAAAAATTAGCAAAAATATATATATATACAAATTATATAACCCTAAACCCTCGTATAAAATGTCACATTATGATGATTCAATTCAGAAGTCTCATCATATATGGAGCTTAACATATCGACCTAAACTCCTTAACCATGATCAATATAAAAAAAGATCATCAAAATCAGTATCCATGCTTGCTTTAAATATCTGAATTTGTAGTGATCATCTCTGATACGTCGATAGAATAATACTAACTTTTCTTCCAGTAACTTCATCAAGCCTCTAGCCTAAGGTACCTTATTCCATTAGCTCTAATGTTCAAGAAGGCCGAATTCTAGCCTAATGAAGAGAGCCTAAATATGTTGATCGATGATCACTATGTTCCATGAAGTGTCCCCAATTTGAAATGTAAGCACCAATCTTACAAGCCGTACATCAATAAACCAGGTGATCACAAACCACCGTGCTAAAACCTCAAGAACCATAAGCTGTGACTATGACTCACTACTACAGAAAGGCTCGTATTAGATGTCTAATCGCAGATGATTTTTAAAAACCATCTATGTTAAAGCTAATTATAGACAGTTCTAATATGGAACCGTCTGTAATAAGTTCATATCATAGAGTTTTTATCACAAACGGCTCTGCGACAGAACCGCCTATGATAACACTTACTATTTATATCATTCTAGGGTTTTTGCCTGCCGCACTCCTCACTCAAACGAACTATCTGTGATGACGTTTTTGAACCGTCTGTGATAGTCTTTTCTATAGTAGTGACTTGACTGCAACATTGGTCTGGTGGCTCTAGGTTAGCCAATTAACTTGTGAATTGGTTGTTAGTGTTGGATTGCTTGTGAATTGGAGAATTCAATGAGTTGCCTGGCATCAACATGATGTACTTGATGTTTGTTCAAAAACGTCAAAGGAAGTGTCCATCTTTTGAGTCATTTCTTCATAGTTTCCTTGGTTAGGTAGATTTTATGAGCAAATACTTAGTATTTTGTATTCTAATAGATAGAAAATGTAGAAAAATGCTTGCATAATTTTTTATTATTTTTTCTAGCCTCAGGAGACCATTTCTCAAGTGGTTGAAAAGGATCGAAATTTTGGTTTAGGGTTTCTAAAAATACCGGATTTCAAATTTGATTTTGGAACTTTGGCTGGATTTCAGTCGAAATTTTGATATCTCGCTGGTCCTGAGATGTGGTCGAAAACGAAATTTGAAACTTGTTCTGGCTCTGCCCTGCTGCAGAAACACAGTTTGGGCACTAATTTGACAGCCCACCATCTCTTGTTTTGCAGATTGCTCTTCACGCCTAAAATGGTGGTCCAAATCACCCACCTAACAACCATTCCTGATATTTCTTGGCTAACTGCAGCCGATTCGATCGTGACAGTAGAGTACATATTGAGTTTGGTGTACAGTAAAAAGCTTGAAAATATTACCTTTATTAAAATTCGAAGGTTTCTGGCCTCCTCGTGCTATCCACGTCGCCCGACGCTCCTGTTCGCTCGACGACTTGCTCCCGCTTCACCGCGCCTTGTGACTCTTAAAGTTTGAAAACCAGATCAAATCAGATCCAAACACCACATGATTGGTTTTGGCGATGACGCGACGCTCGACTTGACAAGTAGTGATTTATCTGTCAGCACCCTATCCCTCCTCTCACACTACCCCTTCATCCCAAATTCCCTACAGAGCAGCGGCCAACAAATCTATGGTGCAAACCACGAAATTGAATCATTCCAATACGCAGCTGTATCAGATGATTCTTAGAGAACTGTTATTCTGAATCAGTACTATGATTTTCAAAATGATCATAATTAGTTCTGGGCCGGTTCCCACTCGCACCATTGAATAGACCTGGACATTAGACCATGCCGGACCGGCACGGTATGGGCCAATGGGCTGTAGGTCTAGACTGTGCCGTGCTGCCATAGCCCGGCCAGCCAGCCATGTCGTGTCAGCTCGACTCACTTCGAACGAGCTCAGGCACAGTACATTGGCACACTGTGCCAGTCTAGATCTAGTCCATTTTGACTATTGTAGAAAAGAAGAAAGAGACCAAGGACAAGCAGGGCATGTACCGGCATGGTCACGAGGATAGAGTACAACTCGATCGGAGATGAGGCAGGTGCTAGCATCGGTGAAGAAGCACACATGATGGCTGAGGACAGTGCAACGTGGTGCGAAAAGGCCAAATTTGACGGTGGTATGTCTGAAGACTACGGGATCCGGTGTTGTTGCCATCTTCTTCCTCTCCGATCACCACTGTGTTCTTCCTTGGGTTGGCCAGCGAAGGCAGTGGCATGATTGAAGGCCATTGGATTTGGCACCGAGACGTCAGGGGACGGCAAGAAGGGGACAACGTGTAACATCACAAAATTTTAAACATGAAAAACAATAAAATTTTAAAAATAATATTGAATAAAATTTTTAATTGGAATCAAGATTTTAATTTAAAATATCATATTTTTCCTTTTTTCTTGAATTTTAAACCTTAAGAAAAGAATAAGTTGCAATATTAAAACTTTTTCTACCAAAATGAACAAAATATGAAAATGAGTTCGAAATATAATCTTATTTTGAATATCCATCCTTTCAAAAAAAAATCTTAAATTTTCGGCTTTAAAGAAATTCTTTTATATTAATTATTTTCTTCTCCTCCAAAATATAAAACCCAAAAATATCTTAAGAAATAAAATATGGAAAAATTAATACAAATCTAAAATCATCTCTATAGCCTTCTCAAAAAAAATTCAAAATAATGTGAACTCATTATTGCTGAAAAGATATCAAGAACTGTACAATGTGACTATTAACAACACAATGTCAGAATTATTAAATTTTTCACAGACCTTGTCACATCCTCGAAAATTTACCACATCATCTAAAACACTAGGGTAACTTGAAGAAAAAGTTTCAAAAGTAATAAAGTTGATTTGACAATTTTATAAAATCAAAATTATAATTAATTCAAGGCAATAAATGAGCTGGAGGACGTAGGTGCCGCGCTGCTCGACCAGGTCGAAGACCACCCGGAGCTCGGTGGAGTGCCCGTGCAGACTTTCAAGCCCCTGGGCGATCAGATCCAGGGCATGCAGAAACCAGAAACAGATTAAGGCCACAGAAACCAGAAACAGATAGGCTCAAGTATGTGTGATTTACCTGCCTGAGCCGGTCCTCAAATCTCTGGCGGGGAGGTCTGATGAGCCGTACCCCCAGCTCGACTACGGCTCGACAGAACCCTCGGTCGGGGCCGCGGCGGTCCCGTCGGCTCCCTCCGGCGTGGGGACGGCCACGCCGGCTGAAGTCTCGACCCAGGCCACCCCGGGCGGAGTAAGCGGCAACTCGGACGAAACCGAGGCCCCTGTAGAAAACAAAAGAAGCAAAAAAAAACTAATTCGGAAAAACAAGGAAATGGCAAATGGGTACTATGGAATGTCGACAAACCTGGCGCTTCCGCAGTCCGCGGGAACTTCATCCTCGTCAGCCGGCGAAGGCCCGACCTGGGGCCCGGCTCCGTCGAGAGCTTCATCCTCATCGGCTAGCGAAGGTCCGGCCTGGGGCCCGGCTCCGTCACCCCTGGCAGTCCTGGCTTTGACAGCCGAGGCGTCCACGTCTCCGACCCCCGCCGCGGCTTCTTCCGAGCCGAAGCTCGGCCTTGGGGGCTCCTGGCCGGAACCGCTGACTGGGTGACGAATACTCATACCATGGGTACCCCAACGGCCCGGAGTAACGAACGGGCCGCCCCAGGACCGACTATGACCAAAGGCCCCATGGGGCGACGGGGGACGCTCGTCCCCGACCTGACGAGCTGCCTCGCGCTCGTCCCCGACTTACGAGCTTCCCCAAGCTCATCTCTGAATCGATGGGGCGGCCGACCCCCACCGCGGGTCGGGCTCCCCACAGGTTCCGACCAAGCTGAAGCGATCTCCACCACGGGCCACATGTCGGGCCTCCGCCAGCCATTAGCCACGTGCCCCACGGACACAACGGCTCAAAGTGATTGCGCGGGGGCAGGTGGCTCCTTCCCGAGGTAGCAAGGAGGTTGCCGAAGTCAAGCTCCGGTCTCAATCGTTCAGACACGTACAGTGTGAGGGTGCGCTCCCTCCCGAGGCAACGTCAGCGCCTGACAGACTTGCAGAGGGCAGGTGCGCTATTTCCCAATGAAATAGCTAACTGCTCTGCTCTAAGAGATCACCAACCCGGCGAGGGATGGAGCGGAAGCTGACCAGTTGCCAAGACAGAGGGCCAGAGCTCCCTGCACTGCTTAGTTCATCTCATCTTCTCCTCTCCCAATTTTCCATGTAACTTGTCCCCCTCCAGCTATATAAGGGGAGGCAGGACCCTCTGGGAGAGGAGGCGTCCTTCTCTGGATCCTCACGAATAGGTAGTCCTAGCTCACATGTTCTTGAGCCCTCAAGCCCCCGCTTGTAGAAATCGTGCAGCCATCTGCACCTAAAGCAATACATCACCACCACACGAACTGGAGTAAGGACATTCGGCCCGAACCAGTATACATCTTGGACTCCCGAGTCTAACCATTAAAGGAACGGGAACGTACGGCCCTTTAGACTTAAAAATTCACTCGCCGATGCTCGAAACGCCGACACTGGGCTGCCCCTGGAGGTGTCGCGGTGGCGTGGGCTCGCTGTGAGCACTCCCGGGGGACCAGGAGATAGTCACCCGCATCCTCCTCGTCCTTGGAATCCGCCTGGACAACAACCATGGTTATTACCCGTCGGGCGCTTGGGGTCTGCGACGGGGAAGACCATTGAGAGAAAGAAAAGGGAAAGGACTATGCTACGGGGTGAGGACTTACTCGTACATGAGTAACGAGCCTCTGTCTCCTGGGGGGTGGAGACGTGTCTTGACGTCTCGTCCCTGCTGCAGCACCAGGAGCGTCTCCACCCCGGGCGCTCTGCGACTGCAACCTCAGAGCACACGCGTGCTTCGGGCTCCCAGCGCGGCTACCCCAGCACTCCGCATCGGGGATCATCGCCCCGGTGGTGGACTTGGGGACCCGGCAATGGCCGCAGCCATTTGTTGCTGCAAGGAGACGAAAAGAAGATCAAAAAGAGGGGGAGGAAAAAGCGACGAAAGAAACTAAGCTCGGGCTCGGCGAGTTCGGCTTACCACCGTACGGTCAGCCCACTCGACGTGTGGCTTCTTGGCGGCGTTGCTCGGGGCATCCGGGGCGGGCCTCTTACCCCCGTCTTGCTCTTGCCCACTCCGGGCAATGGCAGCATGCGCC
The DNA here is from genome assembly GCA_036346275.1 of Otatea glauca. Lineage (NCBI taxonomy): Eukaryota > Viridiplantae > Streptophyta > Magnoliopsida > Poales > Poaceae > Otatea > Otatea glauca. The sequence goes on along the minus strand of CM070724.1, from coordinate 45,494,391 downwards.
TTGCTGTCTCCCAGAGCTCCCGACTCGCCTGCATAATGGAGCAAGGTTAGTGTGAGCTCGAGATGTTCCGAGCTCGGTGCCAAGTGGGAAGCGCTACCTCATTGCTCTGGGACGGGGTCGTCGATGGTGTAGGAAAAGGTTGTTTTCCCGAACGCCTCCTGCATCCTCGCCGCCACCCAAGACTCCTTCGGGGCTTTAGGGAAGAAGAAAAAAGAAATCGTAAGGAGAAATCTTGATTGAGTTCGAGGAGGATCGGGGTCGAAGAGGACTTACCATTGGGGCTTTCCCGGGTAAGGTCGTCTCTTCCCCAGATTTCGAAGAATGGGTGCACCCTCTTCTGCAGAGGGAACACGCAGTTGCGCAGGTAGTCGTTGACAACTGCTTGGCGGTGAGGCCGCACGTCGCGCAAATGTGGATGGGGGTGAGGGCCTCCTGGTCGGTCACCAAGTCTTCGAGCTCAGGGGTCTGGCGCTTGTTGTCGGCGAGGACACCGTTGTAAGCGAGCGTGCCCCCTTCGTCCTTCTTCAGGTAGAACCATCTCTCCATCCATGGACCGAGGGAGTCCCGGATTTGTATTTGGGGGGAAGAACAAGGAAGCCCTGTCCGCAACTGGAAGTAAAGACACCATACCACGAGGTCCTTTGCGGTGCGGAACAGGGAATATAAGCGAAAGAAGAGAGAGGGGGTGGGAAGGAGTCCCAAGAACCCCTCGCAAAGGTGAGAAAAGATGGAGAGGAGGAGGATATAGTTGGGTACTAGATTGACCAACTCGATCTCACATTGAGTGAGGACCGCCGCCAGGAAGTCGCTCTCCAGCGTTCACAGCCCGAAGAGCATATACTGCTCGGTGCTAACGATCTCGTCCTCCCCGGGCGCGGCTCGATCTCTCCACCCGAAAGCCGCCAGGTCACTGGGTCCAGTATTCCCAGCGCCTCAAGCTCCATCATCCTCTCCGCGGTAAAGGAACTTTTCCCGAACTTGGTCATGGCCTTGGGGAAGAGGTCTGCTCGGGGGAAGAAAGATGACGAATGTGGGTCAAGGGGGCACGAAAGCAAAGGAAGGCTAGGGCTTGACACGTAGAAGAAGTGGAGAATTTCTGTAGGAGGCGGCGATTCAGGATTTAAAGGAACCTGGTTACCGGCAGCTGGCGTTGGTTTCGCCTCAAAAGGCATGCCAGGACGAGAAGCATTGCCAGCCGCCTCCCCGGAGACAAGGCGTCGAAGCCCGAGCGTTTCCTGGCACAGTCGCCTCGACTTCCCCGTTCGAAGATGAGGCGTCGAAGCCCGAGCATTTCCGGGCACATCCTCGTCGACTTCCCCGTTCGAAGATGAGGCGTCGAAGCCCGAGCGTTTCCGGCACATCCCTCTCGACTTCCCCGTTCGAAGACGAGGCGTCGAAGCCCGAGCTTTTTCGGGCACATCCTCGTCGGCTTTTTCGTTCGAAGACAAGGCGTCGAAGTCCGAGCGTTTCAGGGCACATCCGCGTTAGAGGCCCCCGAGCAACCCCAGACCCGAGTCTGAACTCGAGAAGTTTCTAAGCTCGACCAAGGAGCCGGCCCCTCCTCAAGGTCATCAGACTCAAGAACGACCCGGGCTTCGGGATCGTGTCTTGAGCCTCGGGGGCTAGCTGTCGGGGATTGGTAGCCTCGGCGCGGGTTAATACCTCTCGGACTCAAGCCCATCTCCCACAAGTCCGAAGCTCGTGTCCCCGGGCTCGAGCTCGTACGTACGAGCTCAAGCATGCACTTTTCAGGCTTGAGTCCGTGTCCGGCGAGCTCGGGCTCGGGCAGGAGGACAAGGCTCAACCCGAGCTCGAGGCCGTAACACTCGTACCCTCCAGACCGAGCCTTTTCTTGTAACGGTCCATTTTGGAGAAGTAGAAACCTTTCCCTGCGTAGGAACTAGGGCCAACCCGTCCCTTGCGTGGGAACTAGGGCCAATAACTCTCAACAACTCCCGTCGGCTCACAATAACTCGCGTCATCTCACAGCGACTGTAGGACGTCGGTCTCGGGAAGGAGCAACAGAAGCTCCCGAAGGGCTCTAAAAAGGGCGACAAGGTTCAAGAAAAAGAAAGGACAAGAAAATACTCTCCCTCGAGCAGAACTGAGCTTGTGCTCCCATTGTACTCTTCCACAGAGCATACCATTCATCTTTCGCCTGAGGGCAAGACTGAAGTAGAGCTTTTACCTGGACTTGAGGGCTCGAACCAGTATAATCATCGTGTCCACGACGCTGTTTCTCCCCCTGTTCTTCCCCAACATACGAGCGACGACGCCCTTTCTCGGATGAGAACGACCTCGGGCTTCACCCTCACACAATCCTCCACACCCCCTCATGGTCGGCGGTCCTGATCGCCGACAGTTGGCACCCACCGTGGGGCCCGAAGTTTCGTTCGTTCGGAGTCCATCGCTTCAGCATCACCAACACCTCCGGTTTCGACAACAGCATGTCGCGCTCAGCGAGCCTGAACTCGGATGCGGTTCCCGAGTGTGAGGGCTCCACATCCATGTTCTTACCTTCGCTGCTGCCGCGCAAACTTCTTGCCTTTATGGCTGGTAGCCGCGGGGCGGGCGCAGGGACGGATGATCGTGACCCGAAAGCCCCAGAGGAGGCACGTTGGTTGGCCCGGGTCGCCATTGACCAGGCCATCACCACCCTCCAACGGGAGGAGCGCAGGGAGATCTACACTCCGTCAGGGCAGCACAACCTTACCTGCCTGGATAGTCTCAATGGCCAAGAACCCCCGCGAGCCATCGCCCGGGTTATGACCGATCCTGCCCGGGCAAGGTCGGCTCACTTCGGGTGAGCCCTCGCTGAGGAGCTTGATAGGGTGGCCGATGAGCTCCCACCTTCGCAGCGAGGGCGAACTCAGTGCCCTGGATCTCGCTCTCTGGTGAGAGACGACAACTCATCGCACGGACGCCGACGCTCCCACCAGTCGCCTCCATACCGGCGAACCCAGAGTCCATCGCGATCGCCCCCATGTCGTCAGGCCACGGACGTAACGCGCGAACGTACCCACCGACGACGGAGTGGTAGTGACGCCTGCTCAAGCAACAGCGTGCCAGGAAGTCTTTCTCCGGACGTGCCACCCAGGCGTCAAAATGTTCATGACCGCCTGCGCTACCGCTCTGGCGACGCTCGCGCCAACCGTCGGAATCAGCGTGGGGTGCGTCGTCGCCTTGAGTTCGGTCGCCATGGGGACCCTGACTCCGATTCCAACAGCAGTGGCCATGCTCGGCACGATGTTGCTCTGGCCTACGGCTGCCCAGCGTATTCCGCCGATCTTCATCGGGTGCGCTGGCCAGCCCGGTTGAAACCCGCAGCGATGGAGCGATTCGACAGGACCAGGAACCCCAATGAGTTCCTCTCGATCTACTCCATTGCGGTTTTGGCGATCGGTGGGGATGAGGCCGTAATGGCCAACTACCTCCTGACCATCCTGGATGGCACCGCGCGCATCTGGCTTTTTAAACAGGCGCCTGGCGCCTTCCGATCATGGTGCCAGGTGTAGAGCGCTCTTCGTTCGAACTTCCAGAGCTGCTACGAGCACCCTGGATGGGAGAAAGACCTGGATCGCATCATCCAGGGCAAGGGCGAGCCCCTCTGCGGCTTCGTGCCTCGATTTATCTGCACAAGGAACTCGATTCCGAGCGTCTCCGACGAGGCCGTCATCAAGGCCTTCAAATTTGGCATCCGCGACTGGCACCTCACTGAGGACCTAGAGATCACGACGAAGCTCGATGTCAACAAGTTGTTTCGGATGGCGGAGCGGTACACGGACGCGGATGATGCAGTGCGCTGGAAGCGCAACTACGATCAGGGTAAGCTCGACCTCATTTTCGGCAAGGCCGGGCCATCCAATGCCAAGGGCGACGGCTCGGACCCGCATGGCCAGAAGCGGAAGAAGGACCGCAGTAACGGCGGTGGTCAGCTGCGCGTGGTCACTGCGATAAACAGCGAGCGTGAGGTTATGGAGGCACGGCAACTCGACCAAGAGGAGCTCCGGTCACATCGACCCCTGCAAGGACAACGCCAGGCAGGGCCCCAGTGGGTTGACGCCCGATCGCAGGACGATGGAGCGCGACCCAGGTATAGCTCCGACAAATTCTGCTTGCTCCATAAGGTCCACGGCCACGACCTGCGAAACTGCAGGACGTGGCAGAACAAGCTAGATGCCTTCTACGACGGGCGTGGAGAGATGCCCACTCTCCCAAAGGAAGACGAGCTGCTCGATAGGGCCTATGCTGGTAGGGCCCTGGGAGGCCTTGACCTAGAATTTCAGCAGGGCGACCGCCGCATAGATGTGATTTTCGGCGGTTCGTTGACATATCGATCCCGGTGTGAGCTTAAGGAAGTCGCACGCGCCGTGTATCAATCCTCTGCCGGGAAGCCCGCCGACCTACCTTGTAAGTGGGCTGGCACCCAGATTACCTTCTCCAGGGAGGATGCTCCCCCGGGCATGTCCAAGGACCATAAGACCACCTTGGTCGTAGCCCCGACCGTGAGCAATACCGTGGTCGGGTGAGTCATGGTCGACGGTGGGAGCTCCCTCAATTTGCTCCTAGCAAGCACATTAGACCGAATGCAGATTCTCTGATCGAAGATCAGGAGTGTAGCAGTTCCCTTCTTCGGCATCATGCCAGGGAGCTCAACCACTCCGCTCGGGCAAGTGGTTCTGCCCGTAACTTTTGGTGACTCCGCGAATTTCCACACCGAGTTGGTCACCTTGGAGGTCATCGATGGGGACCTCCCGTACAACGCCATCCTTGGGCGACCGCGTTGATCAAGTTCATGGCGACTAACCACTACGGCCACCGCTGCATGAAGCTCCCGGGGCCCAATGGCGTTATAAATATTCGCGGCGACCTCAAGGCGGCGCACGAATGCGAGAAAAAAGCCTTGGCGCTCGTTGGCATGCTGCCCCAGCGGGGTCCCAAAGGGACCTCAAAGAATACCGTAGAAAGCGTGATCCAACCAATGACTGGCGAAGGTATGCGGCTCGAAGAGGCGACTCGAGCAAGTGCGTTCACATCGCCGCCAAGCTCGACCCAAAATAAGAACTCGAACTCGTCACCTTCCTCCGCGACAACAAGAGCATATTCTCTTGAGAGCCCGCGGATATGCCGGGCGTCCCGAGGGAGGTGATCGAGCACAAACTACAAATAAAGCCCGGCTTCATCCGTGAGATCGATTACTCCGAATGGCTAGCCTACCCGGTGATTATACAGAAGAAAGGCGAGAAAAAGGAGGATGTGCGTCGACCACACGGGTTTGAATTCGACGTGCCCGAAGGATAACTTCCCCCTTCCGCGTATAGACCAGATTGTGGACTCCACCGCTGAAAGGATCAAGTTGGCCTATAGGGGGGTGAATAGGCAACTTTAAAATCTTTTAATTCTCAAGAAAAACTTTTCTCAATAAAATAGCAACAGAAAAGAGTTTTGAATAGGAATTCAACACAACTATGTTTCAGTAAGATCAGAACTGAAGAACTTGAATGATTACAAACAATAAGATGAACACACAGAGATAAAGCAATATCAGAATGACTCAAGGGTTTTTCACCGAGGTTCAGAGACCAATCTCCTACGTCCCCGTTAGAGCACTTCTTTAGAAGTATTGCTCTACCAAATAGCCAATCTCAATGGCTTTTGGTCGTTCACTAGCTTGACTCTTCCACCACTCTGGTGAGGTGAGTCTCAACCTTTCACATCAATGGTGGCCTTTCACAATCCCTTTTGGATAGGTCGCACCAACAACTTCTCCAACCGTTTAGAAACAGCTAGTTTCAAGAGTAATAGACTATCAACAAGCCATGTCTCTTGGTTCAGTAGCTAGATGCAAACTAGACTCAGTCTGGAGCAAGAACTCTAAATGTTCAGAATGAATGTTTGTGGTTTATGAGTTGAAGCTCAATCTCTTTGATGGAATGAAAGCTCAGGAATGCTAAAGATCAAAGAGTTGTAATTGATTTGAGAGATGTCAACGATGTTCAGAATGTCAAGGATGTGTATGTGCAAAGCTATTCTTGTTTTTGTGAACTCTAGCAATGCATATATAGAGCCTGAATAGAAATAACCGTTGTACCTACCATTTGCCCGTTGGGGGTTGGTAGGATGGATGAGACAGGTCAACTACTACCTCTTTTATAAGAATTTTAAGGTTTATGAGTCATATGTTGAAATATATACACGCGCTGGACAGAAAATGTTAGTTCGGGGTACATAAGATTGGAGAAGTATTATTGTACCAAAAAAACTGGTCCGTCGTATACATGTAATGGTAAAGGAAGTTTGTGCCGGATCGACAAAATTGGTACGGTGTACACATGTTTTGTTCTATTTGGGTACCAGCAAAATAATGTTTGCGCCGGACTGAAAAAATTGGTCCGACGTAAAAGAGAAAGCCACCGTTTTTACGAGAGAGAATCATGTTTGCGACCGAAAAAAGTTGGTCCGTACACTCGAATTTTGGTCCGCAAAGAAGCGGCATGTTCTCGGTTAAGATTTGAGTAAAGTAATTCTTAACACCAGACTAGAAATTTGTTCAGAGTGAAAAGACAACATACGCTGGACTTGAAGATAAGAATGAATTCAGATCGGTCCATCGTGAACGGTGTACGCTCGGTTGAAATAAATCAGAAGAGATTTCTTAGCTCCGGATTGAAAAAGTCGGTCCAGCGTACATGGAGTGCGCTCTGTTAGAACTTGAAACTTGATTTTTCAGCGTCGGACTAAATGAAGTTAGTCCGAAAAAGAACTCTTTTTGGCTAAGAGAAGGGATATCTGGATTTTAGAGTGAGAGATGTGAAATGTCCTATGCTCCAAGTAATCTTAGTGATTTTAGCATATGAACCAAGATTATTACTTGTGTATAATCCCTCTTAATAGTACAATTATTCTAGCTATATGGCATGAATCAACTCCCAAGCCAAAACTAAAAATAAACACCTTAGCCTTGTTCTTCAAATATAGCTATTGTCATCTTATACTAAGTATGCTTCTTGATCATCAACACCAAAACCTGCATAATAAGCATAACTAAAAAATAGGGGGCCTAGATGCTCTCAACCGCCAACGCCAAGATGCTGAGCTTCCTGGACGCCTACTCCGGCTACCATCAGATTAAGCTCACGGTTGACGATGAGGACAAAACGGCCTTCATCACGCCGTTTGATACATTCTGCTACACGACCATGTCATTCGGTCTTCGTAACGCGGGCGCAACGTTCCAGCGACTGATGTTCAAGACCTTCGACCCTCAGATCGGCCGGAACCTCGAGGTTTATGTCGACGACATCATCGTCAAAAGCTCCTCCAAGGGTGCCCACATCGTCGACCTCGTGGAGACCTTCGCCAACCTGAACAAGCATGGGATCAAGATCAATCCCGAGAAGTGCGTCTTCGGCGCGACCTCCGGCAAGGTACTCGGCTATATGATCGGGGGCTCGGGAGTAGGCCCGAATCCGGAGAAAATCGAGGCAATCGAGAAGATGACCACCCTGGCGTCAACAAAACAGGTCCAGTGCTTCACTAGCCACGTAGCTGCCCTCAGTTGATTCATTTTGAGGCTCAGTGAGCGCGGGTTACTATTCTTCAAGACCCTGTGCAAGCACGGGGGCTTTGAATGGACGCCCGAGGCTCAGCGATCCTTCAACGAGCTGAAGGCATACCTCTCGAACCCGCCTCTGCTCACTACCCCGCGGCATGGCGAGACGCTGCTGCTCTATCTCGCGGCCACGACCCAGGCCGTCAGTGCCGTTTTGGTGGTCGAGCACGATGGTCGGCAGCACCCGATCTACTACGTCAGCGAGGTACTCCATGGACCAAAGGAGCGTTACCCTCAGGTCCAGAAGCTGCTCTACGCCCTCTTCATGGCTTCGCGCAAGCTTTGGCATTACTTTCAAGCGCATGCAGTGATCATTCCGAGTGGTTTCCTGCTCGACGAAATCCTGAAGAATCCAGAGGCCGGAGGTCGCATCGCCAAGTGGGCCATGGAGCTGGCGGAGTTCGACATCCGGTTCGTGGCACGCACCGCCATCAAGTCGCGGGCGCTTGTCGACTTCGTGGTCGAGCAGACAACGGAATCGATCGCCGAGTCCGAGGTCGAGGAAGAAGACCCCTGGACCATATATTTCGGTGGGTCGAGGTCGTTCGAGCGCTCAGGGGCTGGCGTGCTCATCATCACTCCCCAGGGAGATAGGCTGAGGTATGTGGTTCGCTACGACTTTCTCGCAACTAACAATGTAGCAGAATACGAGGCCCTCTTGGCTGGCCTCCGAGCGTGAAAGTCACTGGGCATGTGCCGGCTAGTCGTGAAGGGAGACTCCCAACTCGTCATCAACCAGGACAACAAAGACTACCAGAGCTCGGAGCCCTTGATGGTCAAGTACCTCGCTGAGGTGCGTAAAATGGAGAGGTGGTTTCGGAACCTGGAGGTCAGGCACATCCCCAAGAAAGGCAACTCCAGTGCCGGCCTTCTCTCCAAGCTCGGATCGTTCAATGACGAGGTCCCGTCGGATGTCATCCTCGAGACTTTGGCTGTACCGTCCATCGCCGTCCAGAAAGACTCGGTGGCCCTCCTCGAGAGTGTTTCCTTGTGGATGGACCCCATAGTCAATTTCTCGACCATGGCGAGCTCCCGGCCAATCCGGCCGAGAACAGCAAAGTCAAGCGCTGAGCGAGGTCATACAAGCTCGTCGAGGGACAACTGTATCGCTGGGGCACCTTGGGTGTTCTTGCGAAATGCGTCACCCCGGGAGAAGGTAAACACTTGCTCAATGATATCCACTCGGGCCTTTGCGGTGCTCGTTCTTCTTTGAGGACTATGGTCGGGAAGGTGTTCCGAATGGAGTTCTATTGACCGATGGCGCTCCAGGATGCTCGGAACATTGTCCGCACCTGTCGAGCTTGCCAGTTTCATGCCCAAAAGGCGCACCAACCAGCTTATGCCCTCCAGACCATCCCCCTCACATGGCTGTTCTCGACTTGGGGCCTCGACATCCTCGGTCCTTTCCCACAGGCGGTTGGAGGGAAGAAGTTCTTGTTTGTCGCCATCAACACCTTCACCAAGTGGATCGAGGCCGATCCGGTTTCGGCCATCACCTCCCGAGCGGCTGTGAAGTTCTTCCACTCGCTCATGGTCACAAGGTACAGGGTTCCATGCAGAATTATCACTGACAATGGATCGCAGTTCACCAGCGAGCTATTTCGGGAGTACTACAAGGACATGGGTACCAAGGTCTGCTATGCCTCGGTAAGTCACCCCCAAAGCAATGGAGCGGTCAAGCGCGCAAATGGACAGATCGTCCAGGGCGTCAAGAAATGAGTCTTCAACGAGCTCGAACGACGAGGCCGGGCCTGGGTGGATGAGCTTCCCACCGTTCTTTGGTCCATTCGCACCACGACCAGTCGAGCAACAGGGGCTACCCCTTTCCAGCTCGTATTCGGTGCTAAGGTCGTCCTACTTTTCGAGGTCACGTTGGGCTCCGCTAGGGTCAGCTCGGTCGACCAAGACGACCTCAAGCATGAACGGTCTCTTAACCTTGCCCTAGCGAAAGAAGTAAGGTGTCATATGCTGCTACAATTGACGCATTACCTGCAAGTGCTTCGTAGGCATGCGCCTCGATCGGTACGTCCCAGGGGGCTCCTTGTTGGGGATCTGATTCTAAGACGAATTCAAGGCTAGTCCAACACCAACAAGCTATCCCCGCAGTGGGAGGGCCCTTACAGTGTCGTTTCAGCAGATCGCACGGGGGCTTACCGACTGGCGATGCCCGACTGCAAAGAGCTCACGAACTCATGGGACATACACCAGCTCCAAAAATTTTATGCGTAACACTCTTACCTTGATTTGCAATGAAAGGCTTTTCTTTATTGTCTATGCTCGTGACTCTCTTCATGTCCCTTCGCATCTCGAGCAGCGCGACTTCTGGTCGTGTTCCTGGGGTCACCTTCGGGGGGTCAAGTCAGCAGTAAGTCGATTCTCATCGCATCACGACTTCCTCCTGTTGTAGGGCTTGATCCGGAGATCACGCCCAAGAGTTCCCCGACCTCGAGATGCTTAAGTTTTTCTTGCGTGCCTCTTGCTCGGACTCGAAACTAGTGTTGCAGTCTCAGAGTTCACCTCCAGGGGTCACATCAGCAGTAAGACGATTCTCATCGCATCACGACTATCCCCCTGTAGTAGGACCTGAACCAGAGACCGCCCTCGAGGAGTGCCTCGGGCTCGGGGCACGACTTAGTAGTGATTCACAATGAAAGGTTATTCTTTATTGTCTATGCTTATGCCTCCTCGCATCTCAAGTGCCTTGACCTCGGGGCGTGATCCCAAGGTTCGCCTCCGGGGGGTCGAGTCAACAGTAAGCCGATTCTTATCGCATCACAACTCCCCCCGTAGCAGGACTCGGACGGGGGACCACGCCTTAGTGTTCCCGGCCTCGAGATGTTTAAAATTTTTTCCTTACGCCTCGACTTGAGCGCTATGGTCTCGAGGTTCGTCTCCGGGGGGTCGAGTCAGCAGTAAGCCGATTCATATCGCATCACGACTCCCCCCCCCCGTAGCAGGACTCGGACGGGGGACCACGCCTGAGTGCTGCCAAGCCCGACCTAAGCGCGCGCTCGAGTTTGGCGAGTGTATATGCTTCACGCGCAGGGACGAAAGTATCAACTAAGCCCACAGGTCAAAATGACTTAAGACTACGAGGTCTTCCTCCTGTGCCCGAGCCCGACGTTGCTCGGGCTCGGCCACAGCGGGGGGTGTAGACACTGCCCCGGAACATGAGTCAAATAAAAAACGAGCTAAGTCTCTTCAAATTTCATTTCGAGCATCAAAAAGAAACTTTATTTCTTCTCGCTCGGAATTTACACTTACAAGTGGGTACAAGTTGCTCTTGTCCCTCTCCTATCTATTTTCCTACCTACAGGTCAGCCAGGTCGCGGGCGAGCTTCTCCTGCTCGAGCTCGGCGACCCTCGCCATCGACGCCGAGAGCTCGGCCTGCAGTCGGAGTGCCTCGGCTGTGGAATTGGAGACGCGGTTGCGCTAGTGTTTGAGCTGGGCCAGGGCGCCCTTCCCTGCCCGGGTCGCTCGCCCCAGTTTCTCCTCGAGCTTGGCCACCTTCGCCTCGAGCTCAGTGGAAGCACTCGCTGGAGGAGCAGAGAGCTTCGCGACTTGCTTGCGGAGCACCTCTGCCTCCGAGCGCGCGGTTTCAAGGGTTCCCGCCAACACCATGCGCTCGGACTCGATGGTACTCGCTGCCTTCACGAGGAGGGCTTCAAGGGCCTCGGACGTCTGCCCTCGCTCTTCGTTGAGGGCCTGTTCGAGCTTGGAGTTGTGGGCCGCCCTCAGCCGCTTCACCTCCTCCTACTCGTACATCAAGTCATCCTCGAGCTGGAGGACGTAGGTGTCGCACTGATCGACCAGGTCGAAGACCACCCGGAGCTCGGTGGAGTGCCCGCGCAGACTTTCAAGCCCCTGGGCGATCAGACCCAGGGCCTACAGAAACCAGAAATGGATTAAGTCCACAGAAACCAGAAATGGACAAGAAAACAGATAGGCTCAAGTATGTGCGATTTACCTGCCCGAGCTGGTCCTCAATCCTTTGGCGGGGAGGTCTGATGAGCCGTACCCTCAGCTCGACTACCAAGGGCTCGGCAGAACCCTCAGCCAGGGGCTGAAGCCTCGACCCGGGTCTTCCTGGCCAGAGTAAGCGGCAACTCGGACGAAACCGAGGCCCCTGGAGAAAGAAAAAGAAGCAAAAAAACTAAGTCGGGAAAACGAGGAAACAACAAATGGGTACTATGGAATGTCGACGTACCTGGCGCTTTCGCAGGACCCTCGGACGCGACCGCGTTCGCGGGAACTTCATCCTCTTCGGCCGGCGAAGGCCCGACCTGGGGCCCGGCTCCATCGAGAGCTTCATCCTCATCGGCTGGCGAAGGCCCAGCCTGGGGCCCGGCTCTGTCGCCCCTGGCAGTCCCGGCTTTGACAGCCGAGGCGTCCACATGACCCCCGCCGCGGCTTCTTCCGGGCCGACGCTCGGCCTTGGGGGCTCCTGGCCGGAACCGCTGACCGGGCTGCCCCCGGAGGTGTCGCGGTGGCGTGGGCTCGCTGTGAGCACTCCTGGGGGACCAGGAGATAGTCGCCCGCGTCCTCCTCCTCGTCCTTGGACTCCCCCTGGGCAACAGCCATGGTTATTACCCGTCGGGCGCTCGAGGTCTGCGACGGGGAAGACCATTGAGAGAAAGAAAAGGGAAAGGACTATGCTACGGGGTGAGGACTTACTCGCACCTGAGTAACGAGCCTCCGTCTCTTGGGGGGTGGAGACGTGTCTTGACGTCTCGCCCCCGCTGCAGCAGCAGGAGCGTCTCCACCTCGAGCGCTCTGCGACTGCGACCTCGGAGCACACGCACGCTCCGGGCTCCCGGCACCAGTCACCCTGGCGCTTCGTGTCGGGGATCGTTGCCCCGGTGGCGGACTCGGGGACCCGGCAGCGGCCGCAGCCATTTGTTACTGCAAGGAGACGAAAAGAAGATCAGAAAGAGGGGAGGAAAAAGCAACGAAAGAAACTAAGCCCGAGCTCGAGTGTTCCCAGGCTCGGTGAGTTCGGCTTACCACCGTACGGTCGACCCACTCGAAGTGTGGCTTCTTAGCGGCGTTTCTCAGGCGTTCGGGGCGGGCCTCTTACCTGCCTTCTTACTCTTGCCCACTCCGGGCAACGGCAACATGCGTCTTGCTGTCTCCCAGAGCTCCCGGCTCGCCTGCTTAATCGAGCAAGGTTAGTGTGAGCTGGAGATGTTTCGAGCTCGGTGCCAAGTGGGAAGCGTTACCTCACTGCTCCGCCTCAAGATGTTCCTGGGGACGGGGTCGTCGGTGGTGTAGGAAAAGGCTGTTTTCCCGAACGCCTCCTGCATCCTCGCCGCCACCCAAGACTCCTTCGGGGCTTCAGGGAAGAAGAAAAAAGAAACCGTGAGGAGAAAGCTCGATTGAGTTCGAGGAGGCCCCCGAGCAACCCCAGACCCAAGTCTGAACTCGAGAAGTTTCTGAGCTCGACCAAGTAGCCGGCCCCTCCTCAAGGTCATCAGACTCAAGAACGTCCCGGGCTTCGGGATTGTGTCTTGAGCCTCGGGGGCTAGCTGTCGAGGATTGGTAGCCTCGGCGCGGGTGAATACCCCTCAAACTCAAGCCCGTCTCCCACAAGTCTGAAGCGCCCGTCCCCGGGCTCGAGCTCGTACGTACGAGCTCGAGCATGCGCTTCCCTGGCTTGAGTCCGTGTTCGGCGAGCTCGGGCTCGAGCAGGAGGACAAGGCTCAACCCGAGCTCGGGGCCGTAACACTCGTACCCTCCAGACCGAGCCTTGTAACGGTCCGTTTTGGAGAAGTAGAAACCTTCTCCTGCGTGGGAACTAGGGCAAACCCATCCCCTATGTGCGAACTAGGGCCAACAACTCTCAACAACTCCTGTTGGCTCACAATCACTCGCGTCAGCTCATAGCGACTGTAGGACGTCGGTCTCGGGAAAGAGCAACAGAAGCCCCCGAAGGGCTCTAAAAAGGGCGACAAGGTTCAAGAAAAAGAGAGGACAAGACAATACTCTCCCTTGTACGCTCTGGCTCAAGCAGAACCGAGCTTGAGCTCCCATTGTACTCTTCCACAGAGCATACCATTCATCTTTCGCCTGAGGGCAAGACTGGAGTAGAGCTTTTACCCGGACTTGGGGGCTCGAACTAGTATAAATATCATGTCCACGGCGCTGTTTCTCCCCCTGTTTTTCCCCAACATAAGCGCGACGATGCCTTTCCTGGACGAGCACGACCTCGGGCTCCGCCCTCACACGATCCTCGACACCCCCTCGCGGTCGGCGGTCCCGATCGCCGACATTTAAAAGATGCATGTCCTTTATAGTGAATGTTCTAGGAGTTGTAAGATTAGCCCTCACATCATTCTCATATGCATCATTCTCACATACATCATCCTCATAAGCATTATTCTCATATACATGAACTTGTATAATGCTTGTATGTATGTTGTTTATAACGAAGAATAGTAACTTCGGGTTTGTTTGCTTATATGTATGTTGATGTTGGAGTGTACGCGCGAATCATTGGACTATGTGAGAGGTTCTGGACTAGGTGACATAATTGATACTCCGATCAACCAAAGCAAGACCAATTATTCAACAAACAAGGCAAGCACCCTCCTTTGATCATGTTGATCCCATTATTTTATAGAGTTTATATTGTTTTATCAAATGTTATATTCATGCTTGTATGTTTACACTAAACTTGTTATGTTGTGTGTATCGGTAGATACTTCCTATTTGTATGCATTACTGTTACCGTGACACTTGTTTACCTGCTTTTGTAACCTTAGTTTATGGTTTAGACAATATATAATGTCACTATGGGTGTCGCTAGCGAGATATCACACATATGATTAGCCATGCTTACTTAGAACGCTATTTAAATATTCACTTTTACTCAGACTTGAGTAATTTTTAAAGGTACGGAGCCGAGTTATAGTCTTCGTGTATTTTGATAAAAATCCAACCTAAAAATTTATGGTTTAGACGTGGGCAAGTTACTATTTAAACTTGAGGCATGAGGAGGGACCTCGCGCGTAGTTAGGGAGAGATTCTCGCCCGGGTCAGTTAAGGACCGAACTTGACACTATCACCTAAGTGAAATAGTGCAACCACATGTGCTAGTATGAGATAGCCTTAGCTTAGTAGATTAGCTGAAGTTTAACCTTGCATTTTGGTAGGCCGAAGTAGTAAGGGCACTCCAGGATACGGTGTCGCTCGTAGATGCTCCCTTCAGCGAGGTGTTGGGGTTAAAGCATTCTAATACAATGGTGTATGCCTTGCCATGGGGGAAGGACGTGATGGGGCGTAAACTATTGTTAGTACTGTGTGTACGAGTCTGGATTTTAAACGCCATGGCAAGGATTTGCCATCACCGGACTGGTGCAAGGTTAGACTTTAGCTAGTTGAACGGTTTCATCACAATCTAGCAAATCGGATACTGTATGTATCGCGAGGCATGGTTGACATAATTGCTAGAATTTGTCATATGGGTAAATTGTACACTCTCTGTAGAGATTTAAATATAATTAATTAGCCGTACTCACGGTCATGAGCAACTCAGGGAAGTAATGTCAAGTATAGCTTTATTTTTTGTAAAGGTTTTAAGAAAATGTGTTGTAACGGGTTGGTATATTTGTGAGCCAAGGTTGACTGTGATTTACTCGCTGTTCATGGCCACGGAGGGCTGTGAAATGATGGTATTGAACTTTACTTACTGTTATTAGTTTCATATCAAGTGTTTTTTCAAGTCCGTTACCATTTGATGAACTACTCTCTTGCAAATAAAATCTGCTTTATATTGAAAATGAAACTTAGTGTAGTAGCTTGATATCCTTGGACTAACCTCTCATATATTTTATTTTTATACACTAAAGTCTTGCGAGTACATACGTGTACTCAACCTTGCTTGTTGACATTTACTCAGAGAATGAGAAAGAAGATCGTCGCTTGGTTACCTTGCTTTCTACAATGATGGTGTATAGGGTCACGACCACACTCATGCATTTCCTGTGGGTATGTTTTTAATTAATGGTTCATAATTTAAATTTTAGGCCGATAGCCTACAATATTCTTTTAATCTTATTTAATTGGCCATATTTACCTATTTAACGTTCTTTTGTTGTCTTTTGTTGTTATAAGAAGGTGATATACAATCTCTGTCCGAGACCGAATTCCTGGGTGGTTTCTGGGTCATGACATGACATGGGACGGTAGGGGAGGTGGTAATGCAGGGAGGAAGCAGGAGTGAAGGAGGGCGAGACGACGAGGCATGAGGAGATGGTGACTGCGCCAAATAGGTCATGAAAGGAGGCGAAAGAGAGAGGTAGTATTTGATGATGAACTGAACCGCTGCGATAAAGTAGTTGGTGATAGATTTGGAGACACGACCTGATCAATGAGCTGTCCATCCTGCAGAGTTTCTGGACTTAACACGATCCAGCATTCATATATGTCCAGTCCAAAAACATTCATACTGTGCTGTGGTTTAAGTCTGTTGGACCGGTCGTGCCGAGAGGTAGACCGAAAAACACGCGCGTTGCTTAGGTCCACCATTGAATACCGCTCCAACCAACACAGCACATCCCCTGTGCGTACGCACGCGATAACGACGTCCACCCTATAATATCTCGCCGTCCTCGCTGGCCTCGGCGAAGTGAGCAGCGCCACCTTTAAAGCTGCCCACAACTACACCGCGCAGTCGCGCACTCCGCAACCCTCTCGCCACCTGTAGGGCAGTTTGCACATTGCTAGCTCGCCACCAACCATGCCGCGCTCAACCGCCGCGTACGTGATTGCCGCCGCCTCCGTCGTCGTGGCTGTCCTCGCGCTAGCGGCCGGCGCGGCGTCGCAGGCGCCCGACGCCGCCGCGCCGGCCGCGGGGCCGTCGGCGGACTGCGGGTCGGCGCTGACGGGACTGATCGGCTGCCTGGACTACATCACGCCGGGCAACCAGCAGAACAAACCGCCCAAGGAGTGCTGCGCCGGCGTGAAGAGCGCGCTGAGCAGTCCGGCCACCGTCAGCTGCCTCTGCGACGCCTTCGGCAAGAACTACGGCATCGCGATCAACCTCACCCGTGCCGCCGGCCTCCCCGCCTCCTGCGGCGGCGACCCGGCCGCCTTCAGCAAGTGCCACAGTGAGTACCTCTGGTTTTTCAGATGAATAGGGCACCAGAATGAGTGTACCTTCGCTTATGGGCTATGGCCTTACGGGGTTCTTTCATTCTCTTATTCTTTTTCTCTTTGTATCGTTTTATTCTTCTCTCTTTCTTTTACGGTGTTTGTGGAGGGTAAAATTTCTACGATTTTTCCTTTGTTTGTGTGGTTCTAGATATATTAATTTGGTTTGGTTTAAATTTTTTTATTTCTTGCAGTTAAATTGCCCGGCGCCCCTACTGAAGGTAATGCTCCTCTCTTTCCCGTTCATAGCCTGCAAAATCGTGAATCCCTTTCTTATTGTTCTTGTCGATTTGTTTTACCTAAATTGATTGAATTTGATCCATGCATGTTTGAATTTAAATGATTAAAAAAATGAAGCGCCAGGGTCAATTTACGTTTTCACTTGAGTTTCGAAAAAAGAAAAGGGTGAAATTGTCGCCGGGAGTAAACAACCCAAAAAATGGTCCTAAAGAGAGCCCTATAAAGGAAATGGCCCTAAACAATGATGGACGATGGACCATACCAAAAAAAAAAAACTCGACCCTCTGGCCTCTGCTTACTTCGTACTAGTACTATGTTGACAGCGATCTGCATGAGAAAAACCTAATTAGCAATTAATATAAGACCAAGGCATGTAATGTGAAATAACTTCTCCTAGCCAAAAGCATAGAAGATGACTGATCCTTCCTCATTATTACTAGTAGACCTCACTACTTTGCCCTTGGAATACTGTGAGAGAGTCGTCAGAGTGAGTACTTTATTAATAGAAAGTAGTGGTACTGTCGTAGTAGTTGTGCTACAAATGGTCAATGGCGTAGTAAATTTCCGTCATAGATGGCAGTCAAATTTTGCAATCGATCGTGCCCACAAAAAAAATTGACCAAACAGTCTGATGGATGCCAGCCTAGAATCGCAGCTGCCACTATTGACGTAAAGCGCCAGTTGCGGCCTTCATTAAGTAGTAGAACGTCTCACATGCTAAACGATGTGATTTCTGTACAGAAATCTGCTTGTATGGGTTATGTAGTGCTCACTGGTGAGGATTAATCATCTGTGTGATCTGAAAGCTGAGTTCAATATCTGCAGATAAAATATCTGGTCTGAAAGCTCACTGAGTTAGTACTTGGTAGTACCTGAAAGGCTGAAATTCTGAACAGAAGAAATGTTGGTTCCTGCCTCTTATCTGATGATATTTACTTGGTCATCTCCTTACTCTGAATCCATCTTGCAGCACCTTCACCATCTTCCGGATCAACACCAGAAACTGGCAGCCCAGGCTCACCGAAGTCGGTGGCGACCCGATCTCCGATCTCGGCAACCGTCGTCGTAGCCGCCGTTGCGGCACCTCTGCTATCTTACTATTTCCTCTGAATTTTTATTGCATGATTTGGTTCATGAATTACTATGATGTTCATGCGTATTGTGCCGTAATTTAGTGACTATTGAGAGAGGCCTTTTTTCTGCTACTGTTCATTTTCGCTGTACTCGTGCCTTGCTTACAGTTGTCTGAATTCTATCTGAGTATGTGTGTGTTTGCACCAAAATTTGGCAAACTTGGTCAAAATCGGCAATAAAGTCAGAGATACGAATTAACGGACAGGATGGAAAGGTTTGGAGATATTTTGGTAACTGCCATATTTTAAAACAACCGTCCGAGATAAGGTCGATACGAAACGGACTTGAAGCGTGTTGTATCAGGACACGATCGGCCGCGGGTATAAAAGAAGGACCAAAGCGAACTGCAAAATCATCAACACAATACAATCAACTAGTATTTACTTTTTCTACTTTTCCTGTCGACTAGGAGTAGCTTCTGTAATTTAGCCTTCGTAATCGATTTTGATCAATAAAGTTGTGCATCGCGATTGTTGATCTTCGCCAATTACACCCTGTGTTTGATTTGTTCTGATTTGTTGCGCATCGCCTTCTTCAGAATCGATCCGCCTTTATCCTCTTGATTAGCCTTAATCGGCTAGTTAGACTTATCCTGTTACCTTGATCTTGATCGGCTTCAAGCTGATTAGATCTAAGCCGATTGATCGTCACGATCGGCTTTGTGTGGATTTTATATTTTTACCTTGTCGATTCTGTGTCAAATCGACCGCACGCCTCAACCTCGTGTTCGTCGGTGTGTTGTCGCGAAACCCTACATCAAGTTTTTGACGCCAACAAACTCTTGGCACGCCCGGTGGGACACCAATGTCTTCATCAGGGAAGTCGATTCCGCCATCAGATCTCAACACAGAGGCTATAATCGTCCCAACAATGGACGATTTGTCTGCGGAACAACGTCAAGAAATTGAAGCTCGGAAGGCTGCGCTGGAAGAGATGATGCTAAGCTGCTATCAGAAAACTAGACGTGGCGTCACTCAAAAATCCGCCCTGCCGACGGTCAACGCCCTGGGTGATGCGGGTGTAATGAACGTGCCGATATCCGCATGCTCGCCGAATTATCGCCATGATTAACCAATCTGTGCATCACGCTCTAATAAACCAATCATCGGCTCTTGTGACAACCCTTAAGCCGATGATAGCGAATAGCGTCAAGTCTATAGCCCAGGAGTTAGCCTCGTCAGGAAGCCTGCTTGATCCTTTGCAAGCCTTGCCAAATTATCCTATTTTTCAAGATCACAAAACACGCAGAGCGCAACTACGATCCCAAACCATCGATTGTGATATCACCCCACCATGATGCCCACGCAACCCACGGTCATATTGCCTAGGGACCCTCGGTCAAGTGGGGTGAGCCATTACCACTCCTATACCGACGCCGAAGTTGGATGCATCTATCAATCTTCCACCATCGGCTCCATTCTATGCCTTTCCTCAATCGGCATCACACCGATTGGCTCGAGAGATGTCCACAAGAACAAACCCTGCTAAGAAACCCAGGTCCACACAGGGTAGTAACATACTCTGAGCCATTTGTCCCAGTACCGGAAACTCAACCCAGGCACAATCGGTACGATCAGCATGATCGTGTGCCGACAAAGACAAAGATAATTGGCAACCCGAGCTTGCACTCGGGGGGCAGAATGCCGATTATGACCGACATTATCAAGGGCCTGCTATACCAATGGTCGATAATGTTAACTGGGCTGACCAGATCTCTCCCGTTTTGAGGCACCAATTCGGCATACAACCAAAAGGGAAGGTTATCGGCTATAGGAAGCCGTATCCCGATTACATAGATCGCATGCCCTACCTCATAATTTCGAGTACGGACTTTGCTAAATTCTCGGGATGATTCCATCACCACTCGAGCATGTCGGACGCTTTATCGCGCAATGCGGTGAAGCGGCTCATCCGACGGGTTGAAAATTAGACTATTCCGTTGTCTTTATCCGGGCGCTACACTTGGTTCACTTGCTTGCCTCCGAATTCGGTCCATTTATGGAACGATTTGGAAAGCCGATTTCATGAATATTTCTTCTCAGGCAGTTTGGAGCTCAGGATTTCAGATCTGAGTTCTGTGCGACAAAAGTTTGGGGAATCGGTAACGGATTACATCAAGAGATTTAGAGAAATCAGGAATCGGTGTTTTAGTGTTACATTGCCTGACAATCAACTCGCCGATTTAGCATTTCAAGGTTTAATTCCTCCCCTTAGGGAGAAATTCGGTGGGCAAGAATTCACCGACCTTAGCCACTTATTGCATCGCGTATCGGTTCAAGAAAGCCGATTCACTGATAATAAAGTGTTTAAAGATAGATTCAAAAATAGCAATAACAAAGAGAGAGACAAAGCTAAGGTCAATATGGTTGAGTATTGTCCTAGTGATTCGCTTCTAAGACGAGGAAGCAGAAATAAATGTAGCCGAATGGGTAAAAGGATCCAAGAAATCCTTAGTCTGTTCCTGGCTCAAGCCGACTAGGAATAAGTCGGAAGTTAAGTACTCTTTTGATGTTTCCAAGTGCGATCGTATTTTTGATTTACTTCTGCAAGAAAAGATAATACGATTGCCAGAGGGACATGCGATACCGCCGCCTGATGAGATCAAAAACGCAGTATTGCAAGTGGCATCATTCTTATTCGCATAACACTAATGATCGCAATATCTTCCACAACATATTCAATCTGCTATTGAAGATGGTCGGTTGAAGTTTGCCGATGAGCCGACTATGCAAGTTGATGTTGATCCGCTCCTATCAACATGGTGCGTTGTTCGCTAAAGGAAAAGAGCCGATGCAAGACGAAAGCGAAAAAAGGTCGACAAGTCAACATACAATCAAACTCGGTCGGCGGTCAAACACTGAAGATTACCATCGGTTCCTTACAAATAGAAGCCGATCGAGAAGGAAAAAATTCAAGAACCATTAAACCCAAAGGGAATCCCCAGGTGGGTAAATAGTACAAAGCGGAGAAATCTCCACCAAGGCATCCAACGAAAAGGTCAGGTCCAACGTTCTCCCAATTAATGGAGAAATACGAAAGGATGAATAGCCGACCACGGAGTAATACCCGTCGGTCGGATAATTTGTACCGTACAGAGAATGTGGAGAGGGCGCATAGAAGGTGTCCTTTTGGCGCTTTCTTTGGGAAAGAAGAGTAGCGTTACCATCACCGTGACACCGCCTGATGGAACATTATCCCCAAGACGACACCAAAGCAATCGGTCGAGATAGGCTATCCGGGCCGATCGAGAGCAGCGAGCGTAAGTCACGTAAGGCGATCCACGAAAGAATATCTAAACCGAATCAAGAACCGAGCCAAGACAAGACGACGAGCCCGTTCTAATCAAGAAGATTTGGGTGGTCAAATACGAAGCCGGTGGAACCTAAACCTGTGGTGTCCATCCGCCTGAGTCGATCGCAACGACGACGGCTTCGAGGCTAAGGACGCAAGAGATTCGTGAGGCCGACGCAGAGAGAGAGAGACGGCGTGTTTAACGAACTTCACCCGCTTAAATGCGCCAAAAAGAGTGGAGAAGAAAGAACAAGCGAAGAAGATTTCGAATCGGTGATGATTTGGATTCTCCATGATTCGGGATGACACGCCTCAATGGATATTAACATGGTGTTCACATTGCCGTGAGTTCGTAGTCGAATCGAATCACCCAAAGAGGCGCTTGCTCACCGTTGTGCTCGGCGTAACGCCATCTTTGAGAAACCCAAAGATGATCATCGGCATCTGAAACCATTGTATCTGAAAGGGTATATAAATGGCAAGCCGATATCAAGGATGCTAGTAGACGGGGGCGCCACGGTGAATTTGATGCCGTACACGACATGCAAAAAACTGGGTAAGTCCGATGAAGACTTAGTCAAAACTAACATGGTTCTGAATGACTTCACAGGTGACCCTACGGAATCAAAGGGTGTCATGGTCATCGAAATGATCGCCGCCAACAAGACCTTGCCGACAGCATTCTTTGTAATTGATGCCAAAGGAAGCTACCGTGTGCTGCTCGGACGGGATTGGATTCATGCAAACTGCTGTATCCCATCGACCATGCATCAAGCGCTTGTTCAATGGAACGGACATCGGCTCACATTGCCATGGCTAGCTCTGATGCGAATTGGCAACATGAAGAAGCTGGCTGCATATCGGGCAAGGTGCTGGACGACTGCGATTTCATTTGTGTGAGCAAGTCAGGTCTCATGCCGATCGATGTCAAACCGGCACCTTTGATCGGGCAAATGAAATATTACGCGATGGGGACAAGAAAAACATTGAAAGTATCGCAGGATAAAATGCAAAGCTATCGGCAAACAACGGATAGCTACGGCCATCAAGATTTTGAAGAAATTGAGAAGTTAGGTCAAGGCTTCACATCCACCGATTTACTTGAAGAAGTCGATATAGGTAGCGGTGATAGAAAAAGACCAACTTTTGTTAGTGCCAATTTAGGAGTAAAGTACAAAGAAAACTAATAAAAATCCTTAAGGATTACAAGGATTGTTTTGCTTGGGAATATCACGAAATGCCTGGATTAAGCCGTCAGCTTGTGGAACATCGGTTACCTATAAAATCGGGTTATCGGCCGTTCAAACAGTATCCTAGACGTTTCAATCCAGCCTTGTACCAAGTCATAAAGGAAGAAATAGAACGGTTGTTGGAAGCAAAATTTATTAGGCCTCCGCCGATACGCTGAGTGGGTTTCCAACATCGTTCCAGTCATGAAGAAGAATGGAAAACTTCGAGTATGCGTCGACTTCAAAGATTTAAACAAGGCGACGCCAAAGGATGAATACTCGATGCCAATAGCCGATATGCTTATTGATGCTGCATCAGGGAACAAGATCATAAGTTTTCTAGATGGTAATGCCGGGTATAACCAGATACTCATGGCAGAAGCCGATATACCAAAGACGGCTTTCAGATGTCCCGGTGCAATAGGATTGTTCGAATAGACAGTAATGACTTTCGCTTGAAAAACGCTGGAGCAACGTATCAGCGGGCAATGAATCTAATCTTTCATGATTTAATCGGCCACATTGTCGAAATATATATTGATGATATAGTGGTAAAATCTGCAAACGATTTTCAACATCTGGCCGATTTAGAAAAAACTTTTAAAAACATAAGATCGCACGGTCTAAAGATGAATCCTTTCAAGTGCGCGTTTGACGTACAAGCGCTTTTAGGCTTCATGGTGCATGAAAGAGGGATTGAAGTCAGCCAAACGAGGGTTAAAGCTATAGCCAATACTGAGCCACCGACATGCAAAAACGAATTACAAAAGTTGATCGGCAAAATTAACTATCTCCGCCGGTTCATCTCGAACCTCTCCAGAGAATTCGTGCCTTTACTCCATTGTCAAGTTGAAGGACAATGAAGAATTTATATGGGGAGCCGATCGTGAAAGCTTTCAACGAAGTCAAAAGGTATTTGTCCAACCCTCCAGCCTTGGTCGCGCCTCAAAAGGAGTCCTTTCGGGCTATATGTTTCATCAAGAAGATACTATTGAGCAGTACTAGCACAAGAGGTGCATGGTAAAGAAAGGGTTATCTTTACTTAAGCCAACGATTGCTAGACGCAGGTCGTGCACCCTTTTATCGAAAAACTATGTTTATCTTTGTACTTCTCGCACAAAACTAAGGCACTACATATTAGCATCTACTGTAAGGTAATCTGCAAAACCGATGTTATAAAATATATTTTATCGGCTCCAATTCGCGAGGTCGACTTGGCAAATGGGCTTACGCTTGGTCGAGTTCGACTTATCATATGAATCGCCAAAGGTCAAAGGACAAGTCCTAGCCGATTTTATAACATGACATGACACAAAGAAAACTTAGTCTTAGTAGCACCATGGCAACTGTTCTTTGGCGGATCAGTATGCGGGGAAGGTGATGGTATCGGTATTGTACTCACTTCACCCAAGGGGCATAACTTTGAATTCGCATTTCGGTTAAATAGCCGATGCTCGAACAACCAGGCCAAGTACGAAGCGTTACTCAAAGGCTTACTGTTGTTGGAAAATATTGGAGTAAGAGCTGTTGAGGCATATGGTGATTCACTGTTGGTAGTACAGCAAATAAAGGGAGAATACCAATGTCGGGATGAAGTACTACTGAGGTATTTAGAACAATGTTTAGAGATTATCAGCTCTTTTACGTCATTTTCTATCGATCATATTCCTCGTGAATTAAACGATAGAGCTAATGCTTTAGCTCAGCAAGCATCAGGATATAAGGATTTTGACCAAAGTCAGGAGACTGAACTGGTAAATAAGGCAGTTATGTGCACGGATATTGCCGATTGGAGAACGCAGATAAAAGATTATCTAGATGACCCATCTAAGCCGACGGAACGAAGGATACGGCAACAAGCATTGAAGTACGTCGTTATGGACGATATACTATATTATCGGACCATGGAAGGCTTGTTGTTAAGATGTCTTGAAGCCGAAGAAGCGCGGGTGGCGATGGGTGAAGTACACGAAGGCATTTGTGGTTCTCATCAATCGGCACACAAGATGAAATGGATGCTCGAACGACAAAGTTATTTTTGGCCGACGATGCTAGAGGATTGTTTCAAGTACTATAAAGGATGTCAAACATGTCAAAAGTTTGGCAACATACAACTAGCGCCAGCATCGGCTTTACATCCAATTATTAAACCTTGGCCGTTTAGGGGTTGGGGAATAGATATAATCGGCCAAATATTTCTGCTTGAGTAGAGGCCACAAATTTATTTTGGCGCAACCGATTACTTTTCAAAGTGGGTTGAGGCTATTCCACTTAAGAAGGTGACTAGTGTTGAGGCGATTAGTTTTGTGAATGAACATATTGTCCATCGGTTTGGAATACCACAAACAATCACGACCGATCAAGGTACAGTATTCATGTCTAAAGAGTTTCAAGGTTACGCCACAAGTCTAGGGATCAAATTATTAAACTCTTCGCCATATTACGCTCAGGCTAATGGACAGGCCGAGTCGTCTAATAAAACACTAATTAAGTTGATCAAAAGAAAAATTGATGAGAAGCCAAGGAATTGGCATTCTACTTTATCAGAGTCACTTTGGGCCTATCAGCTAACTTATCATGGAGCGACAAAAATTTCACCTTACCAATTAGTGTATGGACAAGAAGCTATTTTGCCTGTAGAAATCAACATTGAGTCGATACGAATAGCCGAGATTGAATGATTTGACTACCAAGATTACAATGACTTAATGGTCGCGGCTTGGATGAGTTGGCGAATTACGCTTGTCTACGCTTGATCGGCTTAAGAAGAATAAGATCGAGTTGCAAGGGCATACAATAAAGGGTCATGCCTAAATCTTTCGATCAAGCCGATTTAGTATGGAAAACGATATTGCTGTTGGTTCTAAGGATAACCGATTTGGAAAATGGTCACCTTCGTGGGAAGGGCCATACAAAATTAATCGGCTAGTCGGTGGAAACTCGTACTTCATCGGAAACACCGAAGGGTATGTCTTGCCTAAAGCAATTAATGGGAAATATCTAAAGAAATACTATCCTAGCATTTGGATCGAGCCTAGCCGACTAGAGATCATGTTCGAGCCAAGATTAACACGATCTTTAATCGGTAGAAAGGATTGCAAATTTAGAGAATATAAACAAAATAAGAATCGGTTAAACACCGGTTATAAACATAACAAGTTACAAGCATTCGTAACAAGTGTTTTCAAAACAACCACCGAGTTTACAATTCAATCTTGATGCCCGATCTCGAAGTGTCGCGCCTAAGGCCGACAGAGCACCCACGCCTTGGCGATGATGTCTTGAATTTCGTTTAGCGCGCTCATCGCCTTGGGATTCCCGGCACTAGTTTTACCTTGGCGATTGTTTGGTCACATTTTCAACAAATTACCGCAATACTAAGTTTTTATTCTTCATCCGTGCTGATGGTCTCCAAGGTTTGTTGGCCTTCTCCGATTTGTTTTTCAAGCTTGGCCAACTCTTCCAAGAGGAGTTTCTTTGTTTTTTCCAATTTAGAGAGGGATTCCTTGGTCGATTTAAGACGTTGAGCACCAGTATCAAACTTGCGCTTTTTTGCCTTGGCATCAGCAACCAATTCCTCCAAAAGTTTCTGATCGGCCTCTTGGGCTTCGCGACGATGAATCCGATTTTGTGCCCCCTCCACTTCAATTTTTCTATCATCCAGGTGACACACAGTGAGGAGGGCTTGCATTGCTTCCGGAGGGAGATCGGCTTCAACAGCAGCCATGGCATCTCTTATTGGTTGATTGTTAGCCAAGATTTCCGATTGCGGTTGCATCACTAGTTTGAAAAGATTATCAAGGCGCTCTTTCATGCCCGGGGCGGAGGTGACGGTAGCCGATGCTTTTTCTGATACTTGAAGGATTCTTCTAATTTCTGCATCATAGCCATCGGTGGCCATAATCTCCGGGTCGTCAAGATCGGCCAAAGAAAATCCGAGCAAATTCATTGGATCTGACGGTTCTGACCAATCGGCAATTGGAGTGGGTTGAGTCGGCTTCAGCGTTGGAATTGGCGCGGTTGAAATATTTGGAAGATCGGCTAAGATCTTCGCGATTTGAGTGGATTGCGTTGGCTAAAGGAAAATAAGACAAAGGGTGAGCCAATGCATTAAGATACATAAGTTATTATACAAGGTATCGTAGCTTACTTCTCCGATAGCCGATACATGGGGCGAACTCTCGCCGCTTTGTTCTTTAGGCTTGGGCCCCTTCTTTGCTGGAGCCTTGGTATACTTTACTTTTTTCTTTTCTGGAGATACAAATTGGATAAAGGTTAGTTTGAAAGAAAAGGAGAAGATGGTATTAATCGATTATGTTAACACTTACTTGGCTGTTTTTTCTCGATATCCGATAAGGATGGGCTGTGAACCCCTAAAGTACCAGAGGTATAGCCCGTAAGGCCAGTCGATTGATGTGCTCTCTTGCCCTGATCATTCCCGGATTGGCTAGAAATAGGTTTTTGGCCGACATCCTTAGCTCGCAAATACACAAGAAAATAATTAGAAAAGTGCATCCGAAAAGACCGATGTACAAGATAAAGCTTATTCAAGCCGATACCTTATCTACTAAACTTGAGTTGGTATAACCCGACGAGCTAGCTTCACCGCTAGATTCATTTGTTAGATACTAAGGATGGCTCGCGGTTTGGAAAAATTCTTTGATGATAACCGATGGAGTCTTCTCCATGTACAAACACTCTGCGATAGCCGACCACCATGTCGTGAAACCCCTGCGCGTGAGCATTCAAATGGAAGTGGGGAGATTATGGTTGTAGCTCGTCGCTAACTCCAAAACTAGCCTTGCCGATGTGGCATTGCGGACTCGCTCGGGTCAAGCCGATCTAGAAGCGGCAAACTTGGGATCACTCGGCCAAGCCGAGCTGTCTTGCATATCTTGAAGGATGGTAAAATTGTATGAAGGTTGAAAGGTCCGATTCCGAGTATGAAGGCCGACATGGAATATACATGGAGAGATGAAAATTTATATAAGTCCGTAGTCTCCCGAGGCATCGTGAGCAGCTTTCGGCTTCGGATGAAGAAAAGAAGGCCAGGGAAAATCGGCTGCATCACCATAACTAAAGAAATCTTGCTGCTTGAAGTCTTCGGTGTTCAATTGCAAAAAGAATGATAGAAACCTTTTGCAGCTGTCAGGAAAGGCCTTTGTCTCATTTTTAGAGCACATCATAAACCTCTCACCAAAAGATCGGCATTGTCTAAATTGAATAGGTGCCCCTTCTGGTATATCTTCCCTTGGAAAAGGAGTATCATCGGCTGAATCCAAGTTAAAACGGCGGCTGAATAAACAGTACAGCCATATTTGTATAAACCACATTGGGCCACCTACGTTGCCGACGGTAAATTTTCCAAAACCCGTATACAGCCGACTCCTTATTATATAAAGCATCTGATACACAGCACCCAAGAAAATTTTGCCTAAAGCTAGCCGATGACCCCCAACAAGCTGCTCTGCTATCACTTGATATACCTGAGTTGGTCCAAGGGATGCTCCACAGAACAAAAAGCGGTCTAGCCAAAGGTTCAAGAAGGCAACGTGCTCTTCGTCCGATACTATCCCATTAACCTTATTGTTGTTTTTGATATATTTCGCCCATCCTTCACCCTTGGATTTAATAAGCTTATACTTGGGCTTGGAACTGTAAGCCGATAGCTGGTCCCCATCAGGTCTTAAGCAACACAACTGAGCCACATCCAAAAGGGTTGGGCCGATGGGACCAATGCGGAAGAAAAAAGCATTAAAGCAGTCCGACCAAAAATAACAGGCCGTGGCCACTAAGGGCTCGTTGGCTTCAGGGTCGGCTAAAGAAAGCGAAATACATTCACTATACCCATCCTTTCCCATTCACTCCTCTTTGGGTCGCTACCTCGATAAACCAATTTCTCCATCCTTTGAGAGTCGCGGCCAAGCCACAAACTCTTATTCCACCCTTCTATGTTATGACCAAGAATTGGCGAGAGGCAATCGAGGGACTTCTTGGTTTGTTACGGTATGGATGTCAAGATTTCCCAATGGACCCAAAAAATATTGGTCATTGCTGTGCGAAATCGGAATAAGTACCTGGCTAGGGTCCATTGTAGCCGATGAAGGAGGCTGGATGAGCTAAAGGTGGGAGTACTTCGAACGGAAAGCTTAAGCCGATTGCAGGTGGTGCGAGAGTTTGTGCGCGTGAAGAATGACCAAGGTGGGGGCCGCATTTTATAGCACGGTGAAAATTTGAAGAGGCGGGAAGTGAATCTCAAAAGGCGCGAGCAGTTAAAACGCACTACCCGCATGTCAAAAAATTATGGCGCGAGTAAAAGCAACAGTTAATGGGTGAAGTTCAAACGTTAGCCGATTTTGGTAACTGTCATATTTTAAAACTTGGTCAAAATCTGAGTATGTGTGTGTTTGCACCAAAATTTGGCAAACTTGGTCAAAATCGGCAATAAAGTCAGAGATACGGAATTAACGGACAGGATGGAAAGGTTTGGAGATATTTTGGTAACTGTCATATTTTAAAACAACCGTCTGAGATAAGGCCGATACGAAACGGACTTGAAGCGTGTTGTATCAGGACACGATCGGCCGCGGGTATAAAAGAAGGACCAAAGCGAACTGCAAAATCATCAACACAATACAATCAACTAGTCTTTACTTTTTCTACTTTTCCTGTCGACTAGGAGTAGCTTCTGTAATTTAGCCTTTGTAATCGATTTTGATCAATAAAGTTGCGCATCGCCGATTGTTGATCTTCGTCAATTACACCCGTGTTTGATTTGTTACGATTTTGTTGCGCGCCGCCTTCTTCGTAATCGATCCGCTTTTATCCTCCGATTAGCCTTAATCGGCTAGTTAGACTTATCCTGTTACTTTGATCTTGATCGGCTTCAAGCTGATTAGATCTAAGCCGATTGATCGTCACGATCGGCTTTGTGTGGATTTTATATTTTTTACCTTGTCGGTTACAGGTCAAATCGACTGACACGCTCTGAACCCGGTGTTCGTCTGGTGTGTTGCTGTCAGAAACCCTACATCAAGTTTTTGACACCAACAGTGTGGTTGTACAGTATTGGCATGGATCCCTCCAGAATAAGTTGATAAAGCCATACAGCCATAAAGGAAGTGTTGTACTAAATGAATTATGCTAAAACATGATATGACAAAGCAAATATAAGCTTCTGCCATGATCGCAACAAGAATACGCCAATTATAAATAATAGAGCCGAAATTTCAACTTTGCAAATTGAAATTTCCCTTCTGAAAGTCAAGCTACTCTGATTTTATGTCCTGGAATCCCTCTAGCAACCTCTCTACCAATCATCGTTGCTATTGCAGTTGGCACTACCATTAGACTTCGATCATTAGTTATCTAGTCTCAATAACGCCTCCTTATGCTGATGGTTCCGATCATTAGATATCTAGGCTTAAGTAAAGCCTCTTTATGTCGATGGTTCCTCTGTTTTTCCTTGTAGCGCGATGGTTCCTCTGTAACAGCGCAGGTTCCAAAAACCGTTAAAAACCGTCCGTACCGTTCCGGTTTGAAAAGCGAAACCGCTCGGTTTACCGGTCAAGTTCAAATTCAAAACATTCAGGAAATTTAAAAAAAAACATCCAAAAATTCCCTAAAATTAGTATTAATAGCTTTATGGCCTATGGCGTGAATATTTTTTTAAAAAATGAAGTTTGGAGATATTTTTTAGCCATTCAAAATGTAGAAATTAGAAAATAAAAAAAAGAAATTAGAAGTATTTTTAGTAGCAATATTTGTTCAAGTATATCAAGTAGCAATATTTGTTCAATTATATCAAGTAGCAATATTTGTTGAAGTATATTTAGTAGAAATATTTGTTCAATTATATTTAGTAGAAATATTTGTGGAGTATATTTAGTACTAATATTTGCTCAATTATATTTAGTAGCAATATTTGTTGAAGTATATTTAGTAGCAAATAGAAGGTGTTGATATGTGAATGGTATTGGTATGTGAATGGCATTGGTATGTGAATATCTATTTTTGCACTTGTTGGATTGATATATGAGTAGTATTAGAATGAAAGATTATTTGTTGACATATTATTGCTAAATGCCTGCTTTACAACTTACAATTGTCTAAAATATAGCAAAAGTCATGTTGAATTTTTTCAATATTTAGGAAAGATCATGCCGGAAATTTTTTTTCGTGTTTTCCCATCTTTTTTATATATTTATTGCATTTTCCCTATTTTTAGGCCTTTAATGGCTTTTTACAATATTTTTTTGCAATTTTTTCTAATTTTTTGCAAAAATTTTCAACATGTGGCCGATTTTCGCCAAAAACAGAAATTAAGCCTTTTAGAGCGGTTTCCATCCGGTCTTTTGTTAACCCTATAACAGCGTGTTTGGCTGGTGTTCTACAAGAAGTGTTCGGCTGGGACGGATGGTAAACAAGCCCAAAATTTCGAGCTCGGCTAGACTATTCCTGGGCCTGATTGATCCTTCCAGTCGGACCTAAATCTACTGTATTCGGCCCAATCGACCTAGTCATACGGCATGTAATGTTTTGCTCAGGTATATTGCAGTGCTCTGTTCCTATTTATGCAGTGTGTTGTTTATAGAAAGATCAGAGCGGAGTGTTTAGCGAAGGGATGGCAATCTACATAATGACAAGTGAAATTGAGCATTCCGCATGAATTATGAATCTTAAAGTCGTGAATTATGAATCTTAAAGGCATCAAGTATGAACAGCAGTCAGTAAACTCAGGAAAACAGGGCCAAATTTAAACGCCTTTGCGCGGAGTATAATTAGTCCGCATGAATTATGAATCTTAAAAGAAACAAAGTGCGAATCGTACCTATTTTTCCGAAGTATCAGCCAACGCCTGTATTGGCATGTTGCTAACTCATCTGGAGCACTACTACTGAAGGATGAAGAACACATAGGAAATTGTGTAGACCAGACAACATACTAGGAGATCAAACCAAGCATTCATCTCTGAAACGAGATGCCACATCTGAGTATATATACCCCCTTCATCAGTTAAGAGGGAACACTACTTACTCTTCACATGTACCCAGTTTTCTCTCTTCGATTCATGATGGAAATCAATCATAATATGGCTAGTCTCAAACACAAAATTACCCTGATGCTATTGGAATCCAAGTATAATATGGTTAGTCCAAATCACACTCAATGCCAATATCTGAAAAGGAAAAGATCCTATTCGATTCGATCTGTACTTAATCATTACATCCACAGCACCAAGAATTTGCAAACAAATCTTTTGGATAAAAAGCCCAGATGACCCGCATGCCAATAAGCATAACAACCACAGTAAAGATTGAGACAGAGCAATCCTATAATATGACCATTTGCATGGAACTAAGCAGACATAACAGCCAATTTGTGGTAAAATATATATTCACTTCATGCAAGCAAGCAGTACAAAACTCTCAAGAACACATCAGATTCTGTTCTTCTTGGGCAGGATCGATGCAAGAAAAGGTAAAACATACAAGTCTGAAGCCGAATCGATCTGAATCTACCAGAGACAACTAAAGAGCAGCAACCATTACGACACAAGGATATTAAGAGAGCAAAGTAACACCGCTAGGCCGGCAGATCTAAGTGAGGTGTAAATCGCCGCAACGGCTTGGGGAGGAGACCTTCCTCTAGTCCGCGAAGGCCCAGGCGTTCTCCTTGCGGATCGCATCCTCCTCCTCCTTGGTGAAGTCGTTGACGATGCCGAAGGTCTTGCGGATCTGCTCGGGGGTCTTGCCCTTGATCATGCCGGCGACCTTCTGGCAGGTGATGTCGAGGAGGCCATTGATCTCGAGGTAGTTGGCGGCGAGGATCAGGTAGAAGAGGGGGCCCTGCTCGATCTTGACGAATTCCTCGTCCCACTTCTTGAGCTCGTTCTCGGTCGCGGAGAGGGCGGGGTTGCTGCTGCTGGCCGCGGCGCAGGAGCTGGGGCCGGAGTTGTTGTCGGCGGCGGGGGCGACCACGACGTGCTTGTTGCAGTACTCGATGACCATGGAGAGGACCTTGGAGGCGACGTTGGGGAGCGGGATGATGCCGCTGGCGCAGTCGTCCTCGATCATGTGGCCGATGGTCTTGGACAGCCTCGCCGCCTCCTCGGACAACTCGAACTCCTCGCCATCCGAGCTCCGCAGGACGATCATTTTACCGCCCTCCGCCACCTTCTCCGCCGCAATCGCTCCCTCTCCCTTCTCCGCCGCCATCGCCTTCTCTCCCTTCTCCGCCGCCATCGCTCTCGCTCGCTCGCCCGACGAAACCCTAACTTTCCTTTCTGCTAGCTAGCTCTCACGGTGGATGCGGAGCACGAGCAGGAGTGATCGGTGTGGGTGCGGTTATATACACGCGCTTGACGAGTTCGGGTCTGATTCTCGGGACTCGGGACTCGTGTCAGTTTCGTGTTCCGCACGATCACTTGATAAGTAGCCCCAATTTGCGGGCCGGTTACACTTTATGGGCTATACTGGGCCGGAGGGTGGGGTAAGATTTACTGGGTTCAGCCCATTCATGTGGACCATACTTCTAGTTATTTCTGGGCTCCAATTTACAGTTTTAGTGGAGGCTTCTTCTGTTTACATTACAAAATTACGAAGTACTTCCTCAGTTCAAAAAAATTTGCAACATTTTTTTATATTGCGCCTGGATCAATGAGACTATGAGAGATTAAAAATAAATATATTACATATAATTACTATATCTATGTACTACTAGTATAGTGCTAGTGCTAACGCTACGACGGCAGTACATCCGCTTATTTATTAAATGAGAAGATAAGTATGAATATAACACTTAATAATAAATAATCTTGTGATCACATTGTACGTGCTACATATTTGAAAGGAGAGCGAATCAAACAAGAAAAAAAACAGGTAGGATACACATACAAGAAAACCAGACTTGAATTTTTTACTCTCGTGGTCAAAACTGTATGTACTATATATTTGGAAGGAGAGCGAATCAAACAAGAAAATAAACATAGAGGATCCACATGCAAGGAAACCAGACTTGATTTTTTTACTGTCCTAGCCTCGTGATCGTTTTTTTTCCGAATATGACATTTCTCGAGATTTTTTTACGGATCTAGCCCTATAGAGCCTAATTTCAGCGTACGGAGAGCGCTGATTTTTTTTTATCCACGGAACCAGCGGTTTGTGAGTGTTGCTTACTTTTTTTCAATTTTTTCTCGCGGAACCAACGGCCGGCGAGCGCTATTTAATTTTTATCTTTTTTTTCCTGTGGATCCAATGGTCGACGAGTGCAGTTTATTTTTTCATATTTTCCCGGAATTATTCAGTGGACGGGCACCGCTTGATTTTTTTTTCAATTTTTCTCCAATGCTTGAATTTTTCAGTGGCCACCGAGCATTTTTTTTGCCAAAATTAACAAGCGGACGGACACCATTTGATTGTTTTTTTATTTTTCGGGAATTTTTTACTATATTGGCATCATCATTATAATTTTTTTCCGAATCAGACTCTCGCGGTGATGAATTTGCGATTGTAGCCTCGAGCTGAAAAAATTTAGCGGAGTGGTGGCGCCAGATATTTACCAAATACTGTGCTCAAATTTTTACTATATTAGTATCGTCGTTATAATTTTTTCTGAATTAGGCTCTCGAGCGATGAATTTGCTATTGTAGCCTCGAGACAGAAAAAATCAGTGGAGATGTGTTAGAATTTTTTTTTTGTGGTCAAGAAGCACTGTAATTTTTTCCCACGCCCGAAATTATCCAGCGGCCGGGCAGAGCTTGGTTTTTATTTTATTTTCGCTGGATAATTTCGGACGTAGGAAAAAAATTCCAGCACCTCTCCGTTGAATTTTTTCGGCTCGAGGCTACAATCGCAAATTCATCGCCGCGAGAGCCTGATTCGGAAAAAATAATACCGCACTGCCCTGTCTCCCGGTTTCCTTTTTCCAGCACGTAATGTATGATCCTTTCCTTTTCTAGGATGTTTGTTTCCTTTTCCTTGATGATGCTGGAGGTCAGGGGAGGTCTGTTGTGGGCCACAGGGATGATTAGACACACTAAACATGACCATCAGATGTGGGTGAGTAAAGCTAAGGAAAGATCTGAGAGGTTAATTTTGATGTAGGCAAGTTTCTGGGGACGTTTCGCTGGGTGCACGAATGTTGAGCCATCTCTAGTGGGATGCACTATTTGGGGTGGACGTAGAAAAGAATGTTTACGTGCATTATAAAGGGGTAGATATTTAATGCATACGCGTAGAAAATTTAAGGTAAAGCTAAATATTTATTAGAGGTATATTTATGGATAAAACTTGTCCTATCTTTTAGACAGAGGAAGCACGATTGGATTCGCACAGGGCTTTACACGGTGAGACCTGATTGGATGAGGGAAAACATCCCTAGAGTGCCACGATAATTAAACTAAGATTCTGAAGAACACACGACAAATTCCTATGTTGCAAGTAGGCCCTGAACATACGGTTTGCATCAGTGCACCACTTAGGATAGTGTGCATTCCTTATCCGAAGCGACGGCGAAGGCACTTTCGCACGTTTACGTGCTCTTGATAAGAGGATACTACATTACTACTGCTATGTCAAATTGTCAATTAAGTTACAGCTAAACGACGCGGACGTCTTAACCTCTTCGAAATAGAGAGACAAGACAGGTTGTTTAGGATGAGCAAAGTCTCCCCTAATCAACCAAACGATTATTGATTAACCAAAGACCAAAGATTTCAGTCAGGTGCATTCGGCTCTCGGCTCATCGGTGATGACCACGTAAACGCTGTCAGGTCTGACGGTGGCGTTAGCGTTAGCGTTACGGCGTACGCCGGGACACGCCGTTCGCGCTCGGCAAGCGCGCGCCCACTGGTTCCCCGCACCGCTCGTCGCGTCGGGGGCTCGCCGCGCGGCCAGGTCGGGCGCGCCACATCCAAACGCGTGTGTAGGAGGAGGGCTTCGCGTCCAGACCATGAAAGGCGCCTTTGTCAGTTTGTTGTGTGGGCTCGGGACTCCCCTCACGTACTATCAGCGTAGGGACCAGGACGTTGTTTGTCACGTAGAGGAATGCAGCCTTCTGTTTTGATATCTGCCTGGTACCACAGATGGCAAGAAGAGATGCACTGGTATAGATATCTTCGCAGGAGTGACGGAGTTCGAAAGAGATCATATATAAAAAGAGACTAATCTAACATCATGTACTCGTATATATGTCGGTAGCGGTGAGTCGTGGACAGTGCACTGGTGGTTGTGGCCTGAGAGAGTTGCCGGTGTTCCGTATGGTGCTAGCTGGTGTTTGGCCTCATCAGCATGTTGTTTGCGATGCTTCCTTGGTGGTTCAAGGCTCTTTCCTGTCTGCGATGTTTCTTCTCGCCGTGTGGTGCAACGACGCTGGCCGTCGCCTCGCCGCGGCAGGCGGTGTCCACAGACGCACGACGGGACGCGAAATTTTTACCCTTGTAGCACCTTAAACTTTCATTTTTTTCAAAATTAGCATCTCGTAATTTTTTTTTCGAGATTTAGTCCTCGGGCCCACGAAAACCGCGGCTCGGAGCGCTGCAAATGAATTTTCAGCACAAAAATATATGAAAAGTAGCATATGTCGGACTAGAAAAGTTGCATGCTACAATAAAAAAATTTGTTGTACGGAGGCTAGTTATAGAAAAAATACATTTTAATTTTATTAGGTTTTATAAATGCATTGTAACAAAAAAAATACATGACAGTTAGTTCTAAAAAAAATCGCACGTGGCACTACAAATATTTTGAGGACTCGTATTCTACTGAGAGGCATAATATAACATAATATATTTGAGGAGGCTAGTTCCGGAAAAAAGTACATTATAATTTTATTAGGTTTTATAAATGTATTATAATAAAAAAATCACATAGCAGCTAGTTCTAAAAAAATAATTTTGCGGTTAGTTTTGGAAAAAAAAATCGCACGACGGCTAGTTCTGAAAATCGCATGTTCTACCACAAATATTTTGAGGACTTATATTCTGTGGACCCAATTACTGTCAAATAATTCTTCAGGCAATCAATAACATTTTTTTACAGGCAATAATAAAACTAATAAAAAAATATTGCCTGCAAAAAAAAAATTATTGACGGCCCACAGAATTATTGACGGTAATTTGATATGCATAATTATTAACGGTGATTGGATCCTTAAAATATAGGTTCTCAAATATATTGTGTTATATTATGCCCCTCCCTAGAATACGGGTCCTCAAAATATTTGTGGCACTACGTGCGATTTTTTTAGAACTAATTGTCATGGAATTTTTTTATTACAATACATTTATAAAACCTAATAAAATTAAAATCTATTTTTTATATAAATAGCCTCCGCACAGCAAAAAAAAAACAAAATTTTACTATAACATGCAGCGCTCACAGTCCACTGCATGCTATTTTTTTCTTCTGAAAATTCATGTGCAATGCTCTCGGGCCACGGTTTTCACGGGCTGTGGCCTAAATCTCGAAAAATAAATTTAGAGGAGGCTAATTTTTCAAAAAAAGTTTAAGATGCTACAACAGTAAAAAAATTCAGAAAAATCCACATATATTCCCTCGTGGCCATGCGCGGGCCCCGCCGAATGGCGACAGAGGGAATCGGCGGGCGGCGGCTAGCTCTCTCCCTCGCACTTATAAACGCCATGTCCCTCTCTCTCCCTCTTCACGCCTTCCTGCTCCATTCACCGTCTCCTCCACACCACACCGCCGCTACGCCTTCGGTTCTCACTCGCACGCCCCCTCTTGAGAATATTTTACCTCGCGCGTACGTCGAATCGGGAGGGTTCTAAGGATCTCGCTCGCTAGTGCGCGCGATTCGGATTCGAGCTACTGCGCAGGATCGCTCGATTTTCTCCGAGGTATGGTGTCGCGGCTGCTGCTCCCGCCTCTGATCGATGTGTGCGTGCTTCCATCCGTTGTGTTTCCTATTGAGATTTCCGGGGGTTTTGGTGTGTTGCTGTGCGTGCTCCCCGCTGCAATGGTTTGCTGCGCTCACCTGAGTTTATACTATTCTGGTGGTTCTCTGCTTCGTTCGAGGGCCGTGGTTTGGGAGGTTTTCGTGGGGGATTTTGAGCGCGATTTGTGTTTATGGGTGCAGCACTGCAGCTTCTGGATGTTTTTTTTAATGACTCTGCTTCGGGTTTCTCAACTTTTCCCGATTCTTTGCGCGAATTCACGCAACTTTCGTGGTTTCCATGTTCGTAGGATCGATAGCGGTGTACCTCAGTAACGACTTGAGTACCTGGAAGACGACTATTTAGACTACCACGGTGGCGACGGGTTTGACATCTCCGGCGGTGGCGACAGCAATCCTTCAAGCTGCCTAGTACGGTTAATGTGTGTCCATAAAAGTGACCCTAGCATGCGTTACGTGGAACAACAGATCAAATGGATGCTGAGACTATGCTAGGTGTAAAAGTGGCACTAAGGTCTTGTTTTGAAGGTCGATTCCCGACCAGGATTCTTTTAGATGGATTAAGATTTTAATCTAAAATCTTAGCTCGTCCATAGAGATCTCGTTCGAAATGGGTCACCCAAATAAAGCCTAGTGGGAGGTTTTCACGACATATGCCAGTCTTGTCACCACGGCCACCGCAGACAATAATAAGCTAGCATTTCGACCGCCGTTGTTCAAATTCCTGGTAAAACATTTTATTTGAGTTAATTGGATGCGCCAGGCTCTGGATACAGTGCAACGCCTAAGCTAGGCTTGAGGGGTGGACCATCTCCCACAAAAAATAAATTTAATATCACATCGAGCACATTAAACTGATAAGAATAGATATTACACTTGATCTTAGCCAAAAGGCCGAGAAAGGGAGTATGAGTTTGCATGGAGCCTTAGGACCCTTTTATTGCAGGCCTCCCATTTCCTTAACTCAAAACCGGCGACGTGGCACTAAACAAAACACGGCAATATATATACAAATGTAATGTGGTATGAATTTAATTTAGTATGGTCGTGTATTACTAATTTTATTATGTTAGTAATGTATTAGGCAATATATACAAATGTAATGTAGTAGAAATTTAATATTAGACCGTATAGTAGGCTAGTCGAATCACTTATTCATAGTCGTATTTTGTAGATTGTATTTTAGAGTAATATTTTTCCGTCGGACGTTGCGGCATGTCGGAGAAATTGTATTTCAAATATTTTATGGAGATGGGGAGATAGCACAGGGCGGATGGGGTGGATCTATCATCATTTTCAAGAGTCGACAGGGCATATGCGCATCGAAGCGATAGGACATCTGAGGGTTTGTTGGAGTGGATGTCTCGGATGTTCGATTTGGATGCCCAGACTGTTGATTCTTGAGTCGAGCGATAGTGAGCCGAGCGCAAGACCGTTTTACGGAGAGTTGATTCTGTTAACTCGGCGTCCACATGGAGGAGTTATGTTGGTTTTGCTGTAGAAGCGGGGTTGGCCGCTCATGTTGTTGGCACAAGATGCTACCCAGAGCTCCATCGGTGTCGCAAGTTCGTGATGTCGGGGTGGACATTACGGCGGAGGGACATCAAATGTAGAAGGATGCGAAGAGGAAGGCGGCGAGGAGCCCGAGGCGAGGAGCACGAGGCTAGCGGTGACGAAGGGACCGGGGCGGAGGAGACAGCGGTGGAGGCGCGAGGTGGCCGACGAGGGAGGAGGTGGAGGACATTGTTGACTTGATGGAAGAGGAGGACCGTGCGGATGAGGAAGTCCCGATGGTGAGCACTCCGACGAGGAGGACAACGCCTACAGGGTGCCTATCCACAGTGCGTGGACCAATTACAATTTCAAGACCTAACAATGAATGAAGGAACATTGATGCATGGGAGTATCGTGAGAACGAGGTGACGCAGGGGGTATATAAAGACAAGGAGGCTGTGATGGATGCGGTGAAATCTTGGGCAATGTCTCTCCGGCAATTCGGGGTTGTGAAGTCCGGCAAGAAGGACTACGACGTGAAGTGCGTAGTTGATTCGTGCTCATGGCGGTGCATGCATACCGTGGAAGTGGACGGACTCTGGAAATGCTCCATAGTGATGGAGCATAATCGCGGCTGGAAGAAGCGGGCGAGGGACACCGCAATCTGTCGTCACTTGGGTGGCAAATGTGTTTTATGGTCGGATCGTGGACAATCCCCATCTGCACCTCGATCTATTATCACGGTAGTGGAGAGGTTTCATACAAGATTAGCTACGCAAAGGCATGGAGAGCAAAAGGACAGCTCTGGAAATACGGTTGGGGCGTCGAGGCTTCGTGCGAAATATTCCCACTTGCTCGGGGCAATCGCACAAAGGAACCGGTACATCCATCGACCTTGCGGAGTTCCTGCGGGTGGTGCGTGCACCGAAGTGGGTATTGCGGCGTGCATTCTTCGCCTACAGCGCATGCATAAATGCGTTAAAGACTGCCGCCTTCCTTTGC
Source organism: Otatea glauca (assembly GCA_036346275.1). Classification (NCBI taxonomy): domain Eukaryota; kingdom Viridiplantae; phylum Streptophyta; class Magnoliopsida; order Poales; family Poaceae; genus Otatea; species Otatea glauca. The sequence continues at coordinate 45,454,325 of CM070724.1, read as the reverse complement.
ATGGATGGCACATTCCTCACGGGGAAGTACAAGGGCGATTCTAATCTGCGATCGCGGTGGATGCCAACAACGAGTTCTACGGTTGCGTTGGCATTCGTGGAGGGGGAAAACACGGAGAGCCTGGCATCGGTTCCTTGAAAGAGTGAAGGTGGCGGTTGTTCTCGACAGTTCGATGTTTGTGTCATCCATGACCGACATGCGCGAGGTCGCTAAGGGCGATCGTGGATATGCAACAAGGGTCCGCCGTCGTGGGAGCAACAAAGTGGCGGATCGAGGAGCGGTGGTGCATGAGGCACATGGGTGCCAATTTTTTCCGTCGATTCGGAATAAGGAGCTTATGAACATGTTCAAGCGCTGTGGCAAACAGAACCAACGGAGGAAGTTCGACGCGCTTTGGAAGGCGTTGGGCGAACTAACGAAGAAGCAATCAATGGATCCCAGAGGTACCGCTAGTTCATCAAGGAACCCGATGGTGTACCATGAGCAAGGAGAGGACCCCACGGCCTTATGCGCTGGCAAGCAGACCCCCAAACCTCCGGCGTGGCCTGTACGGCATAAAGAGTTTCACCGATTGGATACGACATGAGCCTTTGGAGAAATGGTCCATACGCAGACGATTTAGGCGGCTCGCGTTATGGGATCATGACAACGAACTCAGCGGAGATTTACAAGCAGGTAATGAAAGGCACGGATGCCTTCCACCGTGGGTATAGTTGAGGGTGTCTTATTAGGGACACAGAGATATTTCATTGAGCGATACAAGACCTCCGCAGCATGTATGTCTGACAATCGATTGTCTTACTCAACTGTTGTGTCTACCTACATGTCCAAGAAAACAAGAAAGGCGCAGACACATCGGGTTACACCGAGAGTGGCGTGGAGCGGAGATACCACGTGCCTGCGCGTGACCGAGGTCGCAGGGTGCCAGGGAGAGGACTTCCCATCTGTGCATACTCGAGCGGTGATTGCGAGTGCTCTGCCGAAACCACGCTGCTTTGCACTTGCCGTGCTCGCGTCATTGCGCGCACCGCCGAGACGATCAATCTCGTCGTCCGTTCATCTCCCGCACTACTACAAGCAGGCGTTCTCAACACGTGGCATCATGAGGTGTACGGTACGAGTGGATGGATCGTTCACAACAGCCCTCTCCGGACCATCGATGGGTGCCGACATCCGAATGTTGAAGATGAAGGTCGGGCGTCGAAGGACAAGGCGATTCGAACGATATGGACGAAGTCTCGAGGCGCGCCGCAACCGCTGATAATGTAACTTTGCATGTTGTTCCCATCTTGTATTATTCAATGGACCGGTAAGTAATGTGCGTTGTAATGTTCGATGTAATTTTCAATGTACTAGTAAGTTGTTGTTCGCATCATGTTATTCTCCGATGTCCCGCTTAGTACCTCGAGGATAATGTAATTCTCGACGTTGTGTGCCTCGTCGAACATGTCTTTGTCTTTCGTATGTTTGCAACCGAGTTTTTTTGCTCTCCACACTTGGTTGTATTGTTTGTTGAGTATGGTACAATTCGTTATTTCGCATTTCATTTTGTGTGCACATGTAATTACCGATAATCTGTTGTATTTGCTTTGTAACAGCCACGATGGCGCGACCTTGCCTCGAGTGGACGGGACGTGACCGTCGCGACCCACCGGTCTAGGTACTCCGCAGAGGAGAACCGAGTGCTAGGCCACTTCGACCTCGAGTGCCTGTGGAGCGCCGCGATCGACCCACGCTGGGTTCCACGGTAGTCGCGAACGCTTGCACTCTTTTACGTACACATACTTACCGTGAATGCAATTCTAACTACATGCGAGGTTGCGGCGGTGGCTTACTTCCTCTTTGTAGGATGGTGGAGTGGTGATCGCCGTTAGAGGGCAAGGAGGTGCCGCGGTTCGGCACGCACCGGTCCCTGCGGCCACACTCGTGGACCGGTGGAGACCGGAGACGACACGCCCACCTTCCGCGCGGAGAGATGGCTCCGACCAGCAGCGGGGCGGTCGCACCTCTTAGGCCTCCTTGTGCGGGCCCAGATCCGTGCCGCACGACGCCTCGCCACGTGGCACGCCGAGTTGTCCGCGCTTACGCCGAGGTGCGCACACCCGGGCGACCCTACCAAATTTCTTAGGGAGGTCGAGCGCCACGACCGACGGCGTGGTCGCTCGATTCCACGGTGAGTACCTCTTTCTTTGAGAATTAAAATAGAAGCGCCAAGTTGTCGATAATGTTTGTTGCGAACGCCGCAGTCGACCTTCTCCACCAAGACGCGGAGGAGGCGACGGGTTCGCCACTTGGAGGCATACCTCCCGTTGTTGCTCGGTTGGGTGATGTTCCGCCCTCCCACGGAACACGGTGGACCAATCACCGATCGAGTACGCCCAAAGACATCGCCGACACCGGTGGATGAGGTAACACACTCGGTTCAATCTCGCCTCAACGAGCACGCCTAACTCCCCTTGTAAACAGTGATGCGGTGGTCGTGGGCCTCGGTGTGCTTGCGGCGACGTCTGAGGTCATGCGGCGACGCTCTCTCGGGCGAAGCACGACGCGACGATGTCGGTTGCGTCCTACTCCTCCGCTTGTGGTCTTGGGAGCTTCTCCGTCGGCGGGCAGTTCGTTGTTGACACGACACCGCACTCGAGGAGCTTTACGGAGACGACCGGTGGATCGCCCACCATGGGCCACTCTCGGGTCCGGCGATGTGCACGCCCTCGTATCTTTTCCCCACTAACGCACTTGAATAACCTTCGCCATTTCTTATTTCCTCGCGGAGGTTCGCGCACCTACAGGTGAGGAGGTCCTATCAGAGTTCGTTCGGGAGTTCGACCGCCTCCACGACGAGGACGTCGCGGTGGGCGCCATACACCGCAGACGACGCCCACGCCCGAGCACCTCACGGGTCTCCGTGCTTTGCACGCGAGATGAGGCCTTTGGCTCACCCGTAAGGTGCTCGCCTTTGACCTTTAATGTCGAGGAGTACTCCCGCACGAGTCTTTGCAGCGGCTCGGCTGCTCGATCCTTTCCTTGCGCCTCGTCACGTTGTCGCGACGTGGCGCTCACAGTACTTGCCTCGATCCTACTACTCCGCATCTTTGCGAAATTAATGTCTTTGCGTATTTCATCGCTTTTGCATTGCGGGATGACCGGATGGGTCTGCGGTGGCTCTCGATTCGCGACCGTGATGCGACCATGGGCCTCGCAGTGGGGCGCCGCACTCGGCGAGAGGGTCACCGAGACCCGGCCAGACGACCATGACATGTACGATCAAGACATGGAGTGGTTCGCCAGCGACTCGCCTCGGGGTGGGTACACACCAAGACCGTCACGTCGCCGGGCGAGCATCGGAAGCGGACACGCACCCTTCACAGATGTCCCGGAGGGACAACGCCTCGGTAAGTGTCACAATCGAACCTACATGGGCACGTCTTTTTCATGTAACTTACGTAATGCCAACCTCGACGTTACATGCACTCGGCTCTTGGCGGAGATTGAGGTGGAGGTCAGTGTCCATGTTGACGCGCCTAGAGGGGCATACAGTGACCACCGCCGAGTCCGAGACGGCTTGGGGTCGGGTCCTCGCTCTGATGAGGCGGTTGGCTCGCTGGCAGCCGCCGAGGGCGCGGAGACGTCGGCGGACGCAGACACCACGCCACTTCGCCCGCAAGACTCGCCCCTACCCACCCGGTGCCCGTCACGCCCCACGCAGCTACGGGGGCGGTGGTGACGAGGCTCCTTCCGCCTCGCCCTACCCGTCGGTTCCTCGCTACGCTCCCACGCAGCAGCGAGGGGGACAAGATGGTGAGAGGCTCCTTCGCGCCTCGCCTACCCCGCCGGTTCCTCGCTACGCTCCCACGCAGCGGCAGGGGGGCCAGGTCTGCGGAGGCTCCTCGTCCCGCGCCCAGCGAGACCCGTGGTGGTTTCGACGAGCCTTCGGCGACGAGTTCGACCGAGGAGTACCTTTCGACCGACTACCTCGACCCTCTCGGCTCTCGGGTGCGCCGCCACAGACTTGGCCTCGCCACGCCGCTCTACGCACGCCGCGCCGCAGGCGGCCTAGGAGGGACGTCCGTCCGCCGTCGCCACTCACCTACCCCACGGCCGATTAGGAAGCGTGGCCGTGATTGACTTGTTGTACGGATGTATTTTTTAATGGCTTTACGCTCAAGACACATTGTATAACTCCCGAGTTAGTAACATGACAATGTTATCACTATAAATTGTTCAAATCATTTATGCATTGCTTGCCTATGCCACACGACGTGACAACACACCAACGCTTTGGTGCACCTATCGCTTCTAGTAGGCGATCGCCTAATGTGAGGCGATCGCTTACATGGGGCAATCGCCTAAATATGAGGCGATCGCCCATACCCGCGATATCGCTTCTTTATAACATTCGTTCTCACAAGCGGTCTCGCAAAGAACAATGGAGAAAGAATAGAGGTGAGCATCAATCGAAAATGCCGAGGCGTGCAAGTGCAAAGGGTAAGGGAAGGCAAAGGAAGAAGCGAGTGCATGCCGCGAATTTAGCGTACCAAGATCTCTTCCTACCTCGTGGAGTCATAGCGCCCATGTGTATGTCGCGGAGATCTTTGCGTGCTTGTCCGCTCTTGGGAAATTTCAACTTGGAAGAGGAGGTATTGGAAGTGCCGCCTTCACGCCTTCGATCCGCGGAGAAGAGCTCAAGGATCGCCGCATGGTAACAATCGTGCGGGGTTACATAATATTTGTGAATGAAACTTTGCTAATTTACGTTTCATGCGCCACCTCCGCCATCGTGTGAATTTGGCGATGGTTTGATCGGAGATCAACCCCGAGGACCAACGGCTTCTTGACCAAGCCAACCGGCAGGATGAGTTCACGCGGCGGTTTCAAGAACGTGCGATGATGCGCACGCGAGGAGGCATGTAGGAAGGAAGCGGAGAGAAGGAGGCAGAGAGAGAGGCGACGAGAGGCGCGCGTGCGAGAAGCCCGCACGAGGCATGGGCGAATGGGAAGTGGCCTCAAGCACTCAATAGACGTCTGTGTTAACTTTGGTTTTCCTTGTTCGTGGTACTCCTTTTAGTTTTAAGTCGTAATAAACAGCCATGCCCAACCTTCAAGAGTATGCTCACCGTCAGGAGGGCTAGTATGTGTCCTCTTGCTCAGGTGTCCCAAATGATGTTATTTTTCTCCATCGAGATAGGTTATAGCATTTTCAGTTCGTCATATCGATTTCATCGAGTTTTACCATCGTTTGCGAAAGATACGGCAATTTTCATGTTTTACTGATTGCATGTTCTGACAACAATAAAATAGTGCGACCTAAAGTGACATCTAAATATTTTTACATAATTGTGACCTATGCAAGCCCAAGAATGCAACAAAACTGGTTCTGTCAAGTTTTGAGGTCGTTCGAGATATTATTCTAACCGCTTGAACAATGATTGTTATAAAGGGTTTAAACTAGCCATCTTTTATTCAAAATGCAATCATATTTAGATATTTTTGCAAAAATGAAGTGCATAAGGTATGATGCTCTGGCCGTTTGGTGGTTTGGTGGCTTGGGCTAACTAACTGGGTTGGCGTCCAAACTCCCCAAGAGGCCGTATTTGAATTTGAATATCTTTCCTGATCCAAACCATGTGTATAGGCCCACATCGATTCTATGGCTGAACTAATTAAACAGCAGCATATTCATTCTTGGTGTCAAGGAACCTCGCTATCGAATAGTCCGGGGTTCTCGAACAGATCTGAATTGGAGAACAGAAAAAGAGAGAGACACGTGTTTAGGGAGAGCAACAGCGGAATTCTTTTATTGCTAATGATTGCTTGTACATAGGGGGACTCCCTCCTCCTTTTATAGCGCTCACCTAAGGTTTAGGCTAAGGGACCAGCATGGGCCTTCAATGGGCCATCAGGTTTCCCAACACTCCCCCTTGGGCCCTTTGCTGCGAGATGCATATGCCTCATTAAAACTCCAGAAAAACCCAGTGGGAAAAATACTTGGAGAAAGAGTACATAGCATACGTTTACTATGTTGCACGAATTGCCTCGTTAAAACCTTATACAAGAAAACTTCATGAAAAACTTGCTAAGGAAAAAGAGTACAATTCTCCCCACTTCAATTGCTAATCTTCGAGATTCATGTTGGGTATTCATAATTCATGCTCGAGATTCATGTGGGAGTATGTGAAATATCTCCCCCTGAAATCTGCACTTCTCTAAGTCTCATCATCCCAATTCCTTTCACGCACCTTTCAAAGGTAGATGCTGGGAGTGATTTAGTGAACAAATCTGCAAGATTTTCACATGACTTAATATGCAATATCTTGATCTCGTTCATCTTATGCAATTCATGAGCATAGAAGAACTTGGGGTTGATATGCTTCGTGAGATTGCTCTTCACATAACCCATCTGTGCTTGGGCAACACAAGCTGCATTATCTTTATAAATGATTGTGGGAGTTTGCTCAATGTTCAAGCCACACGACTTCTGGATGTGGTGAACCATTCTTCTGAGCCATGCACATTCACGAGATGCTTCATACAAAGCAATGATTTCCGAGTGGTTTGTCGATGTCGAGACGAGAGTCTGCTTAGATGACTTCCAAGAAATTGATGTTCCTCCACATAGGAAAACATAGCCGGTTTGGGACTTGCCAAGATGCTGGTCTCGATAAATACCCGAAGATCGGCATAGCCAACCAAATTCAATTCATTGTTTCTTCGAAAAAGCATCGAGGTCTTTGCTTCCTTGGAGGTAACGGAAGATGTCCTTGATCCCTTTCCAATGCCTTTTGGTGGGTTCTCACTCTCACCGGCTAGCAAATTTACTGTGAACGCAATGTCCTACCTGGTGCTATTCGCAAAGGTACATGAGCGCCCAACTGCACTCGGATATAGAAATTCTTCTCCCGTGACTTCCTCCCCTCTTCTCTAGGTGCAGTATGGGTCTAGGTCCGCTTGGAGTGACCTTGAGCCATTGGAGTCTTTGCAGGATACGCCTTTTCAAAGCCAAATCTTTCCAACACTTTCTGTGTGTAGTTTGATTGATGTACCAAGATTCCTCCTTGGACATGTTCAAGCTGCAAGCCTAAACAAAACTTGGTTTTACTCAAATCCTTCATTTCAAACTCAGACTTCAAGTATGAACATGCCTCTTCAATTTCTTCATCCGTCCCAATGATGTTCAAGTCATCTACATATCGGAGATTATACTGAGAATCCATTCGGGATCATTGATAAACACACATGGACAATCTTATTTGTTTGTGTAGCCTTTCTTGCAGAGAAAGTCACTCAAGCGATTGTACCACATTCTTCCTAACTGCTTCAGCCCATACAGTGATTTCTCCAATTTCACACTGTACAGGTTTCTATTTGCTCCGTCTTGGTTCGGGATAAGAATTCCTTCCGGTACTTTCATGTATATCTCGAATCCAAGTTTCCATACAAATATGCTTGTGACAACATCCATTAGCTTCATTCTCAACTTCAAGTTGATCGCCATTGAGATCAAATATCTAAAGGTAATTCCTCCCATGACCGGAGAATAGGTTTCTTCATAATCAACTCCGGGACATTGAGTGAAACCTTGAGCTACAAGCCTTGCTTTGTACCTTACAACCGTTGTTTTCATTTCTTTTCCGAACAAAGACCCATTTGTGACCTCACGGGTTTATATGGGGAGGTGTGCGGCATACTGAGCCAAACACCTCTCTCTTGTTCGAGAGACTAACTCTGCGTTGATTGCCTTTTTCCATTCTTCCCAATTTAGCCTTTTCTTGCACTCTGCGAGAGATGCAGGCTCGGGATCATGATCAATGATCGAGGCAATCTTCTTTGCAAAGTATGCATCAACGTTGGTTGTTGCTCTATTAAGGGATTCTCCTGTTATTACAAAGTTTATGGCCATTTCTTCATGGGGTGCTTCATGCACTTCTACTTGCTCTTCACTGCTATTCCCTATCGCAGGAGCAAGTTCCTTTAGCTTTTCATCGTTTATGTGTGCGCACACATTATTTTCGGCGGCTTCCTGCAGTGGAAGATTCAAGTCTGGAATTGCCTTTCCAGTTGGCTTCTTTCCAGTGCAGTGTCTCAACCGCTCCCTTCTTTCCTTGGGGCATTTTCGTGATTGGTTGTGGTAAGTCCTCTCGCCCGCTTTTCTCTAGGCGTCTCCGGGTACTTTGGGTTTGAGGAGCCAGTTTCTGTTCTTTTCTTTGAGGTCTCTGAACAGGTTGAGGGATATCTTCTATTTTCTTTGGTATTTCCACCCTCTCTGGTGCATTCCTTGCGGTACATGCGACTTAACCATGCCCTTCAAATCACAAAATGATCGGCGGTTCATTTGCTAAATTCGCAAATCAATTATCTTCTAGACTTCTTGATTTGCTTCATTAGTGCGGGGTCATGTGGGGATCCTGGAATGCCATATGATTTCCGGCATTTTTCATCCAAAGGTTGATTTCTCCCCTAATGACAGAAACGATCCTCGCCAAAGATGCAATCGAATCGGGTGTATGCAAGTCTCCATCATGGGTTCCAAATACCGATTATGGATGCACTCTCATAACCAACGATATCCCGGACTTGCGGGAGGGCTCATTGCGATCACGAGGGGTGGTATAGGTACATATACCATACACCCAAATTTTCTAAGATGGGAGATCTTCGGATGATCCGTGCACAAGCCGTGCATAGGAGAATGGATGTTGTAGGCCGACGGTCCGAAATTGATAAGAGCTGCTGCGTGCAGATCGCGTGTCCCCAACAAGTGTTGGGCAAGTTACAACTCTGCAAAAGCGGTCTGGCAATGAATTTAATCCTCTTTATTAGTGCTTGACTAGTCCATTCTGCGTATGGACGTGCGATGCAGTGTGCTCTCATCGCTATCCTCGTTGCAGCAATAATCATCAAATGCCTTTGAAGTAAATTCTTGGCATTGTCCATTCTAATGGACTTCACGCGATGATCAGGGAAAGCATTCTTAATTCTTATGATCTGCGAGATCAGCTTTGCAAAAGCATGGTTTCTTGTTGATAATAAGCATACATGCGACCATTTCGAGGAAGCATCAATGAGCACCATAAAGTATCGAAACGGCCCTGACAAGGGCTGAATCGGGCCGCAAATATCCCACTGGATGCGTTCCAGGAATGCAGAAATTTCACTTTGCACTTTCATGACAGAGGGTCTAGTTATTAATTTCCCGGTGGCACATGCAGGGCACACAAAATCTTCATGATTCGGGAAATTTTTAATATTAATACCATGACCTTGTGAGTTGTTCACTATATTTCTCATCATTCTAAGACCAGATGACCTAATCTACCATGCCATAAAGAAAATAACTCGAGCTTCTAAAAATGTCTTCAAGAAAGTATACACTTGGTACATGAATATTCATGTAGTACAACCCAGATTCATATGAGGACATTTTCTAATACCATTTTTTACATACCGCGTGCTTCACAATGCACAAGTATTCTTTGACATTTTCTTCATTGGTTTCTACGTGAAAACCATTGGCGCGGATGTCTTTGAAGCTTAAGAGAGTCTTGCGTTGATTCGTGGTACAAAAGGGCTTCTTCGATTACCAAAGTTGTACCCATAGGCAATATAATAGTGGTTCTTCCTGAGCCGATTACATATGAGTCGCTTCCTGCGATCGTAGTAATCTTTTCAGCGTTCTTCGTGATCGACTGGAAGTATTTAGACTCTCTTAAGATGGTATTTGTTGTGCCACTATCAACAATGCATATCTCTTCCATTTGGGCGCTACACGATTTCTAGATAAAAGAAATATAATTCCAATCAAACAGCGGCAAAATAATTCAAACATTGCTTGCAAATTAAATAATACTGGAATAAAGAATAAATTGCATATTTATTCATGAGAGAAGTATGCTCTTCTAGAGCTTACAATTCATTATTCAAAAGAAAATGCTAACAACCATAATCTAAAAATAAAATGCGATTCATGCATTTAAACGGCAGTGCAAGGCTTGATCGTTCTGCTCGACGGTAGGATTCGCGTCTTGCGAGGACCCTAGACCAATCGCAGCACGGAGCTTCTTGCTCCCAAGAATTATCTTCACGTCCGATGCCCAAGTGAGGTAGTTCTGACCGTGTGAGGCCAGTTCTTCAAACTCACGATTCCCGATTCATGATGCATGATTTCAAAATTCCGACATTAGATTACTGCGTGTAATCTAATAGAAAATGGTCGCAAAACATAAAGTGCAGAAAATGAATATCCATGCATTGCAGTATACAAAATAAAGCAATGAATTCAAAATTCATAAAGAATATTCATAAATGCAGAGAATAAAGGTAGAAAAATTAAAAACAGAGCCAAATTAATCTTTTGGATTTTTGGCAATTTTAAAAAAATTTGCTATTTTTTTCTTTTCTTCTTTTCCTTTTCTTTCTTTTCTTTTTCTTTTCTCTGGCCGAAAGGCCTTCGGGCCGCTCCCGCCTGGCCACATGGGCCTTCAGCCCACCGCGCAAGCCATTTAATCAAGATGGCTAGGGTTTTCCAACCCTAGCCGCCATTCTTCACGTCTGCTGCAGTGGCTTCGGGCCACGGAAAGAAAGCGGCGGCGGTCGACGGCCAGTGGTGCGAGTTCGCCGAACGACGGCGCTGGGCCGAACAACAAAAGCGCGGCGCGGCTGGCTTCGAACAACAGGCGCAGCGCGGCCGAGCGGGGCGGCGGCGGCGGCGGTGGCGGCGGCGGTGGCGTTAGGCGCGGCGGCCGCCAAAAGCGCCACGCGGGCCGAACAACAAAGCGGCGCGCGATCGGTGAAGGCGGGCGCGCGCGCGGCCAGCGAGTGCGTCGCCGGTCGCGGCGGCGGTGCACGCGGCCGAGGCGACGATGGCTCGGCGCGACGAGGTGCTTGCCGCGCCGCGACGACGGTGTCGGGCGCTGGCCGAGGGCGCGCGCGGCACCGGCGGCGATGGCGGCTTCGAGTCGGCCGGATCGGGTCGGCGGCAAGGTCGTCGCTGCGTCTTGGCGCGCAGCAGCCGGAGGCCGACGATGGCGCGGCGGTATGAGCCGGAGCCCGGAAGGCCGATCGCGTGCGCCGGGAAAATCGAGGCGCGGCGGCTACCAGCGGCCGGGGCCGGCGACGGTGGCGGCGACGCCGGGCGTCTGAAGCCGAGCGGCGGCGATGGCGGCGAGTCGGCGTCGGCCGTCGGCGGCGGCGGCTGAGCCGGCCTTGCGGCCCAGCGGGTGGCCGGGCGACGGCGGCGAAGCGGCCGCGTTACGCTGGCCGCGAGCCGCCGGACAGCGTCTTGCGGCGCTTCAGGCGGTGGCTAGCTTGTCGGAGCTTCAATCCGATTTCTTGCGTCTTGCGTCGGGGCCGCGCGGCCGAGGCGCCGCGGCGGCGCCGACGAGCAGCGGCGGATATCGTGGCGGTTGCGAGTCGAACGCCGAGGCGACGGCCGGCGGCCGTGCACGCCTGACGATGCGACGGCCGACGGCTTCGTGCGCGCTCGCGCGGCGGAGCGCCATACTGTTGTTTTTTTAGATGAATAGTTGATTCTTGTAATGTAGCTTCATGTCATGTAGCTTCTTGCCACGTGACGGACAGTACTAGATGCGTAGGTTAGATGCATGCATAGAAAACAACATCGATTAGATTCAATCGCCGAAACCCACCTTTCACACCTTTCAATTCTGAACTCCGGTAGAGAATCTTGTTGATAACGTGTTAAGGAACCTCGCTATCGAATAGTCCGGGGTTCCTGAACAGATATAAATTGGAGAAGAGAGAGAGAGACACAGGTATATGGAGAGCGACGACAAAATTCTTTATTGATTTCTGATTGCTGGTACATAGAGGGACCCTCTCCTCTTTATATAGCGCTCATCTAGAATTTCGGTTAAAGGACCATCATTAATTTTTCATTGGGCCACGTGGTTTCCCGAAGCTTTGGTTCTCCTTGACCTCGAGAGTCCAACTCGCCTCTCCGCTGAGTCCGCTCCACCCGCTACACCGACGCTCCTGTCCGGTGTCCCCACGGGCCAATCGCCACGCTTCCCGCGGAGACCCGTGTGGACCCCACCCGCAGGATCCCCCGGCCCGCGCGCGGCGCGCGTATTAAACGGCCACCTCCTCCTCCTCCTCCTCGCGACCTCGCCCACCGCAGCACGCACCTCCTGTGATCTTACCACAACGGCAACCCTTCCTCCTCGATCCACCTTCGATTCGGAGGCCAGCTCGTCCGGAAGCGCGAAAGGTAATACCACACCGCCCTCTCCTGCCTTCAATTCATCTTGCTCGGCTACCTCCTTGCGTGAGATCTTGTTGGGCTGTGTTCTTGCGAGATCTGATATTGTCGCTGTGTGTATCGCCTACCTGGGGTGTATGTCGGGTGGGATCTGCGTGATCTGGGGATCAAGGGAATGGATCTGTCTCATGGTTGGAATTGATGGGTCTGCCACTTTGGGATGCAGATCTGACCAGGAGAGCTCCCGGGATTGTGCGGTTGGAGCTGGATCTAGGAGTGTTTGTACTAAGAATCTAGAAAGCTTCCTCGTTTGTGCTTCTAGTCTTTTATAGGGGTGGGTGATCTGGTTGTTGTGATCCTTTTGTTCGCTGGGGCCGATTCAGTTTAGAAAAGAACCGTCGACGCGCACAGCGGGAGTCCAGGGGAGATCTTAGTTCAAATCAGGTTGTAATTGTGATCCCTCTGTTTGTCAATTACTTGAATAAATGCATCTGTTTAGCCAACGATAACTAAGTGGAAAAAAAATATCTTTGTTGTAGAACATTGTGTGATCCTGCTTATGCTGCTCTCTTCATTGAGGCATGGCATGGGACAAGACTGCGTGTGATCCCATAGAAGGAATTCAAGAGCTTAATGAATCGATACAATGCCATGTAACGGCTTGTTTGTGTATATGGACTCGGTATTGAATTAAACTTTGACTTGGCTTTCAGTGGTTGAAATCTGAGAATTGAGGGAGTCAATAGAATTTGTTCTGTCCTTACGATCTAATCAATGTTAGGTGTTGTACCACTGCCCATTTTCGACAAATAAAGTTGTGCCTTTGCCTGTTGTTTTCTGCTGCTTGTTCTTTTCATTTGTGAGATGTAAATTTAGAAATTTCCCACAGAAACTGAAATTTTGATAATTTTCAGTCATGGGCACAGTTATGGATGCTCCAGCAGTTGTGTCTGAGAAGGAGGTACGCGTATGGCATTACATTGCATTGTTTAAAGTTACCCATTCCCTAGATATGAGATAATTTGAACTTACTGCTGCAAAGCCCTGCTTTCATTGAGAATGTGGAACACCTTTCCTTTTCAGCATCAAAGGATATACTTAAACCTTAAAGTTATCAACCCTTTAACACACAAGGCATTATGAGTTTCTATGACTTAGAAGGTTGTTGCCCTGAATCTTGCATTTTTACATCTAGATTTCAAAACTGATTACTCATTTTAGAATAGATGCACTGTACTGCTGTCTGATTTATGTCCTGAGAACTTGAATCCTTGTGCATATTGCCAGTATAATTCTGATTCCTTGAGTTACTACTTACAACTCCAATATATATTCACTAAGGAAACACCCTTGTCTTATATGTGCCTTTCATGATTGGGGTTCATCTTATGGGTGAAATTGTGCTTTTCATACAGGAGGTTGCTGAGAACATGTTGGGCGACAAGAAAGTTACAGTTGTATTTGTTCTAGGTATCTATCTACAATTATATGCGTGAACATGGAATATTATTAAGAATTACATTATTTAAAATAACTTTTTTCTGTATCTGACCAAAAATGTACACACAGGTGGTCCTGGAAGTGGAAAAGGCACACAGTGTGCCAACATTGTTGAGCATTTTGGATTCACCCATCTTAGTGCTGGAGACCTTTTGCGTGCAGAGATTAAATCTGGCTCTGAGAATGGGTATCTTATTTTCCTTCCATAAGTTCCTTTGGAACAACATTGTTTCAAAATTAGATGGTCATGTTCACTTCTTCATTTAACATTTGACTGTTCCTATATGTTTATTGCTACATTTCTTGTTCTACAGAACTATGATTGAGAACATGATAAAGGAGGGAAAATAGTTCCTTCGGAGGTAACTATAAAGCTCTTGCAGGAAGCCATGATAAAAAGTGTGAATGATAAATTCCTAATTGATGGGTTTCCAAGGAACGAAGAGAACCGTGCTGCGTTTGAGAATGTTGTAAGCCCACACTTCAAAATTTAAGATCATTTCACTCTTCGCTAGTAAACTCCCATGATAGTTCAGGAGCTTATTCCCCTCTTCCTCGTAATGTACTTATAAATGAATTTGCAAGATCGCTGATTGTTTCAAGTTATTTCAGACAAAAATTTCTCCAGCATTTGTGCTATTCTTTGATTGTTCTGAGGAAGAGATGGAAAGACGTCTCCTGGCACGCAATCAGGTTTCCTTCAACACTTGTGCTATTTTTTGTAGCATGTGTATCCTTGTCAAATCACCTATTTCTTGTTTCCAACATTTCTTATTATTTTGCAGGGAAGAGTTGACGATAACATCGAGACTATCAGGAAAAGATTCAGGGTTTTTATTGAATCCAGTTTGCCTGTAATTGAGTACTATAACGTGAAGGACAAGGGTAAAAAGGTACTACCACACTCATGATGCAGAAACATCGAAGGAAGGATACCAATGCTGTAGCAGATGTTAGAACTTAGAAATACTTGAATGTAAAGTGGGGAAAAGGATAAATGCATGTCAAAATAAATGCAGGAAAGTTATAAGGAGGACATTTAGAGAACACGATAATCTGTAGGAATTGTTTACTGGTGTACTAATGTTTCTCTTGATCGTTATGAGTCATTGACCATGATTCTATTCGTGCATTTACATTAATTGCTTCCTTTTTTACGAAATTTGTTCACTTTGATACCCATTGGCTAACTTGTTATCTATTCAGATCGATGCTGCAAAACCAATTCCTGAGGTGTTCGAAGATGTCAAAACCATTTTTGCCCCATATGCTAAGGTAAGTTATTGGTTTCACCTGTTTTGGCTTTTATTTTGCACATGTATCATCTCTGCATGCATCTTGTAGCTCCCATATGCCTAAACACTATGTTTGTGTGGCTATTTTTCAAGCTAAATAGTTTTTTTTTCCATCTTCTGTATGTACATCTAACAACCTAAAAAATCCATTTATTATCATTTGATGTAATAGGATGAATATATATGTTAATGGAACTCTGTCTATTTGCATATCACATTATGTTCTATCTATCAGGATGCATAGAGCAATAGAAAGGACCATAAAGGTGATAAATGGAGTGATTTCATAAATGGTACACCTTCTCATTGTTTTTTCCGTTCGAATACATTTCCTTTTCTTAAATGGTACATCTGTTCATCTTTTTTCCTTTGGCAACTTGAAGAATAAGATCCACTTTTGTACTACTTGGTTCTGTTTGACTGTGAGGCAGCCTTGAAAAGGAACTTTTGACCCTTTTTTTTGCGAGGTGGAACTCTTGAGCCTTGACACACTTGTTTTGGATAAATTAGTAATAGCAATATTTGACTAGGGACATGTCAAATGAAATGAGAACCAGTCGTATCATAATAGTGGTGAGAATTACTAATGATGACCATTCGATCATATATGGATTATTTGCCCTAGATTGAACGCTAAACCACATCTATCATTCAAAAGTGATGATAATTGGTTGCTTCCAGGTAATAGTGCCATGCACAAACGATTATAGTCCTTGGCCCAAATATGCAATAAGCATTGCAATTAGCTTTACTGAGACTGTCTTGTAAAAGGTGCCATAATCCAGTTGTTTTTTATGGTGAGACATCCTGAAAAAGGTGCCATAATCAAGTTGTTTCTTGCATCGTTTTTAAACCCATTCAGTGGAAACTTTGGTACCGGGTGCTCCTGAAAATGGAGCCGAGTTTGACTTGACATGGAATTTCATAACTCAAAAGCATAAGTAACAATCTTATTTGCACTTTCATGATCAGAAAATGATTAGTTAGTTATGCTCTTGACTTAGTTTCATTAGAACTCTCTTCTGAATGAGTCTTCTACTATTTTGTATATCTAACTATTACACTGGTACACCGGTGATATGTTGACCTTCAAACGGTTTTCTTTTACCTGGAGGCTGGAAGATGCGATCAGCTTTTCCTTTTGCATTTTATTTGGTTGGCTTCCTTGGTAATTTTGTCGATTTATATTGCTTTTGATATGAATAAGTTAATCTAGTTATTTTTGCCACAAGCCCATGACATACTAATGTAATCTTCATTATATTTTGCAGAATTTGCTGAAGTGTGACCATATATCTGTGATCACGAACCCTTAATTAATATAGAAGAAAAGTTTTGGCTCATATGAGCTACATGCGTCGGTAGGCAATTCGATTTGTTACCAGCAATAAGTAGATCCCCGCTGTTCTTGCTAAAGTTTTAACGTTGTACCGTTGTGTAATTTACTGCATGAACAACCAGACCTTGTGCCCTCCCACCAACTATCTGGTGGTATTACAGAGAGTTTAACTGCCGTCACATTCTTCATAAGCGATTGAATATTCTTGTGGCCCGTCAAAGACACACCATGCCCTTACAAACGTTTGTCCATTTTGTAACATATAATGTTCTCTCAACAGAAAGTGATTATTCTTTACAAGACGTTACAGACGCTGATTATTTGATTGCGGATAATAATGATCTGATGCGATGTACACCCCGTTGTTTGAAGGCATGCTGTGATGAGTGGGTGTTTCTTTTTAACCTGCTGTTATCTTTTTCCTACAAGTTACCGTGCCGTGAAGCTACCAGTTTCTTTTTGGCCGTAACAAAAATCTGCCCGTCGCCGTGTATGGGCGATCGCCCATCACGGCGATAGCCTGCCACGTTAATGGCGTTAGCGGCGCGCTTGTAGGGCCCCATCGCCCTCTGTAGAGGCGTCGCCTGAGAGCGACAGACGCGAGTTTTTAGTTTTGTTTTGTAATTACTATATGCTTTTAATATAAACCCGTAACTTTTGCTGTTATCTTTTCCTAGGTCACAATTATGTAAAAATATTTAGATGTCACTTTAGGCTGCACTATTTTATTGTTGTCAGAACATGCAATCGGTAAAACATGAAAATTGCCGTATCTTTCATAAGCGATGGTAAAACTCGATGAAATCGATATAATGAATGAAAATGCTATAACCTATCTCGATGGAGAAAATAACATCATTTGGGACACACTGGCGATGGGACACATACTAGCCCTCCGGACGGTGAGCATACTCTTGAAGGTTGGGCCTGCTTTACGACTTAAAACTAAAAGGAGTACCACGAACAAGGAAAACCAAAGTTAACACCGACGTCTATTGAGTGCTTGAGGCCACTTCCCATTCGCCCATGCCTCGCCTTCTGCACGCGTCGCGCCTCTCTCGTTTCCTCTCTCTCGCCTCCTTCTCCTCCGCTTCCTTCCTACAAGTTACCGTGCCGTGAAGCTACCAGAATGTGCACGCTGCCGCTAACGCCGAGCGCGGGCGCGGCACCGCCGCACCAGCACACCGTCATATCCCCGGGACATCGAAGAATAACATGATCACGAACAACAACTTACTAGTACATTGAAAATTACATCGAACATTACAACGTACATTACAACTTACGGTCCATTGAATAATACAAGATGGGAACAACATGCAAAGTTACATTATCCGCGGTTGCGACGCGCCTCGAACTTCGTCCATATCGTTCGAATCGCCTTGTCCTTCACGCCGACCTTCATCTTCAACATTCGGATGTCCGGTACCCATCGATGGTCGGAGAGGGGCATTGTGAGCGATCCATCCACTCGGTACCCGTACACCTCATGATGCCACGTGTTGAGAACGCTGCGCTTGTAGTAGTGCGGGGACGACTTACGCGACCTCTCTCCTCCGCATGCGTGGAGGCGCCGGCTTGCGAGCATGCACGCTTTGGCCGTCGTGCGCGGCGCCGCTCCGCCCTGTCCGTCCGTGCCGGTCGCCTGGCTCTGGGTGCCGTGCCGGGCAGGGCAGCGAGTGAACTGGGTCGGCAAAACGTTGCTCCGCTCCCGCGGTTGCCGCTGCGCGGGTCGGGCTCGTGGCAGTCGTACGGCCTTTCCGCCGAGCCGCGTGCATCCATCTAGGCCGCTCGGGCGCACAGCTGGGCCGGCACAACCTACACGCACGTCGTACCGTGCCGTGCGGTTGTTTTTAGGCCGCGCGGCGGCTGCTGCGGCTGGGCTGAGCGGACGAGACCGCGACGGCCTCTACCTAGGCTAGCGTTTGCCCTTTACATAAAGCCGACAAAAGCACTCCTCCCTCAAAGGCACAAAGCGACCGAACCATCACTTATTCCTCGGTACTTATGGCGCTTCAGTGCTTGCCACTTGCAAGATCCGGCCTCTGGAACGCCAGTCTCTCAACAAGGCTCAAGGCTGCAGCCGAAGAATCTAACCATGTCTGTGCAACTTCTGCGATCAAGCTTGGAAGTTGGAACCAGAATAATAGCATAAGCTTTTCGAGATCATTCCTGTTGGTTACGCCACTCCGTGCAAAACGCAATGCAGAATCTGCAGTACGATAAGCAGTAGCGGGGGGCTGATTTCACAGGTTCTCGGGTTCTAGATAGGGTGCTGTCGTGCTGATAGTGAGAAGTGGGAATTCCTAAAGCATGGACATGATTGATTATGCTGCTTAATTAATTAGGATGTCAGCATACATTAGCTAGCATAAACTTCTGCCAGTCGGATCATTTATCTTGTCAGAACAAACATGCATGTGGGACAAGCCATCATTGAGAAGCTTGTCCAAAGGAGAGGTAACGTGACATCACCGAGCCAAACACACAGCGCCATGCTGAAGCACCACACTGTTGGACGTCGAATATTGTTCAGAATCTGACAAGACCGGGCAATAGGCTCTTCTAGTCATTGCTCTTGCCAGACTGGACATGCATATACCAGTACGGCGCAGGTTCGTGTGTCCTAGCTACACTTGTGTCCTTAATTGCATTGAGCATGGACATGATCGAGATTCAATATGCATATATGGCGCGGGTAGCTAGTCCACAGCAACACCAAAATTCTCTAGCAAGGTACTACCTTGCCACTATGGCCAAAACTGATCTCGCACATGGCTACCAAGGTCCAAGTAGTACCATATCCATAGCATCTACAGTAGAATATCAAATGTAAAACCTAGAATAAGTCTGTGGTCAAATTAAATTGGAACAAATCTCGTTGTTCAGATTCAGATATGGTATTGCCAAGCAGCTGAGTTCCAACAAGTAAAGTGCAACGCGTCCAATAATCTACTAACCGCGAGGATCTCGCGTGCAATTTACTCAATCATTCAAAGGAGCTAGGCACCCACACATAGTCTCTTTTAATTCCTTTGCCCAACTCCTTTCTAAATCAAACGGCCCATTAACTTTCTCGATCCTCACTTTACTCGTCTTTGATATATGACGCCTTTTCCACCGTGGACACTACTACTCCGTGACCCGCCGGCCGGAGCATGCACGAGACTACGCCGACCGCCGCGCTTGAGCTAGCGATCGAGGACCACCACGGAATGGTAAAAACCTAAAGCCACCTTTGCGATCATGTGCACGGTCCTGTCATTGCATTGGCCTAAGAACTCCTTTAAACACAAGCACACTCGCCTTGTGAATGTGACTAGCATGTGATCTCTTCTTGTAGCTAGCCTTGATATGTAACATGCTTAAGTATTAGGGTTCCCTCCACCATAGAGAAGAGAAGAGAAGAGAGAGATTCACCACAAGGCGTCCAATTCAATAGTTGTGTGCAGCCCTAGATAGATCACACCAATCATTTTGTTATATCAAAACCTGCAAAAGTGGCCTTGCTTTTCCCACAGGTTTGAGGTTAAGTGGTTGGCTCGGAAGCCATCTTTTGCCTCCAATTATTCCAACCCGGTGTGTGCTTGTTGCTTCCTTGTTTATGTGCCTAGGCACAGTTTATTGATCTTTTGGGCACAAAGCATATGCTTGCACTGCATGCGTCTTTCCACGCATACCGATGCGGTAAGACCAAAGGTCCCTAGGTCCCCCTTACAAACCATTAGTATTAGCCTATTAGGTACAAAACCAAGGGTGGGTTACCGGGTTGCCATTAGGGCCGGCAAAAAAACTTATTACGGCTCAAATCAAAATTGCGCCGAATACGGTAGTTAATGAGTTTAAAGTTGAAATAAAAGTTCATTTCGAATGAAAAAATGTTAATGAGACTTGTCTTGATAGTAGCTCATTAGTTTGAATTTGAATAGCCACTTAAACAATGAATAAAATAATTTTATATCAATTTTGACAGAAGCTCGATAATAGCAGGTTAATTAAGCTCGATAATAGCAGGTTAATTAAGCTCGATAGCCTGCCCTAGTTGCCATGAGTACACATAAAATGTTCACGATGTCCTACTCCGAGTCACTGACATATCGCCCAGGCCTTCTTCGAGGGACCAACTGTTAATTGGTCACCCACGAGGAACTTTTATACGAGTATAGTTTCGGGACCAAAATATCTTTTGTGTCCTACAGAGAGTCCAGATGCATGAATAGTCAAGTGGAGTCCAACTCGTAGCCCAGTTTTTGCAAAGGGCAGCACTGCCTAAGGCTTTACACATAGTGACGTTGTCTGCTAGCGCTTGTGTGTTCTTCCACGTTAAGGCACGACATTTCTAGTTCAAGCTAGTCTGCCTTAAAAGGGGCTTGTGCTATGTTGCGGCTATGCTCCTGGTCCAGAGGCACGGGTGGTTGGCTACCCCCACATCATGCATATGCCCCCCTCTTTTCTTGTGTTCCCTCCTGCTGCCAACTCAGTCGCATGGTATCAGTTGCTGTTAAGCTTGGATCAGAAATTTCGACCAAGGTAGAAGCAGAATTTTGCATATGTCTCGCTCGTTTGGTCAAAAGGAAGCTTGAAAAAGAAGCCGATCTCGCCAGTGGAAGGCCAGATTTGGTTATGAAAATAAACACTGGATCGATGTTCCCCTACTGTACGCACTTAATAGTACTATATATAATTGGGCATGTTGCAAGTTGAAGAGGAATCAATGCCGACGACAAAATGTGGTCCAGATCGAGCAGCGAAAGTTCACTGCTCACATATACCGAACTTTGTCTTTCCCACACCTCCTGACCACCATATCAAGTTTAATTTGTCGCGAACTTCTACAGCTGTTATATATATATACCAGAACAACGTCCCCTTAACTCCTCTACATTCTCCAATAAATCTCTCGTAATTCCATGGGAGATCAGATGTATGTACACGAAGTTAACCAATTACGAACACCTTTTTATTTACAGGTAGGTGATGGTGATGTGGTGTGGTGTGGTGTGGTGTGGAGCGGAAGTACTGGCTAGCTCGATCGTACATGCATGTCGTTGGTTGCGAAGCACGACTTCGATGGAAGCATGGGGCGGCCTGACTGCAGCGATACGCCGAATTTAATGGGACGCTGCAGCAGGGAAGGAGAGCTAGCTAGCGATGGCAACGCTCGGTCAGGGGGGAACATGTGGCCTGCGCAGGACTCTGCGCTCCCAAAAAGTCGAGTCGAGAGGCGTGCGGTCGGCGGGAACGGCCCTCCTCGTGCGGTGGCAGCGGCATGCACATATATTGTTTCGGTTGCGATCTGCCGCTCGATCGCGCGCGCATTCAATGAGCAGCTAGCTAGCCAGGAAATCTACCGATCTCCTTGCCGTTTCTACCCACCAGAAGCGGCTGTGAAGAAATGGTGGTACAAGTACCTACTGCTCAGGTTTTTTTTCGGTGGCAACGTTTTGGCACCATCTCATTGATGGTATATGCGTAGGTGTGGAGCTTCCATCTCTAAAGGTTAGAGGGGCGCCCATGTTCTCTCATTAGAATAAACTGATAGAGAAATACGATCCCTTCATTCAAATTTATTCCCTCCAATTAAGTTTATAAGTTTATAGGACGTATTTTTCTCTTGGAACATAGACTAAAAAAATATTGAAGATATTGAAAATGACTAGACTATACCTAATTATTATCTCTAAGCACTATATTTAATACATACATAAAGATAATATCAAGTAAATTTGGACATTTATTAGTGGTATAAAGGAAACATCAAACTAATTTGTATTGGAACATAAAATAAATCTTATATTTATGGATAAGACTATTTAAAAATACACTATAAACTTAGAGGGAGGAGATGCATAGTTTTACCACTTAAATGCTAACATAACAAGTAACAAAACGGGTATATTGTAGACGTCTTGGGGTTTTTTTTTAAAAAAAGATTGCACTACGTCTTATAGGCTCTTGGTCTTGGTAATTGCATGTAAATTGTAGCTAGGAGTAGTGTATATACATGTGTATATGGCTCTGGAAATTTACTGTGCTATCTGCACGCAGCATGCATCTGAAGGTGCAGGCTTGGCCGTACCGGGGCAAGCAGCCTGGTCTAGTTCTGACACTTGCATGATGCATTTACGAACTACACTGGTGCAACTGTGCAAGCCATATGCATGCTCTGTGTCTGTCTGTGCAGTAGTGTTCTTTCGGTTCTCCGGCGTGCCGTCTCCACCAACCAAAGTAATTGCAACTGAGTAGCATTCCACTACTGTCTATTCAGAGAGGGATTAACTGCAGATATATTCAGATGGATTGACATACACTAGCGTAATAATATCTCTAAGTGAACCACGGACATCAGATCACAATGCAAACGAGCTAAGCAAATCAAAAGCAAGAAATGTAGTGCAGGTGAAAAAGGAGGTTCCTTGTGTCTCCCATTTCTGTCACACCAAAGGTTAATTACAAGACCTTGCGAGAAGGATAGAATAGACCTTCGAAGCCAAGGCCTGGGTCACTCCTCTGGATCATATTCGATCAACCATGCATAGCTCTACTAAAGCAAAACGAACAGCAAAGGAAAAACCAAGTTCAAAAAGAAAAGGCTTCTTCTAGCTAGCTAACTCGTTTGCCATGCCAAGTTAGAGCTAGCTGCTGATCAATAACCCTTTGCCCCGATGCTCTTAGACTTCACCGGCCAGCTTGCGCAGGAACTCCTTGACCTGTACATGCCGCAACGAAATGACCAGACCAAGTTAACGACGGATTACATGTCAAAATCCATGGCTAAGAGAAGTTAAAGTGCAAGCTTTCACTGCTTTTTCGAAAGGAACAACTTTTTGAAGAAGCAGTTTGAGAGCATATATTGCACCTAGCTCCAAGCTTAATTAGCTACTACTCCGGTAACCAACATGGTTGCTTTAGGATTCTTGCTAGCTATATGGGGCTCACTTGTAAAGTGTAAAAGTACTGCACAAAAATAGGCTGCTACTACATTGTATGCAGCATTCTAATGGTATTGGTATTTGGCAATTAAGTGTATGTATATATACCTCATCAGGCTCCCGCAGAGTGTAGGATGCACTGGTCTCCTTTGGGAACTTGGTGACAAGGATCCCGATGCCTTGTCCCATTTTGCGCAGCACCTAATTTTATTTTATCGAGGGTAAAAGCGTCATTGTAAATGTATGTGCTTTTCCAGTAGCATCAGTGCAAAAGTGTAGATGATATATGCATGCACAGTGCACTGTACCTTAAACGCATCCTCATCAGTGCGGTCATCTCCTATGTATATTGGGAAGACATCGTTGCGCCCCGCGTAGCCTTCAAGAGACATAATGTGCAAAGTATTAGCACCTTAATTAACCTCAAAAGGTGAGTAATCTTGCATGAGCTAGGCATGTTTAAGACAGCATGTGCTATATAGCATGTATATGTGCTCACCAAGAGACTTCAGCAAGAACTCGAGCGCGTTGCCCTTATCCCACTTGAGGGATGGGCGGATCTCCAAAACCTGTAAATTTAACAAGGATGTCATCATCATTCGTATACATAAGTGGCAGAGCTTGGAGAGAAATGTCCATATGACCAAGCTAGAGACAGTGGCGTACAACTATACGGTGTCTCGAAGACTACTACCCGAGAAAAGCTACGGGATTAAATTGGATACCAAAGGCACGACATTCAGGGCTGGCGCTCCAGCCGTTTCACACCCCGGACCCATCTTGCTTACGCCGCTAGAGGGGCCATGATGATCCCCTTTGGCAATCATGAAGCTCCTGCCTCTACGTACATACACACGTTTATGTGTGCGGTACAAATTAAGAAATAGACCGAGGTTGTGAACCAAATATTAGCCAAACCATTACTGGTTTAAGGCATCCGATCAGCTCGATCCAAGACATAACCAGTTGTGTATATACACCTATATAGCTAGGTTTACGCGGGAGGACGCTATATAGCTAGCTAGGTTTACGCGGGAGAACGGAAGGTTCTAAAATAGACCGCTGCTGTTAACCAACGGTAGCCCAACTAGTATGCCACCTCGTTAATTCTACGGGCATAAGCATAATTAAACTACAGACGTTGCAGGCCTCTCACCTTTCTCCCTTTGGTAAGCCTGAGGTCCGGGTAGCCCTCCAGCACTGCGCTAACTTGATTGCCCAAAGCGTCCCACTCCTGGCAAGTCAAGGAACACACGGTTAATCAGTACACACACCATTAGATCGACAACGGTGCATGCTTGATTACATGTTCCGCATCAAAAATGCAACGAAATTTTGGTCACCTCCTCCTCGACGCAGCGGAAATGCACAGAGAGGCAGAACTTGTTGTTCTCGACCTTCGCTCCGGGGATGGTCTCCATCTTGTCCGTCAACGTGCGGTACACCTGGAAATTGCACGGCAACTTGCCATCAAATTCGGCTGCTTGCGATGTGCAATCAGTATTATAGTACTGCTAGTATACTTGCAGGAAGAAAGCAAAGAAGAAAGTACACCGGTGTTAATTTCCAAGAAAGACAAGCGACTACCTCCTCGATGACGGGCAGGAACTCAATCGCTGGTTGGCACAGGACCGCATCAGCCTGCGTAGTCAAATCAAACAAACACTAAATTTAACGGGCCATGATACGAACTAGTGTGTATATATATATATATATATATATATATATATGCCAACTTGTGTATAAAACAAACCGGTTGTGAACAGGAGTTGTGCAGCGTAGAGAGAGAAGATGTGGAGACAAATGTAGAGGGAGAGAGGAGAGATGGGGACTAACTAACCTTTGCCTTGGTGTGGTTGGACTCTGCCGTGGGGCCCTTGATGTCCATGCCATGGCTCCCGGCATAGTAAAGCTCATTCAGTTTCACAAAGTTGGACACCTATACGTTGCACCAGAGCCATGACCATAAATACAGTACTTGAAACTTGGTTAGGGGTACAAAAACAAAAAACAAAACAAAAGAGGCCATCAAAGAAGAAAGGGGAAAAACAAAAACAAAAAAGAAAGAAAGGAAAGTGTCCATGTCTTTTGTAGGCTCCTGCTTGGCGCATCTGCCTCCCATGGAGGTACGTACCAGAAACGCTCGTGAGACGCTAGCTATTTGCATGCACGGTTGTACGTATCTGTGTGTCTAGGTTCACACTCGCAGGCAGGACGGCATGCATGTCGTGTGGACGCGGTAAAATCACGCGAAATGTTACAAAAGGAAACCTGGAAGATTCTTTTTACAGTGTGGTGGGGTGAAGTATATGCACATGAGTCACGATGCATCAGATGGAGCCATGGCGAGGACGAGGTGCAATGGCCCCGGACCCGGAGGAGAAAAAAAATGACTTTTTTTTACAGCAGGAAGAAAGTAAAAGCGGCAAGGAACCAAGACAGTACTGGTTGTTGGGCTTAGAATGTACCTTGTCTCTGCATCTCCCACTCACGATTGCAGTCGGGAAATGCTTGGCGACGCTCCTCACCGCGTCTCTCATCTGCGGTACAAGAAGAAAGGTAGAAAAACGAGACGGAATTAGCCGCGGTAAAAACAGGGTCCCGTGCGAAGGAACAGAACAGAGCATGCTCTGCTTCGCGGGCGGCAGATGAAACAAAAGATATTGAGCAGCGCGCGGGAGAAAAGGGAGGAGATCATTTTGTGCTGACCTCGTCAGTCATGACGGCGCGGTCGGGGTCCTCGACGATCGGCGACAGGGTACCGTCGTAGTCGAGGAACACGACGATCTGCATCCCCTTCACCGCCGCGAGCACGCCCTCGAACCGGCCCAATGCCGACGGGTGCTTCTCCTGCAAAACAACACTGGATCAGGCCAGAATCTCCGGACAAGAGAGAGCGAAAGGGAAATAAGAACATACCATCCAGTCGTCGTGCTCGGCGCCGGCGGCCGGCTTGGCGTGGCGCGGCGAGGAGGCCATCATGGAGTCAAGCAAAGATCCCGCCATGGTCACCCCAGCGGCGGCGAGCTCCATGAGCCCCACGGCCTTCTTGCTGTCGCGCACCCTCGGCTGCGGCAAGGACGGCAAATGCCGCCCCGCCTGCGCAGTCGGCACGACGGCGGTGCCCGCGTCCTCGGCGGTGAAGGAGGCGTGGTTCGTCATGGCGAGAGCAGAAGGAACCACCAAACAAACGAGCAGCAGCGGTACCAACAGAAGCTGTGGGCTACAGCGGGAGTGAGAGAAAAGAGGAGCCGGTGATGGCGACGGTTGGGGAGTGGAGGAGGTGAGTGTGGGACTGTGGGTTCGCCTGACGGCTCGGTTTGGGGGCGGTGGTGGGAGGGGACGAGGGGTATATATAGAAGAGGGGTGGCCCACCTTGGGTGTTGCCTTGAAATTTTGACGTTGGATTGTCCATTTTGGTGGTTGGGAAATACATTGGTGACAAACGGAAAAAAGATTTCTTCTCCTTATCAATTCCAAGCATACGCGGTTACTCTACAAGTCGTCCAACCTGATGCAATGCTATGTTCGTGCTTATGCACAATGTCACGTAAAGACGGACATATCTTGTATGTGTTTCTTGTATTGACGTCTCGCTCGGTTAAATACGCTAGTCCGGTAACATCGTGTAGCGGTATCTTTTACACATTACGCTTATTGATACTTAGGTTAAATATGCGAGTACATAAACATCACGTGGTGATACCTTTTGTGTGTTGCGCCTGCTACACTCAACCAAGTTAAATGTGCAAGTACACTTTATTGGTCGTATAAATGATTGGTTTCTACAACCAAGCAGCATTTAGTAGTTTCTTAGTCATGAAGAAAAAAGATTTTAGTGATATTTGAGGAAATTCTAGGTATGGATATGTAATTAAATCAGCGGATATAACATTTAGTAACTGTGACATCACTTTAGCTCTAGAAATTAATACGCAAGTCCAGTGAATAAATTTATGGAAGCAACCGTGAAAAGACGACATCAATCAATTGATCCCACATAATCTTTTTAGGAAGCAAGTATACTTTATTGGTCGTATAAATGATTGGTATATACAACCAAGCAGCATTTAGTAGTTTCTTAGTCAGAAAGATAAAGATTTTAGTGATATTTGAGGAAATTCCAGGTATGGATATGCAATTAAATCAGTGGATACAATATTTAGTGATACTAACATCACTTCAGCTCTAGAAATTAATACAATAAATTCATGGAAACAACCATGAAAAGCTCACAGCAATCAATTTATCCCACACAATCTCTTTATGAAGCGAGTATACTTTATTGGTCATATAAATGATTAGTTTCTACAACCAAGCATCATTTAGTAGATTCTTAGTCGCGAAGATAAAGATTTTAATGATATTTGAGGAAATTCTAGGTATGGATATGCAATTAAATCGGCGGATACAACATTTAGTGACCGTGACATCACTTCAGCTCTAAAAATTAATGCGATAAATCCAATGAATAAATTTGTAGAAACAACCGTGAAAAGCCCACAGCAATCAATTGATCCCACAACCCCTTTAGGAATCAATAAATTCGTGTCTTTGAATGAACTCCGAATCGACCTGCAATCAATTCCTACTAAAGAAACACCAGTATTGATCGATTGGACCTTACGAGATGCACCGGCCGCTTCATTCACCATTCCAGTGAATAAATTTGTGGAAATAAGAGCAAGTACAATATCAAAACCACATGCCCTGTGAAAAGCCCACAACAATCAATTGATCCCACACATCCCACACAACCCTTTAGGAATCAATAAATTCGTGTCTTTGAATGAACGCTGAATCAACCTGCAAACAATTCCCTACTAAAGAGACACCAGCATTGATCAATTGGACCTTGCGAGATGCACCGGCCGCTTCATTCACCCTTCCAGTTTCTAGTTAAAGGTATATAAGCGTATAACTACGTGTATAGTAGGCGTACGATAATGCCACGTTCTTGGCGTAGAGGAGAAGCTGTGCCCCGGCCTCGCACCACAGGGTTCCAAAAACTGAAATCGCTGTAAATTAACAGGTAGAATTCAAATTCAAATTTAATTTTTTTAAAAAATTTTGAAATTTTTTTTATGAAAAAGTGTTAAAATTTTTGCAATTTTTTGTGTGAGGTTCTGAGGAAATTATAATGATTTTGTAAAATTTTCAAATCATTATCAGTCATGTGTATTTTTAAAAAAAATCTAACAAGTGTCTTTGTATATGTTTTTATGTTTTTGATTTTCTAGGGGTACTAATTGAAGTATAATATTTATGAATTTTTTTTGTGAGGTCCCGAGGAAATGATAAATATGATGTAAAATTTATAAATGATGATAAAAAATGTGTATTTTTTTAAATTCTAACAGTGCTACTGTCTTCGTATATGCTCTTCTGTTTTTTATTTTTTAGGAGCACTAAATAAAGTCTGATATTTCTATAAATTTTAATAAATGATCTTTGCACACTCTTTATGATAAAAATTAAAATTTTAGATCCTGATCAAGCTTGAAAATTTTTATAAAAATATGTTCCTTTTCATTAATTGCTGTTTTTATTTTCCAGAAGTACTAAATGAATTCAAAAAAATTTGAAATTTCTCTGAGATGTTTTATATATTAATTTGGTTTTATTATGATTTTATTCAATTTTTCTTGCCTTTTTTCAAAATTTTCCTTGAGTGGGTCAAAAATCGCTGAAAATTGGTGAGGAAAGATTGCTGATTTTCGATGAAAAATTGGTTTCTAACTGCTAATTTCAAATTGTTTGACTTCGACACTCACGCAAATTCTAACGATTTTCAATTATTTTCGGTGTCGAGACGCCGGTGATTTTCCGAACTAAATCGGTATCGTTAAGCGTGCCGCACCATACCAACGCAACGCACCGATGAATTGTCGTCGCCACGGGAAGAATCCAACACGACAGTCCGGGGCAGTGGGTGCATGCATCGATCGCGCGCGCGAGGCGAGACATGCGTCGGCTCGGATCGGGCCCACCACCGGTCCACGCCGTCGCCTTCCACGCTGCGCCAGCTGGCAGGCCGGGCGGGGTCCCGCGCGGTGGGGCCCCGGCGCGGCACGGGCCACGCGTTCGCCGTTGCGCGCGGGCGGCCGGGCCCCATGCAGCGCGTACGTAGGCTACGCCTCGCTGTTGCTCGCGCCACGCTCGATCGAAACCGCCGTGATTTGGCGCCACACGTGGGCCTGCCGCTCCGTTCCAAGGTGAAAAGGCAATCCATCCGGTGAATTTTTGTTTTGTCCGCTTGTTGGTGGCTGGTGAGAAATGCTGGGCTTGCTATTTGTATGCGTGTCTGAATAAATTTTGATGCAGTTTGGTACAAATCGGCCGGTGCTCCCTTTGTGTCAAAGATATAATATAAGGCAGACTTTTTGGAGCGACGAAAAGAAAGATATATGAAGGTATGCAGTCAATTTTTGAAACTTTGATCACTAATACACAAAGAAGTATTTTGATTTGTCACGTGAAAATTACATCACTAAATTTGCCCCAAAAATACTTATCATTGTATTTCTAATAATTTTTACTAACATATAATTAAAAATAATAATGATCAAATATGTGTATTGAAGACCAGTCCAAAACGATACGTAAAAAAGAAGACCAGTAATTTAGTAGTTTTGAGTATTAATTGCTCTTATTGATGTGGATCAGTGAAGTAAATTACACAGCCACACACATTGTCTTAGACAAGAGTAGTACTAGCTTCTAATTATCAGAACATATATAAAAAGCGGCAGGAACGAACTTTCACTAACAGGTTACTGTAAATCAGTCAACTCTTGAGCGCAAGCCCGTGAATTTTCTTTAGCTTTTCATGCGTGATCTCCATTGCCCTTTGGTAGTCCTGTGGCTTTTCCATGGGACATAAGGCCTCTACACTTTATAGGGACACCTACAACTACCGCCCCCTGGAAAATCTGGATCTATGGACTGCTCTGCCCTTTCACTGATGTGGCATTCCGCACTAATATGACCATTGCAACACAAGTGGTAATTGATAATTGAGTGCATTGGTTTATGCTGTCCTCTTCTCACATTCAATATAGTTTCCACTAAAATGAAGACTGGAATCCCGTACGTGTTATTTATGTATTTCTGATGGCTAAGTCAGAATGAAGCTGCCTGTTGCTAAACTTTGACTATTGTAACTACTAATATAACATGTCTCATTGGTCGTCTGCATTTGGTACTCGACATTTTCTATGAACATTAGTTGGACTAGTGTAACACTTCAATTCGAAGTAAAAAAAGAAAAGATAAATACCAATATTAACGCGTCGAAAACACGTTTATATATTCTAACGTCTCACGCCCCTAGGTTTCCCATATGTGGTCCTTTTTCTTTCAGAATAAATCTGTGGTCTCGAGTGCTACAAGTTCGTAGACAGCATATAGAAGTTTCACAAGCAATGCACATATTCAAATGACATCGATTTCGAAGATTCTCTCGTCAAAGTTTTTGGTAGCTCGTTGATCGCGTACTCACATAACATCCACCTCATCATACTTTAAGCTAGGGCATATCATGTGAAGCTACTACGTTGGGCATTATTTTAGTTGGCCACAAGGCGCACACCGCCCTTTTGTTACGCAGCAGTTCAGAAGTCAAAGTCTACTGACTCCATGACTCGAGCCTCTAGACCATGATGTCGATGTTTTGACTAAAGATTTACCTTGCAGTTGGCGTAGCCATTTTTTTTTCTTGCATCTTCCCGTTTCTTTATCTGAAAACGTGCATTTCTGCTAATTTATATGTCTGACCCAACAAACCAGAATTAACCTGCATCGATCGATCGATCCCCTGTTGAAAAATCAAGTGTGGCGCCTCAGCAACAAAGACAGCATGGAATTTGCCGTGAGTGCATGGATATATCGATCATGAGCAAGGTCCCCTGCCGAAGAACAGCTAGCTAGCACGTACGTAGCATCTGGAGCTGCACTGCTGCACTGCACATATATATGGAGAAGTCCAGCCCGGTCGGGCAATTGGAGATTTGATGAGCAACTATGGCAGCAAGCAAAGATTTTCTTGGCCTACAAGTAGCTAGGTAGCATCGATCTAAATTCTCACCTCACTCATGGTCTCATGGACGGTGTGACTGTTTCCAACTTTGAACAGCACGGCAAACACTGCAGTAGGTGTAGTGGTGCCGAGTGCGGACGCTTCATTTGGCATAATTGCTTGCGTGCATCCATGCAAGCATTGCGTGTTCGCAAGGGGAACGAGCACGCCAGGTAGTAAAACAATGCACAGTTTTGTAACTACATTGACGTAAACTATATATTCCGTCATTTTAATTTTATGCCGGTCAAGGCACTTCTAATGCATAGTTTCTATGATCATATATTCTAAAAGCACTCGTAGTTTCTCCTAATTGATTTTATAAGACGCGGTTTAACTTAGTGCAGTCTTCAAAGTTGAACTTTGACCATTAATTTCTTTTATAATACTTTATTCTTAACTACAAAATCATAACCATAGGAAATTGCTTTCAAATACGAATCTAAGGGTATCACTTTTATGTCATAATTAGACCTGGGTATTGGGTCGAGCTTTTTTGGGTCAACCTGTGGCATGGCACGGTACGAATGGCTGGGCAGTGTTGGGCCTCAGGGTCGGGCACAATGGGCGGCCCGACCCGGCACCCTATATGGGTTGTGCTTGGGCCGGCACGGCACCAAACATACTCGATGGGTCTGAAGCAGGCACGACGCGCGGCAGGGCGCTCTACCGCGATATTGTGTCATGTTGTGGTTCGCCCTACGGTCAATGCCTTTTGTGGTCTTCGTATGTGGAGAAAGAGGAGACAACAGAATGATAAAAGATGGAGAATTGAGACTTGAGAGTACATACTCACTGACACGGAGCACACACACTGAGTCACTCCGCACTAGGGTACCCCACACTGGCCGGTGTAAGGTTTTTAACAAGGCAATCACTCTGCACTTATTCAAGAATGAATAAAATTTAGTTCTTTTTTTTTCCTAATATTTGTGTCCATTGCCTCAACTCTGTGCGTCTTCGGATCCTTTTCTCTCGTCGTAATAGTGCAAATAGGCCAGTTTAGACTGGCACGGCACAAAGCCGGCACGAATCGCAAATATAGTGACTTGTTCGAACCGGCGCCATGCATGCTGTATACATACGTGTATGTGTATATTATTCATGTCCAAGATATACATATAATGCCATCAAAAATCAAAAGTTCAAAGCAACGTAGGTCATGCATTACATCATCATCCAGGGGTGAGATAAAAGCAGTACACACACAAATGCATATAAAGTCTACCTCGTGTGTTAACCTTAATTTGCCAATCGATCGATCAGGTTAAAGCTTTGTATAGTGGTATACCTACAAGCTACAAGGTGTATGTATTGCGGAAATTACTAGCACCGCTGTGCGCCTTATCTCTCGCGTCCAAGCGCGCTTTGAGATCCGTGCTGACGCTGAAGATTAAAACTTAAGATCTTGATTAAAATATTGGAAAGAGAAATGGAAGATTCGGACGGTACACACCGATGTCTTTCTTTTAGACCCCAAACATACAAAATTTTAAACGTCTGAAATTTGAATTTTTGTGTTGGAATCAGGTACAGCAGTGCATGTACCTCGCCGCATTGTATTTGCATTGAATTTTTGTGCTGGACTCAGGTCCTATTGTAAGCACACTACTACAGAACACTATATCACTGCCGATTTCAAACTAGCATCACTGCCGGATTGTATGCGAACCGGCAGTGATAGTCCGGTTCGTAAATCACTTGGTAAAATAAAAAAAAATTATTCGCATCCGGACCAACTACCACGTATTCTACGCACGATTTTCGTGCGTGTGCGGTTACTAGGACTCGAACTCGCGATCTGCTGCCTCACGCGAGACCACCTATCACTCATTTCACAATAAGTATAGGATATATTTTCCTTTTGTTCATTTGTCTCCGAAACTTTTAATGATTATTTGGATATCTAAATGAATTTAAATGGAAAGATTGTCAACTACAAAGTTGTAGATATCGTCGAGAGCTACAATTTTCGTATAAATTTTATCTCCATCCGACTCCGTATGAAAAAGTTAGGATTTTCCGAAAAATGGTTGACAACATTATTACTGCCGGTTGGGAATATGAACCGCCAACCGGCAGTGATACCAATATTTGGATATCTAAACTACTTCAAATGAAAAAGTTGTATATCTCGTCGAGAGCTACAATTTTCAGATAAGTTTTATCTCTATCCGACTCCGTATAAAATAGTTATGATTTTTTGAAAAATTGTTGACAACATTATCACTGCCGGTTGGGAATACAAACCGCCAACCGGCAGTGATACCATTATTTGGATATCTAAACTACTTCAAATGAAAAAGTTGTCAACTACAAAGTTGTAGATATCATCGAGAGCTACAATTTTTATATAGATTTTATCTCCATCCGACTCCGTATGGAAAAATTATGATTTTTTGAAAAATATCAGCACTGTCGGTTCTTCTAAAAACCGACAGTGATAGTATTAGTGCCGGTTCAGACACGAACCGGCAGTAATAAGGGATTTATCACTGCCGGTTCATCAGAAAAAATCCATTATTGCCGGTTTTCCATTCGAACCAGCAGTAATAATGTTATTACTGTCGGTTTTTAATGAACCGGCAGTGATACGACGACAAGGATAACTAATTCTATAGTAGTAGCAGCTGCAGGATACGCCCGCCATGGCAATGCCAATGCTTAGAACCCGAATATAGCTAGACCTCACTGGATTGTATTTGCATGACGAGTCATGGATGATCAGCTGCCGATCGAAACCTCTTCTTCTAGCTATAGCTTTCCCACACATATACAGGTGTGACTATATATAAACAAACAGAGATATCTTTGAAGCGTGCAAAAACACGCCCATACACTGACACACGCACTCAAAAGTCTCAGAAACCTTGTCACTAGAGATAAGAGAAGAGCACCGTGCAATACAGCTAGCTATCCTTGTCCAGCTCCACACGTACATGCATGGTGTCTCGATCCTCACATGAACTGAATCAAAATACGACAGCAGTTTGGTAACGCATGCATTGAATCTCCCAGGTATCCAAGAGATCGATTGCTTCTCCGAATCTGCAGTTTCCTATTCATTAGAACGAACATGTGTCGTTGTTGTAGTACGTAATTGTTGCTTTTAGGGGAGTGTCGTCGTCGTAATTGTTTATCGTATACATTAGTATATTACATTACATACGTGTCGGCGGTGTACGTATTGCTGATCTGTAAGGATTTGAGCCGTGTCTAATTTTTCTTTGACAATTGGAATCTTGACACAATTCACATCATGACAAGAACCAGAGCTCTTTCCCATACATCACGGCAAGCTAGTGAGCCATGCGGCCCAATGAGGAGAGAGAAAGCAATAGAGTTTCATGAGGAAGAAGCTCACCTCTTTTCTAATACTCTTCCCGGTTTCCAAACAAAAATTAAAGAAATTGTGCATTGCTAGAACACTTGTCGCAGTTAGTGTGCACGTAGTTGTTTGAGCTAATGAAATAGGAGTAGTTTGTTTATTTGAAGGGCAAGGACCCTTGGATCGTAAGTTCACTGAGGTGACAAACCAGGAGCCACTTGTATGATGAACAAGCTAGCTAGTTGGCCCCCCACTGTTTAGGTATCCCGAAAAGAAAGTCGTATGTATTGATTGACTAGAGGCACTCGAGAGCATGCATGGGAATATTCCCTTGTCCCAGCATGAGTTCAAGGGAAAACATTCCACGCAGTGTGCATGCATGTGAGGTGAACAGGTGATCCTTCATCTAACCCGAATGCAAGACTCGTCGGCAGATCACAGCAACAGCGAACAACATATATATATATATATATATATATATATTTTTTTTGAAACGGCACGCTGTGAAATATTAAAAGGAAAGAAAACACAAGTCCGGTGCGAGAGGGCACCAGGAGGAGAGATTAAAAATTAAGAAAGAAAGGGAGGAATAAAAGAAAAAGAAAAGGAAAAAGAAGGAAAAACAGACATCCAAACGCACACGCATTAAGGAGGATGCTGGTCAGAATTTTTGCTAGGTGCGTCGCGCGTGGAGACCCAATTATTGCCTCGTCTTTAATCGATTGCAATATCCGGTCATGCGTCGCCCAATTCCTTTGAAAAATTCTGTTGTTACGCTCTTTTCACCATTGCCAGCACACAAGAATGTGAGAGACTTAAGTCCTTTCCGCGATGTGGACCGGGCGGCTATGCGATGGAGGCACCACTGCTCAAGATTCACACATAGCTCCCACTGTTCTGGCTGCAAGGACAGAATGCCAGTCCAGCTCGCGATGGAGGACCACATAGAACGTGCTTTACGATCCAGCGTACCAGTACTACGTGTACGCACTAGACCACTCTTGACTTATTACAGGTTCCAAGCTAATATTGCTGAATCATTCGATCGAAAACACGATGCTTAAGAGCATACAATGCAACGTTTGGGTAAGTCATGCATCAACGTATTGCATATATAGTGTATACCATCAACGCATGGCATAGTATGTGTATATATACCATGGGGTATATCCAAATTAACTACACGTATTGACAAAGCAGAGGATCGTATCTAAGTCTACACCAAAAGCACAGCGCAAGTACACATATATCTCGGCGATGTACGTACTAGCTATCATTACTTTTGTCGCTCCTGATCAGCCACTGACGGAGTGACGGAGTGGTGGGTGCAGCCAAAAGCGCACATGAACACATGATGTACGTACCGCCCGAGACGCTAGTACAACCAACCACACAGTGTGGAGATACATCCCTTAGCAATTTAAGTTGGAGTGAAAACGAATTAAATATTTCTGAACTGATCCGGAGTCGGATCTAGTTAAGACCATATTTGCAAATGGTTTCACTATCCAGTCGGATCTAAGATAGGATCCAGATACTTGAATTTGGATTTAGGATCAGATTCAGAACAGCTAATATCTAATAAATACGGAATAGGATCCGGATATCGGATTTTTTCTATTTGCCTAATCCATTCATCACATATTTTTTATGGTAACCTATTTATCTTAATAATCGGTTGGTTCTATTGATTACTAAGTAGAATACGAGAAAATTAATATCTAACAAAAACCGCCCCGAAATGAGACAAAAAAAGAAATAATAAACGCACGGACGCCGACGCGGCCAGGCCGAGCCAGCACGTAAAAACGTGCGTGCAGCCGTGCACACCTGCGCCCGTGCCGCGCTCGCGAAGTACGGGCACCCATGCCTGCCTTGCCCGGGAAACGCTCGGTGGGCCACGCGGCCGGTCGGTGGGCGGAAAGGCGCGGCTGCTGCAGCAGTAGCCGAGCGGAGTGTGCGCTTCGATCTCCTCTCGCTTTTGCGGCGGTGCGGAGGGGCGCTTGTCGCGGTGGACATGCCTATGCTAAGTTGCTTACCTGACGCCGGGCCCACTGGTCTGGGGGGCTGAGGCAGCGCGACGTGGAGCGGAGCGGAGGGAGGCCGGCTGGATCCGCGTGGGGCCCAGGTGGAAAACCAGCCCCTGTATTGTTGCCCACAGACTTGTGGGGGCCCCTTCCCTGTCCTGCTCGCCTGGCCCTGCCGCTTGGTCGATCTCAACTGACTTTAACCGTCGCATTTAAGGCGAGAGAGGGAGAGAATGGGAGAGGGGGGCTGAAGAGAGGAGAGAGAAGGGAAGAGACAGATGGAGAAAACAAAACGAGAGAGATGCTCATGGCAACTGCTACGAGCCTACGACTGCAGTAATAATGCTCCAGTTTTGAGTGCGTGCGCTCAATAGAAAATGCATTGATACCGATCAATCCGGCATATACAATAAGGTCAGCTTAGTTTATTATAAGCATGTACATATTAGTTTTATCTTATGTGGAAGAGTAAGAAAAAAAAAAGAGAGAGAGAATTAGCTCTTATTTAGTAGTTAACATCGCACGGAAAAATAGGTGTTATCGCTGGCAAAAAGTCGATGTTGGAGCCGACGCGAGCGACCGTTAGTGTTTTGCCAATAGTCATAAAGATAAAGTTAGTGTTGAATGTCCAAATTAAATGCTTAAATGTTTCTCTAGAGGCTACTTCCATCTGATTGTTCGGTACATTGATCTGCATACATTATCAGCGAAACTAGGTATACTAGCTAGCCGCACCTTTTTCGACATGGAATTAATAAGAACATTTCTTGCCAAACTAAGTACACAAAACCCCAATATGAAGGGCTTTTTGACAGGTTCGATGTTGAAAGAGAAGAACTGGATACAACACTGGAGAAAACGTAGAATTACGCTGATTTTAATTCTGCTAGTTAGTGCGTGCGCCATGCAGCCAATTCAGCAGCTCCCATTTCTCGACAGTATCGGATCGAGGAGAACGACAAGGACAAAGGGAACAACCAAGAGCATAGTCGCGAGCTAGTCACGGATCTAAGTCAATCATACGTGTTGGCCATTAAAACAATTCGCCACTTGCTGCCTCGTTACATCGACCGATCTCAGTTTCTTTGAAATTGCTTTACCGAGGGGGGTTAGGTAAGTGCTTGATGTGATTTTATTAAGATGGAAGCTTCCTCTCATTAGAGACAGTCCATTTGCTAAGCTAGCTCCAGAAAACAAGAGGGGGGCCTAACCAGTCTCCTTTGTTAATGCACTGCCTCTTGGCAACATTTTGCCACTTCGGGGCCGTACCTCTCCAAAAGCACCCTGTCGAAGTTGTTTCTTAATTCGGTGGCTGTTACACTCGCATTAACAAGCTGCCTGACGTAATGATTAGATATCACAAGTGTAAGCATGGGGCATTCGATCTTTTCGAGCGATCCCCTTTTCATTTGCTTGCAGGAGTGCAGGATTGACTAGTTGTTGGAGTGTGCCAAAACGAATGCAGCTGCCAAGTACATGAAACAACTAGTGGGAGGTGACTAGATTTTATGATTGGGTGATATGGAAAGACGCGATTGTTTTGTCGGCAATTTGGTTTTGTATGTCTCGTCGTCGTGCCTTTTCTTTTTGCGCCTTGTCTCTTGCAATGCCATAGTCAAGTCAATCGATCGAGGTGGCTCCTCGATTATTTGTTGGTGGACGTTAAAAGTTGATGCGTAAACTCAGATCGAGTTGTTGATTATGTTCGGTACATTGTTAGTATTTGGACATGTTTGCGTGCATCAGTGCATGGAACAGGACAATGCTTCGTGCAGTTTTCAAGGCAGTTTTACTACTCCGCGATGCCACTAAGGGACTATTCTTTAGTAGAGAGGTGCTTTCATGCTTCTCTTTTTTATAGTTGCACAAATATTAAAGTATAAATAAAAGGTAGATGGTGATTACTTACCCCTTCGTTTGCTTCAAGATTTGTGCAACTTGTATTAGGAGGGAAAGCATTGAAGCACTGCTCTCTTTAGTATCGCAAGTGTTGGTGTTTGTCTCTTGCAATCCGAAAGTCAGATATGTGATCTTTCTTGTGTCGGTATGCTAACAAAATAAATACATTGATTTAGTTGATCCAGCACTTACATTTTGATATATTGCTTGCTACATCTTTTGGTTGGATACGATTTCATTGCACATTTGCATGCATGAAACAGGACAAAAACTTGGGCAGTTTCACGCATAAATTTCTCTACGACGGCACAAGCGAGTTTTTCTTAATTCTGTCTGTAGATTGCAAATATTTAGTCCAAAAGTCGTGCATTTTGTTATATACGGTTGGCTGATTAAATACTGTAAACTAATTGAAAGAGATTTGGTTCCACCACATCAATGACTGCTATGTGGATACGTCTGCATAAGTAGTAGTACAACACTCTGCAACCTTTGTGAAATTGGTTTATATATTCACAATGATAAATATGACACGCCACTTTGACACCGTTAATCTTGTATTTAAGATCAATATCGTCTCATGTACATGTCTGTGAAAGTCTATGTGAATATCTAACCATGTTGTTGATGAGTATTTGACTGTATTTGAGTTAGGAATATAATTTATTTTTATCATGTTAGGCCTCTCATACCACTTGTTAGGGATAGCATGTCATATGAAAATTGGAGACAAGATTTAACGTGAAAAAACCCTTACGAAAAAAACCCACGGGAAACAATCCAATATAATGGTTCAAAGATTACAAGTACAGGGTTTTGACTTATATAGCCAAAGAGTCCTAATTGTAGACGATTTGGACTAACAAACTATTTGGATAGAACCAAAAGATATGGTAGTTAAAGATATTGAGTTATCTCCAACATAGTAATTAGATAATTACTGTATATCATTTTGGACATTGCTATGTGATGAGTTTCCTTATTTTTGATGGTTGCAGGACGACGACGCTAGGTCATGGTGAGGCAGAGGATGACTGGGACTAGACGAGGTGCGTCGAGGTTCAGACGGTCGGGGATCGCCGTAGGATGACCGGAGACAGAGTCGTTGCGAGCCTATAAGATAAGTGAACGGCTGAGATGCTAACTTAGGGTTACTCGGATCAAAGAGAGCCGTTGGATTGCGGTTTAGAGGATAGAGTAGCGGTCAAGTTAGGTTGAGTAAATCTCAACCCTTGATGAGATTTCTTGAGAACCAAGTAGAACTCATCCAAGGGTGGAGGATGACTCAATCTCAACCCTTGATTAGGTTACTTGAGGGCAAGTAGAACTCATCCCCTCAAGAGTAGTATAAATAGATCGAGGAGTAGAGGTAACTCTCCCATCTTGAAGGTTTTGTGTGCTCGTTTGAGTTTTGCCCACCTTATTGTGAGGCTTTGTAAACTTTTCTCCAAAGAAATGAAATTTGATTACTTCCTTACTTTTCTGAATTTAATTTCAGCATTTACATTATGTCTTAAATTCAACACTTTAAATTTCGCAATTTAATTTCTTGCAATTTACATTCTCGCAAGTTGGATTTGCCTCTCCTCCTTCTACTTGCTTGTGCTTCTTGTGCCGAGGATGTATGATTGATGGATAAATCTTCTTCAGATCATATCCTTATCATCTAGGCAATCCTTTGCAAGAACTCGATCTCTTTGCTTAATTTTTAAGAAATTTTTGTAGATCTTGTTTGAGGTTTTTATTTCTTATGTTCTTGCTTGTTGTGATAAGTGAGAGAATATCTAAGATCATCTTAATCATCACAACCCCACGAGCAAGTTAAAGGCCAAGATTTTCACTGTTTTGCTCCTTTGCATTTGAGTGTTTCAAATGAGATTTTGGTTGAATCTATTGAGTGAAGAAAAAAATTAATTGTGATCATTCACCCCCTCTGATCGCCACGTTGGTCCTTCAGTCTACCCAACTTGATCATGGAATGTTCTAATTGAAAACAAACTTTACGGTCCCAACCGAACCCTAATTAACAACTTTGTGGTATTGTTTTATCCTGATCTAGACCTTGATAAAGTGTCTTGTAATGGCAAATAAAGAAGCAATCCAAAACCAAAAGCAGTTCATTTTGTTTCACTGTTCTTTTTGCTCAGTAAAAGTTGTATTATGCTGCTTCCTTACGCCCAAATCGA
Source organism: Otatea glauca (assembly GCA_036346275.1). Lineage (NCBI taxonomy): Eukaryota > Viridiplantae > Streptophyta > Magnoliopsida > Poales > Poaceae > Otatea > Otatea glauca. The sequence continues at coordinate 45,413,528 of CM070724.1, read as the reverse complement.
TCAGGTTAATACCACGGAGCAAATTGCTGCAACATGCGCGCATATTTGGAAACAGAGCTACAATATTTTTCGTGCATGCTCGAAGTTTCAAGGTGAAGATCCTCGTTAATTATTTTTAGGATTTTTTTTTCCTATACGCTGGCATGCAGCTGCATCCAACGATCGAGTGTGCCAGCCTCTACCTTTTCACTTTTTGGATACCAAGTTAATTACCAACTAGCTAGCTACATCGACTGGCCTGCGAATTGGTTTTCGGTTCTTTCTGTTGCCGTCTAACTAAATCGCTTTTCACCCCGATGGTGACAGTGTCTTATGATTAGGGTTTTATCTTCTTGATGATGATTTGTCGATGGTGACAGTGTCTTATGATTAGGGTTCTATCTTCATGTTGATGATTTGTGCCCATATACACCCAATGGTTTATGGGCCATGGTTTAATTCTCAAATTAGTATAAGATGCTTTAATTTTTGAGTAAGCATGTACTTCGAGAAGCCCCTCTCCGTATGTCTAATATTGTAGGAGACTTCTGCAAGAAGCTAAATTTGTTTTGATCGATCAAGGTGTCAAATACGGGATTAATTTGCAAGTGGCAACAAAATCAAACCGTGTACATACATGCAAGTTTCAAAAGCTGGTGAAAAAGATAGCACACTAGATAATTTTTAATTTGGCGGTGCTTCGATCGATTATGACATCTGAAGCACATAACCTCAGGTGGTAAAGCTGGCGAACACGACTAAAAGAAAGAAAGAAAGAAAGAAACGAAGGAAGAAAGATAAAGGGTGGTATATATGCTTCCGGAGAAACTGCAGCCCGTTGGCAATACGAGATGTGATGCTATATATACCAAGCTACATGCAACCTTTCCTAAGCATATTCTTGCTTTGGAACAAAAGAAAGTTCCATGCATGTCGATCTAGATTTTTATGTATGTAGCTCGATCGAAAGTTCCAAAACATCGCTAGCACATGTACTCACTTTTATGAAAGCCAAATTTCCGCGACCTGTTGAAGTAATTAAGCACAAGGAATTGAAGATCTGACAAAAATTAATCAATTCGATCACTATAATATTAATGTACAGCGTGTGTTTTGGGCTGTCTGATCAAATAGAGTTGTCGAACGTATGATTTGATGATACAAAATTGATTAGTAATTTCCATGCGTGAGAATTGCCAGTTCTTATTATCATCAAATGATCTCGAATTTTTGACTGCATGCAGTGCTAGCTAGCGCGTTGATCGATCCCATTGGAAATGGCAGCCAATTGGAGAAGTCACCTTGGCTTCATACTTCTCATTGCGAGACACGGAGAACTGAATCACGAAATTGAAGTGTGTGAAGTTTGGATGTCCTGTTGGGTCCTTACATGCTCTGTCGAGAGTACGTCTACCGAGGCTCACGGCAAAAACTTCTGTTATTCTCTCTTTTGAATGAAAGGCAGAGCTTCTACTAATCTTTCGAAAAATTGAAGTGTGTGCACGGCCCTTGGCTCGACGAATCTTCAGGCGTTCACAATGTAAAAGCGGAGTGAACTGGGAAATTTCGTGACAGGAGTAGTGTCGTCCCTGTGGCTTCTAATTAAGTTCTAACAGGTGGGGTAGTACTACTTAAAGTGCCATGTTTTTGTCACTTGGAACCTTCAAATTACGTATAGAATCTTTAAGGAAGAGTCTTCTCCGGTACCCAAAGTCAAGAGCAAAAAGGGAGATCTAGTACCTAACGAATTGCTTGTCGACTTCACTTACTATGCATGTGCCCTCAATTTTCTAGCCAATGCAAGTGATCTACAGTCTTTTGCTATAGACCACACATAGACATAGTTATTACTCATCTTTTCCTGAATAGATGAAGTTTTAGAATTTTGCACTTCAACCAAGACATATGTAAAAATGACTATATCGCTTTCCTTTATTAGCTCACTTATTACTCTTGGATAGTGTGTTACTCTATTCCACGGTAATAATAACATTAGAAATAATGAATAGTAGAGGCATGCAAAGGAAAAAACAGTTAAAAGTTGTCTCGAAATTATAGAATGAAATATATTTAAGAACAAAATTTGAAAGCTAGAATGACATGTATTCAGGAATAGAGGGAGTGCTAAACATATGAAAGATGTCGAAAGGTTAGAACTATACCATGGTAGGTAGTGGCAGAACTAGAAAAATTTTTATGGGGGTGCACACTTCACACGTATAATTATATATTCTTATGCAACAATTTAGTATCATCATAAATTCAACATATATATTTGAAATTTGCTAAAAGTATAATACAAATAGTTCTAAGGTCTTAAAAATTCGAAATCATCAAAATCAAAACCAATTCAATCAACAAATTTAGCCTATTGAAGAGGTGAAATTTTGGCTTTCCACAAATTTTGAGGGTGTCTGGGCATACCCGGCACCCCACCTGGTTCCGCCCATGATGGTAGGCACGTAGCTATAGCTAGTACTACTGGTTTATAGACGAGCTCAAATGCATGGATGGAATTTAAGGATTCTATTTTGCCGGCCAGTGCCGTGGATTTCCTTTTAGAAATTCATTTACTACGTACGCACGTACATATTCTCATTCTATTTACATTCTTGGACGTTAACTGTATCACTTTAATTTAGTTTTCAAAAGATGAGTTATGCTGTCAAGGCACATATCAAACTCTTGTTAATTAAGTTTGCATTTCTCGTTAAGTACTGTTCTATGGTAGATGCGAAAGTATAAACGAAAGAAAAAAAATAAAGCTGGATATGGGCATCAATGCATGCAAGTATCATCCATCACCTTTCACATCTTATTTCAGAAGAAAAGCCAATTAGATACCATGAAATGTGAACTTTTAGCACTATTGGTCTAACAAGCTAGCATAATACTTGCAATGTCACGCGCGGTTCTCTTAGCAACTCTGCTTGTAACTCTAGCTAGTAGTGCTTTTCGATGGTAGATGCGACCATGTGAAGTATACATGAGATGAAAGCATCAATGCATGCTAGTATCATGCATCACCCTTCACATTTTATTTCAGATGAAAAGCCAATTAGATACCATGAAATGTGAACTTTTAGCACTATTGGTCTAACAAGCTAGCACAATACTTGCAATGTCACGGTTCTCCTCTAGCTAGCTAGTAGTGCTTTTTGATAGATGAGTCCATGCATGTGAAGTATACATGAGATGAAAGGGAAAGAAACTATAGCTACATATCGCATCAATGCTAGCACCAAATCACCTTTTACATTTTCCCCAAAAAGCAGATGGCTAATTATCATGAAATGTAAATTTTTAGCACTATTGATTATCTTGCAATGTTTCAGTTCGTGTAGCTTTACGCTAGGTATGGGAATAAAATCAATGTGAGAAATTGTTGTACAGGGAACGGCAAGATTCTTTAGTCTGACTAACAAGGGCCTTCAAATTTGTCACAAGATTCTTTAGATGCGATCTATTGTTAATGGCAGAGATTGTCATGGAGTCCATGACGACCATGACATTTTACCAGTGCATCGATCTTCCATTAATTGCATCATCTCTTTCACATTCAACCTAACCACTGCACCATTGGGATTTGGGAATCAACATCTCTTTTAGGTTTTAAATTAAGCAGGAGTGCTCCTCCACATTTGACTACCAAACCATCGACCTAAACACCCCTAGACCCTCACATTAGCATCTTTAAAAGTGAATCAAATCCCATCGTTAGGCTGTGATTCTTAGTTCCATGCATGCACGCTAGGTTGCCCATTTGCGCGCCTCGAAGTCCGGCGGAAAGATGAACCAATCAGAACGTGAGCACTTTATTCCTAAAAATTTCGTTTCAAGCATCAAGTGATATGGTAGCAGCAGCGTTAGTTTGTACTAGCACTTGCTCGTGGAAGGCAATCGCTTAAGCCATAGGCTTGGAATCTTGGAACACAGAAAGGGACACGCACGCCGAGTTCAGAAGTTGCACGCTTGCACATAAGAATAGTAGTGGAGCACCTGCCAGAAACCTAACTAGCTAGAGGTAGTTTCTTTGACTAATGACTCCATGCAAGCATCCCTGCATGCTTCTGCCGATTGTTTTGAGCAATAGGCCAGCCAGCTATGGCCTTGTAGCATGGTGCAGTTGCAGTGCAAAGGAAGCTGTGTGCAAGCAAGCAAGCAAGCATAGTAGCATATGATGTGATGTGTGATGTGATCAGAAACGAATTGCGATCCACCCTTTTCTTTTTCTGCAGCTAGCTGCTGTGTGCATGTGACTGTGCTCCGGGCCGTCGCCCAATGGCGCAATTCGCACGTGTTTGATGTGTTGTAAAGTACCTGGGAAACCATAAAAGAAGCTCAAGAGAGACACTAATATTGGCGATGCATGGACCACTATTAGTGGTACTATAGTAGCAAGTAGCAACGGCAGCAATGGCGCTGCTTTTCTCATCAGTACCTGTCTCCTTGCAGCTGCTTTGTTGCTCTGGGGCCTCTCGATCGATCGGCGGCCAATCGGGCGACGGAAAACCACGAGCAGTGGGAAATGCTTGCCGGCCGGTAATCCCGAGAAAGGACACGCCTTTCGTGCGGGAGTGGCTGTTCCCTGAGGGAGATAGATCATAGATGCTTTGACCTTTTTTGCGCCATTGGTCCATCGTCGCTAGCTTGTTACTATTATATATACTTCCTTTGTTGCATTGCATGTCGCACTGGCAACAGAGAGAAGAAAACAAACGGCTGCAGCATGCATGCATGGAGCTAGTCAAGTGCGAGAGAGTGAGTTGTTTAGGTTAATTGGAAATGGACCAACTGCGTGCGTGCTCTCTTCTCTAGGGTCTCGGCTGCGGTTTAGTGCTACTACTAGACATGCCCACAGTAATCTGCTCCCTGGCGGCAGGAAAACTTGGAATCAGGACGGAGCGGAAGCCGTCAAGCAGCCGGTACTGTTACACTGCTACATACGGTGGGTGATACGGATCGAGTTCGGTGATTGGAGAACGGAGAGACACCAGATACATTTTTTTTTACAGTAGTAGGTGATGTAATTAACCATGCGATAAACTGGAGTACACACACGCATAGCAGCTTAAAGTGCCGCCGCTGCTTGTAAGTACCGTGTATGCCATGCATGATCTGAACTTGCTGCCCACACGAAAGAGAAGGGGCAAAATAAGAGTGGAAATTAAAAACCGGCGGCCTTAGCCCAGCCCAGCGTGTCAGCCACCGTGCGGTGCACTCGCCGATTCTCCTCGGAAGCCATGCCATATTTGGCCCTTTCTGCACTAATTTTCTTTTCAACTTTAGCCCCCTTCAAAAATATTTGGACATTTGACCCTCTCCCCAACCTCAGAACCAGCGTCAGGCGCCTGCCTCGCTCCGGTACCGCAGGTAGCACGGTAGCGACACACACCTTAGCATGCAGGTCAAGCGACCGTACAGTGAGACTACGACAGGTTCCTGTCGAGACCCCTTCCTCCATAGGAAATTACCGATCAATTGCATTAATTAATCACTTAATTACATTGCTAATGGATTACTTTGTTTTATTAATCACTCAATTACCAATAACTAATTACCATTAGTGTCTTTGGGCCGTAAGCCTACGGAGCAGCTCCTCCTCGCCAAGTGCCTTTTGAGCTGCCATTCCTCGGTAGGCTCCTGCCGAGTGTAACCGTGGTCAGCCCAAGGCGCAAGTAACCGGCCGAGTTTTACGGGTGCAGTAGATGACACGTGTCGTATGTCACGTCTATCATGGTTAGAGAGGAAGGCAAATCTTTAAATGATTTTGAAGGGAAGCCATATTTATAAAATAAACGTGGGCAAGAGGGCCACCATGGCTCCTTCTCCCCTCGAACGTATGGCGCCCGGCCCATCGACCACCACACGGCCGTGTGCGCTGCAATGTGCAGCCCATCAGCCGCAGCACCAGCCCAGCTGCAAGCACGACGACGTCCCAGCAGAAAGCAACGGAAGCTGCAACGCTACTCTGCCGATTCACACCGGTCATTTTGTGGCAATAACCGGATACCAAAGCTTGTGTCCATCATTCCTACCGCACAAATTCCTAACATGGATACAAAAGTTTTATTTCTGAAGGCAAAAATTAGGTTGACACAGCTTCTGCAAATGATGGAAAGGTACGATACAACCATGCTCCAACCCGTGTTCAGCACAGGTGGAAGCAACTCGGAAACAAAAACGCGGTCGCTAGGAGCCCCCTTCAGTCCGGACACTTGCTCTCTGTTCTTCGGGTAAGAGACCCCAAAATGTTTCAGAAACGAGATAAGGACTGCAGATACTGAGATACAACGCATTTTGCACGCACGGAACAAGTTTTTCCTGACAATTTCAACTCTGTGGCGAGTGCTGCCCACATTCCAGTAAGTTCAGATGTTTAAGCTCAATACTGAGAAGTTTCTTTTCTCCTCTGGGAAGCACGTTTTCTTCAAAGATACAGCCGAAATATAAAGTTGCAATTCTTCTCTTGCGGCCATTTCATACTATTACTATAGGGGTTCGCAATTCTTCTCTTGTGGTCATTTCATACTATTACTATAGGGGTTCTTTTACAGTGCACCAACTTACCTCTTATAAGTGGTAAGAGCTCTTTCAAATCCTGGCCATTCATCATGGAATGATAACATATGCTTTATGTACGATTAACCTGCTATAGCCGCTTATCTGGTCATCTATTAAAAAGGAAAGGCCAAAGTATTCCTTTGGCAAATTCATGACACAATGACAAACCGTACATTAATTAGTCCCAACCTTGGCTGATTTCAGCATGGTCGTTAATTAGGTTATTACAGATGGTAGATTGGTAGTCAAAGCTACCCGTGCATCTAACATTGTGGTAAACAGTGCTTAAATTTTGTGAAACAATGTAAATTACTACATGCATATTTAAACCTACAAATTAAAAAATAGCAACCATAGAACAATATAAAATTTGAGGTCTGCTAATATATATAAATATTAAATTAGAAAATAATTAATATGAATTTCAAACTTGATGTTTTATTTCTATTTGAATTTCACGCTAGATTATTTAGAATGAATGTATGCTTCAATTGCATCGCATTCTCTGCGTTTTTTTTAATTATATCATGTTGTTTCCTTGTTATATTTGCCATGCATGTATTTATGTTTTCCGAATTTGCCATATGGTGCTAAGGAAACATGGTTAAATAATATTTTTTTCCTTTTATTGCTCATGGATAACCTATTACCTACGTAATAGATTACTATACCATAATGAACATGAGCCATCGGATCAAATAGAATGAACGTATAAATAAAGCAGGTGTACCATAAAAATTCCCATTACTGTAGTAACCCAATCCTTGACTAACTTTTTTTAAAAAATTGGCCAAGAGCACTTACATTCATTAAAAAAGAAGAACAACAACCGAGCTACAAACGCGCGCACACCCCACACACACCGCGCTTGCACCTGACCCTCCAAGCGGGTCGAGCGGAGCTCGAACCCGGGTGGGCGAGGCGCACACTAGCACCTTTTGCCAACTGAGTCCTCAATCCTTGACCAACTTGACAACCAAGTATCAAGGCATGAGCTGTAAACTAAATTGTACACCACTTGGTAGTAGAAATATCAAGAAATATAGCTTCCAAACTTATAACACGCCTGGGTGTGTTTCCATGACCCTAGATAGACAAACCCCAACCAATAACTCCAATTAATATCCGCATGGTTACCTTACTCACATATCGTTCGACATCGACAAAACACAGGGATATTTCCTGCATAAACCTTCAAACCACATACGATTCGTCCCGTTATAAAAGGGACTCGATAAGCATTCCAAATATAATATGTACACCGAAGAAAATAGTTAATGAGACGTCGGTGTTGACGAGGATGGAAGGAAAATAAATCGCAGCGGATTCCGGTCGTGTCAACTAGCGGACGTCCGGCATGCAATCAAAAAAACGTTGACGAAGAGCTCTCCGGCGGCTACCCGTCCTGTCCGCTCCCATCCTCTCGCTGCCTCAAGGGCGTCACCTCCACGTAGGCACGTACAAACCGTCGAACCCAGACGGACGGAGCCAATCATGCTGTTCTTCTTACCCGCCGACTCCGTCCTCTCTGCTCCACCACGCACCGCGTCACCATCGCCGGCGACGGCGACCAGCGCTATCTCGTCGTTGAGCTTGTGCTGAAGGCAGGCAGCCCGTGGCATCCCCTACGGCCCTGTTCACCGAACTATGGAGGAGTCATACAAGGGTGAAAGTACAGAGAAGCGTAGCACACATCTTTCTGCAGGTGAGCAGATCGGGTGCACAGGTAAATTCAGAATTCACAGACCCTCTTTGAAGGAGCCAAAAGACGAAGCTGTTATAACAGGTTAATGATGATATACACGCCAAGTGATTATTTATTCCCAAGCTGCTGCCAATGAGACACAAGTCACACAATGAGACACGCATGGCACCAGTTTAGTTCCGACACTCCTAAGAGCCCTGATAAAACATGCAGATAAGAGAAGCATATGCGACAACGAACTGAAACAAGGATTGGATTGTCAGCGACGAACGAGCATGGCAAGCTAGCAATGCTCCTCCAAGTTACCAGTGTTAAACAACTAGTTACGATCACAACTGTCAAGTCTGAGTAAGTATTAGTCAGCTGATAGACAATGATATATGCTGTCTTATCTTTCTGTAGCATATCCGGGTAAACAGAATTGTAAGCGAGTATGTATTCTGTTAGTTTGTTGATTGGTTGTAATCTTTAGAGTCTGTTAGTCTGTTGACAATTGGTTATAATCTTCAGTGTATAAATACATGACGAACTCATCTGAGTTCATTGCGGCAAATACATCCAAACTTTTCACAACCAGCACCGGTAAAAATGCCATCATCCGTACCGTGCGCCATTGCGAAGCAGCTGCAGCATAACTTCCGCAGTCACTGATATGTTGCTGAACATTCATAGTTCCAGAAGAGATCTTTTCCGGTACACTAAATTTAACATGGACTGTTCTTTCTTTTTGATCCAATGAATCAGGTTAGCTAGAATTTATTTATACTTTCTTTAGTAATAGAATAGTAGAAATACCCTTAACAAATCAACGGCTAATCTAATTTCTCTTATCCACTATATACTACCAATATAATGTAAAATTTCTCGACTTTGTTCTTTGCGTCGCTACTCTGCTACTATCATCTAAACAAGGTATTCATATTTTTTGGGAAAAATTAATTCCACAACTCAGATATTCAAATATTAAAATAAATTTTAATTTGGATTTTGAATTTTGAAAGCTTAAAATTTGGCCGTGACAAAATTAAATCAAATGATAAAAAGTACAACGGCAAATATTCCTTCCCCTTGTAATTTAGGATAGACATCCTTTTCTACGGGAAACACATTGTTGGAATTGATGGTAATATAATTTCCAAGGTAATTTTGGATTTATGTTTCAGATTCTGGTTATTTTATCAAACAAAGTGATCTTATAGGATTACTCATTAATCTTTAGAGGATTTCCAACCAAACGCACACGCGTTGAATTGTTGCCATTGCTTGCCGTTTGTCAACGACTAGGCGGCGTAGATCAAACACTGGGACAATGCTGATCCCTAGCGCTCGTAGGCCTCGCTACAAACGTATGGTTCCACGACGTGCCTATGTGCCAATGACTCGGCACGTAGGATTCGCTCGTGCCGGCCGGAATTATAGCCCGAAATACCGAGCCTTTGAGCACCCATTCTTTCAGTTGGGACGTATTTTTCACCCCCTTCCTTTTGCCATCGTGATCGACTGCATCATTGGCCTGTTATCTCCAGCTGCCTGACCAACACTTGTCAAGCAACCAAATGATCTACTCAAGTAGTACTGCCTACTCAGATGGCAAACTCATACGGTTTTAACCGTCTACGGAGACATGGAGTATATACTCTTTGAGAACATGATTGTGTCTCGTCCTGCAGATAGTTGGACTGTTTGACACTTGAGCTTTTAGCCCACCTGCTGCAAACTGCCGCAAAGAGGAGAAAGGGGAATCATCATACCCTGCAGGACTATCTTTTAAACAAGAAGCTGCACTTCTTTCTGCAGATATAGGGAAATCACGAATCCTCCTTGTAGTAACATGTAAATCATGATGCCTATGCAAGCACCAAGCTGCTGTAAATGATGGACACGTCGCTCAGGCTGCCTTCCCAACCAACACGCAGATGGTTCAACCAGCTTATGGCTTGCAGAGGAGGAAGGCGAGAACAAACTCGTCACTCGTCAGGCTCATCGTCCAATTTTGTTAGTGAATGATAAAGTTGCAACTTGCAACCAGGAAGTTGGAGTCGGAGGTCTGAACAGTTGAATCAAATTGGGAGAGCAGGTAGTAGTACACTTTGGGGGTGTTTGGGATAGCTCAACTCCACCAAAATCCGTGGAGTTGGTGGAGCAGGGTATTCCTAGCTCCAAAAATTTATGGAGCTGGAGCTGTGGTTACATTAAGAGTGTTTAGTTGGGTCATCTTGTTTACATTTTAGACTAAAAATATAAACTTAATTCACTTTATTTTAGCCTACAAGCTCTAACTCTGAGGTGGAGCTGGAATCTGGAGCTATACCAAATAAGGCTTTTAATATGGTCAACTAAGAACAAAAAGAAGATGATAAAGAACAAAACATAACACAAGTGTAAATGGACGCGCAAAGTGTGATTCTACTATGAAAGAATGGCCCTTCAGGAAAGGATACCCTTTCTCCTATGAAAAAAGTTGGAAAAGCTACCTAGGATGCTGTCTTTTTATTGTGCAAAGTTAATTTGCATGCCTCGAGATTTGAATATAAAAAGTTCTGGATGCCAGCATTGATCCCTCCTGACATGCTAAACGCATGTTTTTTCAGAGGTTAAACGCATACTTGGTTCATCCAAAAAATTTGGTCCTAATTCTGTAAATCTATTCATGCATTAGAAGGAAACAATTAGAAAAAATAAAACTGAATTTTTCTCTCAAGACAACTGAAAGATGGCTTTATTTTATAGCGCTCCTTATTTCCATCTCTTTATCTGAAATTATGAATTCACATGATATGTAGATAACCAATCAAATCAAAGTAACTTGAAGAACCATTGAGCCAATATATATAATGTAGCAATACCAAGTATCAATTGACAACTGCTCATGTTAATGGCAAGAACAGAGAGTAAAAAGTGTACTACAATCATCCAAAACACGGTAGAATTATAGATTATAGGCACGAAGAAGAAATGGACACGCCTAGATGTGCTGGCTCTTGATGTACGTGTTTAACTCATCTTAAACCTTTGCGTTGCCCTTTTTTTTCTTCCATTAGGAAAAGGAAAGTTGCTTGTTAGGGTAGAAATTGAAGAGTCCAGCTCATCTGCAGGGGTCACTGCACATATTGTGTGCAGGCCCAATAGGTGATGGCCACGTGTCCTAGCATGTGTTAGTTTAACTAGTGCAAGTCAAAGATTAATTTCGATATATCCTTAACTACACTAGTCCATTCCAACTCACAAGGATATTTCACGAGTATGAGAGGAAGAAACTGATTGCTCTCTCGCAGGGAACGTGAGATGAAAAATATAGTGGAAATTTCAGGCATGTCTCCCATTTTCATCATATATCCTTACATTGCAAGATTGCATATCTCAAACAAAAATATTGGCTCAGTGCTCACTACTGTGGCTATTGGAGAAATTGTGTTCAGTAAATTCGAGATTATGGGTTCTTCTGACGATAGGAATTTGATCCTTAACGAATCAATGATGGCAACTCCGGTTGAAGGTACGAAAGTGGCTTCAACGGCTTGCATAAACAACATTGTAGATTACTGGCAGCCAGGAAGGGCGTTTGATTATTTTTTTTCGTTTGGGTGCACCGACGGCAATTAGATCATCAAGGATCATTGGAAGAGCCATAAGTGAAAATTAAGGAAAAGAAAGTTACTAGGAGAGAAAGTGAATGAACAAACAAATCACATTAGTTAATTACCATATATCCCTGGAACGAAGTACTTAGGTTTTTTGAAAGGCATGTGGCTATCACCTATTGGGCTTGCACATAATATGTGCAGTGACCCCTGCAGTTGAGCCGGACTCGAAATTGAACCACGCAGTGACGCGATATTTTCCAGTTCGTTATCATGATCGATCGAGGTTGCCTTCTCAACACACAACTTCAATTTAACCCTTGTTTCTTATTTCTTATAAAAAAAGGTCTCAATTTACCCCTTGTTAATTTTACGGTGACGGTAATTATCTAGTGTACTGAGTCGAGATTTATGGCAACCAGATGTGCAGTTGTACGCTCGTCATTTACCCTCGAGTAAGGCGTGTCGCATCACACATTTGATTTTCAATTAGACGAGACAAAAGGGTAATTCGATTTGCATGCTGCGAGCTCAACTGATTTGTGCTGCAGCATCGTACGTGCAGAATTATAATCTGTACAGAATCGAAGGATGCTACCGTGCAAGAAATTAAAAGTGCTTAAATGCAGTTAAATGGGCACGATCATGTGCAGAGTCCTGGTGTTCAGTTAAACGAAACAGCGTAGCATCGTCTCATTTGGCAACTCTTGTGAAGTGTATATTTATCTTCACCTCATGATCGATCAGTACGTAGTACTCAGTGTGACAGGTTACACACACCAATTAATATGTTTGATATCCATGTGCTGTAATGGAGTACGGTTCTAAAATTAATGGTCCATTTATTTTTGGAGGTAGATACCTAAGGGATTCAATCTGATGATGACCGTGAGATTGCTGTTGTGGATGTTTCCATGACGCATTCGAATTTGATTGATGATGCATTAGATGCAGGTTACCCGTTGGCTGAACTGGCTCTTGTTGCAGACAAGTTAGCTTATACACCGTCGACTCTTTCTCCTGCCCGGGTGGTGGGATCTTCTGCTGTGCAGCCATGGAAGGGTCCTTTGCCATCTCCAAGGATCTCGCCGCCGGTGACTTTCGGAGATGTGTTAGATCAGGCTCTTCGAAGCAGCAAATGCAAATCTGGCCGAACTACACAATTGCAGGCGAAATTCCAGGAGGTTTCCAAGGAGTCTCAGATTTTAAGGTTACCAAACTCTCCTGATTTTCCTTCTTTGTGTCAACATGGCCCCACAGCCAATTTCTCATGCGCAAGACAAAACAGATCCTCAGGTGGTTTTCACAAACTGTTCTCCCGTACCTGGAAGGCCAAATCAAGGTGGATTGGAACAGCATCAGGAGATACACGGTCTTTTGCATTCGTTCTTCGAACAACCTGTGATGGAGGGCAATGGCAGAGGTAATCGGACAACCGGTGTTGGTGACAACTCTGGAATCACCGTCGGCCAGGGAGGATCAGGATTTGGCGTTGGAGGTGGCAGCGGGTTTCGTGGCCAAGGGTTTAACCGTGGTCGATCTCGCTGGCAACCTCGTTTATCTAGCCGTGACCGGGGTCGTTTTGGTGGAAGGAATGCTTCTGGCGGCCGTGGGCAAGGACGTCTTGGTTCTGTTGGGCTGATGCCGGGGACAAAGGTAGCAACCGTTCAATGCTGATACGCGTGGCTCTGTGCAAAGGCCGGCGAGTGAGTCAGCAGTTCAATTTTCGAAGATTCCAGTTCCAAAGTCCTCGGCGATTGTCGACAACACAAAGCATGTTTGTTCTCGCTGTCAAAAAAAAGGGCATTCCAATTTAGACTGTCATGCTATGGTATCATGTGATATTTGTGAGCGATCAGCACATTGCCAGCAAGTGCCCTCTTTTGAAGTTACCAAAGTCTACTGCGAACTTATGTGGATATGCAGCGGATGGTCTTGGGTTTTATCAAATCCCTTTTTCAGGCATTAAGACACCCCGTAGTGACAACAATAAGACTGCTTTGGTTCGCATTGTAGGAAGTACATGGAATGCAGACAGGATGCGCGAGGAACTTCAAAGGGTAATTCCTATTAAGTGGCAATGGGAGGTCAAAGAACATGGCAAAAATTCATTCTTGGTCCCTTTTCCTTCCAAGATTGAATTATTGAGGCTGACGAGCATTGGGGAAGTAAAGGTCAAACATCAAGATGGGGTAATAATGTGTTTTGAGGAATGGACACCGAAAGCGGATGCTAAATTGCTGTTGTAAAAAATTTGGGTTCAGGTTTTTGGTGTTCCTTATGAGATTCGGGATTATTTGTCCTTGTGTGCCGTAGGATCCATCATTGGGGCCACACAGTTTGTTGACATGGTGAGCATGAGAAAAACGGGAATTGTACGTTTGCACATTGCTGTGACAGATGCAAGGTTAGTCCCTGACAGTACTGATATTTGTATCGGTGATGCTCTTTATGAGATTTTTTTGTGGTGGAAAATAACGATCAAGTAGGTCCGGAGAATCTCGATGAACCTCATGGTGAGGATGAAGGAAAAGGTAAGCAATTGATGGATGAAGATGCAGATATGCAAGATAGGGATAGCAAAAGGCCTAAAATGACCCAGGAGGAATCATCTACTGCACATCATTCGTCACAAGATATTCCAATGAAATCGGCCCAGGCTGTGAGAGTTTGTGATATGAATGGTGCAGTTAGGATGGATGTTACTTTTGTCAAGGAAGATATCTGTAGTTGTGATGAAAATGTTGAACCGGTCATTGGTGATTCTCATATTGTCGGTCCTGCTATTGTCGGTGACTCTACTGTTTTTGATAGAACTATTGATGCAGATCAATTTGTTTCGGATAAGATAGTTGGTCAAGATGTAGCCGATCAGCTTCAGTTAAACTCTGATGACAGTAGTCTTGGAGTTGTCCTTGCAGGAACATATGTTGTAGATTCTGCATTGCCCTTCGGTGATATTGATATTGTTGATACTAATAATATTCCAGAAGCTTTTGCTGGTAAGTCTATTGCTATGGCTGTCGGTTTGGTCTCTGCAGCAGACGAGCTCAAGTCTGACAAGGATTTTCAGGTTGTCAGTTCAGCTAAGTCTAAGGTTGATGAGCCTTTTGACTGCACTTACTCTGCATCTGAACAGATTTTGCCTTCAATATGTGCTAGTAATGCTAAAAACATTACTGTCGATAATTGTATTACTGCTAAGGTTTCGGTCACTGATGATGATGGTTTTCTTGATGGTTCAGTGTATTTTGCTAATGTTGAAACTAATACAGCCGGCCAATGTGTTGTCGGTCCAGTTGCTGTAGATAACTAGTTCTTTGTCAGTTAAGATGATACTGCTGATAATACCGTTGGTTCTGCTATTGCTGCTAAGATTGGTGCCCGTCTTTATACTGCATCTGTGCTTCCTTCAGCTTCAGTCAGTAAAGTTGATCCAGTCAATACAGTGAAAAATGTGAAAGTGGAGCATGCCACTTTCCCTCTAGCTGGTGAGGTGGCGGGATCTCTTGTGGTCCTCGCTATTCCGGACTCTTTGCCGATGGGTCCTCGTAGGAGTGCGAGGTTAAATACACCCGTCATGCCAGGCGGAGTGGCGCCATCTGAATTTGATATTATAGAGAAGGCCAAATTTAGGGCTACCATTCGCAATTTGGAAGTCCCCGAAGGTAACTTTAATACTTCTTTCCTCTCTCTTTTAGATAATCGTATATCTTCAAACTTAGATAATGTTGGCATTTCTATGGGTAACACTAAGGATGATGTTGCGATGTCGATTAAGGTGATGAAAACTTTAGAAATGGACCGTTGTAAGGTCTCAATGAATAATTCAAAAAATCATCGAAATACTCATCATGTCTCGGAGGATGAGGATCAAGAATTTCTTGATTCTTCTACCATCAATCACTTATGTAGTGATTTAACTGATGAGGTGTTGGACAAGGAGAATGATCACTTATGTAGTGATCTAAATGCAACTTGTCGCAAAAAGAAATCCAAATCTATTAAGACAAAGGCTCGAACAGGTCGCCCACCAAAAAAATAAAGTTATGAAAGGTATTTTTTGGAATAGCAGAGGTCTTGGTGACTTGGCTAAGTACAGATACATTTCAGAATTAGTTAAGGAGCAACATATTGATTTTGTTGCACTCTTTGAAACAGGCAAGAGTGAGTTTTCCACATCTTGTCTAAAACATCTTTGTGGTGGACAAGATTTTATATGGCACTGTATGTCTCCTCATGGACGACCTGGGGGAATCCTTTTAGGAATCCATTTGGCATCTTTTGATATTGGCTCCATTGATGAAGGAGATTTCTATGTGAAGTTTCACTTGCGAAATAAGAATGATGGATTTCAATGGATCCTTGTGGCTGTTTATGGTGCAGCACAACCTCAGTTAAAAGAACTTTTTTTAACTGAATTAGTCCATGTTTGCAATAAGGAATCATTACCTATATTGATAGGGGGGTGATTTTAACATGATCAAGAGACATGATGAAAAGAATAATGATAAGTACCATCCACGGTGGCCTTTCTTATTCAATGCAGTCATCGACAACTTGAATCTGAGAGAGATTGAATTATCTGGTCGTAGGTTTACCTGGGCAAATGCCTTGGAAAATCCAACATTCGAGAAACTTGACCGAGTACTAATGAACACAGATTGGGAGCTGAAGTTCCCTTTGGTCACTGTTCATGCCCTTGATAGATCACTTTCTGATCATACTCCATTGCTGCTCAATACTGGAGCAACTTTCCACACGGGGAATCAGCCGGTGTTCAAATTTGAACTTGGGTGGCTCTCCAAGGAAGGCTTCTTTGATATGGTGTCGAAATGTCGGCACAATGAGCACAGGGGGAACACATCCATTGATAGATGGCAATTTAAGATCAGAAGTCTTCGACAAAAATTAAGAGGCTGGGCTAAGTCCACCAGTGGAACCTATAGGAAAGAAAAGAAAGAGTTACTTCATATTATTGATGAACTTGAGAAAAAATCTGAACTTGCTGGGCTGTCTAATGAGGATATTAACCTCAAACAGTGCTCTACCAAGAGGCTCGCCCAATTGTTACGTGAGGAGGAAATTAAATGGTACCAACGAGCGAAAGCTCAAAATATCCTCGAGGGAGATAACAATACTAAATATTTCCATTTGGTAGCAAATGAAAAGCATAGGAAACAGCGAATTTTCCAACTCGAGCAAGATGAGGGAATAATAGTTGGGGATGTACAGCTTAAGCAATACATCACCCAATATTATAAAAGTCTTTTTGGACCACCGGATAACAATCATTTTTCTATGATTGAATCTCGCCGGGATGATATTCCTCAAGTTTCTGCTTTAGAGAATAATATCCTCACGCAGGCTTTTACTGAGAAAGAGGTGAGGGAGACAATTTTTCAAATGGAGCATAACAAAGCACCGGGACCGGACGGGTTCCCAGCCGAATTTTACCAAGTCTTCTGGGAGGTTATCAAGAATGATTTAATGGCAATGTTCCATGATTTACACAATGGAGACTTTCCTTTGTTCAGACTAAATTTTGGAGTCATCACGCTTTTGCCAAAGAATAAAGATGCAAGGCGAATACAACATTACCGATCAATTTGTCTTCTAAATGTCAGTTTTAAAATTTTCACTAAAGTTGGCACTAATAGGATCATAAGTGTTGCTGAAAATATTATACGTCCTACACAGACGGCTTTCATGCCAGGTAGGAACATTATGGATGGCGTGATTGTTCTTCATGAAACAATTCATGAGATGCACAAGAGAAAATTGGATGGGGTAATTTTTAAAGTAGACTTTGAAAAGGCCTATGATAAGGTCAAATGGCCTTTTTTACAACAAACTCTAAGAATGAAAGGATTTTCCTCACAATGGTGTTCCTGGGTTAAGAGCTTTGTTTCTGGAGGAA
Organism: Otatea glauca; assembly: GCA_036346275.1. Lineage (NCBI taxonomy): Eukaryota > Viridiplantae > Streptophyta > Magnoliopsida > Poales > Poaceae > Otatea > Otatea glauca. The sequence goes on along the minus strand of CM070724.1, from coordinate 45,395,779 downwards.
GTGTTGGAATCAAGGTCAATGATGATATTGGTCCACACTTTCAGACCCAAAAGGGTCTCCGCCAGGGTGATCCATTATCCTCCATACAATTTAACATCGTTGTGGATATGTTGGCTGTTATCTTAGAACGTGCCAAAAAGAGTGGGATGATAAGTGGTGTGATACCTCATCTAGTAAATGAGGGGTTGTCTATCCTTCAGTATGCAGATGACACCATCTTATTCATGGAACATGATTTAGAACAAGCCAAAAGTATGAAGTTATTGCTATGTGCATTTGAACAGCTTTTTGGCCTAAAAATCAACTTCCACAAAAGTGAACTTTTTTGTTTTGGTGCAGCTAAGGATTATGAGGCTCAATATACCCAGCTATTTGGTTGTGGGCTGGGCAGTTTTCCCTTCAGATACCTTGGTATACCAATTCATTATAAAAAACTGAGGATTAGTGCGTGGAAGGGGGTAGAAGAAAGATTTGAAAAGCGCCTGATGTAATGACCCCCATTTTCACATAAATGCAAAAATGAAAATCTCATGTGCAAACAGTACTAGTCCCATGATCAGTAGCTAGTATGCACATTTACAACAATTGGAATCACAACCATACATTATATTATTAAAGCGGAAGCTAATTTACACAATAATCTTACAATTCAGAGTTTATAGCAGCAAAGAAGCAAAGTCTTGTAGTGTGCCCATCCAATCCCTCAGGCAACTGACAAGGCATAATCCCTAGAAAACTTTTATCGCTATCTTTCCCGATTCCTGCGACAAATATGTTTCATCGAGCTAATCTGATTCTTCACCTAAAAACAACAATTAAGCAAGGGTGAGTACTTTCAGACTCATAGACTTTGCAAAGCCTATGATATATGCAAGCCATTTCAAAGGAAGGCTAGTGTGGTTAGTTTGCATAAAGCCGATTTGAAATGTAAATACTGAATAGTAGATTGCAAAACGAAATTTAAGTAAAAGCAATTTAATATGAAAGTAATGAATGTAAACATAAATAAATCTCATGTACCGGTATCCCGACCATATCCACAAAACCAGTTCTCATCGACACCCAAGAGAATTCACCAACACACAGAGAAACCGCATTTTATGAAAATAACAAAACGCTAACTATGTGATGACTTTACCAAGTTCCCATAACCATGTACAACTAATCGATTAGTTTTACACTCGCAGAGGTGTACATCTTTACCCACAAGTCATGACCTTTTCCTTTTGCCGCATAGTTCACGCACCTTTGGCGTAGTGGCGAAATGTTCATGACGGAAACCTTTACATTACCTAGGTTAACTTTGCACCACCTCGGACGTTAAATCCATACTATGGCGAAAGAACTCGAGCATAGAAATGATGGAACTTCCCAGTACGGCGTACACGGTGTATCGGTAAACGTTTGATCCATGATCACCTCGGTGTGGGCGCCCTTCGAGCAATTCATTAAGAAACAAATCGTCTTCGCTCCGACCTTCCAAAGTGCGAGTTAAACTAGATAACTTAATCGGTTTAAGGCTGTCCCATACCAGCACTTGTGGTTGTACGGTAATTCTTGGCCTGAAAACAACCCATAGTTCGGTCCTTAATCCGACACGGGCAATAATCCCCACCCTACACTACGTGCAAGGATATGCACAATCGGCTATTGCCAATAATTGCCCGCATCTAAACCATAGTTTTATTTTCATTTTTCCAATCAAAATACCAACCACAAAAATGGTCACACCCAATTAAATGTCATATCCAAAGTCTTTAACCATGTCACAGTTTTATGTTCATTTAAGCTTGGCTAAGCATGTCACTAAATGTGAGTAACCCAGTTTGAGATCAATTACTGTCTAAGTTATTCTTAGGGTTATCAAGGCTCACAAATCCATACTTATCAAGGAAGTTCTATGTGACAATAGGTACAACTACCAATACCCAAAATATAGCAGACTTTAATAAAAGTAAAGTATGCGATAAAACATTTAATGAAAACATTTATAAAACGGGATCAATATGATCAAAGGGGTGCTTGCCTTGCTTATGTATTGCTTACGACGAAGACGAAGCCACGCTTGACGGAGGCAATAATAGAATCATTATCGTCGGGTTCTACGTGGCGAATAAAGAACGCAATACAACAAATTCAATAAGGGCAAAAGAAGTCAGATGAAGAATCAAATAAAATCAATTATAAGAAGCAGGTGTAACTTAGGGTTTGTGTTGAATGATTTCAATATCTTACGATTTAGATAATTATTCAAATATATTGTTAATGACTTATGATGAAGAAAACATGGTTTCTTTGATAGATTATCTATTCTTGAAGTACGAATTCTAGAGGCTAAAATTATGAATTCTTGTATTTATAACTTCGAATTATAGATGCTAAAATTATTTAGATTAATAAGATTTAACACATTTGACAATTGAGCGGTAACTATAAATGAATAACACTTAATCCTTTTTATTTGATTTTGCATCATAAGCGGTTTCAAACATATTAGTTCTGATAGGTTAAATTACCAATTATACATTAGTGGTTTTTGAGAAGGTTCTGGTGATACAAATATTTTAGTTACAATTTCTTTAATACAAGGTTCATTTATTCCTATTGTGAAGTTCATAAAACATAATACTTAGGGTTATTTGGCTATTAGTATTTTATATGCAAAACATGATGAAATAGGATTATTTCTTTAGAATATTATAGTCTATACTTTGAAGAACATTCCTAAGCTGATTTCTTACATTTTAGTGTTTAGACGAGACGTTCTACAGGCTTTTGAAAATGCTTAAGTAGTTTTATAATCTACATGTTAAAGGTTCAGTTTCCGATTCTAGTTTGCTACTACACCTTACAGAATAATTTATCCATTTTTCTGGTATTAACATGGTACCTCACTAAGATTGTTTTAAAGTTGGTTTTACAATGTTTTACTTTTATCCGAGATGTTTTCCATATAAGTAAACATTAAGATCTACTATGCAATTAACTCAAACATGCACAAACATGAGATGTTTTGCATAAACAGGGCACTATGGTTTTATTACAGATCTAGGAATCACTTTACCATTATTTGAACTTGCATGTTTATACTTATTTTGATTCATATTATTGGAAAGTAATCTATTCTCAAATTAATTCAAAATAGATTCAATTCTAAATATTTTTGTATATCTAAGTAGATTACTAACTTTTAAACACATAGAAACTGATTAGATATGATTTGAATCATTTTTGTAAAAGATATTCATATTTGAATATTTAACACATTGGGAATAACTTCCTTTAGAAAATGATGTAAATCAGGTCAAAATCTAATTAATTTTTCATATTTAGGTTCCTGAGGATTTAAGGTTTCTAACAAAATTGATTTCATTCAAATTGAAGTTCATTTGTAGAAATTCTACACATGGTATTCTCTTGATCCCTTTCTTTAAATTGAATTTAAAATTTAAATATATTTAATTTCCAGAATATTTTTGCATATTATGAACCTATAGGATTTATCATGAATTTAGAAATTTATTTCATATTATTTGGTTGGATAGTTCAAAAGATATTTAAGTTTGAATGCATTCGGTTTTTGTAAATACAGAAAATTAGAAACTTTACTAAATATGGAAAGTACGCTTCGATCGAACTACGCTTTCCTTTTGGCGCTACGCGGGACCGAGGCAATCGACATGCCGGGCCCGGTTAGCGGCGAGGAGGGCTCAGCGGTCGCGGACGCGTGGGACCATGTGCATCGAGCGCGCGCGACGAGGCCGGCGGCCAGGCCCGCATGGCGATGAGTGCGCGTTGCGTGCAACCGATCGACATGCTGGTCCCATTGTCGCGATCCGAGGCGAGGTCACGGTTGCGGCTTCGCGGCCGGCGAGCACGGCCGGAAAAAGTGGAATGGATTCCACTTTCACAATCGGCACGCTTGCGAACCTAGGCGGTGAAGCTTGGCGGAGGTGGCGGGCGGCGGAGGGCTTTGCCACCGTGAAGGGGCGCGCGGTCTCGGCCGTGCGCGCAGCAGCTAACGACGGCATCCCGAGGTGAAAGATCACCACCGGGAGCATCAACGGGTTGCTAGGGTTCGGTTTTAGCCTTCATTCAAAGAATTAAGGGTCGGAGAGGTGTTCTCACCGTGAGCGTCGGGCGGCGGAAGAAGGTCACACGGTGGCGGCTCACCGGAGGGAATGGGTTCAAATTGAGGTCGAGGACGAGGTCCAGTGTGGTGAGAAGCCTCGGGGTGATGGTTCGGGTATGGTGCAGAGGAGAGAAAGTTTGGGTGTTTTTCCCTTTTTCGGGTATTTGGCCGGAGCTGGGGAAGAAGGGGGTTCTGGCGGCGTTGAGGCGCTTCGGTGTGGTTGTGCGGGTTCCAGGGTTGTATGCGCGTGCTTGCAATGCTTCGGCGAGGCTTAAATAGAGGGATGAGGCGGTTTGAGCAGTGTTTGAACAGAGGGGAAAGGCGGCGGCTTGCGCGGGCATTTTCTCGGCCGTTCTGGCGCGAGAGAGAGTGCACGGAGGCCGAGGCAGGTGCGGCGTGTCTGGGCAACGAGCTGGCAGCCTCGGGCGAAGAGATTGCGGCGGGAAAGCGACAAACGGAGGCGCGGCTACTGCTGCGAGAGAACGCAAGCAACGGAGAAAACGGAAAGAACGGAGAAGAAAGGGGCTGAAAAGTGGGTCAAAGTCGTCGAGAGAGAAAAGAAGTCGGCAAAAGGGAACAGCTGGCCACATGGGCCCACATGTCAGAGAGAAAAGGGAAATTCGCAGGAGAATTCTGGATAGGACGAGATACAAACCAAAGTTTGGGTCAGCAAACAAGAATAAGATTTTCTCAAACTTTCGGTGTAGGTCGGAAAGGAATAGATAAGGGTTCAGTAAAATTTTCATGTAAATATAATTAGTAAAAATATTATTAAAAATCTGACATTGCACTGTTATTGATTTTGACTGATTCTGACTTTTATTTAATTGAGGGTTGAAATCAATTTATTATTTTATGAAATTATTTTATGAAGATCTTAAAATGACTTATTGACATGATATAAAATTTTAAGATTTTTATAATATATATTTTAATTTTAATAATTCTGACATTGTAATTTTCAGCTTTTCTAATAGTCTATTTTTGAATTTCTAAAAATACTAAATGATGGGATAAAATCTTGATATTTTTATCAGACACAGATTAGACAAGCATGTCAGCATGGTTAAAATGTTAACTCTGATTAAGGTCAATAGAATTCTGGAGAAATCTTGCAAGGTCGGTTCAGAGTATCTAGATAGGGTCGTTTTTGTCTTTTTACTTTATTTAATTATTCCAGATCAGTGCAAGTTGTATAATCATTATTCTAGATAGATCTGAGATTTATCTGATATTTTTACAAATTTTATTGAATTTGTATTTTTATCTTTTTACTTTTACCATTTTATCATTTCAATTTATGAGACTTTTCTTTTTAAACAAGAACTCAAGAAAATCAATAATTCAGAAAATTCAGAAATTAAAATTCAAATTAAAGGTTACATCTCAAACTTATTTTTATATTTTTTTTGTTTTGGAAGAAATAGTTTTAATGAGGAAAATCTTTCTTTTCTTTAAGATTGGAATACAAGGAAAGGAGGAAAAGATATTTATTTAAAACCAAAATCTTTATTCCAATTGAAATTTTTATTCAATTCCATTTTTTAAATTTAAACTTTTATTTTTCATATTTTTGAATTTTATGGGATGTTACACCTGAGTAGTTGGAAGGGCAAGCATTTGTCAGCTGGAGGTTGATTAGTCCTCCTAAATTCCGTGCTTACCAGCCTACCTATGTTTATGTTATCCTTTCTTGAGATACCACGTGGAGTTCTAAAAAGGTTGGATTACTATAGATCCAGATTTTTCTGGTAAAGTGATAACCATAGAAAAAAGTATAGGCCAGTTAAGTGGAATATCTTATGTCGACCCAAAGATCAAGGTGGCATGGGCATTCAAGATCTTGGTGTCAAAAATATATGCCTTCTTAGCAAATGGCTTTTCAAACTGTTAAATGAAGATGGTGTATGGCAAGCTCTACTCAGAAGAAAATATCTGGGGAATAGACCTCTTTCTCATGTAGAAAGCAAGCCAGGGGACTCTCATTTCTGGGCTGGACTAATGAAAATCAAACATCAGTTCTTTAGATTTGGCTCTTTTCACCTTCGGGATGGGTCTCAAATACGCTTTTGGCAAGATGTATGGCTTGGAAACACTACCCTCAGTGCACAATACCCACGACTTTTTAACATTGTTCGAAAAAAACATGCTACCGTCGCTAAAGCAATGTGCTCTGTCCCACTTAATGTGTCTTTTCGTAAGGCCATTACGGGACACAATTTACTAGCTAGGCATGAAATTGTTGTAAAGATTGCAAGTGTACAATTATTACCAGAACAGGATATTTTTCGATGGAATCTTCATCAAAATGGACAGTTTTCTGTTCAGTCGATGTATATAGTCTTAATGCATCAAAATGTCCCAGTTATAAATTAAACATTGTGGAAGCTTAAGGTGCCATTGAAAATTAAGATTTTTCTCTGGTACCTTCGTCGTGGGGTGATATTGACAAAAGATAACCTCAGTAAAAGAAATTGGAATGGCAGTAAAAAATGTAGTTTTTGCAACAATGAGGAAACTATACAACACCTTTTCTTTGACTGTCAGTTTGCTCGTTTTGCATGGCGGGTCATACAAGCGGCTTCTAATCTACAACCTCCTAGTAACATGACTCATATGTTTGAGAGTTGGTTAATGGGGTTGGGAAAGGATTTAAGAGCTCAAATTTTGGTCGGGGCTGCCGCGTTGTGTTGGTCCATTTGGATATGTCGAAATAATATGGTTTTTGATGGCAAAAAAAATTCAAATCCTTTGCAGGTTATCTTCATGTGCTCCAACTGGTTGCGCTCGTAGTCTGTGTTGCAGCATCTCGAGGCTCGGGAGGTGATGCTATTGGCATGCAGATCGTTGGAGATTGTGGTCAGGGATCTCTTCAGCAAATATGGGTGGAGATTTAGTGACAGGCTGTGTGCGGCTTGAGACTTCATATTTCATGTTTTATGCTTATGATAGCACGTTGTAACTTTTAGCAGTATTTAGTTTTATTTTATTGACAACACTTCTGCTGTAACATTGTAATAAACAATTGGCTGTGTGCATCTCATGGTGCAGAAGCCGGGAGTTATAAACTTCCATTATCTAAAAAAAAGATACCTAAGGGTATTTCCGATCAGATAATTTCCGATTGATCTAGACAATTTTCGGATACAGATTCTGTCAGATCAGATATTTGTCGGATAGTATTGGATCGAAAACGGATACATATTTTTTCTATCGGATACAGATACAGATTCGGTAGCTCACTATACGTAGGATACGGATACGGATCCGAATAATCCGAATATTTATGGGCCATATTATCCGGATATGAACATGGGCTAGATCAAGGCAACTCTTTTGGCCTAAAAATGTTTCTAAATTTCAAAATTATTTTCTAATTTAATTAATCCATAAATCAAATTTCAATTATTAAAATTGGCAAACCAACTCCAAATATTACAAAATTTTTAGGGAAATTCCTAACACAATCTAAAAGTTTTAAAAATTATTTTCAAGATGTTATCACTTTTTAATTTTTCTTGAAAATTCAAACACTACTGTCCTTAATAGGGAAATATTTTAAATAAAGAGATAAAAATGCATAAAAACTCATAAATACATAATTTATTATTTTAAACATAATTTAACAAGGAATACAAATCTTTGGTCATTACATATTCTTCATGAATATTTGGAGTAAATAAATTAGTTACGGTTTTTTTTTCCATTTTGTGTGTATAATTTAAAAGGTTATCATGTTTCGATAAATATTCGTGACCGTATTCGTTTCGATTTGTATTCACTCTGCATCTGTATTCGTATTTATATCCGAGTTATCCGCATCCGAGAAAAAATATAAAAACAAATATAGCAGAGCCATTATCTATCCGTATTCGATCTGTTTTCATCCCTACACCAAAGCACCTTCATGGATGTTTAAACGAGCAATGTACAGCCAACCAAAAACAATATCGGTACTAGTACTCGGTTCTCTCAGTTCAAATTTATACGAGTTTATAGGACTTATTTTTTAATAGTCTTGTCCATAAATATTGGGCGTATTTTATATTCCAATGCAAAAATTATTGTGATGCTTCTTTTATATCCTTAATAAATATTCAAATTTACTTGATATTCTCTACCTTATACATTCAATATAGTGCTTAGAGATAATAATTAAGGGTAGTATAGTCATTTCCAATATCTCCTTAGTCTATATGTTAAAAAAATAGATACTATAAAATTAAACTGAGGGAGTAATTCATAGCTATTGCTGCTACTTACAGTATTAACCGCGTGGAGTCCGTGTCTTCGTGATCTCCTTCAAGCAAGTATAATAACAAAGTCTATTACTTACTCGATCTCTCATCCATATGTTATCTAGAGTAAGCGATAAATCAAGCTTGTAAAGTAACTATTTCTAAAAGTTATCTCTAGAGAAACACTAAAGCATTTAATTTGGGCATTCAACACTAACTTCATCTTTGTGGCTATTGGTAAAATACTAACTTCAACACTAATAGTCGCTCGCACTGGCTTCAACGCCAGCTTTTAGCCGATAATAGCACCTATTTTTCCGTGCGATGCTAGCTACTAAATAAAAGCCGATTCTCTTCTCTCTCTCCTCTTTTCTCACTCTTTCACATAGGATAAAGTTAACGTGTACGTACTGATGAGGTGATCTTATTGTACATGCGCTAGATGTCACACTAATTACTCTCTCAAAGCACTAGATTGATACACGCGTTTGTTTCGCCAATAGATACGTTTTCCGTGGCCTCTCGTCAGTGACGGTTCACGAGGGTTATTAGGGGAAAAACATTACTCCCTCTGTTGATAAATATAAGATCTATAGTTTGAATGATCTTATTTAAAAATATAAGACGTGCATGTAGATTTAATGAGCCTTTCCACATATACGCCTATTTATTCTCTCTCAATCATATGCATTTATTCATTATCACCTACACAAAGTATTATCTCTCATATTCTAAGACAATTAAGAGGGGTATGTAAGCCATTTCCTCTCATATCTTTCTTAATTTCACCACAACCTTAATGTTTATGTAAAATTAAAATACATCTTATATTTCTCAACGAAGAGAGGACTAGTTACCCCTCTCCCCTTCATCGACCCACGTCACCACCAACCCACTCATCTCTCCATTTCTCCAACCCACTTCCCCACCGAGCCCTATATCTCCCATCCATCCATCCTTCCGTCATCCACCGCCTCTCTACTCCCTCCCATGGCCTCCACCGCCAGATACAGCCACAGCCTCCCGTCATCTGCCGCCGCGCCGGCCTCCTCCTTCCTCGACGACCACCCACTCTTCCTCCCTTCCTCCTCCGCCTTCGTCGACCACCAGGCCGCCTCCTTCCACCTCCCCTCTGGCTCCTTCCCCGCTGCCACCGCACAAGACCCACCGCCGCCTCCCCCGGTCGCCATGCGGAAGCCACCACGGAAGCGCCCTAGGGCGTCGCGGCGACCGCCCACCACCGTGCTCACCACCGACGCCTCAAACTTCCGCGCCATGGTGCAGGAGTTCACCGGCTTCCCCACCCCGACGCCCTTCGCGGAGGGTCCGTCCCACCTCCGTCCCGGCGGCGTGATCTTCGGCACTGGCCCCCCCGACTCTGCCGCGGCGGCGGCCCCGGCGCCATTCCATCTGCTGCGCCCGTCCCCTCTCAAGCTCCCTGCTTCGCACGCCTCTCCTCCCGATTGCACCACTAACAACACCAGTTCTTTATTACTCGACGCGCTCGCGCTGTTCGCTAAGACCAACGCCAACCCTCCTCCTCCTGCTGCTCCGACGACCAGCTGGCCGTTTGACGACAGCATCCAGGCCGCGGAAGGCGAGAGGGCGGGCCCCTGTCATGGGCTCTTCTCGTACAGGCACTAGTGGCGTTTGGGGAGAGAAGCTAATGATGCTTTTCTTCTGCTACTTGGCTACTGCCGCCGTACGTCCTGAAGATGACATGGTTATTATTGAGCATGGTGTGTTTGATTCTTGTTGGTTTTGGTGTGATCGATATAAATATGCATATGCTTCTAGTTAACTTCTATCGATTGTTATTTTCGTATCAAATTAAGGATCAACGCGTTGCTTCGATTCATAGAGTACAACTAGCTTGTAAGTGGCTTGGTGTTTCTGTTCGGTTTGGCTCCTGTCCCTGTCGAGATGAGATGATACGATCAAACTCTTTTGGTTTTCTGGGCTTTGCTTTCTTTTCTTTTCTTTTTGGTGTGTCTTCTGTGAAAGATGTGTTTTGTTTTGATGCCATTTGGGGGAATTTTCAGTTAGTATGTAAGTTCGTTTTAATTGTGCTAAACAATTTTAGGTGAACTGAAGATGGCATTGTTTTGAGGAAATAATGTTTTTCACTTCTAAATGGAAGTATCCGCAAGCATGTTTTGTTCAGGATGACCCTATGTACTTTGACCAATTAACTGAGAGGCACTTATTGGGTTCTTGTTAATGGCTTTTTGGTGCATGTATGGTTACATATATAGTGGTTCAAGCAACATTTTTTTTTTGAAGTATAGCAGAATGTTCAAGGCAAGAATATTGATATGGCGAACTAATTCAAATGAGCTCTTCAAATTAATTTCACAAACACACACCTAATT